>OX243940.1:5207500-6407500 GCA_945859725.1 Drepana falcataria
TTACTATCGGTCAGTACGTGGTTTGTGTAGGCCTGATCTTTGCCCTCAATGCAGTGCATTGCAAACGAGTGCCGCGAGTGTTCTGTTCAATAGTTGCAATTGTTTATGAAGTAGGTATTTAAACACTTTTTAAAATAAATAATTGCAATATTTTAAGTGACTAAATATTGATTATGTGGCTTCATCACATAAATCTGTGAGTAACAGTAAACCATGTGATACTTTTTTGTACAGGAATGAAGGGCCCAACCCGACCTGCACCAGCAGTGCCTGGGCTTGGTGGCAGCAGATATTCTCCTGTCACAAACTGGGATACTGATCCATTTGGAGATGTGTTTGAGCCACAGCCACACTTTCAGAAGAAGAAACCTCCTCCACGACCTCCTCCCCCAAAAGTTACCAAGCAACCAGATATTCCATCAAAGCCATCACATTTTATACGGAGGCCTACTGTCCTATCATCTCTCCTAACGCGCAAAACAAAAATTACTGTGAACCAACATGTTAATCATCATAATTTAACAATGGACCTGAGTAGTGAGGTTGAGACTCATAAAATGTTTCCTAAGTGTGAGCCAAAGATAATTCAGACAGGTGCATTAATTGACTTGTCCTCGCCCCCAAGCTCTCCCACATTCACCACCAGATCCAGTAGCGATGGACTCAGTGTAGATAGCTTTGGATCAGATGCCACTACTTCTACTAACCACCCCCATGCCAACAATGGAGGAAATGCATCACAAGCTGAAAGTGGCTTTGAAGATGATTTTGATCTGTTCCTCAACACTAGAAAACATGTGAGCAAAGAAGACTCATTTGATGAATTGGTTGCTATTGATCCATTCTCACTACAACCAGCTAACAAGCCTCCCATATTGAAGAAACCAGTGGATGTGAAAACTAATGATTTCTTTGAGATTACAAATAATAGGAGCCAACCCACAGCTCCTTCATTAAAAAGGCCAACAATAATCAGAGCGAAGCCAGTGAGGCCCAAGCCACCAGACAACTCTGCATTGCTTAAGACAACCTTTGGAAACAGCTTCCCTGTGGCCACCATGAATGTCAACACCACTACACCAATAACGAAAGTCAACAATGGCTTTGGAGACAGTTTCGTAAGTGACCTTCATTTCTCAATTTTATAATTTTGTTGCTAATTGGATTTCCACTAACTTGATTATGGATAGCAAGCATGAATGATGAAATATGATGTCATACAACTAAAATAATCTTATAGTACCAAGAAGTTTCAGACAGTTGGAAGACCAATGATGATCTAGGTATTGAAAGGTTTTGTTTTGTTTTTGTCTCACAAGAGAAATATTACACTCCACACAATTTTGTGTGGAGTGATAAACACAATGCATTCACACCTTGGGTGGTCTTATAAGCCATTGCTTCCAGAGTTTAATGTTCAAGTAATCATAACTACAAGATTAGCTAATATGCATTAAATATTAATAAATTATACTAGAGCTTAGACAGAGAGCATTCATGAAATTCTGGCCTTAATTCTATGGGTATTGTTTTAAAAGTACTTGAAACCGTCAAGCATGTATGAAGAGACTGATGAACATTTGCTTCAAGTAAAGATCTAAAAAGCAGACCAATAATGTTTGGGATAAGGCTAGTGAGATGGTGGCATAACTTTATTTCCATTCCTATGCATTGTAATTCTAAGCAGTTAATTTAAATTTGAGAATGTGTGCTTATTCTGAATTTATCTTTCCATTGGTTTTTTGTAGATAGCTTTGGAAATAATCACTACTTATTTTTTAATTATTGACAATTGGTTCTTAAGACCTTATTTTAAAAGTACTAGTTTAGAATTACACTTGGATTAATCCTATATGTAATTGGATAATGCAAATCTAAAACAAACAAACATTCAGTTTATATTTGATATAAGTGACAGGAAATGTTTGATGGTTTTAAAACGCGGGACTATGTTTGCTGTCACGGCCACAAGCCACCCGCGGGTAGCATGATAATTAATGGTATCGTGTGCACTCCCTGTAATTTATTCATCAATTAATTCAAATTACATCTGAGTAGAAACTCAGTGGTGCTGTTGATCTGTTAATATAATTTTGCTCATCCGATCATGTTTCGATATATACTATGTATTTTTAATAAATACAATGTCCAAATCTAAAATATACATATTTATACATAGGTACGTTCTAAGGTACTTAAAACAACATATATAAGTTTATTTACGCTTAAATTTGGTATACATCCTATAGGTATCGTTGCTGAAAAATATCGTAATGATATATGACCTATAATAAATATAATATATCCTCATGCCTTTCACAAGGGTCCCCGAAGGGGTAGGCAGAGGTGTATAGGTAAAACCCACACACCCACTTTCCGCCAGAGGTATATTAGGTGCAAACGTGATAGATGGCGAGTCCATCGCCGCTACTCAAGCACCACTATACATACGCCTTTGAATTTCTTCTCAGACGTATGTAGGTATCCTCTCGATGTTTTCATATATGACCTGACCAATGATATACGATATTTTTACGTCAGATAGATTAGAATCATGCTCTTTATTGTGTCTATATATTTATAAAGGTATCATATTAATGTGAAATATACGAAAAAAATAAAATTGTAAATAGACTTATCTTAGTAAGCCATTTGTTTGATTGAAACCTTATCGAACATGTTGATAGGTTTGTCCATATCTGTAACACTGAATATGTCTTAAAAACAAAAGCTTAATGCATAATTTATACTTCCTAATCAACTACAAGGCAAATACTAGGCATGCCAAAGAAATATAGACGTATAGATTAAGTAGAGCGACAGCTGAAGTACATATTCACCGGAGCATACCTACTATATGATCTGTTTAAGTAACCATTAGTTATGATGATGGTTGTTTCAGGACTCCAAGCCCTTGCAGTGGGAGGACAGTAGTCCGGAGCTCGAGGATTCGCCCCCAATGCCGAAGGTGCCTCCTCCACCGCCCCCCGCCGTGATCGACGATGACTTGCCGGTCGTGTGGCCCGAGGAAGATGAGCTCGATGTTGCTGATCTGCCGCTAGAGTTAGCAGATCAAGGGGAGCCCTACGCAACTGCTTTGTTCGACTATAACACTGATCATCCCGACGATCTTTGTTTTGCTGTAAGTCTTTTTCTTGTATCTCTACGCCAGGCCCGCCGCTAGCTGTTTCGTCGCCCGCGTGCAATACCGATTATGCCGCCCTACGCCTACTTACTCTTGAGTTTTGTAAAAAAAAGGATAATCAATGTTTTCTCATTATGGTGGGGAAAAAACAACAACCAAGATAAAACATTAATTTTAAGTAACATATGTATTTTTAGGCGGACCGCATGCTTGTTTGCCACCTAAATGGTATAAAAAAAATGTTAAAAATGATCTTGCATTGCTGTTGCATTCTGATCGTCAGGATCAGAATGCAAGAGCGATCCGAAAGGTTTCTCTGGGAATCCCAAGGTGGATTTAGACCAGGAAAAGGATGTATGGATCAAACCTTCTCGCTTCGAGGAATCGCGGAAAGGTTTTTGGATGTTAGCCAGAAAGTTTTCTGCGCTTTCGTCGACTTAGAGAAGGCATTTGATAGAGTCGTACGCAAGGAACTCTGGGACGTGTTGCCTGGATATGGAGTGAGCAGTTCCCTACTGCATGCCGTGAAATCACTCTATAGTGATAGCGAGGCGTGCGTTAGGGTTAACGGTGAGATGTCACTCTGGTTTGATGTGAAGACGGGGGGTCAAACAATGGTATATCATGTTTGCCTGCCTGTTCATTATATATCTAGATAACTGTATGAGAGCCTTTAAAAACGAACGGATGTGGAGTGGAAATGCGAAACTTAGTTGTCAACTGTCTTCTATACGCCGATGACGCGGTTTTACTGGCGTCAGAGGGCGAACTGCAGTCACTAGTTACCATAATGAAAGAAGAATGTGAAAAGAAGGGGCTGCGCCTAAACGCTGGCAAGACTAAAGTTCTGACTACTGGTATTCGAAAGAGATGAACAAGTGACCGAGTGTGCTATATCGGTAAATGGGCAAATTCTAGAGCAAGCGAATGAATTTGTATATCTAGGAAACATGTTCACACGAGATGAAAAGTATTGAAAGTATGAAAAAGATATTGAAAGAAGGATAACTGCCGGTAATAAGGTGAATGGGGCCATGTCCGCGTTGATGGGCAATAAAATTCTGAGCAAGAATTATCGAGTTGCTGTCAACCATGCGATATTGGTGCATACTTTATTGTATGGCAGTGAATCCTGGGTATGTCATAGGAAGCTTGAATGCAGTTGAGAAGCGATCTCTTCAAAAAATGTGCGGAGTAACGATCTTAGATCGAATCCACAATTAAGATATTCACAAATCAACTGGCGTGAATGAGGGTAACTCTTCTTGCCTTTACATTTGCGAAAGTTTGAATGTTGAGATTTAATTGTGAAAATAAATCCTTAACCAAATTTAATAGATCTTCACCCGTGGGTCAGCTGGTGTCGGACAGAATCCGATGAAAGTTTCTTATAATCCTCTTTGGGAGGTTTTGTAAAAAAGAAACAATATTTTATATTTTTAGAATATGCATTAATTTTGATGTTTAATTAATAAGCTTTTATTTAAAATTTAACAGCCTAGTAATTCAAATAAGAGAAATTACCAAAAATAATAGATTTTTTTACCTAATAAAAAAATTATGTTTCCTCCGTGATTGCTTCGTCACCTTGTAATCGTTTGCGCTTAATTATGATTATGAAAAATTAAAAAATATATAAAATGCCTATTGGTCGTGCGCTACATAGCCGGTGACCGGCTAGCCCGCTGCAGGCGCCCCAAGTTGGTATCCTATGCGCGCCTTCTGCGTAGGAGTCGACCGTTCAGGGGTACAATGACTTGAATTAGGTATGAGTCGCTCGATTTGCCGCCCCCCTGGACGTGCCGCCCGCGTGCGATGCACGCCTTGCACGCCCGCTTACGGCGGCCCTGCTCTACGCCTGCCCACAAGAGCGGGCGTGTTAGTACCTAAGTTTACGCACCGTTGTTTTTATTATTGCCTCAAATTCTATTTGACCTTGTTAAATGAAATATTACTAGCCTTGAATGTATTCATCAGGCGGAATGTTATGAATTTCAAATTGATAGACGTTAAGGTAGATAAACGGAACAACCATTTTCAAAGGATTACGGTACAGCCAATTCGCGCAGGTGGTATTAGTCGAGATCTGTAAGGAATCCTGGCAATGTACACTTGTAAAATGATTTCAAACACTTTGTTTTGTTTACATGTAGTGGCGTCAAGCCAATATTTTCCCTACTATTTATAGAAGACATTATGTAGGTGTAAATTTTCTTTGTCGCGCACCGCTATTGATTCGTATAAATAACGCTTCTAACGTTGTCCATTAAGTGATCAAGTTTAAGGTCGTTATATATGTGTGTGTGTGCGTGCGTGCATTTGTACACACAAACTTGGGTATATGTGTGTCCAAAATGTTATCATAATTGAGTGGTTGAAGACAAACGTCATAAAATATATCGGATAGATGGAATAATTTGAGATAATGGAATGAGCAGCTTTCTTTGATATGAAAAGAAAAGTTTATGATAATAGTATGTGCTTATTGTCTCATTTCATAAATGTTGTGCGTGTCTGTCGGCTGTTCCTCGCACTTGTGAACAAAGAAATGAAGTTATTATTGTGTAATAGGAAACAACACGACCACACTTTAATTACACCACAGTTTACTGACTCTGCGTAATGAACATCTATCTTATCGGAACACTGTACGAGTTACATTAAACTTAGCACATAAATAGTTATATCGCTTGCTTTAAAATATTGGCATAACTGATTTTAGCTCGGATATTTATAAATTGACTTATTTCAAACTCTTAAAACTTACAATTAAGTTGATAAACATGGGAGTGTGGACCAAGTAATGAAACGCGTTAACTTATTTTACATAAAATGATTTATCATTAATATAAAAGCAAACCAGTATTAGTACTTGTGGCACAATCACACTTGGCTGATTAGCTCACTTATCGCTTTCGCTTTAATAATAAACGTGCTCTACTAGCTCGTTTCGACCTTTGAGGAGATTCAGCGTTTGGTAGGTTATATGTGTGTGTAATACTTATAACATGTGTATGATGATTATGTACACAAATTGCCAGCGAACCGTAAGAAATATTTTCTGCTGTGCGTAGCGCTCGGCTTTTGTCTGATCGTCAGAAGTCTAAAGATTTTTTTTAGTCAACATTTAAATATCTTAAATTACGTGGCAAATAATAATTTTAGTACGAAAGAGAAAAACTAACAATTATGTATACGTTGCTTTGTTATGAGGATTTTATTTATACATACGTTCTGCAAACACGCAAGCCAAGCTATTGACGAGTTTTTATATGTCCTCTTCCACCTCTACGTCACAAAACTTGTCTAAGGCCAAGCGGAACGCATGAACATAAACATCGCGGCTAATGCTAACAATTCCTTTTACATTCTATGCCATTTTAGTCTACAATTACATAAATTATATTTCTTTCAAAGAGCTCTGCTTGGATGGTTAATATTCACAATTAGACCTAAATCGGAACAATTGAACAGGTGGCGCTGCCATCGTGTTCGATATTTTTTTTTCACGCAAACGAAGCCAGACACCCAGTAATATGTCAGAAATACTGAGTGTAGTCCCGTTAACATATCGCTTGGAGCACCACAGGTACCATTTACAAAAGGGGACACTCTATGCTAATACCTACATTTAAAAACTTTTACTCGTTCTTTAGTTCTTCATATATTATGGTGTTATTATATGTGGCCTTAAAATTAGTCGTACCTTTGAAAGTCTTCTCGCTATACAGGATGTCTCAGGAAAAAAGGCAGTTGCTTAAATATATTATGGGGCACAATGAAAGAAAACAAAAAAATAAAACCAATATACATTTCAAGGTAACCTTATTATTGCATAAACATTTGCTGTAACGATAAACTCATGCATGTAGAAAATCTAATCTAACTACGTTTTTATGACATACATTGTCATTAACAGTTTCTGAAAAAAAACCCATAAAATATGTTTCGGAGTGGATATTACCACTTTTGATAATGTTGTCATCTTGTAGTTTTTGGAGCTATTTGTTTCATTACATCGTCATGACTATATATTCACAATACCCGACAACTTCAAGAAAATAGTTCTATTTTGTGAGACAACCTGTATAAAGCGTGTTAAAATAAGTCACGCTTCTGGAAGCTCTGTCGCTTGCCAATCATTTGGCATTAATTCTGGAAATTTTGACAACGGTCTGTCGGGCGGGCGCTTCTTAAATCTTATACTAAATGTATGAGACATTTAGTTGGTACTACAAAATGGGTTGGATTGCTTTCCATTTTGAGGAAAAACGAACGCTGCTTCACACCTTTTTTTTAGTATATCATATTTTTATTGAAAGCGAAGTTTCGCTTTGTTATTGAGGATATGTGATAACGAAAATCTGTTTTTAACATTAATATTTTAACGCTGGCAAGCAGCCATGATATCAAAATTTGATAAAATAAATCGATGCTAATTATCACCCATTAGTCATAAGGTGATAATGATTTAAAAAAAAACACCGTCAACAATATCCATATTACTGGTTACGCGTTAAATACGTTTTACATGTGATATTTCACTCTCTTTTATAAAAATACTTATTGAGTATTCCACGAATTTTTATTGCTTGAGATTTGCCTCTATTGAGAGGTTGTGTATCAAAACAAATAACAGGTTTTTCTACGAACGTACGTAATCAATTTATTTGCACGATCTATAATTTTATTGTCGTCTTTATACTTCTTACTATAGGTATCTGGGGCGCATATATGTACATATCTTTTATTGGTTTACTTCCTAGATATCATTCTTATGCTTAAGCAAATATATTTTTCTATGAATAATACTAATATTTTATTATCTTGCAGAATGTTTCAGTAATTGTCGAGGGCCGTAAACATGTGCCAATTTACCAATGACGAGGCGTCCCAAACATAGCTGTGAGGCCATGGCGAGTTCTCTCTTAATTAGTATAAATATGTAACGTAGGCACGTATATGTTATGTACGCGTATAGTATACAAGATACATAATACACCGCGAGCTGACGCACGACAAATAATATTTACGTCGAAAGGTGGACACATGGCCGAGTGACGTTCCAGGAAAATGCGTATTGTTTGACTGTTGGCATACGATGCTTTACAATCAATTTATTGCTTCGAAATTTTTCGAACTCGCTGTCATTACAGCGACTGTCTGTAATTGTGTGTAGATAATAATGTTTTGCGCCGATTGTGTGCGCGGTTACAGGAACTCGTTATCAAATGGGCACTTCCATACAGTGTCGTGGTCAATCGTGTTCACACCTACGTAACTTGCAGGCTGTTAATGATTCATTTTTGTTAATTCCGATACTTAAGCGTGTAAGCATGAATGAATTGATTAATCTCTTTACGTTATAATTCATATTTGGTTTGAGTTGGTGATATTAATCATGCCGGGCACAGCAAGGGTTAATTTGGTTTGCAGGCATTAAGGTAGAGCGACGCCCGCTGGGTGGGGAAATAGACATAGAGTTAATATAAAACGTAATAGGATAGGTTGATTCCTTCTCACCATACTTAGTACGGAATTGCTGACTCTGACGTCATATTGAGGACTTTCACACTGACGTCAATTGTGTTATAAGGTTTTGTTTTGTGTTTAAGGCACACACACATGTTAAACACTCAATACAAACACGAAGACAGGTAAACTAAAACAAAAGCATAAATAAAGGACTATTAGGCCGATCCAGAATTTCTGCGTGCACCACAACTATAAATAGGTTTCATGACCGACACCAAATTGAGTAATCCTGATGGGTAGGACTATTGATGTGGTTCATGCCCTAGCATTTTCAACGATTTCGAGCTCGCTCACAAGTAGCTTAGAACCTACTATCAGGCGCGTCTCGCTTTCTGTGCTACCACTTATATTAACCAGTGTTACTTAATGGGGATTTGGGATTGGGGAGATTATATAGAGGAGTAAGTCAGGTTCTGTAGTATTTTATGGTAGCCTGAATTGATTTTACTTCAGTTCATTCTGTATTCGCTCTAGTACAGGAGAAGTAGCCGCCATGAGACCATACTTAGGGTCGGCAACGCGCGAGTGATACCCCTGGTGTTGCAAGCGTACATAGGCGGCAGGAACCGCTTACCATCAGGCGGTCCGCATGCTTGTTTGTCACCCATGTATTATAAAAAAAATACTTTTCGATTCCTAGGAACATAAATCGAAAATTCTTCGATACGTTATTGATAGCCTATAACGAGGGATCAGGGTTTCGTGACACGAAGACACGTCATCCTGCCATTAGTCCAATTGAGCGACACGATAAAGCAAGGATGGACGCAATTTGATGGATAAGATAAGCTCATTGTTTGAACAAACTCAAGCCTAGCGTATACCTACTAAAACAATAATAGTAACCACACGAACCAGACGGCAGCCACGGCTTCTTTAATACTAAAATACATTAAATATTATTTTATGTGTTACATTTTGGTACGGAATAGATAGATCTAGAATGGTCATTCTATGCTTTTATCACAATAATTCCCTTCCTATATAATTCCTCCAATTGAATTATACCTCATATTATACACTATTAAACGACATTTGAATTATATTCCTAAATATTCACATTTTTCTAATAATCATGACAAAACATAAACTTGCAAGGTTTTTGATTGTGTTTCGATTTTTCTGATGAGAAGTGTATTTGTTTTTTTTTTCGTAAGGCGCCAGATATGCTATTATGTTAGCATTAAATATTAAGTTCTCATCATTTTACTATTTTTTGCTACGTACGAATATAATGTACCTTAAAATAAATATGAGAATAATGTGTATGTATTTATTTATTAAATATTGTTTTATCCAGGCGAACGCGAGGATAACATTGTTGAAGCAAATCGATAACGAGTGGATGTTCGGGAGGCTGCGCAACGGCGCCGAGGGCATGTTCCCGTCCAACTACGTGCAGGTGCAGGTGCCGCTGTGCGCCCCGGCGGCCGCGGGGCTCGGGGCCCTCAGCGGCGCCGCTGCTCTGGGGGCCGACGAGGCCACCGTCACTGCTCTATACGACTTCGACCCCGCCCAGCCAGGTGACTTGCGGCTGCGCGCCGGCGAGTCTCTCACACTCCTCTACAAACTCAACGATGAGTGGTACTTCGGGGAGGCCGACGGTGCTACAGGACAGTTCCCCGCTAATTACGTGCATATCAGCTAAAATGTTTTTATATTAAATTTCTTATCCCAGTGTAGATTGCCCTTAGATCCAATGTGATAATTAACGAAGACTGACGTCCACTACCCGTATACAGATATGGAGGGCGCGTGTAGTCTGTACGTTGTGCTTTAGTCGACCCTGGTGCAATACGAGTCAGAGTCACGCGATGAAGCCATTGATAGTGTACAATTGAAATGTTCGCGCTTCCAATGTATATTTGCCATAATAAACGTAAGTGCCGCTAATTAGTTACATTGACATATGAAAAATGCTCATTGAACAGTTATTTAAAGCAGTGTTTTCACAGAGCTTGCCGAAATTCTGGTTTTAATTATTCTAGTGTCATATGTGATGGACGCGAATATCCAGTAACTGTAGCGGCGGCAGCGCGGCTTCGTTGGGTTATTTAGGCTCCGAACGACTGAATGTAAATAAAGAGCTTGTATAAATCAACTTCCCATAATATATTAATGCTAACACATATAGTTTATATAACGGTTGTGTAATTATAGTCTCCACTTGATCTGAATATTAGTTGTAATTAAATTAACGCTAGTTATATACGTTACCGACCAGCAGTCGCGATATCCATATACTTTGGTACGTAAAGTGTGGCTTACTGCGTCCGAAGGTCGTAATGAAGGCCGTTTGTTAATATTTTTACTGTAAATTACTCTTAGTTAATCGCAATCGTAACCTCGAGCAGAGATAAAGGCCACGAATGTATTATTTACTGTAACAATAACACGCAATAAGATGTATTTTATACTATCGTTGTTTATATTTCGGACAAATTGTTTGTGCTTACTGTCCGCGGTATGTATGTACGTGTATATGTATATTGTAGAGTACCAAACATGTATTGTTTATGTTGCGTCAGTTTGTCATACGTATAAGTGTACCATTCGAAGGGACCATAGCGCTAAGTGCCTTGTATTTGCTGTATGTATATTATGAAGTAATTTAATAAATACAATTCCAACTATTACATGTTTTACTAAAACAAACCTTTAAATAGCCTGGTTACGGACATAACTCTGATAACGAAGTTTCATGAAGATAAGCGTCCACAGTTCGCAGCGTTCATTTGACCCGCCCTTTCCTGAGAGGAACTACAGGAGTGAAACAAGTATACAATTACATCACAAAGAGTGAGTTTATTTGAACAAAAATAATCTATAAATCCTTAAAATATGTACAATTCCTTACATAACAACTTAAATCAACATACCCTGTTCGCTTTTCAACCGTTGCGTGTTTAGCAGAGTGGCCAATGTTGGCGGCAAGGCAGCATAGCATGCCGAGCTGGTCAGGTGCGTGTCTACGAGTGTGTGGCGTTAGGCGTGTGTGGCGTTAGGCGTGTGTGGCGTGCCACAGCGGTGGCATCGCTTGCACATATTACTTTCCATAAAGACAACATGTTGAAAAGAGAAAAGAGGGCCATTCCAAAAGTACCAAATATAACATTATATACGCTAATTGTCTCATAACACAGTCCCGAACATTTCCCTAGTTCTATGTGCAGCAGCCCCACACAAATCTGACACTAATATATCAATTTATTCGACCGTTAGGTTCTCGAATATGAAAAAAAAACAGCTATTCCTAATAGACTGAACGAACTAACAATGATCATCAATATAATAAATTGTCTGTGAAAAACTCACCCATCGAGTGAACATCGTCGATTAAACTGAACAAATGTAGAGCTGACGAGAACAATATTGATGAAAATATACGCGTGTGTAACACAGTAGAGTGAACTTATTTACCGTCACGTCAGAGGTAGATGTGTTCTGGAATATACTATGTGTCATCCCAGCTAATAATCTCTTTGCCAAATTTCATCCAATTCCGATCGGCTGGATGAAATTTGGCATCTGTACGAGACGTCAAGTTTTTCACATAAATTTCATTTAACCTCCTGCGTATTAATTTGCCACCGACCGATGGTATACTTACGTCACTGCGTGTACACACAATTTGAGATTAAATTACCTTACAAAATTAACGAGATCTAAGTACATCAATTTTTCACGATACAACGAGTCTTAAGTGCTGTAAGAAATTTAGAGGTTGTCCATAATAAAGATACCAACTATCCACTACAATGTATGAATACCTAATTTTTCATTGTCATTCTTATTGCGTGTTAATTGTTAGTTTAATATTAAAACTATAAAATGATAAGTACACATACTTATTAATACCAATATCTAATAGATGATTTTAATGAACCGAATGACATTTAGCCATTGATTGAACTAAATTATGGACATCCTTAATAACATTTTCACACCATCCCGAAGGGGTGGGCGGGGGGTGTAAAAACACCATCTCGCCAGCCATTATTATTATATATATAAATATGATTTAACGGCTAAGGTAAACAGTATAATGACAAAACATTTAACGATTACAAATTACGAGATACATTTCAATTCAACAATAAAATTTATTTCAATATGACTAATCAGTTTGTAGTGTTACGTTTGTGTTACTTCCATATCTCATATGGACTACATTGCATGAACATAATTTACTGCACTTGAATATATGGCGATTCTAACATTAGTTGCGCTTTTGATAAGCACTATTGAACCATATTGCTGTTAGATAAGGCCCATAGTCCTTTGACTAATACAGCAGACTTCGGACCGCAAGGCATCGGCACCATTATAATAATATGTATATCAAACAATACAATTATTATCTGCGATGTAGCTACTACAATCATTCGACAAATAGTGTCAAGCATATATTTTAAAGCTTCACATTTGAGTTTGTTCCTTTGTTTGTCATAACCGCCTCAGTGCTGGCGATTTTGAACCATTGATAGACTGCAATAGGTTGTTAATTGAGTGCGGAACCATGATGACTTAGTTTTAGATTCAATGCAACTGATTCAAGGTCAATGCCACTTGAACATCATTTTGTATACGTGAACACATGGGTCCATGTGTTGGTTTAGAACAAAAAAGTATAAGTATTTATTTGATTGATCGAACAATAAAATAAATTAGGCAAGTTGGCATTACACTGTTTGAACATAAACACTCAGATAGTAAACTATCTGAAGCAATGTTCCATCAATTCGTAGAGTTAATTTTTGCAGAATAATTTATGTTTGTACATTATGAATAGGAAAATATTGTGTTCATTTCAGCCTACAAGTACACAATTGATAACCTAATTAGCCCCAGCGACTAGTCCGCAGACACGCACTACAACAAGTTCCCTATCGTTAGGTATACACATTATATAAAGCACTAAGCTACATATAAAAGCATGTAACAATTCCACTTATTGATCCAATCTTAATTAATTAATTCAACATTTATTTACAATTTACATTAAAAATCTATTAAGGACGTTGCCAAGGCAGCATTCAGAGTGATAATGCCCTAGTTCGCAAGCTGTCGCCTTATTACTGTGAATACTGTTGTAAGTTATCGCTTCAGCGGGTGTGTTCTCCACGTATGTATATACTAACGCAGGTGAATTGGCTTGGCCTCACAATTATGCTGTCGAGATGTGATGACTATGGTTATTTACAGTGTGTCTATGGATGGGGCGGCCTAGTCGGGCCTATATATGGGTATCTTGGGTATGAACTCTATGAGCAGCACATACTCCATCATGGAGGAGGAGTCGCAGTGCTGCTTAGTCAGCCGCCAGCGTAGACCCAGCTTGCTGTACAGCCGGCTGTTCTCCCACTCCAACAGTTTGTTCAAGGAGTGCTGAGTCTGCAATAATTGATTATAATATCTAAGTATATTTATTTATTGTATTGTTTTAGGAAGGCTAACCAACTAATCTGTAATACAATATAATACAAAATAAGTGACAAAAACAGCCACCACATATAAAATTTTCCATAGCAACCCATTGTTGATATCTAACGCAATATACAACAAATTGTTTAAGTAGCATACAAACTGACAGTAAAAGATATTTTGATTATAAGGAGTAACTTAGTGAAGAAATGTTCCAGATAATGCATACATTACTGTCAGGACATGAGGACCCTGTGTCAATTAATAAATCTTAACGGATGTACTGTGTTTTTAATGGATGCCCCTGAACTGGTAACTGGTACTTTCACATTAAGGTTTAAGTTGCAATAGTCTTTGATTCTAACATATTGAAAGTAGATATGTATGATGTACCTAAAACTATCAATGTTTCCTACTAGTAACGGCCAAAACTGTCCTCACTGCATCAGCCTAGCCTGGTCCTCAAATGAGGAAGTATAGAACGTCTGACCACCGGAGATTTAATTAGGTGCCCCGTGATAGGTGACATGTCCGTCGCCGTCTCTCAGACACTACATTTACATACATATTGGATTTCAAAAGTTATCGTATCTTTCTCGCCAAAGGGTTTTTTTCTGTGAATGTATATATAATAATAGCTTACCCGTTTGCTAAGACAAATGACGGGCCAGAGAGAGCATCCCAAGGTACAACAGCAACAGACGCAGCCGCAGAATAGCCACTTAACATTTACTGGTAAAGTCTTCTTTAGCACGCTGTTAATACGCGCCACTGTCGCTTGATACTCTTCGGGAGCCACGCGCGATTGAAGTCCAGAAGGAAACTCGCAGTTGAATCGGTTGCTCAAGCCAAAGCTGAAAAATAATATAACATACATAATCAGGGTGTAGATAGGGTTAATTATTTGGATACAGACTTCTATATGGTGGAGGTCCTGTCCCAGTCGGGCAGCTCCAAATTCTAACGGAGATTCCGTTATGCCCTACCTCTCTTGAACCTTTTTCAACGGACCTTGGTACCTTGGAACCCAGATCCCATCCTTCCAGATAGTCAGGCCTATATTTAAGTTATGAGTAATTGTAATGTTGCTTAAATATTTATATTGTATACATAATGTTTCCATCAACATTTTTCTTATTATATTTTCACTCCTTTACATGCTCCTATAAAGATTTCGATTATGCACGTGTCACTGCAACTTTTAGCAATTTTATTCTTTTCAGTGAACAAACAAATTGTGAGAAGACTAAAAATAAATCAAGCACTCAATATTTTTTTTATACTAGATATTGGGCACATGAGAGACAGTTGTTATACGAGTCAGTCTTTGACCTAGTTTGAATAGTATAATGCATTACAATTGTAATTTAAAACTTTTGTTCAATTATAGTCACAGCTAGTTTCATTGTCAAAAAAATATGCCAAAGCATATTCTCTTCAACATATATTTTATTGATGGCTGCCTGGCCTAGTGATCTTAATGATGTTTGAGCTTCACTTCCCATTGTGTAATAGAAATTTTAGTACCTTAATCATATCATCACGCCGAGTCCCTAATGGGAAGGGAACAAAGAGTATGGATCGCCAGTTCTCTGAAGACTTACATACCACTTTCACTTCGTCTACATTCATCAGTCTCTTTACACATGCTCATTGGTTTAAGTACTCTTGACTTCCCGTCCTTGAGCGCCCAGTTGGTATTGAAATACATCCGATTAGTACCTTAATCTTGGCTGTATTTCAAATTTTATAAGCATGTTTGTAAGCTGGTAGTTCCTATTGAGAAATAGTTCATTATGTGGGGAATGAGATCAAACATTAAGATGCATATTATTATCAGTAAACAAAATTATAAGAATCTAGTCCTCTCCCTTAGATGCATTTCAAGGGATACTTATAAAAATAAGATTTAGAAATAACAAAAGGATAATGTTTTCCAAAGGTTGGTTGAAAATTACATACAAAATAATGGCAAGTGATAACCCACAATTAGGGCATATAATTCTATAAACAACACACAATGACTTGGAACCAAAACAAACAAGTTATCAATTTATTTATTTATTTATCCAACAACATGTAAGATTATGACCAAAGCATTTTCATAATTTTAAGCACAACTATACATGCATGTTTCCTCTCAATGTTTTCCTTGAACATAAATCTTGCAGTGTCTTATCACTGTACTGTTGTTACACTGTAAGTTAAAAAAACTCATTGGTACAGATAGGCTTCAAGCTTGCAAACTGTATTGCAGGCAACTACTCAAACAACTCAGCCACCAAGGCTTTAAACCATTAACTACTGTTATATTACTCAGTTTAAAGATGTACTTCACTATGAATGTCTGCTAAAATTCATAGACTGCAAAAATATTATAATAGATAACACCAGTAAATCCTTATTCTTATAAAATGGAGTCACCTAGATAACTTTGAACTTAAGACCTTTGCTTCGTTGCACTGGTGATCTGTTTTATATCATGTACCTTCAATGGAATAAGGCCCTTCCATTAGATATACATGCCTTTATGATATAACAAAGTTTCAATGTGCCACATATTCTTAGAGCCCTTCCAGAATTTAATATATTGTTTTAAAATTAGAGTTTATATACATGAATAATAGGGACTGATGTATCAAAACAACACTGCTATTGTTATTTATACATTATTAATTAGATTCAGCCAAAATAGTAACATTGATGAGAAGCAACTATTTATTTATAAATAGAAAATAATAATAATAAGTAGCTCTATATGTCAAATAGATTGCACTTCTAGAGTTCGCTTTCAAGTGGCAAATGTTTTATCTACTCCATTTTCCTTATATTAGAACTAAGAAGGTCTTTTTACTAACACAGTTTGGTCACTTTTCAGCTAAAATTAAAACAGAGATTAACTCCAGTATGAACTGGTTGCGAGCATGATATGGAAACCTTGAAATGGACAACCTTCAGAAAATGTTCTCTTCTAAAATGTGTTTTTACTTATATGTTTGTAAATGATAGTAAATAAAAACAGTATACAGCCTATTAACTTATGTGAATTATTCCATCATTCGTACAAAACTGTAAATTTGGCGCCTGCTCAACATCTCGGATACCTACATAAATATAAAGGAATAATGCATTCAATGCCATCAGTCTGCAATGACAAAGAATAAAAAAATTGAGCCTACTTGTTGTATACCCATATACTATAGAGCAAAAATGTATAGACTGCTGTTAAAGAAAGTCAACAACTGATGGTGACAAGCAGATAGTCGAAAACGAAAGCTTACACGGTCATGTTCCCAGCTCCGCGAACGACGATAGGGTCAGGCACTAACGTCACATGTGTTTCTTCTATATTCTCTTCACTTTCAGTCTCATCTAGATATATCGCATCGAAGTCTGCCATTGTACTTACACACTAACTAAATACACAATACGTTTATTATAAAAACATAACAAACACTACCTTTTCAGATTATATTTTACACAACACAATAATGGCAAAGGAGACAGTCAAAAGTGACGTTTAATTTCATAAATAAACAGTTTTTTTTTTTATATAAATATATTCATGATATGAACATTAGCCTTTCAGGCACAATAATTTTACCTCAAAGCTGTAAGCAAAGTGGTTCATGAAGTTCTGAAACAGAGACTACTATTGAACAGATACTGAAGTAAAATTCAAAGTTATACAATTCTATTAGACTGTACGCTATTTAATGACGATTGATTGATATATTACTTTGAATGATCACCCCTAATACGGTTGGTGCTACCATAATTACTTACTAATTATAAAAAATGATAACATCAAATCTTAAATAGTTTGGCCGACTAAAACACTAGCCATACCGTTAATACATAAAAAAACAACGTTTGCTAATCATCTCACTACAATCTGCATTGACCTACACTCGTACTGACGTAAGAGCTGCTTATTTTAATTTAGCAAGTCTCGTACAGATGTCACTGCTAGCGATAATAGATAAATATTTAGCTATAGCTATGTATAGCTATAGATAGCTCTTTTTTTTAGTATAACTCGAAATTTCAATCAACATCTCAAATGTTCAAACCAAAGATTACAATGTATACTGTAACAGTTCAAAACAAAGAGTAAAGTAATATGGACTGAAACTCAGATTTAAGCAGACGTTAACAGAAATTAACCTATCGGGCAGAATGGCTAAGGACCAACCTTATAGTAGTAGTATAGTAGTAAAAGCTTATAGTAGTTGAGGTCGGAAAGGTCTGTAATAAGATGCCTATTTTTTATAATACTTTTAATTTTAGGCCATTTAGTCGTGAGCACGTCTGAATGACTTCTCCGAGTCAAATTCAAATATAGGTATTTATTGCAGTAACGTTTGTTTACAGACTATTTAGTATACAATAAAGCACCATACCCTGAATTAGCGCAAAGCAATACAGAGGAAGGGCTTAAAAATATAATGATAATTATTTAAACATTTCTTTTATAAATCTTTATATGAGATCCTTTTTTGGTACTGACATAATAATAATAATATATCCTTACGCCTTCCCACAGGGGTCCTCGAAGGGGTAAGCAGTGATGTATAGACAGTACCCATGTATATTTAGTACTTAGGTAATCGTATTAATTTATGATATAGGTACAAACAGTTATTAGATAATATATGTTTAAGGTGCTGCTTTAAGGCTTTAACCTATCATCTAAGAAGTCCTGTACAGATTATTTTTTTTTTTTATTCATGGTTGCCTACTGACGTATGACGAACCAAGGTATTTTCTTTCTCCCTAGAGTATAATTTACTAAGATCAGAAAACCGCTTTGGTACACAGACTACTTAAGTTTCAACCTGCAATCTAGAATTTGCTGGTGATTTTTAAACCACTCTACCACCAACCATCAATGGGTAGAAAGACCCCCCTATAAAACAGTTTTTGAAAAAACTGGCCAAACGTCATTTCGATTCTGCTGTAAATCACCCCAACCCCCTCGTCGTATCGGCCGCCCGATACACTCCTTCCCTTATCTCGAAGATAAGGCGTCCAAGACATGCCGTCATCGAACCGGATGACGACATAACGCTCCTCCAGGACGCACGAGAAAAACATACCAACACTACACACAACCGACCACTGTTCCGTCCTCGCCGGCGAGGCTCGACGCGAATAAGCCGTAATGTTCCCCCCCGACCCCCGCCGCAAACACCGGCCCGCGCCGAGCCAGACGCGCAAATCCCGCCCCCAAATAATATATAAATAAAATGAACAGTCCAGCCCAGCTCCCTTGCTCGCGATCCAGCAACGCCCTAAGCCGAGGTTCGTACCCCACGGGGGATGCCCTTAGCTGTGTTGCTTAATACTAAAGTGCCTGGCTGGAGGCCTAGGTCTCGCCATTGACCGGTTAAGTTGCAAAAGTTTTCGGAACTCACGCTACGAGAGACAATACAAAAAAAAAGGGTAGAAAGATATTGTATCGGTTACGCTTTTCATGTCTTAACTACTGAACCGATCTTCATAACCAATTTATATACAAGAAATCAAAAAAGGCCATATGCTACCTTGTAGTTCAATAAAAAAAAACACTATATATAAAACCTATAGCTGTTTAAATGCGGGTATCATAAATATAAAAGTACCTTTGACCAAAGTATTTGTTAATAAGAATCGATTGTCTGCATAAGGCTTGACCATTATGAATTATTGCACGCGTGTAGTTGTATGACCACTATCACGCATATAACACAACACATGAGCTCTGATAACGCGCAGCTGCGACCCAAAAAGTTAACGTGTTGTTATACAGCCTCCCTGGCCCAAGAGTTACGAAATGTGTACTAGGAATGAAGGTGGTATACTTATTATTAGTCCATGGAAATATCCAAAAAAAAAAACAAAATACCGATTGTCCCATAGATTTAAATACTTGCATACGGTATATAGCCTATAGGCATATATATCTAATATTTATATATATATAATAATAATAAAATAATAATAATAAAAAATAATATATCCTCACGCCTTCCCACAAGGGTCCCCGAAGGGGTAGGCAGAGGTGTATAGGTAATAAATACCCACACACCCACTTTCCGCCAGAGGTATATTTGGTGCCAACGTGACAGATGGCGAGTCCATCGCCGTTACTCAAGCACGACTATACATACGCCTTTGAATTTCTTCTCAGACGTATGCAGGTTTCCTCTCGATGTTTTCCTTCACCGTAAAGCTCGTGGTGTGACTAATCACTGTACTTAAGTTCAGAAAAACTCATTGGTACAGTCGGGATTCGAACTTGCGATCTTTGTGTCGCAGGCAACTGCTCGAACCACTCGGCCACCACGGCTTATATATATATATATATATATATCTAAGTCCAGAATCCAGCAATGCCACCACTTGGGCGGCATCTGCGCGCAGAGTATCCATTATTATAAAAAACCTTTTTTCAGACGTCCCAAAGTCACAGTATACAGAAAACACGAACGAAATATTAAGATAAGCGCAAATGTTTTGTTTTCAAAGGTGAAATTTACTCCAATTCTGAACACATTTGTCTCAAAACAGTGAATCATTTCATGTATAGGATAAACAAATGAAATTCTAATTAAGAATTTAGAATTTTCGCTTATCACTGTAATTACCAAACTGCCACTGCAAAAAGCTATACAGTCATGTGATTTTATTAATGGATTGAAAACTCTTTTGTGTTCAATTAGGACAGAAACCTTAAAACGGGAAGTGTTTCGATTTTTCTGATGAGAAGTGTACACATACATATGTAGGTACTAAAAAAAAAGAAAAATTTATGGGCCGTAATACGTCAAAATTATTGTGAAAGCTTCCCAACTTTTTTTAACATCCAATTTGCTCTGTGGAGCCAGTTACTTGAGGAAAAGGTATATAAAGCATTGAGCATTTAAACCTAGATCTACATATGTATCTACATATGTAGATTTTTGATGAATAAGTGAAAACGAAGTCCTTGACCACCTCACCTACTAACAACAAGACCGTGACCTAACGCCGGGCCGTGACAATATTGTTTCTATTGTCATTGTCGAAGATTGTCATGCCTACGGGCTAAAACGGTCGAAAGCATAGTATAAAGAAGAGGAAGTAGGCTATCTCCGGCCTAATTCGCGATATAATTGCCTACTGTCTTAGGGTTGTCACTTTTAGCTAAATATTAGGCGCGGCTGTTCGCGCTTCGCTAGCAACCGCGTGAACAGCGGCAACGTCAAGTCGCGGTCTCGACTCGCCATGTCGCCGCTAGATGGTACAGGCGGCAATGATATAGTCTAAGAGCTTGTTTTCTGTAAGTAGGTAGGTACTTAGTTACTATACCTACAATACTGAGAAATCGGCATAACTAAACGTAAACAAAGAAATAGCGGCAAACCAATTGCCAGATCAAAAGTACCTAATACATTCTAGTAGGAAATTAGCCTACCTACCTACTTCCTGTGTGATAGAAAACTAATACAAACAAAAAATATGTAAGTAGGTACGTAGGTATCTCATCATCATCAAGTAAAATTATATTATGCTAGAATAAGTGACTAACTTATCTTTCCTGTTCAATAGGTAATCTGGACAGAGACAGGTCTGGAATCGATGAATTATTAAGACACCCAAACACACAGCAATACGTTCTTCTGCGATTATCAGACATTTTGATGATGATATTGATGAATAAATCATTTAGCGGTGCCGAAAAGCCGTGACGCGCGCGCGAACCTCGTGCAGTGTTAGCCCCGACTGGCGCACTGAGAAACGGGTCGAGATTTTGTTAAAGTGTGCGTGCGTCGACACATAGATACAATAGCGCACACATACAAGCCGCGCGCGGTGCGTTTGTATGAAGATAACCTACTTCTCTTCTTTATACTATGGTCGAAAGCGATGCGGATTGACGACAACCGACAATTTTTCGTTAGTAGGTGTTCATAATATTATATATACGAAAGTTCCTTTTCACGCAAAATCTACAGAACGGGGTTGAATGAAGTTTGCACAGGAATTGATCATTATCTGCATTAACATATAGGATATGTTTTATTCTAGAGAACAATCTACCATTGAACTAAAATTTTACACGGGTGAAACCACAGGGCGCAGCTGGTGTACAATATTACGCTAGAATATCTGGGGCAGCTTATCTAATATATGCATTCGTTATTAGTGTAAAGGGTACGGGGCCGGCCGTGACAAATGCAGGCTTTTTCTGTGTGCATAGGTGCATGTGCAGTGCATGCGTATAAAAGCTAACCGTGCGCACCCCAATGCATTCACACTTCGAGCGTCCACCGAACGTAAACACACCATGAAGGTATGGATTCAAATCGATTAAAGTTATATTTATCTATTATACATATATATTCTAGATGGACTCGCCATCCGTCACGTTGGCACCTTAAATATATCTACATACCTACATACCTCTACCTACCCCTTCGGGGACTCTTGTGGGAAGTTGTGTAAATATATATATGTACATATATATTAATCCTACACCTGTTACTGGCCTGATCATTAGAACCGATTTGAAATCCGTATCGTTTTTTTCTAACTATCCTATTAAAGGCTGGTTGGTCTATGAAATTTTTTTGTTGCTTCTATGTGTTTAGGTCCTTATTTTGGCTACCGTGCTGATGGTATGCAGAGGTGCAGTGGGCATATTGCCGGTGGCTTCACCATACGCGTATGCGCGGCCAGTGGGGCTAGCGGCGCCGGTGGGCCTGGCTCACCCTGTAGGAGCGGTGGGCCTCGCTCACCCCGCCATCGCTAAGTACGCGGCTCCAGTGGAAGAGTACGACCCTAACCCCCAGTACTCCTTTGCCTACGACATCCAGGATGCCATCACTGGTGAGAAACAGCTATTTCAGTTTTTTTTCTTCTTAAAAAACAAACATATATCAGTTAATCCAGCTTATAAACATTTTGATGAGTTGGATTAACCCATAGATATATTCTGTGACAAATTTCGTTCGATCTCGTTTAGCCGTTCTAGAGTAGGTAACCAACGTCCTCACAAATTTTCTTATATATTAGTAGGAAGAACTAGATTACTATCGATCAAGACCAAAAAACGATGTTACCGCAATATATTCCATACTATGCTAAACTACGTCATCTTTCAACGGTGTTAGACCTTTTCAAACATTGCATGGAGTATTTTGACTAGCCTTATAGCATATGCATAGCATTATAAGGCCAGTCAAAAGTGATATATGTGCATGAATATGTAGACGTTTAAATGTTCTACTTTTCCATATGTGGCAATGTACAATTGAATTCATGTCTTTGTTACAATATTGTCACCTTCAATGTATCGCCGTAACTAATTCTGCCGAAACGTTATGTAAATGAGTCAACATATTTTATCTCTTATACATCGTGTTTATTGACAACCTGAAATTCTGTGTATTATGATTATTTATTATTATTTTTATACTCATATATATTGCCTAAAGGCAAATTCATTTTAATTGAAGTGAAGGAACTGACTGTATCCAGTTACCTTTGTGATGTCTATGCCTGTGATGATACAATAAACCTAAAAATACATTATACCAACATTTTCACTTCCTCGCGGGGTAGGTAAAGAGATTAGTGTTAGTAGCAGTAAGTTTTTATTTTAGAAAATGGGGTGACAAAATATATCATCAAAGTAATTAGCCCATGCTTTCTAGTATATAAAGTTAAATTATAGCTTAAAGTTGCAATGAACCTTGATTTATTCTCTGGTGATTGAGTCTGGTGAGCGCGCACAATGCAGTGTTCAAGCCGAAAACCTACATGAGGATTGGCCTCTAGAAGTATATTGTTTGACGTTTGTATAAGTTTTGACGACCGTCTGGTCTAGTGGTTAGAGCTCCTGACTGCGAAACTTGAGGTCGCGGGTTCGAATCCCGCTGAGGGCAGATATTTGTGTGATGAACACGAATATTTGTACCTTAGTCTTGGATGTCCTATGTATTTATGTATATATCTATCTACATAAGTAAATATATCGTTGTCTAGTTACCATAACACAAGCTTTGCTTAATTTGGGACTAGGTCAATTTGTGTGTATTTGTCCCAGGTATTTATTTATTTATTTATTGTACAATATCTCTGAATGCTTATTGTTTGTCAGGTGATTCCAAGAACCAACACGAGACTCGGTCTGGCGACGTGGTGCAGGGATCCTACTCCCTGACGGACCCTGACGGCACCCGGCGCACCGTGGAGTACACCGCTGACCCTCACAACGGATTCAACGCGGTCGTGCACAGGGAGCCCCTCGGTGTAGTCAAGGCCGCCGTTGCCGCGCCCGCTTACCTGCACTAGTCCCCATACAACGACGCTTGAACAGGTTGCTCTTGTTATTGTCGATCAGAAACACAGCCGTGTAAACGCTCTAATTATTATGATCGTTACCATTTTTGATTCTTACTTCACTGGTAATTATAATATCATAATGTATTTACATAAAACGGGGCAACTTGTTGGAGATCCGCCTGAACAAACTCATCTTTTCGAAGTGACCTGAAATTAACGTTAATGTTTATTTATGCTTGTCATGTAGCATGTACTTATTGTAAGTGTTAATACTAGGGTAATAAATAAGAGGAATCGATGAGTGCTGTTTCATTTCTGCAACATATGTACGGCGATATTAAAAATCCTTATTGTCGGTCATACATGGTCAAAGCGTTTATAATAAGTGAACCAGTTCTTAAATAATGGTGTCGAATGTGTGTCAGGCTCAGGCCGCGCCCGGCGCAGGACGGTTGCGGCACGTGAAGCGGCTTGTGTGGTGACGACTGCGGAGCTTAGCACACGAACTTTTATTACTTAATCTAGCCCGCTATCAAAAACTAGCAGCGACCTGAACCTGCGCGGCGACCAGTTCTATAAATAAATGTCAATCTAATTTACCTTTACCTTTCATTTTTATAGCTATGTGACATTGGCGTATGTTAGAGTAAAATGGTTGTGACGGTTAGAGGCGGTTATATAAATAAATAATCGAGTTTCATTGAAATGTTGACACATCCATGCTCGATACATCTGTGCGTGCAGCAAAAGACATGGTCGTAGAATTAAACGATAAGTAGGCGTCATTGTTTAAAAGCTTTGGGTCAAGTGGCTTATAGGTGTGAAATTATGTACAGAACCAAGGTCAACAATTTTTTTTAGTTACTCACTTAAACTTGAAGTCGCGCAATATAAATATCAATTTATGTTCAACAACTAAAACACAGTTATGCGCGTTTATGTCTTTTCCATTGGGAAATACGTTAGTCGAATGTATATTGTGTTTCATTCATATACTCTTTCTCTTTATTTCTATTTCTCTCTATTTAAGGTATTTTAAAAGCTTTTCATTATTTATGAAATTTATGAAAATGTTAATATAACGCCTTTGTTTTAATTATGTTATTACAGGTATTTTATTTAATACTTTCTTCGAAATAGTGTATTTATGTATCACATTCCAATATCTAAGTGTAAATTATTAAGTATCTCAGTTCTATGGAACGAACAAAAATGTATTTATAGCTTGTAATATATTTAGCGTCTAACCCGTGCACCCACCGGCTTCTCCTACCAGTGGGTGAAAAAGACAGCACACAACATATAATTGTATTGCTTAGTTATAGCATTTGGGTGTTTTATCTCCCACATAAGAGGGTTAAGTAATTCCCAGTATAAATAAGCCTGTTAACATCATGACTGCTTAGACAACAACTGATAGTAAATGCACATTCAAACCCCTTTACCTACTTGTTGCAAACCAAAAACTATATTAACATAATATGAGCTATACGATGAAATACTCGTAAAATGTTGTAAGCCGTGTTGGCCGAGTGGTTCAAGTAGCTGCCTGCGACACAAAGATCGCAAGTTCGATTGTCGACTGTAGCAATGAGTTTTTCTGAACTAAGTACAGTGATTAGTCACAACACGAGCTTTTAGCTGAATGAAAACATCGAGAGGAAACCTATATAAGTCTGAGAAACAATTCAAAGGCGTATGTATAGTCGTGCTTGAGTAACAGCCATGGACTCGCCATCACGTTGGCACCTAAAATATATCTCTGGCGGAAAGTGGGTGCGTGGGTACTACCTATTTAATACACCTCAGCCTACCCCTTCGGGGACCTTTGTGCTAAGGCGTGAGGATATAAAACGTTGTTAAGAAAGATTATTAGTGTAATTGGAAAGTGTTGATCAGTCAGAGCGACCGACTATCCTTTTGTTACTTAAAAATGTCTCATGGAAGGTATAAAGTAACGGCATCCGCCTTCAGATTCGAATAACGCCAATTTTCACAAGGGTACCCGTTGGGTTTAACCCCAACGGGTACCCTTGTGAAAAGACGTACCGCTATAGTAAAATGGTTGGTTCAAATAGAAGAACAATGTAGAGCAATTGTCTGATACATAGCCAATCTCCTGGATGTAGAGTAGACGTAGGTGTCATGTGACCATTCGCATATTAGTTATTAACCTATAGTTGTTAACCTTCTATAACTCTTTGTGAACTTTTAGAATATTAAGTTGGTAATTGTATATTACGGCTAGTATTTCAATCGTGACTTCGTGGCTTTAGGATACTGCACATAGCCGTCTAGATCTAGAGAAATAATATGTAGGCGTTAAAATGTTAAACTATATTACTTACAGTTTGACAGAATTATAACAATATTTTTTTTCGTTAGTGAAATTGAGTCTAGTTGATCGAGATATCTCGTAGCCTGCTCAGTATTAGTTGTAGCTTACTAAACTTAATATCACATCTATATATATATATATATATATATATATATATATATATATATAAATGTTATAATGGTTTCTGTACGCTTCAAAAACTCAAAAAGTTTTGCACCGATCGAGCTGAAATTTTATCATGATATATAATCCGCATCAAGGATTGTTCTTATCTATTTTTTGCATCAGTCGCATATCCACAGCGAAGCGTGGCAGGGTACAACTAGTTTAATATAATAATGTAAACATCACATTTATTTCAACCTATGTAGGTATATTGATTTGCAACTTGGTAATACTGAAATAATGAAAATCGAAACATTGAAAAGTAACGATTATTATAGTATTAATTCAATTTGATGCTTAACAAGTTTCGCGAGGCGCGAATAACGAGCGATTAATAAGCGTGTTGAGGCAGTGTTTATATTTTTTATGAAAATTAGATAGACTGCGCTTGTGACGCGGCCTCGATTGAGTCGGAAGTTATTGTTGTTATTAAAAAGTATCGCATTCGTTTCCTTTAAATAATTAAAAGGGTTCATATTTTCTGCGAATGTGTATGTTTAATTTGTGTTTAATATTCATTATCTAAATGCTGAGTAATTTGCTCAAAAGTCTTAGGAAAGTTCAGTTCAGACAAGTTCATCGGTTCAGCCGTTTTACCGTGAAAGAGCAGCAAACACCCAAGCATCCAAACTTACAAACCTTCGCCTTTATAATATTAGTAAGATTATATTAAAATTTTACTACTATAAAATAATGTCAATATATTATTATACTTATAATTATAAAATTAAGCACCTAACTACACAATTTAATATATTAAGCATTAATTTGCCGAAAACGTATCGATAATGTACGTACGTTAAGAACTTCAGCAACAATTTTTGCAATAGCATAATAATTACTATTTTGTGTTGTTAGTCCCCGACAATGCACTGAGCGAATGGTTGCATTAAGGAACATTCGAGTGAACGCAAGCTTCTATAAATAAGACCCGCGATCGTTTCATTTGTGCTATTAACTTCGTACCCTATTGTCGAGTGCTTTAGCGTCATGTTTAGGGTAAATACTTAAATAATTATTATTTTCCCGAACATAAATCATAAAAAAATTGTGAAGTGTCCATTTGATTCGTTCTCTGATTGTTTTTCTTCTATTGTTCCTTTGGTTATTGCCTCACCTTGTCTTAAGAACTATTCACGAGATTAAGTACTAGGATGTGATTAATTAATATGAAACTGGATGCGAGTTGTGTAACGGTTACCACAGCTCGCCACCGGCCGTGTCAAAATATCACACGCTCTAGTACTCTTTGATGATTTGGCGTTTTTATAATTTCCTTGCTATAATAGTTAAAGTATACGTGTATATTTTTGCAGGTGTCATTATTATTATGCGTGGTGCCTGTTGCGATGGGGATAATAGTGAAAGATCCACCGCCTACCGCCAGTGACTACAAGTACTCGTACAACATCGAGGACCCGACCACAGGAGACCAGAAGAGCCAGCACGAAGTGAGGCAAGGTGATGTAGTCTCTGGAGCGTACACCGTCGTAGGGCCAGACGGGACCAAGCGAACCGTCGAGTACACCGCTGACGCTAAGCATGGATTCAAAGCTGTTCTACGCGAGGAGCCTGCCGACCTCCTTCCTCTTAGACAGGCACCAGCCTCACAAACCAGGGTTCCCAACCCAGTTTATACCCTTGTGCGTCCCCAAGCTTACTTTACTCATGATAGCTATCCCTCAGACGGAGTAAAGGTATATTTCACACCGGCCAACGAAATAAAGTCCAACAGTTATCCTTTTAGACATAGTTTTAGACAAGGGGAGTATTTTATTCCTACAAAATAATGATAGCTAGTAAAATCATGGGAAGTACCTACATGTGATATTATTACTAAGTTCGGTAAGGTGGGTCATCTATTTGATTTATTTAATATTAGATTGAGTATTGTTCAGCACAGATTATATTCGTTGTAAATAGTGACAGGTATATTTTAAATATGGGTAGGCATGGTTGCTTTGCTGTGAACATACGGTCATGTGTTATTTGAAAATACTTAGTTGTTTGTTCTACGTTTACCTTGGCTTTTGTATAATAGTATATATAGTGGGACAAAATCTTCCATATAATTATCAAAATGAGCGAAAAGGGGTTTTAAAACCAATTAAAATGTCTGTAAAAAACAAATTTCTTTTATTGTAAGATCATTTTTAGACGATAATACATAAATAATAGAAAAAAATACGTTGAATTATGTTGTTTTCTTTGCGTTTTTTCTTAAATGCTTATTTTTATCAAGACCTTGATTTATGTAGGCTTATACGAGACTGTTATAGAGGACAGTAAACTGTAAACCAAATGATCCAGTGTTATTGCAGGAATTGTAGTTCAAGGTTTTCGCCACATCGACACGCGGCGACGGTGACATTATACTACATAATACTATATACCTATAATGTATAGTTGTCAGTTGCGTAGTCAAGCTTTAAAAGCGTAACACACGAACAAACTCACGTTCGCATTTATAATATTACTAGGACATTTATAATATTACTATGTACATAATTAAATATGTAAATGACCTCTTAAAAACAACCCCTAAGAGAACGAAAACTATCGTAATTTTTTTTACGGAAATCTCAAGGCGAGAGGTTTCATTAATCCTACTAGGATTAATGAAACCTACGTAAAACAGACCGCCCATAGACAGATAGTCCCATTTATAACATTAGTATAGATTATAATCAAATAGTAGGACTTGTTAATTGAAAATACATATTAAAAATGTCAATTATATTAAATACATGAAGTAATATATAATGGGTGCCCTCATAGAGCAGCAACTGGACAAAGTTCAAACCAGTATCCGCAGCCGCAACGCTTAGGACAGCCCTGGTGAAGCCACATGAACTCCAAGTGCGCGTCGTGGGGTTGGCACAGGCAGCACATCAGTCGGTGCGACCAAGCACTCGGGACTAGGTTAGGCCTCTCGCGTGTACCCGGTCCTGAGAAACGTATCGATACTTTAATTACCAAAACTGATCGACGATTTGGTCAAAATGCCACCACGCCATGTCTTACATATATTTGAACAACGAAATCATACTGACACTTTACGGTCTAGGTAAAAGTATAAGTGTTATCTATGAAAAATTTGCTGCGTTATGCGTCATACTGAAATAAAATAATTAATGCAGGAATATTGGCAACCAGATAAAACAATACGAATACTGGAAGAAGAAGCATAGGAAGACGACGGTCTTGTATTTTTGTTGTTCCGGGTTCGTAGGAATGGAGTGCAATGGCGCTTTATTCTCATGAGTTTCTCGGACTAATGATGAACAAGTATGTAAGTAATGTCACCTCTTTTTATGGCGAGCATGTGAAATGGATCACAATTGCCGGCGAGGTGTGCCAGAAGTTCCTTCTTTTCGATGCCAGTCGCGTGGTCCAGGGGATCATGCATCATGCCATATACTCGGCTACCTGCTGCCTGCGCGCGTCGCAATCTGGGCATTGCTCTAAGCCACCACATCTCTCTCCAGGCCAATTAACCTTTAGAAGAAATGAAGTCTAGAGAGAAATGGCGCTCCACTCTCTGTCTAGCCCGTTATGGACTCGGCGTGATGATATATATGTATTAATGACAAATGTTTTGTTTTGAGTATGTTAATATTATGTATATAATAGGTACCTTATTTTCACAGTCAATACGGTTTTGTGGTCATGTAGATACTATTGATAAGATGTCAGTAACAAATAAAAAGCGTTTATTATTATTATAAACATGCTTATCTGAGCATATACACACATCACGGTCAAATGTGGTCTAATAGTGAATAATATGAAGTATTATTATATATAACGTCATTTGACATATATGCCTAAATATATTTTTTTTTCTGATAACCCTTACAAATTATGAACTTGCAAGGTGTTTCGATTTTTCTGTTGAGAACTATATGACTATTACACCCCAACTGTACCTATTTACCCTCTTAAATTACAAATAAGCATACGGTCCACCAAATTTTATGACAAGTCATTGTATTATTCGAATGGAACTGCTGACCGCACGAAACGCTACTCTGAGTAATATATTTGCACCACTAACCTTTCTGAGTTTTGTAATACTATAAAATAATAGAAATTACCTTTTTTATATGAGTAACGTAATTCAAATTGACAAATCGTGCCATAAAAAGTAATAAAAAATGTCAAAAGTATTGTCTTTTATATTGTACCTTTTTGTTCCTTTAACTGCCCGTGGGCTTACCATAAATGTATGGCAGTATTTGCCATACATTTCGTGCCTTTTCTATTGTAATTTTAATATTGGTCGGGAATAACACTAGTGCCTATAATGTTTTAACTAGCAAGTAAAGGATATGAACATAATATCCTCAAATAATTTGGACATGAAGGTTTTGTCTAATTTTTAGCTTAAGTTGTTTTAGGTTAGCTTTATTCGAAAAGTATGTCATATGTGCCATAGACCATAACTATTTAACAGAGGATTTCTTTAATAAGCTTGCTTTATAATTTACGAGATGAGAAATGGAATGAACGACGCCAGCAAACAATAGACATAATTAAATGCGTCATTTTAGGCTAAAGCAAGGACGACCCGCCCAATGGAGTTGTCCCGCAATGCAAGTGATCTTTTCTCTTCGAGATCAATCATACACTTGCTCTCATTAACATATAATACGACTAAGATACAAGATACGTGTAGAACTTAAGCCACGATTAAAAAAAGCGACCATTCAAAACTGACCGGTTTATTCTATCTCACGCACCATCGGGTGGCGTATTGCTGGTTCAGGCTGGCAAGACGCATATAAAAACACAACAGAGTTACAATTAAGCACGACGACTCTCGCTCCGGCCGCCGTACCGAGCAGACGTGTGCTCCCACCGCTCCCGCGCTCTGCGCCCGCTACGACCGGCAGAAGCCACACCCGCCGCTACGCAAATCGCCACGCGTTAGCTAGCCGCTACGCACCGCACGTGGTGATTGTTGGTCGCCTTTTTCAAGGCAACAACAATCACAATTCTTGTTTCTCGACAATAATATTTGTCCCCTTCTGGGAAAATCCACAGTTTCGTGGTCACTCGGTGGAAACCAAACGGTGCCAACGAAACCGAGTGGGGCGCTGCCCCGTTGCGCTCTTAGCCTTGCCCCTTCAGGGTAAGGCTACAAACGGACGGGACCAGGTTCACCGGCCTTGGGGTCTACCCTAGTCGCGCCTGGTTATCACCCACCACCCACCCTACCTATCCCTTACCTCCTACCCTCCGGTGTTAGTTTGGGCACTGTCCACGGACTAGTGCTCTCTACACCGGAACTGTCAGGGACCCGCTGCACAATAAGACTGGCAGCGGGAATACAAGCTTAGGGCTCACACCATAGGCACACTCACCTCCCTGTCTACACCCGACAGGGAGGGTTCAGTACACACCCCCGGGTCAACCCCCCGGGGATCGGGTCCCTAACGTTTAAGTCACCAGGGGTTTCTTTACGTGTTTCTTCCCCTGGGCGACCGCGCCCCGAAACACGTTTCCCTTACCGCCTTGCCCTCCCACGTCTGCATCCACCATGTCCACAAGTGTTGACCCCCAAGCCTCACTGGCTTTTCTCGCGCGGCTCTTAGACGCCGTGCCCACCCTCCGACGTCAATATGACGAGTACACCCGCGATATAAACGCGGGTACCCCTACCGCCGAGGCGACTGCAGCGCTGGACAAGAGCGCAATCATAGCCGTCACTAACGAGGCCAATAAGTCTCAAGACTCCCCCTTGTCCCCCGAATCTGTCATTGTGGACTCCGAAATGGAGTCATTACAATCCGAGTCGTCCGAGGGCTCCTCGGACGAATTTACGCCCGTCACGGGCTCCAAGAAGCGCGCCAGACGCGCAAAAAAGAAGGAGGCTTCAACCTCACCTTCTCCCCCCACTAAAGCCCCCAAGACCGTGCCCGTGCCCTCCGCACAGTCCTCCACGGTAGCCCCCTCCCCGGCACCCCCCTCTCCCACCCCCCAGGCCTCTCCGGAAGCCGAAGCCACTCAGGCTAGCCGGCTTTCCCCCGTCCCGCGACCCACGCGGCCCTCCTCGACGAAGGAGCGCTCGTGTCCCCCTATTTTCGTCCACACAAAGGCCAAGTGGACGGAAATCTCCGGTTGGTGCCAAACCAACCGCATAAATTTCACTCGCGCTACTGCCACAGCCGAAGGCATTAAGGTGCATCTCCCAAACTCGACCGAGTTCCGAGCCTTCACGAAGCTCCTGCAGGCCAGAAGTGTGGAATACCACACTTATGATCTGCCGGAGGACCGATTACTCCGGGTCGTCATCCGCGGCGTCCCTTGCGAAATCGACACAGAGTCGATCAAAGAAGACCTCAAGGCTCAGAATGTCGCAGTGAAGGAAGTGCACCGCATGCACCGACAAAATGCCGGAGAGGCATTTAACATGGTCCTCGCCATCTGCGAGAACTCCGCCGACGGTAAAGCCGTCTTCAAAATAAAAACCATATGCCACCTGTCTGGCATAAGGGTTGAAACCCCCCACAAGGGTGGCCCTATAGGGCAGTGTCACAACTGCCAACTATACGGTCATGCATCGCGTAACTGTAACGCAAAACCCAGGTGCGTCAAGTGCCTGGGTGATCATGGGACGAGCGATTGCTCTCGCCCTAAGGACCGCACTCTCGCCGACTCACCTCCGAGCTGCGTGCTATGCCGCCAGGAAGGCCACCCGGCCAATTACAGGGGCTGCCCTAAAGCCCCCAAACCCAGACCAGTCGTGGTAAAGAGGGCAGCGGCCCGCGAATGGCGTAACGCCCCCCCCGCGCAACCCGCCCCACCTCGACCTTCCCCGTGGAGGGTCCTCCCTCCGAGGGACTTTCCACCCCTCCCACAAGCGTCCCCACCTGTCCCCTCAGCGGCCCCGAGCCCGCAGATTACACCTCTGCCGTCGCTCTCCACCGCCAAACCTCAACAGCCCCAGGCTGCTACTCCCCCGCGCAGACCCCAGGTGGTCCAGCCCACTTCCTCCCCTTCCGAAACCTCCGCCAACATGGCATTCCTGGCGGACCTTTTCTCCACCGTCAACCTCACAAGGGTTAACGAGATGGCACGAAGCCTCAGGGCCGTCCGAAAGGACCCTCTGGCCCTCCTCAAGGTGCTCGGCGACTACGCCGATGTATCAGAGTCCCTGGCTACCTTCTCGTCCAACCAATAATGGACTCAAACGTAAACAGCAGAGTCAAACCCCGATCGCTTTCAATTGGCTACTTTAATGCCAACGGCATTCACAGCCAAAAGGAAGAGATCGCCGCGTTCCTCCGCGACAATAATATCGACGTTTTCTTAGTGCAGGAAACCTTCCTGAAACCATCACACCGAGACCCTAGAATTGCAAACTACTGCGTAGTTCGCAATGATAGATCTCGATCCGCCCTCGGCGGTACTTTGATCTATTACAAGAGGTCCCTGCACTGTATCCCAATCCAACCACCAACCCTCTCCCACATAGAGACCTCGATCTGTCGATTAGGAATGACCGGCCATCAGCCGATCACGATAGTCTCTGCATACTGTTCCCCTGTTAACTCGACGGCCGATATCAAAGCTGATATCAAAGCTCTCATCAATCTCAGTAGCTCAGTTATTATCGCGGGTGACCTGAATGCCAAGAGCGATGCTTGGAACAGCCACTCACGAAATAACAGAGGACGCCAATTGGAGGACCTCAGCGGGCTCCTCCAATTCGACGTCATTGCGCCTATGCACCCCACCCACTATCCCGAGAATATCAACCACCGACCGGACGTACTAGACATTGCGATCCTCAAGAATGTAAACCTCCGTTTGCACTCGTTGAGGTCGCACGACGAGTTAGATTCCGACCACCGACCTGTGACCTTAGCGCTCTCCCCCCGACTAGGCCCCCCGGACTCAGGTCAGTCCCCACCTCAGAAAAAGATAACAGACTGGAGAAAACTGGAGGAACTCCTCAAGTCCTCTTCATCTGTTCACTTAGATAGTATCCCGCCCCTCATAGAGTCGGCAGCCGACACTCAAAAGGCGGTCGATTCCCTCACAGCTCACGTACAGTCAGCCGTGGACGCCTGTTCTCGACAAGTTCCGGTGATGGAAGACCATCGCTGGAAACTTCCCGACGACGTGCGTGAACTGGTGACGGAAAAGAACGCCGCCCTCCGAGCGCATAGAGCTCACCCGACTGAAGCGAACCGCACCTTTCTGAGGTCACTCCAGCGCAAGCTGAGATACCGCATGAAAGACCTGCGAGACGCTCGCTGGAACAAGTTCCTAGGGGAACTTGAACCGAGTCACTTGGCCTTTTGGCATCTCCAACGAAAACTTAAATCAGACAAAATCTCGTCCATGCCTCCACTCTCTCGTCCAAATCAAGGGCCCGCCTTTGACGACGACGAGAAGTCCGAGTGCCTGGCCGACAGTCTCGAGGCTCAATGTACGCCCAGCACCTTGCCGGTAGATCCGCGCCATCTCGATAAGGTGGATGCCGAGGTCGAAAGCAAACTATCTCTCCCACCCTCCGAAGACCCAGACCACCCCATCGCCCCAATCACGGTCGACGAAGTCCGGAAAGTGATCAAGGATCTCCACCCCAGGAAAGCCCCAGGTCCCGACGGGATCGCTAATAGAGTTATCAAACTCTTCTCACCTTATCTCATAGTTTTGCTCACTGCCATCTTCAATGCCGCACTGAGCAACAACTTTTTCCCCCAATCCTGGAAAAGTGCAACCGTCATAGGTATTCCCAAGCCAGGGAAACCCAAGACCGAAGCCTCCAGTTATCGCCCTATTAGTCTCCTCAATGTCCTTGGCAAGATTTACGAGAGACTTATCTACAATAGACTAAAGAGTTTTGCAGACTCTTAAGAAAGTCATACCTGACCAGCAGTTCGGTTTTCGAACCAAACACTCCTGTATCCAACAAGTCCACCGTATAGTGGAAGACGTCAGTAGCGGCTTTCAACTCGGTTATACCACAGGTATGCTCCTCTTCGACGTGGCGAAGGCATTCGACAAGGTCTGGCACAACGGCTTAATATACAAGCTGTACCAGTTGGGCGTGCCGGACCGTCTAGTACGCATAGTACGGGACTTTTTGTCGAACCGCTCCTTCCGCTACAGAGTCGAGGGCACACTCTCTTCCCCCCATCCCATACGAGCAGGAGTCCCGCAAGGCTCAGTGCTCTCGCCACTCCTATTCACGCTTTACACTAGCGACATTCCCCTCCATAGACGAGTTAAAAGCGCTCTATTCGCCGATGATACGGCCATCTACTACAAGGGTAGAACTCCCGAGGGAATTCACGACAACCTCCAATCCGCAGTCACAGCCCTAGGGCGGTGGTTCCGGAAGTGGAGAATTGAAGTGAACCCCACCAAAAGCGCAGCCATTCTATTCTGGAAAGGCCTCGAACGCCCACGGGTAGCCCCCATCACCCTCTTCGGCAAACCCATTCCATGGGAAGAAAAAGCCAAATACCTGGGTGTGATCCTCGATCAACGTCTTTCTTTCCGTCACCACGTAAAGGCGGTACGCGCGCGAGCCGCCTTCGCGCTCGGTAGACTTCACAGCATGTTGAATGCACGAAGTAAACTCTCATTGAAATCCAAGGTGAGGATTTACACGACGTGCATTCGACCAATCATGACATATGCGGGTGTAGTGTTCGCACACACTAGCAAGTCAACACTTAACCCCCTGCAAGTGCTCCAAAGCCGGTTTCTCCGGAGAGCCACAGGTGCCCCGTGGTACATGCGTAATAGTCAACTCCACGTTGACCTCAAAGTCCCCACTATAAAACAGTTTTTGAAAAAACTGTCCATACGTCATTTCGATTCTGCTGTAAATCACCCCAACCCCCTCGTCGTATCGGCCGCCCGATACACTCCTTCCCTTATCTCGAAAATAAGGCGTCCAAGACATGCCGTCATCGAACCGGATGACGACATCACGGTCCTCCAGGTCGCCCGACAAAAACATACCAACACTACACACAACCGACCACTGTTCCGTCCTCGCCGGCGAGGCTCGACGCGAATAAGCCGTAATGTTTCCCCCCCGACCTCCGCCGCAAACGCCGGCCCGCGCCGAGCCAGACGCGCAAATCCCGCCCCCAAACAATATTTAAATAAAATTACCAGTCCAGCCCAGCTCCCTTGCTCGCGATCCAGCAACGCCCTAAGCCGAGGTTCGTACCCCACAGGGGGTGCCCTTAGCTGTGTTGCTTAAAAATAAAGTGCCTGGCTGGAGGCCTAGGTCTCGCCATTGACCGGTTAAGTAGCAAAAGTTCCCGGAACTCACGCTACGAGAGACAATACAATAAAAATAAAAAAAAAAAATCAATTAAGCACATTCAACTTGAGATCTCCTCTTAGTGAAGTCACAAAGATTCTGCAATGGCTTTCAAGGTAGGAATTGGATGTAATTATATTATATGAGACCTAATTTGATAAAAAGTTTTCTGAATGAGCACTGCCAGGCAAGGCTGCAAGGCTTAACGAACTATCATGTTTCAAAGTTAAACTGTTTGTTATTTTTCAGCTTGTAGTATTGGTGTGCGCCCTAGCATCGGTGCAGGCTGGTTTCGTCGCTCCCGCGGCGTACACAGCACACCCAGCCCCCATCGCGTACGCGGCCGCCCCCGTCGTACATGCCGCTCCGGCTGCACACGTGGTTCACGCCGCCCCCGTGGCATACGCCGCTCCTGTTGCCAAAGTGGTCGCGCCCGTCTTAAGGGCCGAGGAGTACGATGCCCACCCCCAGTACAGCTTCGCGTACGACGTGCAGGATGGTCTGACCGGCGACTCCAAGACCCAACACGAGACTCGTGATGGTGACGTGGTGAAGGGCGCTTACTCCGTGGTTGACCCCGATGGCACCAAGCGTACCGTGGAGTACACCGCCGACCCTCACAACGGCTTCAACGCGGTCGTGCACAGGGAGCCCCTCGCCCACGTCGCTAAGGTCGCCGCCTCCGTCGCCTACGCTGCCCCTGTAGCCAAGTACGCCGCTCCCGTGGCCTACGCTGCTGCCCCCGTGGTCCACGCTAGCCCTGTGGTTCATGCAGCACCCCTCTACCACCACTGAAAGCTGCTACTAGTCATAGCTTAAAACGACGAAGTATTAATTTATTTTAGGATTTATGGAATGAATAAACTTTATATTCTTGTGTCAAATAGTTTCTTGTCATTTTCGATATTTTACAACCTTGTAAGAAGACGAGGATTGATAAAAACACACAGCACAAACAATAAAACAGCTGTACCTCACGGTTTCACCCACTTTAAATTTGATTGCATTGATAGATACATACATAGGTACATACATATATTCACATAATCACAGTCCATAACGGGGTGGGCAGACAGAGTAGAGGCAGAGCGCCAGTTCTCTCTAGCCTTACATACGTCTTTTGCTTCATCAGACTCATTATGCTGAATTATGCTCGCCTGTTTCAAGTCATTCTGACGTTCCCATCCTTGAGTGTTCGATCGTTTTGATCTGGGTAGATCCATCTCTTCGACCAGACATTTTCGCATTGTATGTATATAGATCTGAGGTTAGGTTAACCTTTTAAGACTCATCTTTTCTATATATATGCAAAATCATTGTTAAAGAAAGGTAACTAATGTGAAAAATCGGTGTTCTAATCGGTGAAAAATTATATAATAATAAGGGTCCCCGAAGGGGTAGGCAGAGGTGTATAGGTAGTACCCACACACCCACTTTCCGCCAGAGATATTTTTTTAGTACCAACGTGACAGATGGCGAGTCCAACGCCGTTACTCAAGCACGACTATACATACGCCTTTGAATTGCTTCTCAGACGTATGCAGGTTTCCTCTCGATGTTTTCCTTCACCGTAAAACTCGTGGTGTGACTAATCACTGTACTTAAGCTCAGAAAAACTCATTGGTCCAGTCGGGGTTCGAACTTTATATCTAAAAATAAATTTTCATATTACGCCATCAAGACATTAATAGATAGTGCCATCCACAAAGACGCGCCCACAATTATTCCGTAAAGTAAGTGTGCACCTACACGAGAACCTTCACTTATGTTTTGAGTATTATCGGTACAAACTGATTACCTATGAGTGCACACGCACACTACAATTAATAGACTCGGGTCATACTCACAGCATCTCGTGACCCCCTCGACTAGAAATTGGTGGGGCGCGTCTTCGTGGATGGCACTTTCTATACTTTAGGTACTGGATAATACGATAAACCTACAAAATATAATATCATCGAGTTTTATCCGCCCATTATCCTATTAGCATTCAATTACAGTTAGATATATTCTGGTAGAGGTACAACTATATAATAGATAAAATAGATATGAGAAATATGTAGCCCGAGCAATAAATAATGTTGAAAGGATTGGTGGGTCCTTGAATGTTGCTGAGTGATTATTATAATCAAAATACTGAAAATAATAACTCATTTTCAATTGTGCAGTTATCAAGACAGTTTATAAGAATATCACGGGGTACATATGACTACTGACTAGTCAATATATTAATAAGACAAGGAAACTATAAGGTCATACATATTTGAGATATTTAAAATGTATTACTGAATGTGTGAACGTTGTAGGCTTTGTAGATTTTGGCACAACTTTACTTTTGATACTTTTCGATATCTAGATGGTAACATGGTTCAACATATTATGTATGCTTTATAGCATAACTCTTTTAAAGATTATAAATCGGCCATTGTATAATATCTATTGTAGATGTAGGAGTTATTAAAACCTATATCAATCAATGATGTAATAAATAACCTCATTGATATCAATACGAAAATAATATTCATATTTACGAACAAATGTCATTTACTTTTCAGGAGTACATTTTTGGTATATTAATAAATAGTTTTTATAATTTATATGAATTCTAATGATGGTAGACTGGGGCTGCAGCGTAGGCCACGGGAGCGCCGTACTTGGCTACGGGGGCGGCGTAGGCGACGGGGGCGGCGACCTTAGCGACGTGGGCAAGGGGCTCCCTGTGCACGACCGCGTTGAAGCCGTTGTGAGGGTCGGCGGTGTACTCCACGGTGCGCTTGGTGCCATCGGGGTCGACCACGGAGTAAGCGCCCTTCACGACGTCGCCGTCACGAGTCTCATGTTGGGTCTTGGAGTCGCCGGTCAGACCATCCTGCACGTCGTACGCGAAGCTGTACTGGGGGTGGGCATCGTACTCCTCGGCCCTTACGACGGATGCGACCACTTTGGCAACGGGAGCAGCGTATGCCACGGGGGCGGCGTGGTAGGCCAAGGGAGCAGCAGAATATGCCGAGGCGGAGTAGGCTGGAATTAAGCCTGCGCTCACGGCCCCCATCAGACAAGCAAACGCCACGACCTGTTAATTAAAACAATGTAGGTCAAACGAAATAATACCTATATTAAAATAAAGAGATATATCTAGTTGTGTAATCTGTGCGCCATAATAAAGAATAGAACTTCAATTATTTTAATTATATTAAATATATATCCTCGCGCCTTCCCACAAGGGTCTCCGAAGGGGTAGGCAGAGGTGTAAATTGTGTGTATATTTTATTAAATTACCTTTAATGCCATTGTTTGACTAGGTAATACTTTTACAAGTTGTGGAGATTGTATACCGCTAATGTCGTCTCGCAGACTGTTATATACTTTATAGCATTGCGTGAGGCGAGAACCCCTGCGAGCATTAAATGCCAGTTACTTAGTGTTCATATGTATGTTATGTATACCCTAAATACAAGTTTGACACTTAATCTGGAACAAGGCCTCCTAGTTTTGAGCTACACATATTATTTATCTTAGCTACATGTTGAGATAAGAAAAAAAAAATTGAGAGGTGTCAAGGGACACCCGGATGGAACGAAGTTCAAGAAGCACACGTCACTCACACGGGGGTTATAAATATACAGCAAAAAAATATTAAGTTCTTTCCAAACACTCCATTTAGAGTTTAGACAATGGTAACCGTTTCCCCTCACGTAGAGTCGTATGCTTATTGCCACGAGTGAAGTCGCGAGCCAACACTAGTCAGTCTAACATCCTTATATTGTCCAAGATCTATCCGCGTATTGAGACATCAACCCAAGGTTTTCCTGTTACTTTATACAGGCTTTGATACGATACAGTTTACTATCAAAGGTAATTTGTTAAAAGCGGGTGTATGGGTGTATGGGAGTATGGATGTATGTATGCCATACATACATCCATACATACATCCATACATACATCCATATATCCATCCATACATCCATACATCCATCCATACATCCATCCATACATCCATACATACCTCCATACATACATCCATACATACATCCATAGATACATCCTTACTCCCATACACCCATACACCCGCTGTTGTGTTTGGACGTATGGATGTATGTATGGATGTATGTATGGATGTATGGTTGTATGTATGGATGTATGTATGGATGTATGGATGCATGTATGGATGTATGTATGGATGTATGGATGCATGTATGGATGTATGTATGGATGTATGTATGGATGTATGGATGTATGGATGAATGTATGGGTGCATGTATGGATGTATGTATGGTTGTATGTATGGATGTATGGATGTATGGATGTATGGATGAATGTATGGATGTATGTATGGATGTAGGTATGGATGTATGGATGGATGTATGGATGGATGTATGGACGTATGTATGGATGTATGGATGGATGTATGGGTGTATGGATGGAGCAAAGCCGCAGTTAAAACTTGAGAGGTGTCAAGGGACACCCGGATGGAACGAAGTTCAAGAAGCACACGTCACTCACACGGGGGTTATAAATATACAGCAAAAAAAAAAGTGTCGTGACAAAAAGTTTCGTGACAACTTTTCGTAAGAATTTTTTCCGTCTAGCCCCCTTTCACAACGCGCGATAAGGAACTTCGTTCCAATATCTTTTAGGATAAATCCGTAGTAAAATATAAGGGTTCTCAATCACATTGTCCTTTTAGTTATCGTTGTGTACCAAGCGATAGGATTGTATATTGCTGCCAGTGCACTCCTCATCTAGAAATTGTATAAGCATTATTGTCAGTACCTGGATGACCGAGCTCAGCTCGGTAAATATAATAGGTATAAAATATTATTGCGTACGAATTACATACTTATGAAATATATCTTATCTTACCAACATACCTAATAATTAAAAAATACGAACTTGTTGTTTAAATAAAAAATCACGAGTTTAATATTTTATTGAAATAGGTAGGTACTTACTTTTTACAGTTGTGGTATGTATCATGGTATACTTCACTTAACATGTAGTGTTTATTTCATGTCAATCGGTTAAGAAATGAAAAAAATGCCAATTTAAAGAATCATCACATATAATAAAAGTGTAACGGATCGCTGTCTGTACATGGAAGATGTATGAGAAAATCAACGCACGTTGTGCCATACGCCACAAATCTTGTAGACGTCGCTTCCGTTGTTCGTAATGTTCAGTAGCTATAAGTTGTGCTGCTCGCTGCCGCAAATCTTGTAGACGTCGTTCCCGTTGTTCGTTATGTTCAGTAGCTATACGTTGTGCTGCTCGCTGCCGCAAATCTTGTAGACGTCGTTCCCGTTGTTCGTAATGTTCAGTAGCTACACGTTGTGCTGCTCGCTGCCGCAAATCTTGTAGACGTCGTTCCCGTTGTTCGTTATTTTCAGTAGCTACACGTTGTGCTGCTCGCTGCCGCAAATCTTGTAGACGTCGTTCCCGTTGTTCGTTATGTTCAGTAGCTATACGTTGTGCTGCTCGCTGCTGCAAATCTAGTAGATGTCGTTCCCGTTGTTCGTAATGTTCAGCGGCCACAAAGAAGCCCTCGTGAAACATCTAAATTATAAGACCTTTCTGTTCGTATAATGTTAGTCAAGTTTTGCAAGACTTTAGCACTACGTGTGGGATGAGCGGAAAGCTGATTATTTTCATGGTTTTGTTGAAATGAGTCTTGCTTGTCGATCACTATTTTCTTGAAGGTGTTCTTGAGATGCGTCGCGGCTGCGTGGATTTAGATTGTGTATAAGCGATTTTTTTCTTCTTCTTTTAGGCATTTTGTTATGAAAGTAAATAATTGATTTTATATATAATACGTCTACGATAACGTCAAACCAAAAACTCATTGGCTTAAAGTTTGTTGCTTAGCAACGCTTTATTGTTGCTGTATCGGTAAAGCAGTGGCGAAATTCATATTCCAATGGAATAGTAGGAGATTTTCATTGCCTAAAAACACGCATAACACGACTTTTTTTAAAAATGAAACCTAGCTAGATCGATTTATCGCCCCCGAAATCCCCCCACTACCAAATTTCATGAAAATCGTTGGAGCCGTTTCCGAGATTCAGATTATATATATACAAGAATTGCTCGTTTAAAGGTATAGGATTGCAGAAGCATTAGGAAAGTTAATGCTGGACGCCTTAAATTTTCCCCTGTAGGACTTAACGGACTTAGAAATAGAAGCCCGCAAAGCAGCAAAGAAATGTGCAATCGATCTAAGTGACCATGAAATACAATTTTATCTAAGCCTGTTCCTACGTACAATGATGTCGATACTAATCTATACATCTGTTCTCGGGTCTAGCCGCAGGAAAAAACATTTTAGTACAAAATCTCTTACGATATTACATCCCAGTCATAGTCTCTGATATCCGCTTGTATCACCAAGAACAACAATGATTTTTAAGGTCTCCAGTAATGAGCTCTTTGGGGAGGAGGAGGATTGTTAGATTGTGTTGGCAGCAGAGGGATTAGTCCTATTATGCTGCCAACACAGTATAAATCTCCGAACATAGAGTGGCAGCGCGCAAGTGATACTTCAGTATCATAAGCGTAAATAGGCTACGGTAACCGTTTCCCCGCAGGTGGGCCGTATGCTTGTTTGGCACTCTTATTATATAAAAAAAAGGTCGCCTCATGAAAACGATACGACATCACTTTTACGTTTTCATATATTTTTCAAGTCATCCCGGCGTACACAGCCGCAGCCTACCAAACCGCCCCTGTTGCATACCACACTTTAGACAGTTGACATTTTCACAGATGATGTATTTCTGGTGCCGCTATAACAACAAATACTGAAACACAGCATAAAATAAATATTTAAGGGACTCCCATACAAAGGACGTGATTTTTTCTTTTATTGATAACGGCAACAGGTAGACGCATGAAATATTAACAGAATATTGAGTAATATTATTTACATGTACACTTTAAAAACAAAATTACCAACAGACATGTTTTTGGCCGTTTTAATGGAAAATGGTACTGAACCCTTCGTGCGCGAGTCTGAATCACACTTGGCCAGTTTTATCTATTTTGTGGGATTATTTCAATCCAACTTACTATAGATGTTACGAACACATGAATACCATAAGCTACTTGCCAATGAAGCGGTCTATAAATCTAGAGAGAACTAGCTTCTATTCTCTCTGCCTGTCTACGTGAGGGATCCTGCTTGATGATATAGGAATGGTTACATTACTGCTACATAGTTACATGGTAGTTGCCTTAAATCGCAGTATGACCAGGGATTGTTATTGAAAACTAGCATAAGTTTTTTAATCTTAAATTCCAACGGAAAACAAAAAGTAGGTAAATAAGCAGCTATATAAACTTTAGAAAAGTTAGTCCCGCTTATTTGGTTATAAACACAAACCTATATAATGTGTCGATTATTAAATGACAAAAAATGCCGGGTAGCTAATGCTTTATATTGGGGTAGTAATTTGACATAGCGGGTACCGTCCTAATTTCTGCGTTATCTGGGTAATGTGTAATTGAAGTAAGTAAAAGATACTACATATAAAGTTTGGGGTTGTCTTTGTCCGATGATAATTTCAGTTATGGCATAAAATCCTCAATATTTTATTTTAATTAGGTTTGTGTACAATTGCAATAAGAATTGTGACATTGTTTGTCTCCAGATAAAATATTTGTGCAATTTCATAATACTTGGCCAAAAGTCAAGAACGCGTTCAAATTTTCCGCCATTGACAAATTGTAGCTCATTTTCAATTGCGCGCACATCCTTAGTGATGCGTATGCACAATACTAAGCGCGATGCTGAGGCCGTGTCTCAACCAGTGCCGTATATATACCGCGCCTCCCCAGCCAGGAGCATATCACATCTGACTTCCCTCGACAACCATCGACAGGAACAAAAATGGCCTTTAAGGTAATTTTACTCCAAAACATTTTTTTACCTATAATTTTTTTTTTTTATAAGTATCTCAAACATTGGCACTAACCACCTGAGACACTGGTAGTATTTTTGATATAATGTGAGTTTTGTATAATTTAAACTCATACAAAACTCACTCTCTTATTGTATTTCACATTTTATTTACTTATTTAATGCTTCATATGCCATGCCTTTATATTACAATAATAAATGTATGGTATTTTTTAAATTTACTAAATGAATCTTCTTACCCCGTGAGGGACTCGGCGTGATGATATGTATATTGATTTTATAGATTATTACCATAACTTAGCATAACGGTAGTAATTTGAATAATACAGGAAATCCGTATGTTTCACTCTGGCCGCTCTACACAGATTGAAATAAGTGAAATGATATGGTCACGTACAGTCACTGTGAGTTACTGTTCTAAGCTAATTAACATTCAGCAGGCGACATCAGCCCGTCCTTGACGGACGAGCTATCCTCGGCTTGTTTGTAATTTCTCCGCGCATGCGCTTACGCAATGTCTTACTGGACTCGCCGCTACAAACTGTGTTACTGTTTCAAGTACAGATGATGCGATGCACATCAATTACCATCATTGTGCCACTATTCAATTGAAACGTTTGTTTTAATTTGTATTAAAGTCATCTATACTTTCCATTGCAGTTCGTCGTCTTCTCCTGCCTGATGGCCGTGGCTTGCGCCAGTGCACCAGCAGCGTTGGTGGCTGAGCCAGTAGTGGCTGCTGCTCCTGTAGCGGCAAGACTTGAAGAATTTGATGCACTGCCGCAGTACCGATTCGGATACGATGTGGCTGACGCGCTTACTGGAGACTATAAGAGTCAACAGGAACAGCGTGACGGAGATTTAGTGCAGGGCAGCTATTCCTTGGTGGACCCTGATGGCACCCGGCGCACTGTGGACTATACCGCTGACTCTGTTAATGGTTTTAACGCTGTGGTGCGTAAGGAGCCCCTGGTTGCCGCCGCTCCCGCTGTTGTTGCCGAGCCCGCGGTTGTACCGGCCCGGTTCGCCGCTGCTCCAGTGGTAGCTGCTGCGCCAGTCGCCGCTCGCTATGCTGCCGCCCCAGTCGTTGCCGCGCCAGTCGCTGCTCGCTATGCTGCCGCCCCAGTCGTTGCCGCGCCAGTCGCTGCTCGCTATGCTGCCGCCCCAGTCGTAGCCGCGCCAGTCGCTGCTCGCTATGCTGCCGCTGCAGTAGCAGCTGCCCCTGTAGTCGCCGCACCAGTTGCCGCACGCTATGCCGCCGCACCAGTGGTTGCCGCCCCGGCTGTAGCACGATACACCGCCGCGTACGCCGCTCCCTTTACCTACCCCGCACCCGTGGCCCGAGTAGCAGCCTACACCTCCCCATTCGCCCCGGCACCCGCCCTAGCTGCCTACACCGCCCCTGTTGCACGACAATGGTAGACATCTTATACCAACGTTTACCGGACATGGACTGATTTCAAACTATATGGCCAATAAATTTTTGTACGAATAAATTTATATTTTTTTAAGAGAACCGCCGTTAACCTAGTTCTTATTAGACTAAAGAGGGATTGAGTTTGGAATAGTGTGAAAATATTTGTATTTACAACGGGCTTTACATAGCTACGTAGGGCAATACGTTACGTACCTATATATATTCAACCTTCAAATAGTTTTCTATGAAAACTTAAAAGCTTAAAATCTTCTGCATTGTTAATGAGAATAAAAATACGGTTGCCTATAGAGCCGATTTTTATGTAAAGACAAAAAAAAACCACAAATACCTAAATATCATATATTTTCTCATTAGATTGGATCTCTGTCGATGACAGCCATTTTTCATAGACTAAATTCGCTGTCATGAAGTAACCCCTGCTCGCAGCAGATCAATGTCTTGTATTTGTTACATTTTAGGCTTGATTTTTATACTTTTCATTATTTAATGAACCTAATTCACTAAACATGGAAGAAAAGCAATTATTTGGTGCATTAACTGTGTACCGTGAGCGCGGTGCTTATCTACGACGTCTCGAGCAATTCGAAAAGGCGAAGGCTTCTTACGATGAGGCCTTTAAAAGCACTGCCAATGATGTGCGGACGTTGACCGGTCGGAGTCAGGTATGTGCGGACGCTGTACAACCTATTCAAGCGTACGCGGACGCCGAGCTGGCTCTGAAGTTGGAGCCGGGCAACATGAATGCGCGCAATATGCAAGCCCGTGCCATGTACACTATGTCCGACTTCGAGCGGTGCGTTGTCATGAACTACCGTGGGGCAAGGGCCCGCCGCCAACCGCCGTATTTCATGGAAGGCATTAATCAAGGAGTTGAAACTATCCAAGACTGTATCGGTATAAACGCGGGCAATGTCATGTTAGACTTCTTGCCACTCATCAAACAGATCGAAGCTGCACGTATGGATGACACAGAGCCCCAAAGGGCTCTACACGTGTCTCGCATTCCCAAGCTCGAAAAGAAGCGCAAATTAACTCAGATGGAAGCGCGAAAACATTTAACGTTGGCTCGCGTACTAGCAATGAAATATCTCGGACCTATGGCGTATGACAAGTTCTTCCTCCAGGAGCTTACTGAGGATCCTCGTATCAAGTCTGCAAACTCGAGTGGAAGTGTACTACTGAGAGAATTGGTAAAAGAGGCTCTTAGATCACTCAGTGAAAGACAGGAAATGTTGCGGGCGCAGCGGCCTTACTATACTATTAAATTAGCTGAGAAGGCGGAGTCCAAGCACCAGAATAATTACAAAGATGCCGTCTTGATAAAAGAACGTGAAATTGGTGCTCGAAGTGCTGAAAGGTTCTTGAAAGCTATTGACAAAAGTTTACGTGCAACTCGTGTTATGGACTTGATTGCCCAGGCAGAGCGCATGCAGATGTTCCTTGATGCGAAGACGCCCCGCACTTTGCCTGACAAGGAAGTCTACACCGACCGCTTGTACAGGGCTGTTGGGGAAGCATACTTATCCCAACACCGTCTTTCTTATACCCTTAGCGAACGAGGAAATCGACGTCGCATCGCTTTCCTAATGGGTCTGCCCGTGGGGCGTCCACAGTCATTCGACTCGGTTATGGCAACGTATCCATATAAATTCATTGACATAAAACAAGCTACGGAAAAAGTGGTCGCAACGCTAGAAATGTGTGAAAACTCAACGATGAAATGTTGGCTTATGTATGAGCTAGCTCGTCTACTGAGTACTCAGAAGAATTATGCTCTAGCTAAGTTCTATGCCAAACGTTGTCAGCGAGAGGCCATTGAACTGGGAAATATAACATGGTGGATGAACGGCTGCTTTGTATTGATGAGCGGCGATATGCAGCAAGGCAACGCCAATGAGGTTCGGATTGCGGTCGAAGAAGCTTACGAATATTCGAAGAAATTGCAAGATCCTGAACGAGTACAAGCGTTTTTGGCAAAATGTGCAGAAATGGCGGCCGAGACAGTATCTGCTGACGAGCGAAAAGTAATTATACAACGCGAGCGCCAGATAACTGCCGTAATGGATGAGCAACAACGTGTGGAAACCCAGGTGTTATTCAAACGAATGTCCACGGTGCCGGTAGGTCGGCGATTCTCGGTACTGCCGCGTAAACCGGAACCAGGTGAACAGCGTGCTGAAAGGAAACGCCGTCGCCAGCGCGGCCTGTCAGTTATTCCAGGCCCGGAGCGAACCTTGCCGGCGCCTCCGCGTTCAAACACTCTTGGCTTCCAGATATTTGATATTTGAACAATTTATTTTTGATCATATTTTAATGAATATAATATGTATCATATTTTTTCATGTTTAGTAGGCCACGTGTTAGAATCATAATTATTATAATATACAATTTCAGATTTCAAATACACATTTGTAGCCCTTTTTGATTTGTTTTTTTTTCATTAATGTGTTTACATATTTGATGTTTGCGTAATTGATTGAATATCACTAAAAGCATAGAAAAGTCGACATGCAATAAGACACCTACACAAATATTATGATTGTATATGCTATGAAATATTTAAAAAAACAGATTACAAACAGAAAGTGGTCGAGTCAACGTCATCCGACACTAAAGGACTGTAATTAAAGTAAGGATAATAAATAAGTAAGTATAATAAATAAAATTTTATTTACAAAATGGCATTCAACTATAGGTTTTCGTGAGTTCTAATAATTTAATGGTGGTAGAGGGGTGCGGAGTAAGCGAAGGGAGCAGAGTGAACCACTGGAGCGGAGTGAACCACGGGAGCGGAGTGAACCACGGGGGCGGCAGCGTAGGCAACAGGAGCGGCGTACTTGGCTACAGGGGTGGCGTAGGCGACGGGGGCGGCGACCTTAGCGACGTGGGCGAGGGGCTCCCTGTGCACGACCGCGTTGAAGCCGTTGTGAGGGTCGGCGGTGTACTCCACGGTGCGCTTGGTGCCATCGGGGTCAACCACGGAGTAAGCGCCCTTCACGACGTCACCGTCACGAGTCTCGTATTGAGATTTAGAGTCACCACTGTGTCCATCCTGCACGTCGTAGGAGAAGCTGTACTGGGGGTGAGAGTCATAAGCTTCGACAGGGGCGACGGCGGCCACTTTAGCGATAGGTGCGGCGTACGCCAAAGGAGCAGCGTATTTGGCAACGGGGGCGGCGTAGGAGATGGGTGCCGCGTAGGACACGGGCGCGGAGTAGGCTGGGAGCAGACCAGCGCTGGCGGCAGCTACCAGGCAGCTGAATACAACAAACTGAAAATAACACATTATATTAATAATCAATATAATTATATATGTATAAATAACCGAAGAACGAATATCAAAAATTTACCTTGAACGCCATTTTAGATGTGATTCTGTTTGATATTGAGAGTGAACTGCTGAGTCGAAAAAATGATCTCGTTTTATATCCCTCGTGTGTCCACCCGTGACATTCGGCTTAACGTGACGTCACACGGCTGGGCCGGTAATCGAACCCCACACCTACGAGCTTATTGAAACTTTCGCTTTTAATTGAAGTGGTTAAGCAAGGCAAGGTCGCGATCTTCGGCGGAATGCGGCCGACTCGACCCGCTCGCGTTGTCCCCACACATGTAAACTATAGCCAGTAAAGTCGCTTTACTTCAAGCAAATATATTCCATAGAATAAATGGTAGTAGTACCCACCCACTTTCTGCCAGAGATATATTTTAGGTGCCAACGTGACAGATCGCGAGTCCATCGCCGTTACTCAAGCACCACTCATACGCCTTTGAATTTCTTCTCAGAATATATGACTGTACATATATAGCCGGAATTAATAGTTAAATCAGTTTTATTCACCGTCAATATTTATTTTTAAACATTCGCGTATGCTACCCAAACTATTATAATAAATGCAGATGTACCTACATATGTTGAGTTGCCAATTGTGATGATTTTTATACCAATCTATCAAGTTACAGAGGATCTCAAGTTATCATACTTTATAACGTAGAATATGAAATCTCATGTAGATATATGTTTACATAGGTATTTATAAAAAATCATTTATTTAAATGGTGTCATTTAACAGTCCACCTGAGACCTGTGGGGTGTGTAGACTATGGCTTGAACGGTATTCAGGATAACATATACATGGCGCCTACAATACAGCGATTTTTAGCGTGGGAATAGTTGTAAGGAATATGAAGCTTTCAAAGTTATCGTAATTGCTATAAATATGTTCTTTTTTTAATTATTGTTAGCGTTGGCACCGAGTGAAACATCATCTCAGCGACTTCAAAAGTTCATTCGAAATAACTATCGTCAACCTTCTATATAAGACATTTTGCTCAGAGAAAAGTACCTATATTGTGATCAAAAATGTATTATTTAGTCGATTTTAGTTTTCAATAATATTCTTATTATATTTTGTTTGTTTTAAGTAATATAATTACTGTATTAAATACCTACTTAAAATACTTTGCTTTGGCAGCAAACATTTAGATACAAACATACGCCGTCGATATAAACATATCATGCCAAGTCATTAATTGGGTGACCAGAGATAGTAGAGCGCCAGTCCTTTATCTCTACTTCTACTTACAAACCTCGCTTCATCTACATCCTATCACGATTTTGAAAACCCTTGACGTTCCCAAAAAATAATTTATAAAAATATAAAAAAATATTTTACGAGAATGTAAATAAAAACAAATAACTAATAATTTTCAAATATTTAATGATATAAATAACAGCATTAAAAAAGTCCTAGCATATGTATGTACAAGATAACAACAAAATTGTATTAATTCACCTAGAAGTAGTAGGGGGCTGGTAATCTAGGCGCCAAGAGGGGTGCGGGCGCAACGACTGGGGATCTTGCATATATGGGGGCAGGGTAGACCGGTGCAGGCGCCAGGATGGGGGCGCGGGCAATTACAGGCGCGGCTACTGGAGCGGGTGCCACAACCCTGGCGACCAGCGGCTCGCGACGCACAACCGCGTTAAATCCGTTCAAGGGATCAGCAACATAATCAACAATCCTTCTGGTGCCGTCGGGGTCGACGACCGAGTAGGACCCGGTGACCACGTCCCCGTTTCTCTGTTCCTGGTGGCCCTTGTAGTCTCCGGTGAGTGCATCTTGAACGTCGTATCCGTATGAGTATTGAGGTATTTCTACCCGGGCTAAGGGAAGGGGGGCAACCACGCTGGCGGCGGCTACGCCCAAGAGACAGGTGAATAGTACAATCTGAAACAATGTTAAAATTTCTGTAGATCAAACTGTTTTAATACTCATTAAGAAGGAGAGGGTTATATATCATATAGGATATCGTATCAATAAAAAGGTGTGAAGGAGTAGGAGGATAAGATTTGATCGCTTTCACGGTGGACCACTTATATAAAATCAGAAAATAATTTTCACCTCATATGGAAGTTAGATACACTTATCTCATAGTCTATACGCCTTTTAGAAAGAACCCAAAAGGTTAAGACAGCTCAAGTATAACAGTAGTATTTGATGACAGCGAGTAATCTGACAGGATACCAAAGATAAAATTGCATCGAAATATATACATAATAATACATATGAAAAATAATACAAAATATAATGAAAAATATACATATGAAATGATTGGTTAATTTCATAATATCATTAATACATTCGTATGCATCGTGAAGTGTAACGTTGGCTACTTGCGACACCCCTGGTGTCCCTTTCATAGCAGCGTGCCAAGAATAAATAATCAATCAATTGTTATTTGGACACTTTCATTAAATTAACTTTACGATATGTATAACTTCAGTATGTTTGATAATTCATTTGGGTCTACATTACTACTGAAGTTGTTTTTTTTTCAATAGTTATATAGACATAAAAAAAGATGCAAGGTGTGATTCAGCATTGAATTTAAATTTAATTCCCAAAGCTTGAGACTGAAAGATTAGAAAGTACTGTTATTCCTAGGCAATTACCTGTTGCTCAACATCGTATCAATTGGAAGAGCATTGCACGAGGTAAAGGACGAACCGTCTAACGTCTTGTGTGGGCACCGCATTACCATACAATGATCGATTGGATCCCGATATTATTCAGCCGATTGCAAACATGTACCAAAATAAAAGATATAAAGATACTCGGAACTTTCCTTGCAAATAAATAGATGTAATAGAAACAAAGTAACTAAAGTAAGTAAAAAAACTATTCTTGAAGTACAAGATTTTGTTCATTTCTTTTTCACTTAAGAAAAATACGTTAAATGAAAAATTTAGGAAATGAACTGAGCTGTATATTATTTGCGAATGTAAGATATGAGATACAATAATTGGTTGTGAATTTCGAGATTGAGTTCGAATTTTGACCCCAGGGTAGGAAAGTATGTTCATGTTTATATTTATTATTATACTCAAGGATGGGAACGAACAGCGTATGTGGGAATACTCGAAACAACTGCTACTACAAATGCAGTCATTTTTATGGGCAGAGCACTCTACTCGGCAGTGTCGCAAATACTCCCGATTGGGACTGGGTTAGCGTCGGCGCATGCGCATTGGTGAAATCGTACTGTTTTCATGTAGGTAAATTGTATAATAAGTCACTAACTGCACTAACCGCCGGTTTCTGGTACAATTTTAGCACAATGAATTAGTCAACACTTTGTCACAATAACAATTTGTTAACAATCTGTCATCGAGCTTTGAGTTTCTAGAACGCAAATCATCGAAAAATTAACTAATCTACTGTTGACAGCCGAATTATTTTTTAAAGTATATCTATTTCCCTCTAGCTTATAGCTTCGTCTTTGTCTTGCAATGTCAAAGTATTCCCGCCGGGAGCTGAAGTTTCGTTAGTTGGACAAAAGTTTGATTTGTTGTTGTTTATCTTGTTTGTTTAGGTACTTCAGTTATCGTGTGATAAACAAGTGTAAAGAATATAAATAAATAAAGTGTAAATGTTAAAATGCCGCCGCTGTCGCGTAAAAATTACACAGAACGCGATCTATCTACTTATATTTTATTCTAATATTTATATTATATAATTTATAGTAATTCAACATATAGGTAGGTTCCCGACAGGGCTGATGATGATGATTTGAAACTTGCCAATTTCTAATATTTTTGCTATTATTAAAAGAATATTTCGATTTCTGTAACTTTACACACTTATGTCTTAGGGTTTGTCTAAAGAGATTCATATTAAAAAAATATCAGATTAAAAATCAAATAAAATTATATGAATAAAAATATAACCAATTCAAAACTAAAAATCAAAGGCAATGTTCTATTAATATTTCAACGTAAGGAATTAGGAAACCAAATAGCATTATTGATAGAAATTAAGTTTTATATTAATATTGCTATAAAAAACGAAAAATTAAAATCGATTATTTTGTAACATCCCTATATCCTATTAAATCCGCTTAGAAATTGGAGTTCAAATCGGAATACTTGCGTTAACACGTCGATAATTCCTCGATAATCTACAATTAAAAATTGTATGTCAACAATATGTTAACAAAGAGAAAATGCGTTCAGAAACTCAAAATGGCTCCAATCGGCAATTGATTTGGGATTTGACATACCGTTGACAAACTGCCAACAGTTTGTCAGTTGAAGCTTCTAGCAGCCCAAACTACGTCTAATTAGAGATTAACAATCTGTCACGTAATTTGATGGATAGAAATGCGTACGAGAAACCGGCTGTAAGTTGCGATATATTGACCAATTGATGAGTGCAATCAATCAGTTATATAAGATATTTGGTATTGTTTCTGTTTAAATTTAAACGATTTATTCTTCATTAAAAGTTTGTTTTACTAAAATACAGATGATACATTTTAATTACTTTCTTGAAGAGTTCTTTTCACACGAGAACTTTTTCACTGTGCACACAATTTGAATTTATAAAATTATACTTTCTAAATATTTTGATTAACCACTATATATTCTTCGTTACCATCTATCATTCTAAAATTATTTATGGAAAATAAATATTATCATCTATTTGCTATTATGTCATGTCTTGCAAAAGTGTGTGAAATTTACAAAATATTTATAGTTTACCTTGGAGTCCATGTTTGTTTACTTGGGATAGGATGCAGGCACAGTCCTCGAGGTGGAATGTGCCTACCCTGTGAAGTAGCTGCGTTATATATTGACCGCTACGTAACTCGGGACGTGAGCACAATACAACGCGGCTCATTGAAGAAAGTGCTACAAATTACGCGACCGATCTTGCGATACACGTTACGTTTCACGAACAACATGCTTTCTTTATGAACCTCGGTCACTCATGGGTTCCGGGTTCGATCCCGAACAATATTCGCATTATTTGCGAGCCGTGGTGGGCATGTGGTTCGAGTAGTTAGTTGCCTGTAACACAATGATTGCGAGTTCAAATCTCGACTGAAACAATAAGTTTCTCTGAACTTAAGTAAAGTGATTAGTCACACCAGGACCTTTGCGGTGAAGATAAATATCGAGAGGAAACCTGCATACGCTTGAAAAGACATTCAAAGGCATATGTTTAGTCATGCTTGAGTAACAGCGACGGACTCGCCATCTGTCACGTTAGCACACCTAAATATATTTCCGGCTGAAAGTGGGTAGGTGGGTACTACCTATACACCTCTGCCTTCCCCTTCGGGGTCCCTTGTAGGAAGGCGTGAGGATAAATTATTATTTCACCAACAGGTAAGAACATCTTAAAATTAACAGAATGTCATTAACTCTGATTTTTTGAGGGGTAATATATATTTTTTTATACATCACATGGGTGGCAATTAAGCATGCGGTCTGCCTGATGGTAAGCGGTTACCGCCGCCTATGGACGATTGCAACACCAGGGGTATCACTCGCGCGTTGCCGACCCTGCAGGAATCTTTTACTCCCAGGTACTGAGTTACCGGATTCCCACGGATTTTGATGAGACTAGTAAAGTAGTATTCGAGGTATCCAACATATATATTTTTTCTAGGTATATATGTATGTACATACATTGAATCAATAGAGCTACCAATTATGACGAAACATGACAATTCCGTTAAGATCGTATCGTTTACGGCAGTCGGATAAAACAGCAGGGCACAACAGGTTAATAATTGACAATGACTTGCAGAAAATGGGTAGTTTTTAAGTTATCTAAGTAAGGACCTTTGCATAACAAGAAACAGGCTGTATTTGCATACATATAAATTAGTTTTGTGAAGTTTTGCATGAAATCTTTTCAGACACAGAGCCAACTTTCAGTTTCCTAATTTGTAAAACATTTTAGAAGTTAGTAAAGATCTTTGCACGCTTTCATTGCTATACTGCATGTGACAATAAATAACAGATATAGTTTTTTAGCTTTTACTTGTTTTCCTTACTCCTTCCCACGAGGGTCCTCGAAGGGGTAGGTAGAGGTGTTTAGGAAGTACCTACACACCCACTTTCCGGCAGTGATATATTTTAGGTGCCAACGTGACAGATGGCGAGTTTTTTTTTTTTTTTTTTTTATACAACAAGAGTGGCAAACAAGCATACGGCCCACCTGATGGGAAACGGTTACCGTAGCCTATTTACGCTCACGATACCGAAGTATCACTTGCGCGTTGCCACTCTGTGTTCGGAAAGTTATAGTGTGTTGGCAGCATAATAGGTTTAATCCCTCTGCTTCCAACACAATGTAACAATCCTCCCCGCTCCCCAAGGAGCTCATTACTGGAAACCTTATTCACCGCGTAGGAACACAACACAAAAAAATTTGTTATTTGGCTACGGACTTCTGTAAGGTGGAGGTCCTGCCCCAGTCGGGCAGCTCCAAATTCGAACGGGAAACCCGTTATGCCCTACCTCTCTTACCAGAGTCCATCGCCGTTGCTCAGGCACGACCTTTTTTTTGTACATACGCCTTTGAGTTGCTTCTCAGACGTATGCAGGTTTCAGAATCTTTTTTCTATATTCAACTGGCACATAATTCTCAGCGCGATGTTTTTATGTACATGTATATATGTAATCACACATACATATAACCTTCTTGGCACATTTCCAAGGAACACGGATTTGGGACATTAGTTTCTTTTTATGTTTCTTTTTATGTTTCTTTTGTATGTTCAGTGTTGTCTTATTGTATTTTATTATAGGGTTGTATTTTATTATAGTCTACAAGTAAACTGGAAAGTAAAGTAAATTCAAATTTTAATAATACTCACACCTTCACATAAGCGTTACCGAAGGGGTAGGCAGAGGTGTTTACGTAGTACCGGGACACCCACTTTCCACCATATAGGTATATGTTATTAGGTGCCAGCGTGAAAAATGGCGAGCCCATCGTCGTTGGTCAAGCACGACTTACATTCGCCTTCGAATCTCAAACGTATTCAGGTTTCCTCTCGATCTTTTCTTTCACCCAATTCCCAAACTTAATTTGTCATCACGCCGTGTGCCTCACGGGGACCTTAAGAGTAGGTACAGCGCCAGTTCTCTCTACATACCTAAGCTGATAAATGTTGATGACATCTATCTTTATCAGTTTGGCTTCGAGTGCTCTTGAGTTCCCATCCTTGAGTGTTCGAACAAGTGTCTTCCTCTTTTTTAGATGTATTCCTCACGCCTAGAAAGCAGGCATTGTTGCCAAATTCGGACGAACAAAGTAAAGGACTGGGATATTGTTCTGTGGAGGAGTCAGTAGTAAATAGCGACGAACGACTTAAAAACTGAAATATTAAACGAGTCGAACTGATAATAACATGTTTATTTTTATTTTTTTATGCACTTTTTGTGACCTGGGGCTATCTCGTGCTAATGTCATTATTACTTTAGGTTACTAAAAGGACAGTTATATGTATATGACGCCTAAGAATGTGCCATGTGGCCATGCTACGCACCTACCCACTCTTCGTCAGAGATATCATAGGTGCCAACGTGGTCAACGATGGTCAGCTTCGGCGGTTTTGGTGGCGAAAGATGCGCCCTGGAACTCTGGGTCACGAAATCACTTTATAGCAGGGCATGTGTTAAGGTCCAGAGTGACATGTAGAAATATTGTATTAGGTATGTTAGTTGACCCTCATATGATCTCTAAATGTTCAGTTTAAGTAGTGACTGATAGCTCTAAGTAAACATTTTAATATTTCTTGAATTTGTAATTCCATTTCTTCGTTTTCCATAGCACTAATAAGTGATTTTCATTTTAGGTGGGTATATTTTAGTTGCGTAATTTTAGATTAGGTGGGCATATTTCAGTTTTGGGACTGCACAAAAGTTTGCTCTCAATATTTCAGTAAATATCGAAAATATCTTCTTAGAACATACTGATAACCCAATAAAAAGGAAAATATTAATCAATAATTTCATTCATTTATTAAATTTTCAATAAAAAAAATCAAAAATATCTATAACTATATACAATTAAGTCTTTAGAGGTAAAATGGGCCATCAAGTTGATATTCTTCTCTTAAGGGTAACGGTATCCTGCCGCAACGGGCTCGACGAGTTTAGCGGGAGCGGCGCGCACTGCTGGCGCGGCTACTGGCGCGGCGTATGCTGCAGCCACCGGTGCGGAGTAGGCGGCGGCCACTGGGGCGCCGTATGTTGTGGCTAGTGGCGCTGGGTAGGCAGTATAGGCAGCAGGTCCGGCGTACGCGGTAGTGTACGCAGGGGCGGTGTACGCTGCGGTGAAGGCAGGAGCAGTATACGCTGCGTTGTAGGCAGCCGGGGCGCTCGCTGTGTAGCTGGTGTACGCGGCGGTGGCGAACGGAGCGGTATAGGCCGCACCCAGTGGAGCCGAGTATGCGGTGTATGCAGCAACTGGAGCCCTATAAGCAGCCGCTACAGGTGCAGCAGCGGCGTAGCGAGCGGCGTAGCGGGCGGCTACGACTGGTGCAGGGGCAGCAGTGTAGCGACCAACTACTGGCGCTGCGGCAACTGGGGCTGCAGCGGCGTATCGAGCAACAACCGGGGCGGCAGGGGCGACGGCATAGCGGGCGGCAGCTACGACTGGTTGTGCAACAGGAGCTGCGGCAATGCGGGCTGGTACTATCGCGGGCTCGGCGACAACAGCGGGGGCAGCAGCCACCAGGGGCTCTTTACGCACCACAGCGTTGAAACCGTTCACGGGGTCAGCGGCATAATCCACAATACGCCGGGTGCCGTCGGGTTCCACGAGTGAGTAGCTGCCCTGCACTAAGTCCCCATCGCGCTGCTCCTGCTGGCTCTTGTAGTCACCGGTTAACGAGTCAGCTACGTCATATCCAAATCTGTATTGAGGCAGGGGGTCAAAGTCCTCTATTTTAGCTGCCACTGCCACCGGTGCGGTGTAGGCGACTGGAGCTGGGACCACGCTTCCGTAGGAGACAGCCAGAAGGCAGGAGAAGACCACCAACTAGAAAAAAAAAACTCATCTTAACACGTGATACAAATAGAATGCATTATTTTGCAGACAGCGCCGCTACAACTTGTCATATAAATTACAACTGTCACAGGTTATCCTAATTGTGGCACTTGTTTTAATTGTATGTATTTTCGAAGCACTTTTCACATAACACTTTTGATGCACTTCACAAAGTTGAAATATCCAATGTAGTAATGTTCCGTACCTTGAAAGCCATTTTTGTTTGTTTGTTGAGATGTGTTCAGGGGTGCTTGGAGCGGTGAACTGTATCCCTTGCTAGGCACTAACGGCATTTATAGTAGTCGTGTGGCGCTTGCCTCATCCTGGCCGCATCTCCAAATTTAAATATATTCAAGTACGCACGTACGGGCCCCGCCGATGGGACGGCTGGACAATGCCATGTAAACAATGCCACTACTTGTGCAACTGGCCAGCAGGTACAACGTCGCGGTCACACTCGTTTAACTCTTTTTGGACAAATAATGTGGTTTCAGGAAATTTTCACGCTCCAACACCGTTGAAAAATGTATCAAGGAAATGTACACATACCGACACTTCAGAGATATTATATACCTACATGCTTGGGTTTATATTTATTTTGTTTTTATCTAAATATCTCTTGAGTTTATATCTAAACTAGTATTATATGTCTTCACGCCTTCCCACAAGGGTCCCTAAGGGGCAGAGGCAGAGATGTGTAGGTAGTAACCACACACCCACTTTCCGCCAGAGATTTATTTTCGTTTGTTTGTTTGTATGTTTATTACGATTTAAAACTAAAATTTAATAAAACCGGAAAGCTTCAACTTTAACAAACTAACAAACAAAATTTGATCTTTTGTTTGTTAGTTTGTTTGTTGAAAAAAAAACTATCAATGAAATAAAATTGTACGCCGATGTAATCGCGGGCAAAGCTAGTGCATATTATATACATACATACATATAATCACGCCTCTTTCCCGTAGGGGTAGGCAGAGACAACTTCTTTCCACTTGCTACGATCCTAATTTATTTATTTATTTATTTATTTATTCAAATATACAGAGTTAATAATGTTTTGGTTGTTAGTGTTTTTAAACTTATATTAAGTTTGACTAAACACTAGGTTCTCACAACAGAAATTCTATATGCAAGTAAACATGTTTCTAATTAGAAGGAAGATAAGTGCACGAACATATAAAAACAGCAACAGTGAAGACAATTTGCTCGAGCGGTCAATTGAGTGGGTAGAATTGGCAAATTATGACCATGCGAATGCGCCTATCGTTGCACTGTTGCCATGTGCGCGTGTGCGTAGGCCACACAGGATGAACAGAATATATACGTAAGTAAAAATGGCTCTTGCTGAATATTATTGTGTCCTTCTAATAATTCGATATGAATTAGATTATTACCTAAATACATGTATAGAATAGCAACGATTATAGAATCCTACTAATATTATGAATGTCCGAGCCAACGTAACATGCCTTTTATCATCTTTACTCATCACACCCTCGACGCGGCGACGAAAGGAAAACCGGGAGTATAAACCGCGATTCTATCACTGCAAAATATTATGTATGCTATAAATAAATTTTGCTATAAATACCGTGTATACATCCATAAGCATTTAATAAAAAGCGGTTATTTTAATATTACAAACAGACACTTCAATTTTATTTATTTGTATAGATTTAACAGAAATTTAATCATGTCAATGAACTTTTATTTTCTTAATCTATACATAAAAAAAGGATATGGATGTACTTCGTAAATGACGAAGTTCAATTGTTATAAATCTTTATAGCATGTTATACAGGATGGGAACGTCAAAATCGAAACCAGCGAGCATGTACGACGAGAAGAGACTAAAAAGTACTTATGAGGCGATAAAGCTTTGTAGGATATAACTAGCTGATTGTCTACTCTTTCTGTCTAGGCGTGATGATATATTTATGATGTTAATCAGGCATCATACACGCGTACGCCTTGCGGGTAATTAACACCTCAATCTTACGACTATAATCAGGATTGTGCAAGCTAATGCTAGTAATGGCTACTAGTTTGTCTTGTTTGGTTGAAAACATTTACGGAAAACGACATTTGTAACTAGTTCCATGGACTTGAGACGAATTACTTATTGTGAAATACTCTAATTCGTTTGAATAACATCATGTATGGTACTTTATATGGATGATAAATTATGTTCAATTAAATCTTGTGGAAATAAATCTAAAGTAACTAAAAGGCTTGTCCAAAGCAATCCCGCAAAAGGACACCAACGATACTGGCAACGTTTTACGCTGTGCTGGTTCTATGTGCAAAATACGTTCACGTCTTCTTGTCATCAAAAGCCTAAAAGAATCGATGCAAGACCTCCTTGTACTTGGACACTTGATTTAAGATATAGTCTAGTCTGCTAATCTTCTTGGCACGTTGCCTCGGGATACCGATTTGGGACAAATATTTTATCTGTAAGTAGTTAGTAATAATAAATTAAATTAAATATATAAATATATATAAAAAAAGATGTAGATTACATGGAGTAAGTATACGTTAGAAATTAGACATATTAAAATGTAAAAAATGTTAACTTTTTATTTCTATTGTTATTTTATTATGAAGAAGCGGTTCGGGCTAGTGTAATTGCACTCTATTTTCTCTACCTACATGTGGGTTTCTTCGGAAGATCTCTCTGGAGGCGCGATAATTTTTTTTTTATATGAATCGAGTCATATGTTTTACTTTCTCTCTTGAACCGCAAAAATTATTTAAAGGCGACGGTAAAAATAAGTTAATCTAAAATCTTAATATGCGATTCTGAATAAATAAAGTGTGTACTAGATTGTCTTTTCTGCTACAGGCTTCGTCTAAGACTTTTCATTTTACTTTTTTACAAACATATCTTGACGTTAATTGGTCATATACTTGGAGGTAAGGACTAGATCATATGTATAAAAGTGTGCCTCAGCAAATGAAACGGTTTCTCAAATACTTGATAATAAAAACTAAAAAAGTACATTCCAAGTAAAATTTTAAAAAGATCTATTCTGTTCAACTCACCTCTTTATGCCCTATACCTGCTATTTCCTAACAAGTTATCCATATGTATGCTCAGTTCATATAAATTGCTTCTTAAATAGGAATACTTACCGAGGCCTAGGTCTCGCCATTTACCGGTTAAGTAGCAAAAGTTCCCGGAACTCACGCTACGAGAGACAATACAAAAAAAAAAAAAAATACTTACTATGGTGGGGCCTAGTGGCATGAAAACCTTCATATCGTATCCTTGAGTACATATTGATATATATTGAGATTTCGGTCTTAAGAAGATGGAATGGTATTATATACTTTGGCAGGCACACGAAATAGCTAACGCCGCGCGACGTATTTTCCGCGTTGCGCACGCGCCTAACGTCCTTCACAAGGTTGCCAATTGTTGCGCAAGAGACAATGTGGATGCTTTTGACTAGTACAGTAACATTTATTGAAATTGCTGGAAATGGCCACTTGGAGATGACCAATATAATAGGTATCCATTTACCAATTAAATCAATTTTAATTGCCGGAGAAATACCCATATTATAGACATCGTTTAAGTCTAAGGAAAGCGCATTATGGCGGCATACGTCCCATTACCAAATTCTCGACTTGCCATTAAAAGTTTGGGCGTAATTACATACATTGTTGGATAGGTCGAATGGACTCGGCTGCAAACAGCATTTGCGGTAAGAAAAATCTGTCATTTGACTGATTTGAACACAGCCCGTTTCATAAATTTTGGACTAGCTGTAAGCGTAATATTTGATTTGATTGGTAGCTTTTTCGGGTATAAAATATCCTATGTGTTAATCCAGCTAATAATCTTCCTCTGTGTCAAATTTCATTCAATTCCGTTGAGCCGTTCTGGTGTGATTGAGTGTTGAACAACTATTTATACTCACAAACTTTCGCATTTATAATATTAGTAGGATATTTTCAGTGTCATGTCATAGGCATATGATAAATTTTTGTGATGCATTAGCGTCCTATTCGTTCAATTTATAACCTTAAAGTTCGATATCCTCAAAAAATTATAATAATGTGCACCGTACCATGTCAATGCAGATTCCAAAATGTGCTATTCATGTTAGGATGATATTGTAAATTTCAAGCTAAAACATCGAAAAAGGAAAGATAAACTCTTGATACTTACAGCTAGATTACACAAAGGGAACCAATATTAGACAAGGAAGCCAGTGAGTTGTTTCCCCGTTTCTTCTGTTACGGTGTTCCCTGTGTTACGTTGAATAAAATATTGTGGATTTTTTTATTCCATTTTATATGTATCCTTTTTTGTGGCACTCCAACAGTGTCGTTATAATCAGTGGAGGAGTAAAATCCTTTAAAATCGTGATGATCTCATCGTGTATTCTAATAATATAAAGTAGGTCAACTACTTCGACCATTTATTTAAATATAAATGCGATATATACCAATACGTAGGTTCTCGCCGCCAACAGTGCTCTGATAACCTTTCCAACCTGCACATGCGCGGTCGCCATGACATTTTCTTTTAGACAAGCCGCTAGTAACTCGGATTAGCCCCAAATCCAAAAACAATTAACAGCCTAATTAATTAGATAGGGTAGATTGATCTAAATTCAAATTCCTTATTTACCCAACGTAAGGGATACAGGGAACACTTATTGAACGTTATAATATATAAAAAAAAGTTTTCTATCAAACTTTCCATGAAATCAAAAAAATATCTGGAGAAAAAACCGCAGAACTACTCACCGTTTTATTTTTTTAACATCAATGCATCTACTTAGAAAGGTTGGTTTACCTACCTACTTCCTAAATTGGTTTATGGATTTTCAAACATATTTATATTTTAAGAAAAGCTGACCACAGCTAAATCTTACACCCAAACCGTAAGTAAGTTTCCTCTAGATATTTTCCTACCATGATTAATCACTATACTTCAGTACAGAAAAACTCGTTGGTACAGTCGGGATTAGAACTCGCAATGTTTGTGCTGACTACTGGAACCCCTTAACCACCACGGCTTTACAATTGGTAAATATACTTTATATGTAGTTATAGTTAAGCGGTCTCAAACTGATTATAATTATTTCAACTTACTATGACCTCATTCGGTCGTGTCGGTGCACGGTCCTTTTTTAGTAAGTGTATATTAAAAGTCCTTGATTTTGGCTTCCCACATTTACGTGTCAGAGCGACCTTACTTTGTCGTACACAATTGGCCCGCCTTTGTAATAAAAGTAAATTTGGCCAAGGTATATGTAGAAATTATTATATTGTATATACTGGAATAAAACTAAAGCCTTCATAAAAACGGGTAAGTGAGTGGTTATCATATGTCCATGATCCATGACAAATGCAAATGAACCTTTTTTCTGAATAAGCTATTAGAATGAAGAACCAAGAAGAATGCCATTAGGATGGAGTACTTTATATCAACAATAGACAAGTAGATAAAAAATAAACAAAACTCAAAATACTAGACCTGTTTTCTGGCAGTCATTGGGTCAAACTTCCCAGCCATAGTGTGAAAATTATTTCCTTTGTAATTAAATTAATAAAATCAGGTTAAACCTGGGTAAGATGTGATTTTTTAAAGATGACGTAACAATTACATATGCAAACATTTTAAATTGTATCTTTTTCAAAAGGCGCCGAGTCCCTAACGGGATAGGCAGACGGTTGGGCGCCAGTTCTCTCCAGACTTACGTACCTCTTTCGCTTTGTCCACATTCATTAGTCTCTTCATAGGTACATGCTCGGCGGTTTCGAGTACTCTTGGCGTACTCCTTGAGTCTCCGATCGATTTGATCTAGTCTAGGTAGTTGGAAGTCTTCTTGCGCACACTTTCGCTTTGTATATCTGTTCATCAATCTTACTTCACTCATCCTTTCTGTACGTACAAACCAAACCAAACCAGCGACCACCTTCATGAGTGTTGTGTACATAAATAAAGCATTACTTATGATGGTGATTGAGATTAGGTCAAAGATCCTGACAGCGAAGTTCGTGGTCATCAATCAATATTTATTACGTTTACAATTAAATGGTATACTTTAAAGTAGTTTTCTATACCCAAGACAAAATGTTTAGCATTGATTAGTGAATGTCATAGAATCAGACCCACATAAATTCATTTAATTTTCAGACGTAAATCTATCAGCTGTCGCGGTTTGAAGAACATGCGTATTCTAAGCGTACACAGTAGAAGGAATATTAATCGGTCAAGGGTCCTCCTACTAACCATGTATGACACGTAATTGAATGTGAAAGGATCTGTGGATTAGTTTGAACCTTTTTAGGTTTATTTAGGTTTTTTATTATTATTATTATTATTATTATTTATTTCTCAGATAACTTAATCCATTTACATTTACATTTATTATAAAATATTACATACATTAAAATTAAAATTATATATAAAACTGAAAATTATTAATAAAATACACAATGAACGTTAATTAAAATAATATATTAGCACCCTGTACATGAATCATGGCGCAGTGGTTCATGTATTGCCCGTCGAAGCGATCGGCCAACACTCGCAAGATACCGTTGGGGCTGGCCCGCACCCTGCGTACCAGGGAGGTGCACCGCTTACGTATGGTCGCATAGAAGCAATCCACCCGTGCCTCAGCAAACATCTCCGAGGCACTACAGAAGCGTGGCAGCCCCAAGAGCACCCTGAAAGCATTGTTATATTGGACACGTAGGGCACTGTACTGTTTTCGCGTATAACTAACCCACAGACTGCTTGTGTAGAAGGACGTGCAAAATGCTCTGAACAGAGTTATTTTGACGCCCGTCGAGCATCGCGCAAATCTGCGGGCTATCATATTAGCACGTACAGACAGCGCCCTACGCTCCCTTTCTATATCTGCATCGTCTTTCAGGTCTGAGGTTACATACAGGTTTTATAGGAAAATAAATATTTGCCAAAGAATAACTTTTTTAAAACTAAGCCTAAACTAAAATGAAGACAGCCAAGGACCCTAAGCTCGAGAGTTTGTCTTGTTTAGAGTTATTATGTTGACCTTTTGTCTCCTTCGTCAGACCAGCTCCATGTTACCGTATGATTGCATTTTCACCCAAGATTCCAAAAATTCCAATGTGAAGTTCAATCGAACGTGGGTACTATTTTTTATTCAGCTTCCAAGATTTTTCCCACACGTACGCTATAAAAATAAACAAAAGCTTGTAAAAACTAATTTAGGACAATCATCCAAGGGTTACAAAATGTAGCTGAAACGGTTGATGTTTAATTACTTATCATAAGAGACTTTAAGAATGAAGTTTTTACACTTGTCACTTTCAAACCATACATTTCTTTTTAGTTAATACAGTCACTAATAAATACGTTTAATAAATACACACGAACACTCTTTGAAAGATAAATCCAATATGAGCATTTATTTCAATCTATTTGTATTGATCTTTAGGTATAATCAATTCAAATAAATTGTCCTTGCTACATAGTTCCGTTATGAAGAAACAAATTATTCAAAAACCAATATGTATGTATGAACCTAATAATTGCCTTGACTTGAATTATTGCCCTCATTACTGCTCAAGAATGGCTCATGGCACTTGCGACAGGTCAGCTATTTGATATTCTAGTCTCAGCCGCGAATGGTCCAAACGCTTTCCACAATATTTCTCGGAACATGTCCGTGCAAAACGAGAACTAAACTAGAACTATGTACATATGTTATATGACCACAAGGATAAGCGATGCATTAACATACAGTTAAGGTCGCTGCTCATACGGGTACGCGACTGCCCACGCGCAACGTGATAAAGAAAGCAACTGCCTGTTTAGTCAATATACAGTTGCCTGATATGCTAAATCACATACAATCCACGTTACCCCATCGGAATTAGACATGTTTCTTGATTTGAAGATCAAAGATGTATAGCCGTAGATTTAGAAACAACGACGGAATCATAATTTGGCATGTTCGTGCCAAATCTCTGGCGGAAAGAGGATATTGTTACACGTCTACCTATAGGTACCTAATTTTGTGGGAAGGCGAGTTTAATTACACACTAATTTAAAAGTGAGAATTAAACGAAATGTGAAACAGAACTGCAACCTATAAAATATAAAATATGTTTAAATTATAAGATATAAAAAATAAGAAGTTGGAGCTCGTTATTTCTAGATCCTTTACATTAAGAACTCTATGATGTCAAAACCTGCACTAAATTAAGTAATAGCAGTTTTAGGCGCAAACTATCGCTAGAGCTGATCTCGAATTTCTTATTGTTAGTGTAACACATTAGTCACAGAGTAATGTTGTATTGTTGAATAAATATTTTTGAAATACTTACCTTACTGGGCTTGTTTTTAAGTATGCATCGTGACATCAGTTGCACCACTTCACGCGTGTGCACAATACCTAAGGTATCACAAATATTAACAGCTGGCACACGGCCGGCAATTGTGCAATATTAGGAACAATTAGATATGGATCAATTCATACCAAAGAAGTAACTTATCAAGCGAGTTCTAATAACTTCAGTCAAACTGCGTGGCAAGTGTGACATTTATTAATTACTAGTAGTGCCAGCGACTTCGTCCGCGTATATTGACTTTGCATAGCGAATAGTGAATATAGGCAGCATTTTAAATTTCTGAGGCTAATTATTTTGCAAATTAAATACATTTATACATTATTAGGTACATACCCAATATCCAAATGTACAAAGAATCATGTGTTCGGCACTTGGCAAGTTTCTTACTTGCGTTCATTTCAGTTTAACATTTTGTAATGACTCCGTAAATGTCACATACTTCTCTGTATTACTGTAATATTTTATCTCTTGTCACAAATATATGTAACATCATAGAAGCCTTACATATTCCCATACAAACTTACATCCCGTATTATTATTTTACCCCGTTAAGAGTTTTTTTGCAATTAGTAACATGATGAAATATGTTTAAGATGTCCCCAATAAACGGGCTATCAAATGCAAAATATATTTTTAATCGAATTAGTATTTCCCGTGTTTAGAGTGTGCCAAAACTCTACCCGTAGATATATCATACTATAGATTCGCTTCAGTGGTTCAACACATGTATCTACGACAGATAGACAAGTAAAAAATAATCCTGTACCAAAGGCCAGTCTATGCATTATTCAGCGTAATAGCCGGGCCAGTGTAAAATATTGGTCGGGGTGAAAAAAAAAATTTTTTTTTTATATAAACTAAGTGCTAAAAGTTATTGGCAAATACATCATGCAATTCGCGACATTAGACCGGAACAGTAAATGAACAACATCCTAATCATGATAGATATATAAATTGGAAGTCGGTAGACTCGGCAGAACGGACGTTGCGTCAGGCCGCGTGACAAGCTCTAAGTACAAAGTCCGACTCATATAGCGCAGCTCATGGATCTCGACGCATGATCTAGCTGGTATATTCTTAATTGTAAAGTTTTATGTACATGGAGCGAAAGGTGTTTGTAAATTTCGAGAGAACTGGTACTCTACTATCTCTGAATGCCCTGTGAGGGACGAAGTACAGACACAATTTTATTTGTGTAACTCGTAAGTCACTTTGTTGACCGTCAAAACCGTCATATCCATAAAAAAACTCTCTTACCATCATGAAGTAGCCTTTTCCCCCATTATTATTTAAGTTACGGTAAGGTAAGGTACTATTTATATATATATATATAAACATGTAGTCACAGTTTTACACATTGTAGATATTGATGAAAATCGAATATGTTGTGTGTCTTAATTAAAGCAACCGAAGCCAAAACATATTGTTTTGTCTGTCAGTACGTGCATCACGCATAAGCTACCGCATGGGAATGTTTGCAGTTTTCACTGATGTATTACTAGAGGTCTAACTTAAAATATGGGCATTTTTAGATAAAAATACCATAAGACCCGATAGGCTGCGCTGCGATATTATTTCAGATTTTTTAAATAAATAAATAATCGGAATGGTATGCATCTGGTCTTAAGCTCCTTTTCACTACTCCCGGTAGTTGTATCTATTAATTATCAAATTATCGATTGGTTGATTGAACACAGTGCAACTCTAGATTGTTAGATTGAACCTGCGTAAATCTTGGAGCCTTTAGTTAAAACCCATTTTGCAATAAAGGCTGTTTACACTATACTTTTGAGTGAACTTTACACTACACGTATACACAAATGCTTCTCTCTATTCGACAGCTCAAGATTAATAGGTGTACATTATAATATATTACAACTATTGAACAATAAGCTTTACCTTGGCATTATAGTGACGTGTCTAATGTCGATTGTTATCAACAAGAGCTTGAGTTGCGACCATTTTATAATTTTTAGATGTGATCAATCCGGACAAAATTAAAATATATTGAACATTACTTCTTTCTTTTTTTAATCTGCTCCTCAGGTTAGTGTACATTTATGTTTTTTTCAAATACAATCGATAGTTTCATATATTATAAGCAAAATACACATTAACTTTTCGGCTTTAAGATATAAAAAGCTGAACCCCGCGGCTTCTACCCACTTTATATTCAAATATGTATGTATATAACTATTATTCTACTTCCATTTATTTGTAGTAGCATGATTATATATAAGCTTCCTAAATTTTGCAAAATAATAAGAAATCGCATCATCGATAGTACCTGAAATCAATGCATTCAAACAAACATATCTTGCTCAGAGAATCAGCATTGCTATCCAGGGTGGCAATGCTGCTAGTCTTCTTAAACAATTGTATTTTGTTAATATTGTTGATTTTTGTTTTGACAATAAAGTCTAATGAAAAAACAAACAAACTTTGTATTTTTATATTAGTATAGAAAACGAAGTATCACAATTACTTGAATTAAGGTAAATATGGTAGTTAATTATGAACATCGCAATTTCTAGCACTGATTCGGAAAACATCCTTCTGAGAAGAACCGGGCTATGAGTTTTTTATCAAGAGATGTGCAGCTATATGGGTATAGCAACATATATAGGTATTTTTATATGTTCCTAAAAATGATAATCCCAACCATCATAAATGTATAAACGTATTAAATAGTAGTCTTTGGTATAAACCATCAACCGGAATCTGTCAAACTAGCTTAGTTAGATTAATAAGTTTTGGCGTGACATTTAGTAGATGCCAGGAGCAGAATTTGCAAAGTGAAAGTCATACAATCATAATTATGTACCTACATAGACATAGACAATAACTGATTTCATTCAAGTATCTAACTTTGTCGACAATTTCGTATACTGTACGATTTTAGTTCAGAAACTGCTTTAGTGCCAATAGATATGTTTCTGTACTTTTTTAACATTTAGGTGTCTACCACCTCTTGTTATGAGGCCTTAAATTTTACCAATTTGCATTAGCTATGAGAAGGATACCTACATCCATATACTGAAAGCGCAATATAAAATGGATTCGATCTACTGTACCGAAGACTGACTTACTAGATCTAATCAGCATTTCTATAAATGTGAGCGCATATGGCCCGGGCGGGCCAATATTGTTCTCAGCGAGACTTCTGACAGTCGCACAATCGGGACCATGGTCAAAGACCTCAGTTAATTAATCCTCAAGCAATCGCACGCTTTACAACGCTATTCATTTTACAATGTTGCCTAATTCATTAGACTAAGGCTGTAACATTCAACATGGTAAAATAAACACGTTCATTAGTAACTTATTAATGTATATATCTTAAAATGTTTAATGAACCCCAGGAAGGACCCCTCTAAAGAAGATAGGCAGAGGTTTTATAAACCAACCCTATTTCACTGGATTGGTTCAAAGGTATAGAAACCGATACCACGGTAAACATTGTAGATATGTTAATCGTGCCGAAACTGTTCGCCCTCTCTCAGATATGACATTGAATCATACAATTCCTAGATAAAAAAATACAAAAAGTAATTATTGACAGTTATTGTAATATTATTGATGCTATTATTATTCTCTAGGTAAATAAATACACAAGTTCTTAAATCTATATAGTTCTATCAACTAACGAAATAAACAAAGATAAAATGAGCATTTTGCTTAATCATATTTAACAGAGGAAACTTTGCTGATGTCTGTGTGATGTATATTTCTCAAATAAAAATAAATATTAAGGAGCATGCAGAAGTCGATGGAGGATGATTCAAATGTGACACAGTGTAGTCGGCAGCCGGTTGGCCATCCTTGAGGCGACACGTACGGTCGCAGGCGTGGCGGGTCACATTGCACAATCGTAACGAGAGCACGCGTGCAATGTGTAAAGACCTTTATTCCTTCCCCTGCTTTTATAAAATACGATACGCATTCCAAAGAGTCAAGTGCTTATTACTGTTACGTTGCTAAATGTAGCCTGAAATTAATATAAATCCAACACAAGCAAAACGTAACACTATACGTAATTAAAAGTATTAAAAGTAAGGGTACAAAGATTCAAGAATATTACTAGTATACTATACATATGTATAAAATAAATAGATGCCTCTAATAGCTTTCGTTAGGGGCTTAGAAATAGGCGACCTACATGATATTTGTGATCAACTTGAAACATTATGGTGGAGAGGATTTTCAGATTCAAAATCTCCTTTCGAATCTGAGCAGTTAGTTATTTAATTCAATATTCAATAAAGTTCAAAGAAGAATATCTTCAAGGAAGAAGAAAAATATCTTCACGCCTTACCACAAGGGTAGGCAGAGGTGTGCTAGCAGTGCCCACACACCCAAATTCCGCCGGGGATATATTTAGGTGCCAGGCGCCGTTACTCAAGGACGAATATGAATTTATTTTTAAACGTATACAGGTAATTCGATGTTTTCCTTCGCCGTTAAGCTCGTGGTATAACAGACTAATCACTGTACTTGTATACTGTACAAAGTTCAGAAAAAGTTATATACAAGTCAGTCGAGATTCGAACTTGCAATACCTATATGCGTTGCGACTACACGGTCCACTCGGCCTCAACGGCGACATTCTTGTTATTGAATAATGATTCGAGTGGTTTTATAAATAAGCTTAATTTTGATAATATACGTTGATCATCACCAATCATATGACATTGGACATTGAGCATAGGTCGCCGCACACTATTAGACGGGTAATTTTCTTGTTTTCCACATAACGTTACCCGAGCACACGACCTATATACATACATAGGTTTTTTCTTTAATGTATTTAGATGAAGCGAAATGTCAGTAATCCAGTTTGTTGTTTGTTTGTTTGTACATAATCAGTTAGGTTATAAGATATATATGTTTAAATTATTAATAAGACATAACATAATTTACATTAATAAGATCAACATAATCAAAATAAGACCAACTACTCAAGTCTTCGACTAGTATAACCTTGTATTGTATCCTAATGTCACAGTGTTACTAAAAGTGAAAAGATTGCCGCAGGCACGGCGTAAGGCGCATTGCTGGCCGGCTACTCTATAAAGCAAATACCTTGACATTGCGACCCACAGAGGGCTGCTTCAACTCAAGATTTAACACATCCATTAAGCATAAATTTACAAAATATATGTAATATGTACGGTCGATTATCGAAAGAACATAAGATGCCATATAACTAATTTGAATGACAGACAGACTTTGATTGATTGCTTAAGGGACACAAAAGGTGAATCAAACTAAAAAAGATCGTATTTTGCTAAATCCATCCTTGACAGGCTTGTCACTGTTGGATAACATAGCGTGATGTATTTGACAAAAAACGTACTAAGAAAGACATTCTTCTCTTCCTCGGCGCTGTTCTGCCACTCTCCTGTTTTTCTTTTCATCTCGAATGATAGTGTACCTTCATCAGTTCTTGTCTACTTCTCGTTCCATATGCAAGGGCGATTTACCGCATTCATAGGTGTAAATAGCCGTGGTGGCCGAGTGGTTCGAGCAGTTGCCTGCGACGCAAAGGTCGCAAGTTCGAATCCCGACTGTACCAATGAGTTTTTCTGAACTTAAGTACAGTGATTGGTCACACCACGAGCTTTACGGTGAAGGAAAACATCGAGAATTCGAAACCTGCATACGTCTGAGAAGAAATTCAAAGGCGTATGTATAGTCGTGCTTGAGTACCGGCGATGGACTCTCCATCTGTCACGTTGGCACCTAATATACCTCAGGCGGAAAGTGGGTGTGTGGGTATTACCTATATACCTCTGCCTAGTGGGACCCTTGTGGGAAGGCGTGAGGATATATTATATAGGTGTAAACAATGAGTTTATATATAATACATCATTGGGTGTAAATATATTGATAGAGCGTGCGTATGCTAATTACAGTCGAGTTCACAAAAGTGTCCATGAATACTCCGCCTAAGCTCGTACCTACTTTAATTGCAGTCTTTAAGGGAATTTCATAGTATTATTTCTGGCTTTAAAAGTCCCAATGCTGTATAGCAAGTTCCGGAGACTTGGTGCCTCACTTTACATATTTCGTCTAGTGGCTAAATAATAGAAAAGCTAACTCCATAATATGTTTGTAAATATAAGCATTTCAAGTAAGTATGTGGGTATGTAAGTGTAGGTTTGCTCTGTCTGCGACAAAGGGCATGCAAGAGGTCAATGGAAACAGACTAGCAGTTCCACTGAACTTTGCGGTTGATGTGTGAGCGTCGCGACCTAGTTTAAATGACAATAATTTATACATAAATCTACAAATACGTACACAGCTATATAGGCATATAAAATTTATTTGTATCTTTAGGCACTTAAGTAAATAAATACATATTTAATTAGACACTTACCAAATCGTAAGTAAAATTTAATGAAGTAATTTAAATAAACCTCACATTAAACTTATATCAAGCACAAGTCAATAAAACTATATACTTGACTTACATGCAATCTGGAACTAGCTCATAGATTTTGGGATTTCCTCTAGAGCCCCGGGGCTCAACCTCATGGCCGTGTGACGTCACGCGAGTCTGAGTGAAAGGGTGCGCCCCCGCCACCACTATATAAGAGCCCCAAGCACTCCTCGTAAGACATCATTCAACATCCTAACCATCCACTCGCATCACAATGGCATTCAAGGTATAAATCGATACAGTAAGCCTGTAACAAAACCAATATATATCATTATTGACCTTTATTATCTTTATCATAACTTTTGATTTGTTCACAGTTTGTGGCTTTCGCTTGTTTGGTGAGCGCCGTGAGCGCGGGTGTAATCCCAGCGTACACAGCCGCTACTTACAACGCCGCCCCCGTGGCCTACCAATCCGCCCCCGTGGCCTACCAATCCGCCCCCGTGGCCTACCATTCCGCCCCGGTCTCAGCTTACGCGGCTCCCATTGCCAGGGCCGAGGAGTACGATGCCCACCCCCAGTACAGCTTCGCGTACGACGTGCAAGATAGTCTGACCGGCGACTCCAAGACCCAACACGAGACTCGTGACGGCGACGTCGTGAAGGGCGCTTACTCCGTGGTTGACCCCGATGGCACCAAGCGCACCGTGGAGTACACCGCCGACCCTCACAACGGCTTCAACGCGGTCGTGCACAGGGAGCCCCTCGCCCACGTCGCTAAGGTCGCCGCCCCCGTCGCCTACGCCGCCCCTGTGGCCAAGTACGCCGCTCCCGTGGCCTACGCTGCCGCCCCCGTGGTCCACTCTGCCCCTATCGCCAAGATCGCCGCTCCAGTAGCCTATTCCTCACCTCTCGGCTACTCCTCCCCTCTTGCCTACTCTTCCCCCATCTACCACCACTAAACTGATGCCAAAACCTAGAGAAAAAATAGAGCGTATTACTTTAAATACGCCGAGAAATTCTATGTATTTTTTTTAAGATATGTGTTGTTCATTAGGATAAGTGAAATAAATTATTTTATATCCTAAATAGCTTTTTCCTAGCTTTTGCGCTACTTTTATGACATAAAACAACAATACAAGGCTATTGAGTCATTTATTTATTTATACATAATGAAAACCACGATGAAAACTGCATGAATATATAAATTGCATTAATTACTCTATATATCATATACTGTATCATATATTGGTCTATAGCTAGGTATGTGTAATACAATTTTGCAAGTAGCGTGTAACGGCTTAAATCTATATAGGAAGCCTGTCGATTGGAGAGAAAATGATACCTACGCACACAAACAACATATGACTATGTGGGCTAGAAGAGTCGATGCTCGGCAGTACCTAGATCGAATCTAGTCTATCGTTTCATCAAAGCCCATATTATATCGAAGGGATTACTTTTATGTAACTTAAGAAACCACAACGACTCTTATTGCATACTGACAGAAAGAAAGAAATGCGTATCAACTCAAATTGCGTCGTTAGTCAATTATATCAAAGTGATTAAACACACACATAGATATTTCGTTATATATCTTCGCGTATTCCTATTATAAGTATTACAAGGGTCCCCGAAGAGGTAGGCAGAGGTGTGAAGGTAGGTAACATTTTTGTTCCTTTAACATAATATTGTTTGATGCGCTCTACTCTCCCAATTGATTTTTTATCGTATTATATACTTCAGCTTGCTAGTTGATATGATAAAATTTACGCTGTGGCACGCCTGCCCAGTTGACGACACAATCATATAATTCAAATACAATTTGTTTAGTACAATGACCTTGGTGGGTTGTGCATTGTTTTGTTTACTTGGCAACTTTGACATAAGACATCTGTCAGGTCCGGTACTATATTGCGTTCCCGGTTTGAAACGAAAGCGCTTTATAAAATAAGCATAAACATATCTATCTATCTCTGTCACTTATTAGAAAATATACATAATGTCTCTATTCATGCTTCTTTTCAATGTCGGACTCATTGATATAAACAATTTACATCTGCTTGAATGCTAGGTTAGAAAAAGTCACAACAAACATCGGCCTACGCCCAAACAAAACATTTTTGCTGTAAATAGGCGTGTCTTCTATAAACAGTTATTTGTGTCGTTGGATTCTTGTGCTAACTAATTAAATTATGTAAAAAACCAATTACATGCCAACTGATTAATACTCACAATAATTATTTAGATTTACAATTTAAAAAAGATTTTTAAATAGTCAGAATTGCTTGAAACAGTGTTACTTATATAATTTGTATTAAAAAATAATACAAGTGTCCGAAATGGTATCCACAAGGGGCTTACGTTATAAATTCAGTGAAGGTGAACGCGTTTTATGCTATGAACCTGACCCAACCAAAGCAAAAGTTTTATATGATTCAAAGGTAACAATTATTTTCATATATTTGAGCAGTCATAATTTATCCTCCAAGTCAGCTCATGATACGCATATCTATCTGTCGTTAATAAATGAAGTCCTTTTATTACTTTAAAATATAGTACAGAACATTTTCAAGGGAATAATTCCTAGACTGCCACGCCCTGTCCCACCCAAATCAAATATGTGATGGTTTACAATTGCAGCAAAAATGGTCCATAGTAACATAAAGGCAGTACAAAATAGAGTATATTGTTTATATTTTTTTATAATAATGATCAAATAACCGAGAGAATTAAGTCGAAAATATTTTTCTACAATAGAGATGCCATGTGGAATCAGTGCAGTTTCATTTAACCACACCCTGACTGTTGCATAATATACCCAATGGCTTACAAATATAATAAATATAATTATGTATTATTAATTTTCAGTATTAATTAATCTGGACGAATTAGAAATGCCAGAATGCATAGTAGTTTTTACAGTAAACAATAGGTGGTCATATGTTATTAAAAATGGAATACAGCTGCATTTAGTGTTATAGAATATTAACAAAAAATTTTATGAAATATATGTTTCGAATTAAGCAAAGCTTGTACTTACGGTAACATTAATAATTTTTTGTTCCTTTGTAGGTATTAGAAGTAATAGAAAGTAAAGATAAGCGTGGACGAAGAACAGTGGAATATTTGATCCACTTCCAGGGTTGGAACTCCTCATGGGACCGGTGTGTCAGTGAAGACTTTGTTCTCAAAGATACTGAAGAGAATAGACAATTGCAGCGGGACCTTGCTGAAAAATCTCAACTTCAACTGTAATTTATTTCATAGTAATTTTTCAAACTTAGAAGATTAATTTATCCAATACATATAGAAATAGATTGATAGCCCCATTAGAATTCGGGTGTGACTATGTTAGTGTTGACCAAAATGTTATTTATTTCACACCCTAAGAAAAATTATAAAATATTAGGTAATATTCTTACATTTGTTTATCTTATACTATAGGGGTGCCTACTTGTACCGGCGAGAGCGCAAGAAGGGTAGTACCTCAAACACGGGCGCGGGACCCGCCAAACGCGTGCGACACGGCTTCAGTGACGATGGCTCATCCAGCAGCACCCAACCTGATGGTTTGTTCAAAGATTATTTATAATCTGGGTCAGAATATAATTTATAAATCAAGTATCAATCCTTAGTCTGCCCTCTTGAACAGTTGAATATACAAAATTACACCATAATTCATAAAATGTACTTGTTACAGAAGGCGAAACAGGTGACACAGATTCCTCGTCTGCTTCGGCGTCTAGCTCTCTGCCGCGGTCGCCGCCGCCTAACATGCATATTGGAAGAGCGCATATCCCGCTTCCATCTGCTCTCAGGTATAAATTGTATTTTATAGACATATCTTCACGTCAACTTAAAAGAGAGGTGTAGTAAAACCCCTTCCGCCGGAGATATATTTAGGTACTATGCCCGTAGAGAGTCCGTCGCTGTTTCCAAAGCACGTACACGTAGGTGACCTTACAATTTTGTCCTTCACCGTAAGACTTGTAGTAGTATTAGGTACTTTCAGGGTATGTAGATGGGTACTTATACCACTACGGCCTTTAAATATGTATATACTTAGCATTGACATAATAGTTATCAATCAATGTATTTGTGTGTGCCCTGTCCAGGGACAGACTGACGTTTGACTACCACCTGGTCGTGAAACGCGGGCGGCTGTCGCGAGTACCGGCGGCGCCTTGCGCGGCGCAGATACTGGAGGCCTTCGTCAAGTGGTTCGCGCGAGCTGGCGCCTGGCGGCCCACCCGCCCGCACGACCCGCCACACCGGCCCGACCTCAGAGACGTCTCATGCAGGTGACCTCACTTCACCACCATCTTGTAGCAAGGCTAGTCCAAACCTTGGCTTACAGAGCTTGAAAGCATTACCGTTGGCAATAATGCTAACGTTATAAATAATGTTGAAAACATTGGAGACTGGCCACATTCAAAATAGGTCTGGTCTAGTCTATAGAGCTCTGGCTGCAGTATCTGTATCTTGAGTTCGCGGGTTAGTTTTCCACTTTTTCTGTTTGATTTACGTGATTGACACGAATAATTATACCTAAGACTTGGATATATACCTAATGGGCTAGATAACTATAGTATAAGATTTGCTTAGTATGGAACTTAGACCATTTGTGTTTATATACCAGGACATTTATTATTATTATTGTAAAGGGAAAGCAGCAGTTTTCTTCTTTTATGGAGCTCATAACGAGGTGTCAGGAAGATGTCTCGTCACATATGACAATACATTATATTAATATGTCATGGTAGTAGGTAATAGGTTAATGTTACATCCGCGCTACGCAGATTGAACCTGGTTCGTGAAGTGGCAGACGGCCTGCGCGTATACTTCGACTTCATACTCCGCGGGCACCTCCTCTACAAGCAAGAGCTGAACCAATACCATGAGATCTGTGGACAGTTCATTGATGAGTAAGTTTATGATGTGCACTTTTTCAACATGGCCACTAAGGGTACCAAGGCTTTTCCTTCTCGCTCTAATTTTATAACCGTGAATCGTTTTAAAGTGTCTAATTATATAATATATCTTCACGCCTACCCTAATAAGTCCTCGAAGGGGTTGGTAGTTCCCACACGCCCAATTTTCTCCGGCGATATATTTTAGGTGTCAACATAACAGATGGAAGTCCACCGCCATTTCTCAAGCACAAGTATTTGCTTCAGTTTGTTTCCTTTTTGTTTGAGAAGTTCCTCTCAATGTTTTCCTTCAACGTCTCAATCGGTTTCCGAACTTGCATTGAACATTAGACAATAATGTCTTTTAACAATAAAACGACATGAGAAAAAAAAACTAAATAAACACATAAGAGCTGATTCACAATGCATGATCTAATAAAATCGCCACGAAATGTATGTTAATTGATTCCCCAAAATTACTTATTCGGCATTGTAATGCTACAAAGCATGGCCTAGAAGAAAAAAAATTAGGTCTGCTTCCAGCCAAGAAGTCAAGAGAAAGGCAGAAATGGAGGAGTCGGAAGAGACACAAGGAGACGTCAACGTGTCCGCAGCAGAAGATGAATTAAAGAGTCCTAAAATTCCAGAATACTCGCACTTGCCCCCAGATCCGGCCGAGGTCGAGATTAAGAAGGAAGGTAATAATAAAGTATATTTTCATAAAAAATATTACAAGATCACAATATACATTACTACAAGTTAGATTCATTCGAATCATCGAATCGAATCGAAATAAATCATTTAACTGAGATAAAAAAATACATACATACATACATATCATCATGAGATAAAAAAATACGTTAAAAGTTAAATAATAATAAGTTAAAAGGCATTTATTGCCTACAGGTTGCCACGCAAACTTAAAGCTATCACATAGTTTTAAGTAATTTTTCGCCGAATGCGAGTATAATAGGCGTAGACAACGTGTGATTAGCAAATTCATTTGTACCTTTGCAATATACAATTTTATCATTCGTTGATACCTGTAGTTTAAACTGTCTAGTTAAGGGACACTTGCACGTGTGTAGGATGTCAAAGTGATTATTATACATACATACATAATACATTACATGACGCCGAGTCCCTCATAGGATCAGTGGCGGCGTAAGGCGTGGGCGACGTGGGCCACCGCCTACGGCCTCGCGGTACAAGGGGCCTCGCGCCTCAAAAAATTTTATGCATTGCTTCAAAGCGAGAATAAATAAAAAATATATAAATTAATTTTGTTGTCAAATATGTTTTTTTAGTCTGGCAACATTTGCTTACGTTGCGTAACTATTATATCGCAAGTAATCCTTGCCGCCGCCGACCAGCGAGGGGAATCCCTTGTTTTTAAATATACACTTTAAGAAATGTATACAAGGTGGAGATGACGATACGACAATAAATGCAAACATTGACTGCACTATTAAATATAAGTTCTTTAGAGCTAAAAAAATTTAGTTAAAAATATAAATATATATTTTTTTCCAAACAAATTCAGCCATAATCAGACACAAAATTAAGCAACAACACGGTTTTAAGTGACGTACATTATTCTTTGGCGCAATATAACAAATCAAGAAATCAGAAACTGTCAATATTTTAAAATTTAACATGATATTTTACCGATGCATAGATCATTGACCCCTATGGTGGTACCATAAACAGCATGAAGAAAATATTTAAAATGTTGAAATGAGCAACATACAATTACAAATTTAGGCCTTTATAATATTAGAACATCGAATTATTTGGAATTTTTGTAATGACAGGATTGATTTTTTCAAACATGTGTCAAAATAAAATGTAATTTAAATTAAAAGCACTAAGGAGTATTGATATCATTTTGATGCAATCTGAATTACTACAAAAAAATGAGGCAAATTTAAAAATAAAATGTAGGGAGCTTATGTCCTATTCCTAGGTATAAGCCATCACGATTTTTAGCCAAATCGGTTCAGCCGTTTTGCCGTGAAAGAACCGCAAACATCCAAACTTACAAACTTTCACATTTATAATATTAGTAAGAAGTAATTTTTCATTAATATTAATCTAATTTGTATTTCTATGGATAAAAACTTGGCAGTGTTCATTGTTTTGTTTTTTTTTATTATTTTATAAAATCCGTCTTCAGGTCGCCACAGAACAGGGCCTCGCGAAATCTGTCTTGCCCACATCAAATTTAGGTCTTGCCCCGCCACTGCATAGGATGGAAGAAAGAGTAGAGCGCCAGAGTATTATTATATTTTGAATGTATCTGTCAGTGGTAGAAGACGAAATGAACCAAGACGAGACGGAGTTGGAGATGCCTAAGAGCGAGACAAACGACAAGAGCGTGAAAAGTGACTCCGCCCCCGAAGACACGCCCACCAATAACAACGCCCCGGAGCCAAGGCCTGCCACGCGCGGCGGCGACCTGGCCAGAAGGTGAGTACTCATTAAACCAATTAAATATAAGTTAATTAAGTAATTACTATACCAAATGTATCCATTCCACTTTCTTCACGCCTTTCCACAAGGGTCCCCGTAGTAACACCCACTTTTCGCCGGATATATTTAGGTGCCAAACCGACAGATGGCGATTCCATCGCAGTTTCTCAAGCACAACTATACATACATCTTTAAATTTCTTTTCAAACATATGCAGGCTCTATCCTGATGTTTTCCTGTATAGTCAAGCTCGTGGTGTGATTAATCACGGTTCTCAAGTTCAGAAAAAAATCAGTACTGTCGGAATTCGAACTTGCCAGAATAATCGAATCACTCGGCCATCAGGGCGCTTTATGCGACCTTTTAACAAACTGTAATTGGGTGGACACTTATGTTTGTTTTATTATGGCCTATTCTGTTATAATATTAACAGATGAGGTGTTCTCACCTGTTGGTGATCCAAATAAATAAATAAATAAATAAACTTTAAATCCTTAATTTTGCCTAATTGGATCACCTTTTGTTCCCCAGGCTGCGATCTCACAAATCAGCAGTGTCCCAGTCGGAGAACGATGAGCCAGCGCCGTCGACATCCGCCGGCGAGCCGCGCACCTTCGAGACGCTATCATCCAGGTCACTATTATTGCCTTTGCTATATTTATGCACCGTTTTTTTATATTTTTCATTCAGATTGTTACCACGGTATGTGTACCTATATGTTCTCAAAGTGTCAACAACCTCACGTAAAGAGCCTATGCCGAAGAGCTTTATATTATAATAGCTGTGCCCTGCAGTTACACCCGGTTAAATTTTATTTATGGTTTGATTTGATTCGATTTGATTGATGAGCTAATAATCTACCTCTTCGCCAAATTTCGTCCAAGTCAGCCGCTCTGGCGTGTTTGAGTACCGAACATCCTCACAAACTTGAATATTATATACCTAATATTGATGTGTGTACTACTCCTTCGGGGAACCTTGCGGGAAGGCCTGAGGGTCACTCAGGGTGAATGTAGTGAAATAATTTTTCAAATCGGTCCAGTAGTCGGTTCGTAGTTCGGAGTTCTTTATAATATTACTAGCTGTCTCGCCCAGCTTCGCTCGGGTGAAAAAGTTAAATTGCCCGTAACACGATCGCAGCGCCACCTATTGGGTCCAATTGTAAATCTAAACCATTCTCGAATCTAGCTTAAAACACACAGAAACACACAGAAAGCTTCGCCCGGGTAAAAAGGTAAAATTCTTGAAACTCGATCGCAGCGCCACCTATCGGGTCCAATTTAATAAAGCCTATGTTTCTCGGGGATAATGTAGCTTTCCAAAGGTGAAAGAATTTTTGAAATCGGTCCAGTAGTTTCGGAGCCTATTCATTACAAACAAACAAATCTTTCCTCTTTATAATATTAGTATAGACTAAAGCACGGTCGCGGAACAGAAAGAATTTCGTACGATAACCTATTATTACCCATCTCTGTCACTCCCGCGTAAATATAATGCGTCTCGCTCGCACAGATGCAATGACCGCTGTCGCCAGGGATTGTAAACCGTTTAATTGAGACCGTAAGGTTTGTTCTTGCTTGCGTCTGGTGTTTTGGTCGCAATTAAAAGTATTTGACATGATTCATAATTTTTGAATAACTAACGACATTCCATCTTGGGATGCGTTAGTGCTCGTTCAATTTTGAAACACATTTATCTTAGTTTGTTGTTATTTGTTAGTTTTTGTTGTCTTGTTTTAATTGTTAAGTGGTTTCGTTGATTTGTTAAGTTTAATTTACTGTTTTAAAATGGAACCAGTGCCGTCTACCTCGCGTCCATTCAAGAAGTTTGTTTCTCCGCGGAAGAAAAGAAAAATGTCACACTTTAGTGAATCTGAGAAGGTTATGATTATTAACGTTATTATAAAGGTTATGATTCAGTTTTATATTGAGATATTATTGCAAAATTGTTATAAATAAAAGTAATGGAATGTCTGAAGAGTTTATTGTTTAACAAAATACTTAATAATAATTTATTTAATAAGCTAGTTTTTTTCTATCCTTCAAATATTTCATGCAAACCACACATATAAAAATGTTTGTGACCACTGTCAGTAGGTAAAGAGGTCATTGTACGAAATTCTTCCTGCTCCGCGACCGTACTTTAGCTGTGCCCGCGACTAAGTCGACGTGGACTTCTTTTTTATATTTCGTAAAAAGAATTTTTTTTTCAATAAAAAGTGAGTACCTTGTGTTACTTCCAATACCTTCAAGAATATGTGTACAAAGTTTTATGATGATCGATTAAATAGTTTTTACGTGAAAGCGTACCAAACAAACTTACATACACATTTAAATTATTAGTAAGGATTCGTATAGATTGGTAGGATATAAGGTAAATTTGTGTCAGCGTGGGCAGTAGCGGCTCGTCCCTGAGCGAGGGCTGGGCGCGGCCCGCGGGCGTGTCGGCTGCGCCCGCGCACACGCCCATGCGCACGCCGCTCTCGCTGCTACTGGACAAGGTACCGGACACACACATAATCATTATACATACATACCCCTAAGGCACTCTGCGTGACGATATGTACACCCGTTTACAAAGCAAAAGTTCGTGCAAGAAGAGGCAGAGTAAGACCACGTTCTAATTACCTAGATCAAATCGATCGGACGCTCAAGGACGGGAACGTCAAGAGTACTCGAAACCGACGAGCATGTATGAAGAGACTGATGATTGTGGACGAAGCAAAAGAGGTATGTAAGTCTGGAGAGAACTGGCGCCCTTTACAATCTGCCTACCCCGTTAGGGACCGTGATGATATGTATGTATGTATATTGGCCAGCAGTATGTCGTCGCTGAGCTTTTAAGCATACTTCAGTTCTTGTCCTCGCATGTTATAATATGAACGCCAATAGTCATTATTCCACCGGTTCAGGCTTTTTTTCTCTTTTTTTTTTATACAACAAGAGTGGCAAACAAACAAACTGCCCACCTGATGGGAAACGGTTACCGCAGCCTATTTACGCTCACGATACCGAAGTATCACTTGCGCGTTGCCACTTTGTGTTCGGAGAGTTATAGTGTGTTGGCAGCATAAGGTTTAATCCCTCTGCTTCCAACACAATGTAACAATCCTCCCCCCTCCCCAAGGAGCTCATTACTTGAAACCTTATTCACCACGTAGGAACACAACACAATAAATTGTGTTATTTAGCTACGGATTTCTATAAGGTGGAGGTCCTGCCCCAGTCGAGCAGCTCCAAATTCGAACGGGAAACCCGTTATGCCCTACCTCTCTTAAGCTCTAAGGCTACATGTATATATGATTTGTATGTAGGTGGCGAAGTGGCAGATAATCCCTCGCGAGGGCACAGAGCATCTGCCGTGTCGAGTGTATGGCGCCATACATCTTGCCCGGCTGTTTGGTGACGTATCTCTTTTAGAACAAATTAATAGACTTGATTGAATTAAATTAAGCAGGCTGGAGAATGGTCTTACAGTAATGTCTAGCAAGAAATGTGACCGCTCTCTTTCAAAGTTCACAAAGCTGAGCCTTATTTATGAATACGGATGTCCAACTAATACTAGTAGACTGAACAACAAGAACTACTTATCACAGAATAATTATACATGAATGAATGCATAGTAAGGTACCTCTATAGTTTTTTCCACAGTACCTACACATATCGGATTATTCGGTTCACGAATGGCCGCATGCTTCTTTGCCACCTTGTGTTAAAAAAATATAGTAGAATATTTGCTCTAAAGTTGGTTGACTGTAACGATATCTAATTGCAGTTAAACTGCCGGATTTCCTGAATGCTACCCAGATGCCAGATTTCAAGTTGAAACTTATCTTGAAGCACATTGACATGTTTGTCCAGTAAGTATTGAGAAATCTACGTACTACGGCAGGAGAATTGTATTATGTATACGTATGTATGTGAATTAATATGCCATACGGATTGTATTAATTGGTGGTGGTACATCTTGATATGGAAAGAGTTCTGTGAAGGAATGTCGTAACAGTAATAAAACGAAAAATTACGCGACTGAACAACGTAGTACCATAGTATAAAGAAGAGACGTAGGTTATCTTCATACAAACGCACCGCGCGCGGCTTGTATGTGTGCGCTATTGTATCTATGTGTCGACGCACGCACACTAACAAAATCTCGACCCGTTTCTCAGTGCGCCAGTCGGGGCTATCACTGCACAAGGTTCGCGCGCGCGTCACGGCTTTTCGGCACCGCTAAATGATTTATTCATCAATATCATCATCAAAATGTCTGATAATCGCAGAAGAACGTATTGCTGTGTGTTTGGGTGTCCAGACCTGTCTCTGTTCAGATTACCTATTGAACAGGAAAGGTAAGTTAGTCACTTATTCTAGCATAATATAATTTTAACTTGATGATGAGATACCTACGTACTTACATATTTTTTGTTTGTATTAGTTTTCTATCACACAGGAAGTAGGTAGGTAGGCCTAATTTCCTACTAGAATGTATTAGGTACTTTTGATCTGGCAATTGGTTTGCCGCTATTTCTTTGTTTACGTTTAGTTATGCCGATTTCTCAGTATTGTAGGTATAGTAACTAAGTACCTACCTACTTACAGAAAATCGTAATTCAAAATAAGTATGTACGAGTACCTAATTGACTAATAGTAAATCAAATACATATAAAACAAAGTTCGGATCATAACAACAAATTGGATTATAGTCTAAGAGACAGTCGTTAGTTTTTAATGTTGTTTTTATTTCTTTTAATGATAATATTTCATTCACTTTATTCATTTTTTGTTATAGATACCTAATTGCCGCTGTTCGTGCGGTTGCTAGCGAAGCGCGAACAGCCGCGCCTAATATTTAGCTAAAAGTGACAACCCTAAGACAGTAGGCAATTATATCGCGAATTGGGCCGGAGATAGCCTACTCCCTCTTCTTTATACTATGGTAGTACCACTAACGTCATCTCGTGATTACGAAAGTTGGGTTTTAGTATACGGTTTACTTATTTTATAATCCATCACCTTCTACACCATATATACCAATAATCCACCAATTTCTAGTCGAGAGGGTCGCGGGATGCGGGGAGTATGGCCCGAGTCTATTAATTGTAGTGTGCGAGTGCACTCATAGGTACTGATTACCTATGAGTGCACTACCGTACCGAGCGTCTACCGATAATACTCAGTTTTGTGGAAGGTTGCACACTTACACTATAAACTATGAGGAATAATAGTGTGGCCCGTCTTTGTGGATGGTACTATCTATACAGAGTAATGCCAAAAGGCGGCAAGTTCGTTCCTACTTTCTTTTTTAATTTATTAGATACCGGCTTAATTCTTTTGCCGTAAATTTGCTACAATAACGGTTCAAAGTGCGCCCCCTTAACTGGGATATATATTTACAGATATTTGGATGAACATAGCGAGTGGTTTGGAGAAATGTATTACGTGGCGGATAATACATCGAGATCGCATTAAGTACTACTGGATGATATTGGACCCGGTACATTCCACCGCTAGTATGGCAATTTATAGCACTGAGAAAAATAGAACTGAGCTTACAGTGAAAACTTCAGCACACCAAAAACTTGCATACAGTAACATGCAACTTGTGAGTGGTTGAAAATGTACCGAAGGCCGATTCGTGGCAATTAATGTTAAAATTTTCTAGAGCAAAAGCTACATTTCCCAAAACAATTGTTTGTCAAAGTTATGTAATCTAATACATTAGGTAGATTGTAAAATGAAAAACATTAAAATCCTCAAAAGAGATTACTTTAACCAACGCCGTCCAAAAGCGAAGAAAAGATGATTTGATGTACTTCAACAATTATGTGAACTCATGCATAATACGGATGTATTTACATGGGTTTTTCTTAGCATTTCGAAAACATGTGACTTGTTATGCCTTGATTAGGAACACTAAATGTAGGCGCAATTTTAGCAGATTGTAATGTAAGTATTAAATTAATGTACGCATCGCTGAGGCTGGCTGGCATTTCACACCACATTTAGATTTGTGGTAAAAAAATGCAGTCCTACGCGTTTTGCTATACTCACTACACAAAACAAAATCTTGTCATTTATGTTAACTGACTTCCAAAAAGGACGTTATATGTTCGAATGTTTTTTATATTGATGGTTTTGGAAATGTATTTCTTTTAAGCAAAATAGCACACGCACATGAAATGTAGACTTAGCTAATCTACATTTCAGTTACAACACTACTGTTTTGGATCTTTTCCAAAAGCGTGAAGAATCGTGCCACCAGATTTATATGTTCAATTTTGGCGCCTATCTCGGCATACGCAAATAAGCTTCATAGAAACTATTTTTTTTATCAGTTGTCTACATGTATTATCAAAAAGATTTGTGTAGTGTAGATAGCAAAATGCACAAAGAGAAGAAACAGATTTCTTTAAAAAAATAGGAATAAAAGTATCTGTATCACTACTAGTAAAGTAGTTTTTCAGTATTTAAATATAGGTCTAGGTAATAAAATTAGGTTGGACATAGTTCATATTTTTGTGGAAATGATAAGTATTGTTTGTGGTTGTTCAAGATTTTGGATTCTCTTTTTAAGTGAAGGTTTGCTTGTATGAAGAGACGGCTCTCGAATATCATTAATCCCAAACGCATAGCTAAGCGCAATCTGATCAGTATTACTTACTATTAATGGTTAAAGTAGATTTTAGTTTTAGGTATCTTTATATAGTTCTCAACTTCTTCACTCCACTTCTTCAATATTGCGTAAGCAACTTCAGGGCTGGTTTTTAGGTCGCGTTAAATAACTCATTGCTATGGTTCGGCGGAATCATAGCAATGGGTTATTGTCACATGTCCATGTGGGTTACATATCTGGCGACTAATTTAGAACTTTCTATAGATGAAATCAGAAGGCTAACCTGTAATGCTGAACTTGCCAAATTAATATTACATTTATGGCAAAATAGGGTTATTTTGCTAATAGTGTGCATCATGTGTGATAAAGTTATCTCATGCCCACATCTTAGCTAACGATTGATTTTATGTTGGTAGCTTTTTGCTAAACTTTTGTTTGATACGAGAAATGAGTGTATCTAGTGTATAAGATAACCACTATTTTATATAAGATGTACCCCTTCGGTTGTAGTTTTACACCACACATTTTAAACTCATGTTAAAGTATTAATATTGCCGATAAAATAATAAAAGTTGATTCTCGAAAACTATTTTATTATTAAAAAATACATAAATCCTGCAGCCGTAGATGAGTTGGAGGAAATTATACATTCATTCATTTGACTATTTACCGATTAATTGTGAATATTAATTTATTGTGCAAACAAAAGGCAAAGAAATATATATTTGCGTTTGATCGGAAATTTAACCATATCTTGAAAATAAGTAGGACACTAAATAATTAATGAAGATATTAATTTATTACTTATCAGTGTATCACACATAGAAAGTCAATGCGTCATTTATGAACATCGCATATCCACCCTGTGAAGACAGGGTCCTAACAAGACTTCAACAAATCTAAGAGTAAAAATACCACCATACAATTACTCAATACTAAGGCCTCAACTCACGAATGAATTTGAACATAACCATGAGACCTTTTGTAAAAACTTTTATTAAATCGCTTGCTTACTCGATCCACATTAATATTGTGTTTATTTATTGAGCTTATTACCTGGTTAGCATTACCTTATATTATAATTCATTCATACTACTCATTTCTAATTAATATTTTCCTCTAAGTCCACCATATTATTTCATTGCTGATTTAAATATTTTATATTGTATTCTCATCGGGCACTTAACAATGGGAATGTTACATGAAATTAACACTGGCAGAACTGGGCTTGATATGTTATGTATGTCATATATTTATTAAGAAATAACGTGTATACAAAAACTTGGTGTATTTTAGTCTTCCCCTTAAGTCTTCTTTATTAATAAGAGGAAGCATATTTTAAAATAGTGAATTAACTAGCGAATAATTCAAATTGCATATCTTTTAACACTTAACAAATAAATAAGGTATGTAAAGGAGTAAGGAAACTGTGAAGTGATAAGCATTATTAGCATCGCATTTAATAAGCACTGGAGATTGTAACAGAGTAAGTGGTAATTTTGAGGGGTTGGTGATAGCGCGATAATCTCCTTGAATAATGACATGAGTTGGAGATTGTAACAGAGTAATCCTTCGGTCCTTTGGGCTGCATCATTAATATTGAGGAACTTTGGAAATACACTTACATGAATTATAACACGAGCTGTGACTGTAACGGGGTAAGCCCTCGGTCTTTTGAACCGGTACCCAAAATTGGAGATAGCGCGATAACAACCATGAATTATAATGCGAACTCGACATTTTAAAGTGTGAGCCCTCGGTCCTTCGGGCTGCATACATAGTGTTGAGTCGACGGTGTCTTACCGGTACCCAATAGTGGAGATAGCGCGATAACAACCATGAATTATAATACGAACTCGACATTTTAACAGAGTGAGCCCTCGGTCCTTCGGGTTGCATCGGTAGTGTTGAGTCGACGGTGTCTTAGAGCGTTTCGAGGCGGTGTATGACGCGGCGGTAGTCGTGCTCGAGTGCGGCGAAGTGCGCGGCGAGGCGGGCCTGTGTCTCGGCGGCGCCGGTGGCGCTGGCCGTGGCGGCGTACTCCTCGGCCCGGAGCACCTTCTGCAGTTTCTTCATCTCGAGCTTCTTCTTCTGTTGACACAACGGTAGGTCGTACACAGAAACGGCAACAGGTGAGAGAAATTGATACCACAAAGGTGTCTGGTACAAAGGAACTGGGACCTAACTAAACTAACTGAACTGTTTAGCATCTATCAAGTCGATTCACATACTACAAATAATAAAGGAGAAAACCCCTCAATCCTTTCAAATGAGTTACCGTGATTAAAGTAGCATTGTATCTACATATACTAAATGACTTAAAATCTGAAGGTGGGAGAAATTTTGAATGGTTCAATGGTTCAAATCAAGGTAGAATCAGGCTACGAATTTGAGTTGCCAGTACAGTACAAAGTATTGACTTTACAGAAGATCCCAGCAACGCACGGGTAATTCTTATGCTTATACGCAACGGTAACCGCTAACATAAGGTAAGGTCACTGCATTCCATAGCACTGTACCTGGTAGGGGGCATTCAGTCTGTTTTTAACATCGAGCCTGTAGTTTAAATATGAAGTCTTATCCGAGGTGTTGGTGTTCTTCAGGCGGAGGATCTCGTACACACGGCGCGCCTGCTTTCTGTTTATCTTAAATTTACAACATGCTTGATTCGCCATTTCCGGAACAAAGCTGAAATAAAATGAATTATTATGATAAGATATAAGAGTTATAGTGTAAAAAGGGAGGACGTTACACCCCTTTCTACCCCGTTATCGATGGACCCCACTTGTAGGAAGTCATCAAGATATAAACCCTTTTTTTGTTTTGTTTGATATACCTGCTTACCGAGAAGTTAATATGTTTGTTCATTGGGAATATTTATGGTTAAATGTATCTTCACGCCTTCCCACAAGGGTCCACAAGGCAGAGGTGTTTTCCTTCAGCGTAAAGCTCGTGGTGTTACTAATCGCTGTACTTTATTATTATTATAATGTATAATGTGTAAACATCTTTCCTTTAAAAAATTGTAAGTAATCATCCCATCCTCAATCGGGTGTCTGTCCAGTTGAACACATCAAAACCTCACCGGGAAGGAAAACACCGTGAACTTGACGATTCTTCGATAATAATATTAAAATCAGTTTTAAAAGAAACAAATAACACACAAAATATCTACCCCTCCAATAGGTTGGCCGGTTGGAAAGCTGGAAGCGACTCGCAGTTCTTGGCGTCGACATAATCTCTAATCCTTTGGAAGTCTTGTGACGGGTCCTCTACTGTGATGTCGACCACCTCCGGCTGGATGATGAAGTGGGAATAGACGGCCTGCAAACATTCGTCAGGATATATTAAACAGATGGGTTTCACTCGCGTTAAAAAATATAATATGATATTAGCATATCTATACATCATCAGAAAATGTTTTATCAGTCCAGTAATTAAAGAGATTGATAACTTTCTAGAAACATTTACATAGTAGATTATATTTGAGCAATAATGATAATAATACCTTGCAATTACACAACCCAATTCGTATGGTACCTTCTAACCACGAAGCCTAACGACCGTCAAATTAAGGACATGCTACTAAAATTATCAAGAACCAATGAAAGTGGACGAAGCGATGGTCTGTAGTGTCTATAGGTCTAGGCTCTAGAGAGCAGTGGCACTCTACTCTATCTGCCTAGCTGTCATGATATGTATGTCGGTACCTGAAGGAGGTGTGCGCAGACGCCTAGCTTGCGGAATGGCGGCAGTGTGAGCACCTGCGAGATGCGTGGCCGCAGGTGACGAGGGTAAGCATAGTAGCGGTACACCGTGGCATAGCCTGCGCTTGCATACCGCACGCCACCCTCGCTCGACTGGTACTTCTCGAATCTGCCAGACATATGACAACATATAGTTAAAAAAAATATTACCGCTGACTAGGAACGCTTTCAACATCAGATTTATAGATAGAAATGATTCGCTCTATATGACTATGTAGTATGTAAGGGTTGTATAGGAATTTTAGAAAATGCTAACTGATAAGACAACAGTACTGTATTGAAAAATTACTTTCAATACCTCAAAAGATTATTTTATAGGAATTTCTCAAATTTAAAAACCATATATTATTGAGGCAAAAAAATAAGGATCATAATAAAAAAAAGTTAAAGAAAACATTGAGAGGACACTTGCATACATTTAGGAATAAATTCTAAGACATTTTTTCTGCATGAAAAGCAGTGATGGACTCGCCATTAGTTATATTGGGTGTGTAGGTACAATGCACCTCTGTCTAACCCTTTGAGGACCTCTGTGGGAAGACATAAACATATAAGAAATCATAATATTTACACTGTGAAAAATGTCCACTGGTCATCATCAACATCAATGAAGGATGCCGCATCCACATACCACAGGAGGAATGTCTGGAGACGCTGGTGATAGGTTAGAAAGCCTGGTGTGGATGTTTCTGAGTAATACACTTCAAATGTGCGCTCTTCACCACTATCATCTGTAAATCATAACATAAATAAGATCTGTGATTGTCATAATGTGATAAGCTCAAAAAACTATTTATACATAAATGTAATATATGCACCATACACAATCCTTCTTAATTAAAGTGTACCCGTGGGCCAGGTTAAATTGTGTTGATAATTTTTTTTTGTATTAATAAAATTTATTTCCATAAAATATCATAATAAGATGCATGGTATAAATTGGATTTGGTTACACATTTGTGATCAGGTTAGTTTGGACTTCTCTATTGGTTACTGATACATTGTTGATACATACATATGATATATAATAAACTGATATTCCCAAACTTTGCTTAGTTAGCTTGTATATAGATGGATATGTTATTATGAGTGCAAGCATATGAAGTGACTGATTAAGTTGAAGAAGCAAAGCATGACTGTAAGTCTGAGAACTGACAGACTACTCTTTATGCCCACCCCATGGGGGACAGTAACTAATATTTACGAACAAATACCCATCCCCAGTAAGAGTACAATCCTGCATCCCAAGTTTTGCAGTCAGCTCTGACCACTAGATCAGACGGCACCTATTTATGTTTGTATATACTCACATGGTCTTACTGTGAATGCATGTATCAAGTTTCCATGGGGAGTAAAGTTTTCATCTTTCTTGAGCATTGATACAAATTGATCTATGTTAGTCACATATCCCGGAGCCAAGACTTTGATCAGGGCACCTTCCACATCATCGGCTTTCAAACCATCTGACTTGCTTGGATCTATCTGTTAAACATTATTCAGTTATACACAAAAAACAATTTATCCATTCCAAATTATTTTTATATAGCCTCAGTCTTAAACATTATAATTTTTTTCACATAACAGGGATGCTAAAGTATATTACTATAAGATACTCAAAGCCTTCTGTTTTTGCAGTGTGAATTACCATCATAAGATTTGAAAAATTTATTGGAAATTAGTAGAACTGTAGGTACATATAAAGAGAAATCTTCTTACTTTTTCCATATATTCCACACCAAGGTATGTCTGAAGACTTGCAGCAGTGTAATAGAGCCTGATATGCAAGTCTGTGAAACCAAATATATTTTCATTCTCGCCAAACACCTGGTGACACATATCTGGTCCAAAGCTGGTATCATCATTCTCAAGGTCATCTGTTGATCTCACTGCAATAATTATAATATTGTCAATATAGTAAATATTCAAATTGTATATAATCACCAACATACACTAGGGTAACATAAGCCCTAGTGTACAGGAAAATCTTAACACAAGGATTGGGAATATCTTCCAATAATCAGTTAAAACAATATAATTGAGTAGTTTAGATCACAAATACATATGGGAAAAGTATTATATTGGTATATAAATTCTAGACACCTTTAAAATGATGAAGCAAGCTTTATTATAAAAAGGATACCTGGGTAACACTTGGATTAAATATGATGTGCAGCAATGCAAATGGAATTATTTGTCTCAAGCATGGCAATATTGGCAAGATACACATTGAGTAGGTAATTAAAATAAGACAGTGTTTTTATAGTACCAGGATAATAAAGGATCTGAAAACGTTATCTTACATTTTTTGAGTTAAAATTGTATTACTGTAATTTAAATCTAATACTGTATGTACCAATGTAAGTAATATGAGTAATGCTGCAGTAACAAAAAAAAACCAGGAACAGGTTACTTACCCAATTTAATTTCCAATACTTCGTTCCCATCAACAACTAAATGGCACAATGCATCAGTCATTGTTCCCGGCTGATTAACGAACTTTTGGTTTATACCTTAATAGAAATCCACCGCAATTTCCCGCGCAAATATAACTTGTATTGTGACATGCAGCCACGAACGTAGGTAGGTGGGTATGCAACTATAAATTTTCTACCTTTCGTAAAGAAATTATATGTTATACTTTTTCGTAACGATTAATATTAAATACTGGACTTCCTTTTTTACCAAAATTTATTTGAACTGCAACAATCACTTTTATCCATCCAGTCAGACCAATTTTATTTACATGACGTGATAATGACATTGACAGTTGAATTTGACATTAATCAACACATTTGTTTTAGTAAATTATTGACATGGATATAGGGTCGCAGACATTTTCTGTTTTCCAATCATTGCTGTCACACATTAGAAATTTAACTTTTTTAAACATCTGAAGTAGTAGTAGAACAAAGTTGATATCTATGTTAAATGCTATTATGTACATATTAAATTACTTATCAAATCTAATCAGGGCAAATCAGTCGCCTCATAATATAAAAACACTAATGAATATATTTCGTTACGTTCACAAAATATAGGCACAAAAGAAATTATTTTATTTGTCAGCCGCACTATGAATCATCTTAAGAATTGTGTTAGTTAAATAAAATATAAAACATCAAATTAATGCTGCGATTATTGTAATGAGGGGCCTAAAATGTGCTTTATATATTTTCTCGTATATCACATACGAAAAAACACAGATACCATATGTATAAAAAAAATTGCTCAGGATATTGAATACAAAACAAAATTTTTTGCAAAACGCAAAATATTATGCGTTCTGCGAAACTCAGCTTGGTCTGCTAAAACTATTTATACCTAATTTGATAAATTAACAGTTAGCCCATTATTTTATTGTAGTCTTTGTTAACAGTCAAGAAATGAAATCTGTGGTTCATTCATTCATTTATGTGACGTCATTATGGCCTGGTTGGGTTAGGTTTGCTTTGGAAATTTTTGTTAACTATCTTGTATTTTAATATAATTTATGTTGTGCTACTTATTTTAGATTAGTAATATAAATACCTCATACAGTACTGGCAATCCTGGTGCCTAAAGTGATAGTCTCTACTACGTTCCCTGGCGAAAATGAATCGCCATGAAGGTGGGTAATGAATGATAATCAAAATTTGTTGGATGCTTTTGTCACTGTGAAATACATTGAGAGAAAACAGTACATATGTGACATCACAATGTTATTTTGGGTCGGATTCGAGTGAAATCTTATAAAAATGCAAAGCGGACAAAGAAATGACAGAATTGCTAATGTATTGCACATATTGACATATTTTCAGGAGTCAGCTGTGATTCTTGTTTGAAAAATAACTTCAGAGGACGACGATACAAATGTTTGATTTGCATCGACTACGACTTGTGCGCGGCTTGCTATGAGTCTGGAGCTACCACAAACCAACACACCACAGAGCACCCAATGCAATGTATTCTTTCTAGAAGTGACTTTGGTAAGCCCTGAAAGCATGCAATGCTCATATTTTTTGCCTTTAAATAGTATTAAGTAATTATTCCAAAGCAATATAATTATTGACTTGTTGGCTACAATAATACTTATTTATGGATAGCATTTGAACATTATGGATATTATTTTAAATTATACTACCAACTTGGATAAAACCCAATCATGTATGATTGTAGTACTTGCATTGGTATTAGGTAGCAGCCTGTGTAACATAATTCAATAACAAATTTAAAGAGAGTATTGTATATAATAATGAGTATTTTCTGCTAGAACAGTATTCCCATAAGGTTTAGATAATCTCACCCCAGGAATACATAACTATTGAAATACTTTTACTAATCTATGAAATAATAATGAAAATCTAGTACTAATTTTAAATGGGGTATCTCCCTGCATTTTGCTTCTTACACAATGCTATATATTAAGATAGTACTGTAAAGCATTATTATTACAGTATTTAGCACACAACAACAGACTCTAACAGACTTGCTTACTATAGTATCTGACAACAACATGTACTGATTGATTCCTAAATTACTGATTTATAAAAAAACATTGGGATACCATATTTTTCATGATGTTGCTTAAATGATACTGGAAAAAATGCTGCAATCTGATCTTTGCTTGTATTTTGTTTTAGCTGATTATGTACTGTTCATAAAAAGCCCTGTAATTTATACTGGCAACTGTTAAATTTATTTTCAGTATTATATTTATTGAAATCTGTTATATTTACTTATACTTGCCTTATTTTATTGTATATCTGTGTTAGAAAAGGTTTATTCAATGATTGAATTGTTAGAAATTGTGTAAAAGACCCGAGGCTTTACCATAATATGTTTATAGCCATGGATAGGTTTATATTCTACATATAAAATATATCTTTATTGAATAAACTCTCCCTTTTGCATTCTTGAATAAAGGTGGCTATAATGTGCTATTGTAAAGCCTCTAATGGTGTGCATGATAGGCTTGGCTACCTGTTTCCAACATTGCCCAAGGAAAAAAAATATAAAAGGGAAAATCATGGATTTTTATGCAGAGAATGCCTCAAAATACTAACAAATTAAGTGGGTGTCTCTTTAATTATTACATATATGGTAGTTTCTTCCAGACCATTAATACTAGCCAAAATGATAGATTTTAAACATTATATAAAGGCCTTATGAGCCCAAAATGAATAAACAATATATATTTACAAACTCAGCAGAAGTAATTATTTTTGTAGAGAAATAGTTACTTTGTTACTGCTTACCATTGTTACTAATATTATAATAGCAAAAGTGTGTTGCTGAGCTTTAGTTACATTTTAACTAGTACTAAGTAATCTTCATGGAATGTAGCATTAAGTGTATGCAAAATTCTATGGGCATCATAATCATCATCAATAAAGTAGTAGTCACCCAATGAACTGATATCTCACTCTACCTAAACTTTTCAGATCAACATTTTGCTGAAATTAGTATATGTAAAATTTTTTTGAATTTATTCCTTTTGACTCATTTAACATTGCAAATGTAATTGTTTTAGATTTATATTATGGAGGTGAAGCACTAACTCTAGAACAGCCACAGGCTTACACATGCCCATTTTGCAATCGAATGGGGTTCACAGACACCGGTCTCATGGAGCATGTGACCGGTGAACACACTGACACTACACTTGCGGTAAGAAACTTTCTTGCCATCATCTTGGAAATTAGAAAATAACATGTTTCCAATGCTTATTGTATTGATACATCAATACCAATGAATAACTGCAAAAGTAACTCTTGTTTGTAACTGCTGAACACATTTTTACGACATAAGAGGTAGCGACACGCCAGATGTGACATAAGAGTTACATGGGGGCTTGGAGTAAGCCTTAGGCTATGTTTTGTGAACATATTCATTAAAGTAGTCTCCTGTGTAGGATGTTTACAATACCATCTATGTCCTGTAAATTGCAATTTGCAATACTTTAAATAATGCTTATACATCTCAATGTAAATTTTTAAAAATAATTTAACCAACTGCTCCAGCCCTATGTACCCAATAATGAACTTGTTAACTAAAGGTATATAAATAATATGTTTCCATGTTACATATGCAGGTAGTATGCCCAGTGTGCGCATCAATGCCCGGCGGAGAACCTAACTTCGTGACTGATGACTTTGCTGGACATCTTACCTTGGAGCACCGGACAGGTCCCAGAGATCTCATCTCATTTTTAATATCCTTTTTAAATTTTAACACATACATACACATAGATTCTTACATAGAAATTAATAAAAAGCATGAAAATGTTATGTGGGGTGACTGACTCTGCTCGCGATCACATGCTTGGCGTGGCCCCTACAATGGTTTAGCTAAAAGAGACCTATCCATTCCTTATGCTAACACTATACTACTCCACCCAACATAAATTCGGATTTCACTCTTGTAATTATACCTCGGTTAGGTTTTGCTGGCGCCTTTAGACTATAATAGTGGTTTACTATCAGCCGGGCTTTAGGTCGGATTAACAGTGTTGGAGCACCTAAATGAAATTCTCGAGCCTCTGTACCATTTTATCTTTTTTTGCTTGCTGTACTGTCTGACGAGTCAGTGTTAGGATCGCTGTTAAAATACCTTATAATATTTTCCACCCCGTAATAATATGACAATATAATAGAATAAAGAAATATCATTGTCTAACAAATTAAATTGTCCTATAATAAAATATATAATAAAATTTTCACTGTATTAAAATATTTCTATATATATTTTTTCTCAGTGTGTGGGGCTCCTGGGCATTTGAATACTGTGGCCCTGGATGGGCAGTATGTTTTTTGGCAACGGCTATAGTCTAGATAAATGATGTATGAATACCCAACTGAAATCGATCCTAGCACCTTACGACTCGAGCCAAGTATCATATTTAATTTTAGTCATCTTCTCTGGCAGAAGGAAATACTTATCCCCATAAAACAATGAGTCAATCACTTCGCATACTTTGCATATCTTCCCAGTGTTATTGTTCGTATACATATGCATTCTTCGCGTAAATATGTTTCGTTAATTAATTATAATTCATATTATATTGACAGTATGCTGTATGTATGGGAATCTGGGTATGATACTACCTGCCAAATTGCTCGTAATTCATCATATCCTTGCTACAGCTGCCAACAGCAAGAAACCGAAATTATGAAACTGTCACTAACAATATTTTATAATAAAGTCATTGCGAATGTATGTCTGTCTGTATGTTTTCGCGTCTATATCGCTGAACGGATTTTAATGAAATTTGGTATGGAGCCAAACACAAACTACTACAATTTTGCTATTGTGCCTTGAGTTGATAGTACGGAAATAAAAAAAATCTATAAATAGAATTTTAAGAAAAAAAGGGATAGAGGTTTTTTAAATTCCTAAACCACCCAAACAATGTCGCGGGTAACAGTCAGTAACTAGTATTATGTGTGAAGGACGATAGGCATATGAATGATTCCTTAACTGTAGAGCACGATGAACCAAGCGGCATCAGGCACGGCGGCGTCCGGCGCATGCCGCACACGGGCCGCGGCGTCACCCGCGCCCGCCGCACCAACATGCAGTTTAGGTATCTATTTTATTATTCTTTACTTTCTTCTCTCTCTCTCTCTCTCTCTCTTTCTACTCAACTGGGGCAATTCCTTGGTTTCGCGACAATAGCTTTTGACCTCTTATTTAGATAGATATCACCTATAAAAATAATGGCTACCTTACAAAATATTTCATTTATTAGTAACGCTAAATCAAATTTGCTGAGCGTTGAACTAGACATATATTTGTATACATTTTTTATTTTAAATTGCATTTGAGGTGAAAAGGGTACATTACTTGTGTAACCATGCGTTGTATACTCTATTGTACCATTGCTCCTCGGGTCAGTGGTAATATGCAGGTATAAGTGTTGCTCCACCAACGTGGTTATTATTGGTGTTTTCCATGTGTTGAATGTTCAGTGCGGGCGGTGGGATCTCGTCGCTGTCGCCGTCGTCGCGAGACGCGGTGGTGGACCCGATCGCGGAGCTGCTGTCGCAGCTGTCGGGCGTGCGGCGCGGCGCGGGCCAGGCGGGCACGCCCAGCCAGCTGCAGCAGCTGCAGATGCAGTTGCAGCTGGAGCGGCAGCAGGCCACGGTAGCGCCGGTGCGCAGCGCGCTGCGGCCGCGTGCCGCCCCCGCTCACGGCCCGTGTCCGCAGGCGGCGCGCCAGCAGCTGGAACGCCTGCCGCGCCGCGCGCCGCCCGGGGCCGCCGCGCCGCCGCCCGCGCCGCTGCCCGCCGCGCCGCCGCTGCCGCCGCCTGAACCCGCCGACTCGCAGTTCTTACTCTCCGGCTTCCTAGGTATGCACTATGCACTCTCCCGCTAAGTACAATCACGCAAACGCGCTCTGGTGTCTCAGGTCTTATTTTCATTGGAAATGCGAAAGAAAGAAAAAAATTATTAGGTTATTGCACTCTTAAGCATGGTAACACGTGCGTGCGTGTTGCAGGCGCCGCGGGCGGTGCGAGCGGCGCCGAGGCGTCGGGGCGCGGCGCGCTGGTGCGCGGGCTGGTGCTGGCGTCGCTGGGGGCCGCGGCGCCGCGCGCGCCGTCGCCGCCGCCGCCGCCCGCGCCGCGCCTCGCGCCGTGCGCGCCGCCCGCCACGCTGCGAGTGAAGCCACAGCCGCGCACCAAAGTAGGCGCCCGCGCGCGGCCCGCCCGAGGCGAGCGCGAGCAGCGCTGACGCGTGCGGTGTGTGTGTGCAGGAGGCGGCGGCCCGCCCTGCGGTGGCGCAGCGACCCCTGCCCGAGGGCAGGTAGACCGCCGCGCCGAGGCCGGCGAGCCCGCCGCGCCTGCGCCCTGCCCCCGGACGACGCCCGGCGATGTACGAGTTAGAAACTACAGTAGTTTATGTAATATTATTTATCCGAGGAGAGCGCGCCTCTCCGCTCGCGGCGCTCGGGCCGCGCTCGCACTTAGGGGTAACGTTTGTGGCCGTCGATGTTGTTAGTGTCGCCCGTTGTAAATATGATGCCGCGCCCGCGGCGACGCACGCGACAGGACTTATTTTTGTTTTCGCTAACTTTATTATTAGATGCTTATGTTTGTTTTGTTGGCTTTCGAAATATTAGTGTGATTTATAGTAAATATGAATAGTCATGGAATGTTTTAGCAATAAAGCTGCAGTAAACGCCTGAACACACTCGGCACGACTATTGTTATTATACGAATGCGTCGGTAGAGGAGTATAAAGATCCAATGTCTAGCCTAATATCGGATGACGAAGGAGAACCTTCGCGGTTTTATCATTATTTAAAATATGTATTTGTATTGTGATGCACTTTGACAATGAGATAAACAAATTTTCACTTGTATGGTAAAGCAAACTCCTCATAAATTATTATTTTTAACATATGCAGATAAAAAAACAACATAGTTTCATACCACTAATTTACACTAGCTATTCAAACGAAGTGCTTGTTAGTTTGATTATACTCCAACATTTCAAAATGTTTGTATTTACCCTAATTAAATACTATAATATCAATAATGTTTTTTATTTTTAAATTTTTATGAGATGCGACTTTAAAAGTGTATTGCAATAAATAAAATACTGCTCAAGAACTTATATGATTCCAAGACTTGCAGCTAGCGAGCGACACATTTAACTACTCATAAAACATTGGGCATCACTCCAACCCGACAAAATAGAAAGCAAATTCTGCATACATTTAAATGTCTCTATCTAACCAATAAAAAGAGCATGAGCGTGAACTTGTCACTGGCCAATTTGCGTAACTATGTACGTCATGATTTAAAAAAAAAATACGTTTCAGTGCAGTGCAGAGCAGAGCAGTACTGAAATACATATATACACACACATGTGCACTAGTAACACAATATAATTAAATAGACGTACTTAATTAACGAGTTTTAATTGCCAACCCGTAAAAGTATTCATATACATAGTATCGTGTTTTAATTTAGTTTTGTTTATTTTGAGCTTTTTATCGTTTAAACAGATCAAATTAGCATACATTTCACAAATGACAGATGTTACCCGCGTGAAATAATTTATTCTGAACATTTACACCTATGGCCGGTCTTTACACCAATATAACAAGCCACTCAAACCAATTTAGTTAAATGAAGATGACCTAAGATCGACCAGTTTCAGATATCTTATAGCAATTACTTACGTTTCAATAACCCTCACCGTTTTTAAATCTTGGTTAAATTCTCACGCTCCCTTTTTCTACACATGCAATCAGCATATGCGTTGCGCTTAGGACGACTCATTAACTCGTTTAGAGCAGAACATATTTATTCGAAAAAAATTCTAGTGGCACAGTGGCTTGTTATAAAAGAGTATGTAAAATATTATAGAAAAAGTTTTTGACGACTAAAGAACATATATATTGATTAAGTTATTAAAATTAAGACTTATATGATAGATAATGTTATGGACCATCCACGGAATGATAAATCTTATCATCTTAACAAAAAATTTGGTCAGACAACGTTTACCATATGGTCATGTGCATGAAACATTTGCTTTCAAGTACTTTTTTAGCCAAGCTCATAATATGAATCACAAAACGCAGATTTAAATCCGAAATTAGAATATTAAGTACAGCTTGGCAAAAAAGTCTTGAAAAGGAACTATTTTTTTTCTCTTCTGGCAATAGTTCCAATATGCTATCTTATCTATGGTCTACGTATGGAAAATTGTAAACAAGTTTTATTTGTTTACCGTAAAATTATTAATTTTTAACATAAGCAGCGATACACGTATCTATAACTGGTTCTAAAATGAATAAGACTATACGCAGTTCCGCCAGAGAAGTGATTTTTTAAGTTTACCAGCGATATCTGGAAGAATTTGAAGCTCAAACTATTTTGTCAGAACTTGAAAAAGAACCGCCGATATGACAGGTTTGTAACAATTAATTTACCCTTCTTAAACAAATAATGTGCTAAACAAATGAATAGGTTATAATTCATGTATGATAAAGCAACAAAATTCTAGAAATTTTGTTAAACAAACAAAAGTTTATGTTGACGAAATATGTATATAACGCCTAACCTACTTGTACGTCAGGTTAGACAAATAACAACTCCTTACATATGATATTATATATTGAAAATGATCAAGTGTGCGTAGATTTTTCTTTAATGTTCATTAATGACTTCGTACTATGGCTTATTTTACCAAATACGTAGATATTATTTTTTATTTATTTTTTTTCATTCATTTTTTTTTAGGAAGCTGCTGAAAGGGCATTTCAGGAGTGAAATGACTGGAAAAAATCATGCCAGCATGTAATGAAAATAGAAAGCGAATATTATGAAAGGCGTGTAATTATGTATGAAGATAGCGATAGTCTCATTATAAACTTGAGACACAAAAGTAGCAGTGATGAAACATCCAACTCAGAAGATAAGTTTCATGCTGCTGCAGAAACCTCAAATGATGACATAGATTTACACTTGTCGGGTGTTGAATATTTGGAAGATCTTTCCAACTAATACAATTTATTATTTAAAACTGCTTTTTAATTAAGACTAAGACCTTTAAGTCTAACGGAGTCATCTAAAGTCAGAATGTATAAATTAGTCTCAGATCGTCATTCATGACTATCAAGTATCAAAATTGCACTGTCGTACTATCGGGGCTGTCAGCGTAGACATACTTGCGATAGCAGCGCCTCTATTAATTTCTACTCTATTTGGCCAAGCTGTAGAGAGTAGGAAGAATCGCTCTCAATACGATTTGTATTTTCTAATCTGTGGAAAACAATCACCCAGCCAACAAGACAGGATAGGTCCCTCATGCCCCAATTCTGAATTAAATCTAGTAGTAAACTGCATTTTATAATTCATAAGTATTAACAGAAGTCTTATTTTTTTAGTTTAATAATATTAAACTAAAAAATTGGTTAATTATTTGCATAGATTTTTAATTTGTTTTTTACCTGTGGCAATTACCGCCTCTTGTAGTGTAGGTAGGTTAAGTTAGTTTCTATTGATTACTTCTGTCTGCATAGATTAGAATATTATAGATAGAAAGTAAAGAGTCAGAATGTTTATATATTAAACTTAGCAGCTAATACAGTGAGTAACTGTGTGACTACAAACACGTATAAAAACGTATCTTTTCAAGTTATGAATAGTACCTAATGTTGTTACAGATCACATCCATCTAATATTTAATAATGGCTTGTGAAGATCACAAAATACTTTCAGGATATTTAAAAGAAGTTCATTCTAGCCTAAGAAAGTTGTCATTAATCGTAGGTTCTGAAAAGGCGTGGGATCAACACTGTAGAAATAAAACCACTTTACTCAAATATGCCCAATGCATGCAGAAATTAGCAACAACACACTGGGAAAACAACTGTGCAAAGAATTCAAGTGAAACCACCTCACGTATTAAGTGGGTAGCTGACTTTTGCTATGATTATTTTATTAACAAGAGCTATAATGGTTATTCAAAAAAAGAAATTGATATATCTGTCAAGATAAATATATCCATAAATACAGTTGAAAACTTTTCTGAACCATTGAAACTAATTGATGTTGGGAGTTGTTATAACCCCTTCAAAAAATATGATTACTTTGATGTATGTGCAATTGACTTGTGTCCTGCCAATGAGTTTGTACTGCAGTGTGACTTTTTAAATGTTGCCGTAGGGCCATGTACTATAGATGATGATAGCAATGTATTGCAATTACAACAGAATTATTTTGATGTTGTTACATTTTGTTTCCTTTTAGAATACATCCCTGATTCAGAATTGAGAATAAGTGCCTGTAAAAAGGCTTATGAGATACTAAAGTATGGTGGGCTTTTGATAATTACCACTCCAGATTCCAAACATGTTGGTGCTAATTGCAAAATCATGAAGTGTTGGCAGTACACACTGGCATTGATAGGATTCTCACGGGTAAAATATGAGAAATTCAAACATATGCACTGTATGGCATTTAGAAAGTCTTTGCACAAGGAAATACCTGAGCGTTGGGCACGCTTACACCAGAAGCCATTTATGAAATATGCTATTCACATACCACAAGATTCTCAATGTGATATATTAGAGGTACAAAAACCTGAGACTGGAAATATACATAGTACTGTGCAAGACTTTGAAGAATTGCCATATCATGAAATTTGAAGAGCATGTCTTACATCTCCATGCCTAACTTTCTTAATTAAAATGTAATTTAAAAATATTTGTCAATCCATTTATTTCACTTAAAGTTAGATGATTACTACATAGTAACATATTTAATATTTATTATTACAATCAGAAATACCCATTACTGTGCCAGTGTCCCAAATTTAGCTTTACGTTTCTCCAATTTCTCTTTATTTTCTATATCAGTCATGATCTTAGAAACAGATTGTCCAAATCTCTGGGCCCTTTGCTTGAGTTTATCAAAATTTTCACTTAATGTGCCAGACTGGCCTGTATTCACTAGTGTCTGTGGTGCTGTGGCTGTTCCAGTAGTTGTTTGGCCACCAAACCTTTGCTTCCTTGCTTCTTTTCTCTCATCATCTGACATTTTAACAGGTAATCCAAACCTCTTTGCTCTGAGCTCTAGTCTTGACTTAGGATCTAGATCAGCAGTAATCTTCACCTTACCAGTCTCAGTCAACTCATTGACTGGTGCACTCTCAACTTTTTCTTCAGACTGTTCGATAGGTGTTGAGGTTACCGAGACTGCTCTGTTCAGCACAATTTTCTTAGCGCCGTCCTTGTTATCATTAGGCTTCGTGTCCTTACCTTTAGACGACTCCGTGGTAATTTTTCTCTTTAGTATACGGGTCGGCTTAGTTTCTGGTGGCGGTTTTTCAGGCGACGAGTGGTCGGCTAATGCCAACTCCTCGTCGTGGAATGTGTCAACAGCAGAATCTTCAAGTATATCTGCTTGGCTTTTATCATCTTCGTCTTCTAATACTCCATCAGAATCAATTTCGTCTGAATCCAAATTAATGTCGCCCGGTTCGTCTTGAAACATTGCAGCATGAAGTCTGGCAACCAATTCAGCTTTATCGCCAGCATAGGACAATCCGCGCGATTTTAATTCTTTTCTTAATTCAACAACTTTCATTTTGTTAATATCCATAACTGTAGAATCAGCCATTTTACTGGCGTTTATGTGAATCAAAAATTAAGTTTGGTTAACTATCTGTTCTCTAATAAAAGCGTACAACTACCAAGTACAAATCAAATCAAATCACAGATCAAACAGACGGACAGACCACATTTTTTTGCATCTCTCTCGCTACCACAGAAGCAATCAAATAACCAAAAGTCAAAACATGAAAAGGCCAATTTGCCAAGTTGTAACTTACGTACTTTTATTGTAACGTACAACACACCTACATTAATCACGCCGAGTTCCTTACAGAGGTAGGCAGAGAGAGTACAGCGCTAGTTCTCTTATTAATAAGATTATACATTTTATAATAAGTAATTATTCTTCTATTTCCTTTGTTCATAAATTTTGTGCGTTTGTCATTTATCTCCTATAATATATGTTATCTGTAGTGCCGGTGCCGGTTTCAAATGTGTACCTATTTTAATATTTTCAATGTCCTTGTTTGTTTTGTTTAGCTCACAGTTACGTTAAGGATACCTGTTATTTATTTGAAATAATAAATGTATCTTCCCACATAGCAGAAGGCAAGTTCTGTCGGAAGGAAAAGATAGTCGTTCTCAAAGACTACAATAAAATACTGGTAGTTCTAAGTTTAAACGCACACAATGGATCATTTTGGTGCTGAGGAAACTTTGGCAGCGGATCTCGCTATTGATCAGCTAATATCGGAATATGATGATTCCGTTACGGCTTTGCCGGATATTGAATCTCAACCCCATCTACTGATATCAAAGGTAATATCAATGTTTAATTAGCCTGGAGTCATATGGAGTAGTATTTAATTAAAATAATGTTATGTAAACAAACAAAAAAAATACTAATTTAACTTAAATTAATACAGTTTACACTAATCAAAGAAATTGTATGGTATATGAAAAAATATTGCATGCATGTAACATGCATCACACAGTTACTTGGGAACACTATTGGGAAGAATTATGATCGTGTAAATCTATTAAGTACCATAATTTATTTTTGCAGTATTTGAAATAAATCAATAAAAAAATATATTTAGTGTAGTCAATAATTTGTGTCCTAATCATATTATAAATCCACAAGTGAGTATGTTTGTTCCTCATTCACACAAAAATTACTTAACAGAATTGAATAAAATTTGGCATAGCTATATAATTATTAGTTTAAAACATGGGATATGTTTGACCAGAAAAATAATACCAACAAGATCATATTGTACATGGGTGAAACCTCAGGACACAGTTAGTTTTGAATATTTTTGTGATCTTTTTAATTGTTTAAGGTTCGGCAACATTACATGCGGTATATGATAAAACTTATAACTGTCAATTATGAAACTAACCAGAAGCTTTTAAATAAAAATATCTATTTGCCAAGTGCTATATGGCGCTGTGCTAAAAGTATAGAAATGTCAGCAGCCTATGCATGTATGACAGTATCATTGTACAGGAAGAAAATTGTTGCAGAGGTAATAACTAATATTATGTTGGTATTCAACAGATCCCTATCTGCTAAGATATAAATAAAAGTGCAATATTATATTCTAAATGCTGCTAGCACAGTTTTTCAATCCCCTTTTTATCTGCCTAAAAAGTATTCAACCATCTTGGGGACTAGTGATATGCATACATAGGTACCCAATTAAATGCCATTAGCTGAATCTTTTGTGCATTTAAGGGCTTCCCAGAACACTTGCGCACTGCACTATTCCTAAGCACAATCTGGAGCAGCTGATACTAACAGCTCAAGCTGTTATTAGCTGTACCTACAGCACAATCTATATTATGCATACTGCCAATCCTGTGCCCACTTTCATGGCAGTATGGTAGGTAGGTGTGGATAATATGTATGTTCTTGTCCAAGTTTACTCAAAGTGCATGTTTGATGTGGGCAAAATTAAATGTACTTATCTACTTTTAGATTAAAGAATTGAAGGAGGATACATATAAGGGTAAACTGAATAAAAAACTGTTTTCATTTTTAAAAATCCCTCCTCAAAATGAGAAGAAAACACAAACATATATGTCAAATTTGCAAGAATGTAATTGCCAGTGTATGTGTGGTCTGCGGAAGAAGAGACGCATGGTTGCAATTTCACCTAGTGCAGTTCAAAATGAACAATGTTCTGATATTGTTAACAATGAAACCATGAGTACAGAAAATATGTCCTGCAAACCATTACGTCAATGTCCATCAGAAGCAGCAGTTACACAGCCTGTGATCAGGATTTTACCAAAGCCTATTGTTAATACGCCTGTAGAAGTAACACACGATGCAGATGAAATTATGATGCAGTTGGAAAAGCTATTTCAGGGAGACCCAGATGATGATAATATTTTTGAAGGTACTCTTTGTGATTTAGACTATTCTATTTTTGGAGAGAACATCAAAAAGTCCCAAAACGCTGCTATAGAGAGTCCCAAACGCCATGACATAGTACAACAACCCAGAGAACAAGACCTTGTTATAGAATCTCATAGCGAGCAAATCAAATTGCTGGATGAGAGACTAGATTCACTAGCTGGCCTGTTAGTGAATAAGGATGTTACTGCAACACAAGTTGCACTACAGCCAGAAAAAACAATTAAAAAACATACTGCAAGTAAATGGCTTAGTGAGGAGTATTTTCTCAAATCACGTTTGTTTGCGCTGTTAGATCAGATAAGTGATGTTAACAGGAAGAAACTTGCAAGGGTAATTCAAATTTTCTGGCATTATTACCTTTTTGTAAACATTATTCAAATTACTATTGGGTTATATTACAGATAAAAGAGATGTTGGTGGACTTATTTGGCCCAGATAGTGATGATGAGGGTGTGGTTTCGCCCCTGGAAGAAACATCAGACTTTGTACTTAGTTGCAAGGAGCGTATTGCACCGTGGGTTGTGAAACTTCTAACCCCATACTATGTTAAGGGCAGAATTAAAGGCAAAGCCTTGTTTAAAGCTTTAGTAAAGCATTTGATACGCCTTATATATCAGTGCAGTCGTTACCCACGTAAGTCTTTGTACTTACAAGTCTAACATGATTATTCTGTTATAAATTTTTTATTGCAATAATATACACATACCTTTATAATTCATGGTTTTGTTTTATAGGCTGTATTCTATGTTTCAGAGGAATATGAAGTCAACAGTTTTGTGGCAGATTTTTTACAAAACCATAGAATGATACGTTGTGAGGCAGATTTCAAACAATTCAAGATTGACAATATCTGAGGACAGAATCACAACCTTGATTGTTGTTCAAATTTTAATTGCTGCTTTTTATGCCATCAACCATGTAATAGATAGTGCCATCCACGAAGACGCGCCCCACTATTATTCCCTATAGTTTATAGTGTAAGTGTGCAACCTTCCACTAATGTTTGAGTATTATCGGTACAAACTAATTACCTATGGGTACACACGCATACTACAATTAATAGAATGACTCGTATATCTCGGGTCATACGCCCCGCATTCCGCGACCCCCTTGATTAGAAATTGGTGGGGCGCGTCTTGGATGGCACTATCTATAATAATAATCATTGAAATTTCAGGCTGCTGCAGGCAAATTTCTTCTGATGATTCTAGTTAGTTGATGTTTAAAAATTACTAATTATTTAATGTAGCCTGATTATAGCCATATTATAATACTGCCTAAACAAATTCAAATTATAATACTGTGATAAATGATTGAAAATTACTTCTCTTAATCACAATACATATTTTAAAAGATTTTCTTTTGAAATGACAGGTTCGATATTTTTTGATAGTCGATATTCGTATATCTAAATTTAAGTATGGCTTAATGTTCTTATTAAATTTACACATTATAAGCTGTCTTTCTTAATTTTCTTGCAACTTGATTCATTTTCAATACTTGGTCTTCGCTTTTCAGCTTTTGATAACCATAAGCTCAAAGTAGTTTGCTGCTTCTTAGTTTGATGTTGTACTTGTAATTGTTTATTACAATCTGCCGATTTATTTCTTGAGTTATTTACTATTGATGAGACTCTATACCATGACAAGGTTGTGACTGGTTGTATGTATGTCAAAGCCATGTCTGCACTTACATTGTCAATATCAAGCCATGCCTGAAACAATAAACATTATTGTGTTCTATTCTATGCTATACATCGATCACTAATAATAGATCGAAGATGCTATACCAAATAAGTATTGCATATTTTTAAACAAAATAAAAAAATAAAGTTATTATGATAATACTAGCTTTTATTTGTTCCTGTGTGTCCATAATTGCAGGCATCCTGTGATGCAACCAGTCAAGTGTGCTGTTAGAGGCCAAGGTGATAACCGAGTAGGCATAGATGATAGCACCATCATGTTGCCACACATTGTACAGCCCTGCCATGTGCAGCAGCCGTGGCCCTCGCCAACCACACTCTTCATTGAATTCCTCCCCTATTTGAGGCTTATCAATCTGAAATAGGTATCATTACATCAACTGAAAGCATCCAGTAGGCAGATTTTTTTATTAAAAGTATGCACTCTATATTTCTTAAACTTTACCTTAAAACCACCATTGTGCTGAGAATAAATATAGTAAGGTTGCTTTAATTTAGAAGATTTGTCAGTGGTTTGCCATTCATAGAAACCTTCAGCAATAATAATACATCTGCCTCCATTTCTTAATATTGGATTATATAATTTTGATGTTTGTATGTTTTCAAATCGGCAATTGTTTGTACTCATATTATGTGCCTTATAATCAACCTGGAATTTAAAATTTAGATTTTATTAAATTAAATTTTGTTAATAAAAATTTATCATTACTTAGTTAAATAAAATCACACCTTATGCCATGGTGGTATAATGCCCCACATCATTGGTTTGACCAGTCTTTCATTTTGTGTAGCATTACCATATTTACTGGAAGAAACCAATACTGGAGTTACATTGGAAGGTGCAATGTTGTATGAAGGTGTAAAGGTATTTCCTGCATTATGCTCGTCAAGCCAAACAGGTTGAACATATTTATTGCTGCCCATAGGCTTGTAGCTACAGGCACTTAGAACTTGATCTTTGTGGAGGGAACTGAAAATAAGTTTTTATGTATACTATAACGGGTTCAAATTACAGCACATGTATTCAATTTCTCGAGGTTCAACTCGTGCCGGTAAGCAAACAAAGGAAAAAGTTAGTATAAAGGTCCCGAAACAAGCTACGAGAAAATAAATAATAATAATGAGTTAAGAATAAAATATATGTAAGTATATGTATGTATATTTCTGATTGTGGGTAAGACTAAAATAATAAAATATTTTCACGCCTTTCCGCATGGGTAAGGTATAAGTAGGGTCCCCGGAGGGGTAGGCAGAGGTGTGTAGGTAGTAGGTACCCATACATCCACATTCCTCCAGAAATCTTTACCTAAAATTTAAAGCTCTTACCCACAATAACCCACTAAATAATACGAATTAGGAAAAAAGCATATAGTACTTACAGAGAAGTGCGCCCGCACATTGCAATTCGAAATTATATTATTATAGTTGTAACTGAACTGAAAGTTGGGTTGATAATAAATAATATTCTGTTGGCTCTAAATCAAACACTACCGCTAACTTTCAACTATACTGGAGCACAGAATACTTATACAAGAAGATTTCCCCACAGATAGCTGTGTAAGAAACTAATATGAATAATCCAGGATTCACCGTTGTATATTAAATCATTAAACGTTTCCAAAAGTACTGGAAGGGAGTTGAGCTAACAAAAAGGGACAGTTCGTTATATAGGTACTATCTACAGTTACTTTTAGTCTTAACTACACAATGCTACAGTTCTATAGTAGTCTTTGATGCTACAGAAGTGTCGTATACGAGATATTATACAATATATTATTTTTTCTTTTAACATCTGACTATAAGGATCTTATTATGATTGTGGATAAATAAATAAATAAACTCTTCTTGGCACGGTGCCTCGGGATACCGATTTGGGACAAATATTTTATCTGTAAGTAGTTAATTACAACTGTTTTTTGTAAATAAAATTTATAATTTTTTTTTCTATTTATTTAAGGAGTTTTGTCGCACAGCGACTATGTCACTCCGTGAGAATTTATACATTAAAATAGTGTATCTAAAAAGTCTGACAGCTGTCATTTTATTCTGTCCAATTCTGTCGAATATTAGAATAATAGTTCAATAAACACTATAGACCTAGGTATTTATATCAGGTATTTATCCTGTTATTGTATTATATTTTTTATAATACCAAGTTAAGTAAATACTCAATAACGACAGGCGATACTGATATGACTATAGTTAAATATAAGTTGAATCGAACCGTGTGAATGGAATCTACGTAGTATATAGGACTACTATGGCATAACCCCAACTAATCTTCAATATGTGGAAATATGTATCTAGACGTATCAGGGACACTATTGAAAGGAGCGTTAATCATTTTGATAAACGCAGCAGTGCTGGTGTTGTGAATTCACCGAGTAATTTGACTGAAGATCAGAAGTCAAAGCGTGCGAGTCCACCGTGTCGTTGGTTTTGTTCTCGCAAATGCTGGGATGCATTTGACAGTGAAAATAGTACCAACAATAGGAGATGGAGTTACGAGCATCTTAATAGAACTTGGATTGGTGCCATTACTTGGGTTAGTAGATTTGTTTTTGAAATAATCTCTAATTGCTTTATTTTTAATACTTAGGAATGTACATATGTACCTTCACAGTTTGTAGACAACTAATAATACCTTCTCTCTCCTCCTTTACCTAAGTCACCTTTGTGATATACTATATGAAATTCTTCTGAAACAGGTGTGGGATTATATCAGTCAAATGTAAGCCTTGTGGTTTGATAAATCACTACTTAAATTGAAGTGCAACCTCCAGGGTTCAAACCTGTAACATTGATTTTGTAGGTAACTATTTGAACCACATGACCAATATATAAAATATAGTAAGCATTAGAATGTTTAAATATGTGATATCATTATCAGCTTATTCCCTCATGAATTGTAAAGAAATTTTATGTTCACAGAGCAGTGCACTGGTTTTGGGATGGTACACAAGTCAGCTGATCCATTTAAAACTGAAATATTCCCAGAATAAAGAAAAAAAGAGATGTCTGTCCATTTATGATCTGTTTAAATCTTTACCACCATATGCCAAGCAGCATGATATCTATCTCAATCCGTCATCTAAGATTGATAAAATAATATCAAACTTTACTCCAACTATACAATTAGTGTCAAATGAACAAAATGAAAAAACCAATGGAAGTTCCAGTAGCACACCAGCTAGTTCCTTGAGCATTGACAGCTTAGATAATGATCTAGGCGAAGTATTAAACTCAATTGAAAATAGACTTGGTCTGGCGGCCATTGAAAATGGCCAGCACCAAGATGGCCTAAATATGCTCAGGTAATTGGATTTATTTTTATGTTATTTATTTATAAGTAACAGGATACTGGCAGTGTCAAACTGTTTCAGACCAAGTACCCCTAGATACCCTGTTACCTAGTATCTTATGAAATACTAAAATAAATTATTGGCTGTGGAAAGAATACTTGTATAGAAATACAAATAAACATGAAGAAATAATTTAATCCAGGAAAAAGGAAGTATTGTACTTAGCAATATATTGTGCGCCTCTTTGCAAAGGCAAGGAATTAGATTTGTAAGTTGTTTGCTGCATTGTTGCTAATGCAAATATGTTTATTTCGAATAAAATCACATTATACAGACACTAATTTTTGTGTTGTTATTATGGATGTGAAGAATGATTGCCAGTGTCTGAATTTGTCTCTTACACTTAGTCCCCTACCTGGGTCTTCTGACTATACACTCTGGTAAATATTTTATCAACTATTAAATTTTATTGTGCAAGGTATCAAAGTTGACAGAACTGTCTTTTATTATTAGGTCTGCTGCAAATCGTAACCATGCTCCAGCCATGTATAACCTCGGGCTGTGCTATGAAATGGGATTAGGAGTGCCTGGTGATGAGAAAACAGTAAGTTAAAGTAACTTTAGATCATATGTTTGAGTTGTAAATTATGATGTTATCATTTTCTTTAAACCATTACAGGCAATGGAGCTTTATAAGGCTGCAGCAGCATTACAACATCCTGGAGCACTATACAATCTTGGAATATATTATGGTCAGGGGAGGGGTGGCCTTCAACGCGATTTTACGACGGCCACACGACTTCTGCGTCTCGCTGCCATTCAAGGACAAAAGGATGCTATTGATGCTCTCAAAGCACTCGACGTAGATTTAGCTGAACAAGCGCGCGAAGATGAAGACGTATGGAACAAACGCTATGCCCCATTCTTACCCCATGACTCCATAATACCAACACAAACCACACTTTTTGTTGAAAATGTTGATTACTTACTAACTCCTAATGAAGCAACTGTTTATTAAATGTGAGATTTAAAGGTATAAGTGGGTTTTCTACATCACTGTCTTTAATATGTATTCAATGCAATTTGATACTAACCCTTGTTCTTCAAATGGTTGGAAATAATGTCTTCTGCTTACTCTTGCTGACTGTCCTGACAATAGAAGCCATAGATTTATCTAAATCATGACATAAGTTTGAAACCTTATGCAAATGTGTTCTGATAATTATTTTTATTCTTGAATTGTTTGTATAAGATATGTAGGTACTATAATATACAACATCAATGGAAATGTTTTTCAAATAAGAACTGGTCATCACTATCTATGGTATAGTCTTATTTGTGTAATCTGTCTTTTAATATTATTGTATTGTCTTCAATAGTTATTATTACTGTTCATTTTACCTTCTTTTGGAACAAATTATTAATAGAATGTGTGGTTCTCTGTAGTTAATACGGGTCCTATTTTATTATAAATTAACCGTCACATTTACCTGGCAAACTTCGGAGAGGCAAGAAAATTTGTTATTCGTTTGAAATACAGATCGAGAAATAAAAGTGCCTGAATTTTTCAAGCACAGAGGTTGAATTTTTATTATATACAAGTATGTTTTTGTTATAACGATAAATACAACATTTAACGGTTCGGTAAAACATAATTAAGCTTCTACAGTAAATAAAATGTACTACAAATAAAATCATTCTAACAAAAAAAAACGTAAATAATTCATGATCAGATATTTTTTTTTTATATTAATCGATTTAATGAGTCAATATTGGAAATTTGTTTTACGTAGATTTAGTATGCACAATAAATTGACAAGCGGAATAAAATTTCGTTCTTGAAATCCAAGTAAAGGAAAAAAAAGCAAATAAAGTACACTGCAAATTTTTAGGAAGCAATAAACAACAAAAATTTTGGTTTTATTTTGCGTCATGTCGGTAAAACAAACACAACAAAGCAATTTGCGTCATTTATTGTTAAAAATCTTACTGAGTACTTAGAGTAACGTAATTAAACCTATTCAATTATAGTAATTATTATACAAAACCAGTCTACACAAAATACACATCTGTGTTAGAGATAGCATGCAAAATATACTTTTATACATCCAAGATGCAAAAAAATATTATATTGCATTGAATTTATAATATCTATATATCTCCATAGTCAGAAGATATGCATTATGAAATGACATAATTCTATCAAATAATAAAATACAATATTTACTCCTATCCAGTATATATTGGTAAAACTTGCCCTTAATGTACAAAATATAAATTCCATAGGGAGTAGGGAATGACTGATACTTCACAGTGAAGTAATGTGGGAATTAGTTAATTTGATGTCCTGTATACACTAACAATTACCAAATGCTGAGTCACCAAGGGTTTTCTGATAATTATTACATTTGTATATGTTTTTCAATTACATTTATATTGGATGTAAAATATTATTATTGACACAAATTGGATGTTGAACCAAAAGGGATTTATATATGTTAGATAGCTATTGTATATATATATATGCTTAACGTGAACATCACATTCAGGTGAGACCACAACATGGGGGTAACCTGAAACAATTTTTATAGAATCTTAAAAACACAAATCAAAATATAATCATATGTACATATGTTTATAATACTATGTATGTAAAGAGTATGCTTTAAATAGAATGATTGTCTGCATTTAATACTGATACTTGATGTATCAGTATTTTTGTACTGGTACTTTTATATCAATATACGTTTCGTGTACAAAGGTGGGTTCGTGATCAAGTGTATGGCCGTCAAGACAGTAAAGGGTATCGTCTAGGCACAAGCAATACCCGAAGTAACACTAACGCCGTGCCAACACTGTAACTGCCACCATGTAAGAGCCTCTGCCAGCATAGTCAAATCATCAGCGGAGTTCTGGAAATCCAGACTACCGCAGGAACACAACACCAATCAGAATTAGTGTAATGTGGCTATAGTTTAGCTAAGTTAAGTTTTATTGTATACTAGTGGTCCCGCCCAGCTTCGCTCGGGTGGAAAAAAAAAGATGGTGGCGCCACCTATCGGGTCCAATTGTGAATCTAAACCATTCCCAGATCCCCTTGAACACACACAAAAAATTTCATCAAAATCGGTCCAGTCGTTTGAGAGGAGTTCAGTGACACACACCCACAGAAGAATTATATATATACAGATTGATGAGCCGTGGTGGCCGAGTGGTTCGAGCAGTTGCCTGCGACGCAAAGGTCGCAAGTTCGAATCCCGACTGTATCAATGAGTTTTTCTGAACTTAAGTACAGTGATTAGTCACACCACGAGCTTTACGGTGAAGGAAAACATCGAGAGGAAACCTGCCTACGTCTGAGAAGAAATTCAAAAGGCGTATGTAATAGTCGTGCTTGAGTAACGGCGATGGACTCGCCATCTGTCACGTTGGCACCTAATATACCTCTGGCGGAAAGTCGGTGTGTGGGTATTACCTATACACCTCTGCCTACCCCTTCGGGGACCCTTGTGGAAGGCGTGAGGATTTTGTTAATATTATATTATTATTGTTAAATAAACGTTTACGCGGGTGTCACTAGTACATATATAGATAACTAGCCGTACCCTGCCACGCTTAATAGATAAAAACAATCCTTGATGCGGATTATACATCATGCTAAAATTTCAGCTCGATCGGTGCAGAACTTTTCGAGTTTTTGGAGCGTACACAAACCAACATAACATTTTTATATATATAGATTACCAAGTGGCGCGCACTAGTACTTGCGCGGGTAGTCGCGCGCCGAAGTGGCGTAGCGGTCGGGGTAGGGCGCGCCGGGCGGCGGCGGCTGGTACTGCGCCGGGTAGCGCTCGTAGCCCGCGTAGCGCGCCTCGCCGCCCCAGCTGGTCGTGCCGCTCGCCCCGGCGCCGCCACTGCCGCCTGCAACGCATACGCTCTTTACGCTACTCCTACATAACTACTCTGTGTGTCTCTAAAGTTTCCTACTCTGTGAGAAGTGTGTATGTGCAGATGTCTAATGCTGAGATTATTATTATATTACCCGTATATAAGAGCCGTGGTGGCCGCGTGGTTCGAGTAGTTGCCTGCATCATAGATTGCGAGTCGAATGTTCCAATATTTTTAGTGTTCAACGTAAATACAGTGATGAAAAATATTATTAAAATATTATTATTATTAGTCACACCACGAGCTTTACGGTGAAAGAAATCATCGAGCGGAAACCTGCTCGCGCTTAAGAAGTCATTCAAAGGCGTATGTATGAGTATGGCACCTGAAATATATCTCTGGCGGAAAGAGGGTGCGGAGGGACTCTTGTGGGAAGGCATTAAGATATTAAAATCTTTTACGGTAAATGAGCACACCCACAGGAAACCTGGGCGTTTAAAAAATATTTCAGTCCGACGTCCTTTAGAAATGGCGATGAACTCGCCATCTCGTTTGCACCTATAATATATCTCCGGCGAAAATGGGTGTTTGGGTACACGACTCTGCTTCCCTCTTCATGACTCCTTTTGGAAAGGCGTACTATTATTGTAATTAATTCCATTTCTGCGACTTATAAATTAACTATTATCATACAATTAATATTATATGTACCCCCTAAAAATACATAGTAGTTAAATGTTGACGTACCTTTGGAGGCAGGCGCGGCGTCGGGATAGCGCGTTGGCGCGGCCCAGCGAGCCTCAGCCTTGGCGGGCGGTGACGTGCGGTAGGTTCGTCCGTCGCGAGCCTCGTACGCTCGGCTGCGACACAAACAAAATTACATTACATTCAAATTGAACGTAATGAACACAGATAACACTTATTAAACGTAAACTAAATATAAAACTATAGTTAACACCAATAAAAAAAGCCTATCAGAAGAAGAAACGGTGGAACTAGCTTCCCGGTTTTCTTTTTTAACATTTATTCCCTCTTACACCCAGTGTATATGAACAACGACGTACCAACTTAATAAATAAGAAATAAGATGGATACACCATAAATAGATATAAACACGTCGACTTACAGATAGATACTCTTTCGTTATGTCCGTATTTATCAATTAGACTCTTCATATATGAGAAATATTTAACTCCTTACCTGGGTTCTTTTGGTCTGGTACCAGGTGGTAATGGTTGCCTGGTGTCGTCGCTGGTGCCGCCGTTACTCGAGTACTTCATGTTGCCAGCTGTAAATAAACACATCACACGTGTATTTAAGGTCTGTAGAAAAGATGTTACTTGAGAAACTATATAACACGTGAGCAACTATAATGCTTACACGAGACGTGTCTTGGGTAATCCCTCTTGTAGTCCCGGTCGCGGTCTCGCTTGTCGGCGCCGCGCTCGTAGCTGGCCGTCATCTCGAATCGCGGCGGTGGCGGCGCTTCGAACTGACCGCGGCTCGAAGACTGCCATACAAGAACCACATACAATTAATTGGCAGTGACGTTGCACACATGCTGCTCTCTTGGGAAAAAAAAAAGGTTTTTTTTAGTCATGGTAACAAATTCAAAGCCAAATTAAATAATAAATATAAAGAATAAAAAATATTTGTTAATTTAATTATTTTTATTATCACATATTCGCCTGTTGTTAAGCGCTTCCCACCACCTATGGAAGGTGGCAACACGAGAAGTATCACTCACGAGTTATCAATCCTAAACTACACCCGTCTCCTACAAGTGTACCCTCTACTCCGAACCAGAATGTTTAAAATCAGTCCTAAAATTATTTAAATAATACCTATTTGCACAGCCCAGCTCCTTAGCTCACTACGTGAGAAAAACAAAAGCATGGTGAGACTGACCATGGGCGGCGGCGGCGGGCGCTTGTGGCGCGAGTCCCGCTCGTAGGCGGTGTCGGGCGGCGGGCTGGCGGCGGGCTTGCGGTAGGCGCCGCTGTCGTAGCCGCGCTTGCGGCGCTCCTCCTCCAGCCGCAGCTGCGCGCGCTTCAGCTCCAACCTCTCCAGCTCGAGCTTCTCGCGCTCCAGCCGGTGCCGCTCGCGCTCCAACCGAAGTAGCTCATTCTTCTCCCTTTCAATTTTCTCCCTTAAATTACGGAAATATTCACAATTATTTATACATGCAGAGCCATGGCGTAGTAGGCCAGTCTGTATCAACGATTTTTTTCTGAACTTAAATACAAAAGACTTATTCTGTCACAAGCTATACGAAATTTCGAAGTATGTACATGTATGCTAGCCGTCCTGGGGTTCTGCCCTCATAAAATTTGATTTAATTCGTAATTTTCTTTTCAGGAATAAAACATGTAATGTGTGAGTAGAGTAGCTAATGAATATATTATTAAATTTGTGTCAAATTTCATCCAATTCCGTTGAGCCGTTCTGGAGTTATTGAGTAAAAACATCTCAAACATGCCTCCCATTTCTCGTATATATAATATGAATTAGGATAGTGGGATTGATGTGACGTGCGGCGACCGAGGACGAATGGGCGAGTGTGCATAGTGAGTGGCGGGTACCTCTCCGCGCGCAGCTTGTCCCGCTCCATGGCGAGGCGGTGCTTCTCCTGCCGCTGGCGCCGCTCGCGCTCGCGCAGCGCGTCGTCGGCCGCCCGCCGCCGGCGCTCCTCCTCCCGCGCCGCCCGCGACCGCTCGCGAGCGCGGGCCACGTCGCGCTCTTTCTGCACAATTATGATATCGTTACTACCGCTCCGGCCACGGTCAAGTCGACTTTAAATATATTGTATCAGCATAAAATATATTGAAGGTTGACCTTTTTCATACAGCATGTTTATTATATGTTGGAATAACAAAAAAAAACTGGGAAGGGTATGGAAGAGGAAGCGTAAAAAAGGCAGTTGAGGTGCTATCTCTTAATAACGATCTCAGATCGAATCCGCAATGAAGAGATTCGTAAAAGAACAGGCGTGAAAGAGGGTGTGATTGTAAAGATGAAGAAAGGCATGTTACGCTGGTTTGGACACATAGAAAGGATAAGTGAAGAAAGATTGACGAAACAGATATACAAAGCGAATGTGTATGCAAGAGGCAGAGGAAGACCACGTTCCAACTATCTAGATAAAGAAAGAGTAAAGTAAAGAGACTGATGAATATGGACGAAGCGAAAGAGGTATGTAAGTCTAGAGAGAACTGGCGCTCTATCTTCTCTGCCTACCCCGTTAAGGACTCGGCGTGTATGTAAACAATTGTTATAAAAATAAAATCACCCATATCTTGGAGAAAGACAGGACTTCTCTCGGCGATCTTCTGCGTTCACGACTTCTTGTGCTCCGCTTGGCCCGATCCTATTAAGATTTTTTACTTTAATGCATTTTCATACAATCTTAGTGACTAAATTCTTTAAAAAATATCTTTTTGAATATTTTTATATTACATTTATTATGTTTATATATCTATGCCAGGTGATAAGCGATATATCTCGTGCGTTACCGATCCACTGCTTTCTAAGAAATTACGTTCAGATAGTGCATGAATTTGTTATAAGATATTAGATTCTCCGTTTAGTGGGTGGCTTGCTAACCCGTTAAAAAAAGATGCTAGGTACTTCCCGACCAGCTCGTGGCTCTAAGTGGCAGTTCCTCACCTTATCAGAGCGATGTGACTTCTCCCGCGTCCGAGACGTGGACCTGTTGCTCTCAGCGCCGGAAACCTCGTCATCTTTTTTTATCTTCGCTTCTACAGATTTTTCGCCACTTTCTTTTCCTTCCTGTAGTGTATATTTAAAACTTTAACATAATATTACTATTTTGTGGTGAATAATTTCCAGAGGAGTGCTATGCGGCAGTAAGGAGTCGAGTTTTGTCCCTTAGGTTGGTACTAGTGTCTATGATACTCCAAGTTCGTTACAACATGATCATTATAATAAAAAGAATTACATGATTTTATAAAATAAAGAAATCAATTAACACACTACATATAATTCAAGTCACCTCATCCGGTATTTCTTCCTTCCGCTCCTTGCTCGGCCGGCGTTCGGGTTTGACCGCCGTCTGTCGACGCGAAGATTCCGATTCTGACTTGGCCTTCTCTACAGATATCATGCGTCCATGTAGTTCTGAAGAAGAGATTCAATCATTAATTCTAAAGTATCAATGTATTCTAAAGGCGGGGTGGGACGGAACGATCAGGACGACAAAAGATAAAAAGAGGTAATTTCAATAATAAGATAAGAATATATTTTTTTTAAACGCATAAAAATAAGTTTTATAATATTTATATAAATCATAAATAGATAATATCCATGAAATTAAAACAAGCAACTTCACCTTGCAACCATATAACTGACAAACTTAGACAGGAAATATCCGAATGTAATATGCAAACTCGAAAATATTGAGAACAGAGCAGTTAAATGGTAGCAACCAATATTAAGTTACCTGTGCGATGTAAATTCTTAATGCAGTTCTCAGCATCCAGTGCTGAAGCCATAGTCACATACCCATAGCAACGAGACCCAGGTGTTCTGGCATTCGTCACCACTTTGGCTCCAATCACCTGCCAGAGATTACATTACATATTTGTGTGTACGATTATATATAACCAGCTGTTATTATATAAAGTAAATTTTTTTGGTAGTTTTTAATGTGGAATAAAACAATCCGTATGTGAGATAATCCAGCTAATAATCTGACTCAATGTAAAATTTTATCCTATGCCATTTTCGTAATTAGTAGTTTTTGCGTGAGACTGCAACAAACATCATCTCAAACATTCGCATTAAAAATATTAGTAAGATATCTCTAGAAAAAATATACAAGAATTTGAGGGCACCTTTCCATGCTTGCTGCACAGTTGCTTCAAATCTTTGGCGCGAGTATCTCCCGACAGACCACTGACCCACAGGTTACGAGCGCCCCCCTCTTTGTTATCATCTTTCTTCTCCTTTTTCTCACCATCACCTTCCTTTTCTTTTTCATCTGGTTACATTATAATTAGTGTCAAAAATTTTACTTAATTTATAACTATATTCCAGATTTCATGAAAGAAAGAAACTTTACCTTTTTGATCTCTATCCTTGAGGCCATCACTGCTGAAAAAATATAATTCTTATTACAATTTATAGCAAAGAATTTAACATAACCATAACTTTTTTGATACGATCATTTATGTAGCTTAACATTATCCGCAGTGTTTGAATTGTAATTGTTATATTCTTCTAAAGTACAAGGATTTGGGTGCTTTCAATCAGCAACACACGAATTGAACTACAAAGTTTTGCACCAGTACGCCACCGCATGTTGTGAGGGCTGCAACTGCGCTGAAGGACGATGTAGGCAGAGACACGATGCGCCACGACGACTCCCAGAGTCCTGAGGCTGCAGGTTCTTTGGCACCCGACGAACAACTTGCAACAGCAACATGGAGAAACTTCCTCGCTACTCAGGTGCAGGTTGTCAGTTCCGATGGAATGTTCACCTCACAGTCGCCGACGACGAAGTTTTATGTTTCTCCAATTTGGTGCAAAACTTTGTAGCATTAAACGGATATAAGTATGTATTGTTGACTAGATCATAGATCGGAGAAGGCTATGCGATAGATGCGCGGGGTCGGCTTCGCGACGGCGGTTCGGCATTCACCAACCTAGTGGCAGGAACGTCGGTGTTTACTTGTTGTTGATCATCAGCAGAAGCAGCATCCGTAGACGAAGCAGCATCAGCAGCTGCGGGCTTGTCCTCCACAGGCTGGGCTGCATCCTCGTGGTTCGGCTCATCTACGTCAGTCGTCAGTCAGTTACTGGCTGAGTCAGTGCAGGTCGCTCGCTGGGAGCGGCCTACTCTGCCTCCCCATTTCTTCTTAGGCCTTGATACGCTTAATATCTTGCAAATTTTCACACTTGATTGGAGAAAACACTTAATATCCTGACCTGAAAACTTGATTCGACATTAGCACCACCGTCTGCAAATGTAGTAGTTTAGCGGCAGAGCCACCCAGTGTGTAATTTACTTAAAAATAACCGTTAATGATGAAGCTCCAGGAAAGGCCAGGTGCACCTCATATGTGGGAGGTATGAAAAATGCAACACCAGGGGATGGAAGTCAGTCCAGTTTATACTGTGAAGTACTTTCTCCACAATTTGCAGATATGGCTCACTACCACTCCTCCTTTCAATTACGCATGATGCACGACATTATGCACGATGTTCTAAGTAGCAGCCACTGTTAGCAGTTTAAGTAACTGCCATAGTATACCATCTTTGGTTTCCTCCATTATTCCTGCAGTTACGGATCTTATGCATTCAGCAACAATCTCTTCAAATTTTGTTGGTTTTCATTATTTGTTGTTCAGTTTTTTCTACTAACATTTACATTAATATATAGTAGTCAAATAATTTTAATTGTGCATCAATGAAATGAGCATACAGGTAAGAAAAAAAAAGGAAAAACAATTACGTATATATGCAACATCACTTATAACCATGAAGCTTGATCTATCAACTTCAACTACTTTTAGATTTGATTTATATCACAGATTTTAAGTCACTGAATTATTGTTTGTTAAAGGCTGTTTAAGGATTTAAATAATACATGTTTTGTACTGCAGCTTACCTTTCTTGTCACTTTTTGTTGTGTTGTCAGTCTGAAATAACATTACTAGAGTTAATATACAAATAGTATCTATGTCACATTTGGCACTTATCCAGTAATAAGTTATCTTAATAAACACAACAGGCAACTGTATAGACTACACAAAATTTTGTATGTTTTTTAGAGTTTACAACTCAATTGTCAATTTGATGGTGTTAGTCAAATGTAACTATTATAGAAATAAAATGTGGCTTAACAGAAATATATATTTGTATGAAAACAATAAATGTTCATTCTAACAAATAGCTTGTTCTTCTAATCTACTTCCATCATGTATCCATTGGATATCTTTGGTGCAATAAGGGGTAGAGTTACTGAAACCTTGAAGAAATAGAAACATACCTCCTCATTGAGCAATTCATCATCACCAAGATCTAAGTTGATACTGTCCTCAGCATCTGTGTTATTCTCAGCTTTTATATCTTCCTCTACTTTAATTTGTTTATCTAGGCACGGCTTCTTTGGTTCTGTGGCTTCAGGTTCATCTTTGATCTCTCTTTTTCTGCTTGCTTTGTTATTTTCATCGACTTCCATTTTACCGTCGGAGTTTGACGTCTTGTTTTGCTTGTCAACTTGTTCAGAATCCTCGTCCTCGCCAGCGTCATCTTGTACTATCATGTCTTCCATAGCCGGCGCCTCCTCAGATTCTTGTTCAATCGTACTCTCAGAACGCCGCGTCCTCTTAGACGGAGTTTTAGCTTCTGACATGCTCAGTTCAAACTTGAATGTAGCAGGGTCATGCCCCTCCTCCTCCAATTGCTACCAAATCATATATTTATAGTTAGTCTAAACAAATACCCGAAATAAAATAACATATTGATAATAATATTAGGAACATACCTTTGATAGACGCTGTATGAGCACACCTCGTACACCGCTTTTATCTAGGTTACGTTTCTCCAATTCAGCGCGTAAGTCAATAACTCGCAGATCATTCAATAAGCGTTTTTTATCCGACATCGCCCGTTGTTATTTTCAGAGCTGTATCTATAAATATCCAACGTTTAGGTTTTTATTTCAGTAGTTTCTCGAGACTGCAAAACCAGTAACCCATAGAATAGAAGTAAACCGATGACGAAATTGTAATTAAATATGGCGGACTGCAAAAGTGTTGCCAGTAACCACCATCTTCATGTAAATAAAAGTATTATTTAAGCTTGTTTTCATCCGCGTTAAATTTAATTAGATACAAAATTAAATACTCATGATAGCGTTTTTTATAAGATAATAATTCATTATATTTGTTTATTCCCATAAAACACCTTAATTATAAAACTAACTTAATTAAAAAAATCAGTCTCATTAATGAAAATAGCTTATTCTTCTCTTACTCCAAAGTTACACCGGGACTAGATTAGTCACGGAATAGCTCCGTGTTAATAACGGCATTAATAAATACGAAGTACGTTCGGAGTAACAATACAATTCTTACACTGAGATTAAGGTGTACGTTATGGCAACCCACTGATATTACAAGTAAAAAGAATGAACTAGATGACCTGGTCCGGACCTGAAATGACAAACAAATATAAAAATATATTTAGGTTATGTTTAGTATATATATTATCTCAATGGAAGTTGGAAATACAATACAAATCTAAGCTTACACAAGCGTTAAACAATGGGTCTCCGAGGAGTAACTTTTACTCCGGGAGTAAATGATGATTAGTTAACTCCGTCTTTACTCCTAGTTTATTATTACCATATTTGCCTAATCTTTGCGTAAGTCTTGGAGTGAAGTTGTTCTGACGCTAATCATAGTTTATTAATAAGGGTGTAAAAATGTATTTTCTAGGAACAAATTTGTTTGTCAATAAAAAGTTTATAGCCAACCATAAAAAACGTAATGGAGGGTGGTTTTTAAGAACTTTCGAATAGGATTATTGTTGTAACTTTAACGGTCTACGCAGCGCTCGCAGCGGAAGTTGTCAAAATCACAATATTTTCCCTTATTTTGCGAAATTTTTTCATTAATGGTCGGCTACATATTGATCGTAACGTAATGTTTTAAATACCCACCCCGTACCCTTCGTAGATAAGTGGGCTATCTCTAAAATATTTTTTTCCGTTTTATCCGTTACTTCGATTATCGCGTTCAGCTAAACTTTAAATAAAACTCTTAAATAAAAAGTAGTATAGATAGGCTATACTAGTATTATACTATAATACTTGTAAGAATGAAAAACATAACCAATATAGTGATAAAAGTATATTGCTATGTTAAAGGTTGGATTTTTTCAGAAGTCGATTTCATATGTCAGATGAAACGTCCTAATAAAATAGTAGTCTGTAGTCTGTGGTACATATAACATACATCAACATCATATGATCTTTCGCAAATTGATGTTGTATTGTTCAAAGACTACTTTGTAGTTTAAAAAACTTTATTACACTATTTCATTCATATATTACATTATTAGTTCTCTTGCTTGATATTTTATTTCGATAGCAATAGTAACCATGACGATTTCATGTGAAGGTAGAGTCCTGACCTTTTTGATTCATGAGTATTATCATTGCAAAAAAAATCTAGCAGTTTTTTACGGGTTATCCTGTGGATGACTAAAACGTTTTAAAGTTCTCCTCTTCCTTTCACAGTGCGAGTTTTTATTCAAATGTGGTTCTAATATGTGTGTGGCATGACACTTTACCTCCTGAGAATCTCGATGTGGTACTAGGTTATTGTTATTATTAAGTGGTATTACAAAAAAATCATGCTTAAAGTTCTTTAAAATATTGCAGGTGCAGATAAAATTGATTTTGAAACCACATGTGATTTGCTTGATAAGCTTGTTTTGAAACAACTACATTTAATGGAAGAAAAAATGCAGTGTGAATTAAACATAGAATCCAGTATCAATAATGGTAGTTTTCACTTGGCAAAGTCTCGGTATATCATGGGTCAAAGCTCAGTGAGCACCGCAAGGTTACCAGTTGAGACCAGTCCAGAATTCTCAGCAATCACCAAGTGTGAGGCAGTGGAAGAAGATGGGGTTAAGCAGTTGAAAGTGTTGGAAAACAATGGGGTAAACACTGTGAATCCCTTGCACTGGTTTGGTGTTTTAGTGCCTCAAAATTTGCACAAAGCCCGGGGCATTTTTCACAAAGGTATCAGCTTTGTTATTGAATGCGTAAATGTGCAATTACAATTGGATAACAATTTAAGAAACATATATTCTTTAAAGAAATATAAAAGTATGATAGAATAACCAAAAGTATAGAACTGATTTAGTCTAAGCACCTACATTCAATCAAATTCATCATTCATTATAATATAAAACTGATATTCAGGAGTCAGTTGAAATCTAAACCTTGGACATTGATGAGTTTGTGGCTATGAACATCCATATTAAGAATAAATATTGCTTATTCTTTATTATTTCCTTTAGTCTGTGACTATTAATTGGTCACTATTTCTTAGCACTTGGAAAAACCACTATCACTATGTAGATCTGTGGTGGGGTGTGATATATTGCATATAGAAATATTTTAATTTGTATGAAACACCTGTAGAATGTATATAATTATTCAAATATTATATGTATGAACTCTCAAAAGCTGAGTTTGATTTATGATCTCATTAACAATTAATTAATTTGGCAAGAAGCCTTTGGCTATTAAACATATTTTAAATAGGTACCATCAATGTTGAGGTTGTCTGCTCAAATCTCATTTTGAACAGCTATGCCTTACTCTCATTCAGCTGTTTGTCAGTGACCACTGGTTATCAATCTTGTGCAGGACAGGAGTATCGATCTATTAATTAAATACAGATATAACTCTGAGCTTGAAATTTTATTAAATGACTTGCCCTAAATATGTTATATAATTTAAAAATAAAATAAAACAAATTGTATCCTTTGTTTATTATTTATTTCATTTTATATGAGATGGTCATTATGTATACAATAATTAACATTGTGTTGTACCTATGCACAAGCATGATACAATCTCAGTACCTATAATTATTGACCCTTGAACATTCTGAATCACGGGAATAATTTTGTGGAACTCTCAATTAAATGGCACCATTATCTGCACTTGGCAACAAAGTCATTTTGCTGTAGGTATAACAGATTCAAAAGAATTTATTTATATTTCCTATGACTGGTGTTTGGTGTTGAATTAGAAATTTATGAAAAGTATAACATTACCACCTATTCATAAAAGTAGCCATTCCTATTTTATATCATAGAAACTATTTCATAGTCACAAGTTTTATTTAGGGTCTACCTAACGTCATGCTTTTCTGAATACATAAATACAAAAAAACTAATTGTTTTATGATTCCACTCCACAGTCTATTTATAACACAAGCTCTTGTATCTAAGACATAGACATAAATTCCATTAACATAAAGCATAATGAAGCGTTACACAATAGTGGAATCCGCGGCGGCAGACAAATACCCCGTACCGAAGTAATTATCGCGATACCTACTATTGACTGACCAGCAGCTCTTGACAAAATATTTTTCTGTGAACGTTCACGCTCACGGTATCTTGAATTTGTATGGCAATGATCTTAGCTGAGAAAAAAAACCGCTGGCTAAAGCCACAGTTCCTACTGTTGTTAGTGTTTCCACGGCTAGAGAGATATAGCTGTGGCTCCATTACCTAGGACAAGGGTATTATCGTTATAATTTAATCGAGTTTATGATGAATTAAACGTTCACCAGCGCGTGGTGGCCCTACCTACAATATGCCCTCTTTGGGAAAGGCTGGCGCGATGCGTGCCTTTATTTGATTAAATTTAAACTTATTTTACAACAAAAACAAAATGCACCTTTCTGGATAAGTCTTAACTGCTTAGTAATTAATAGATTAACTTATAGAACAGTTACAAACAAACATATACTGTCACTTAAAAAAATCTAGTTATCTTAAAATAAAAATTATTATTAATCCATTTTAATAATTGTAGTAATAAAAAAGGGAAACTATTATATTTTATTATTTCAACATGTGTTGCTAGAACACACTAAGTTCAGCGTTCATCTAGAATACAATTATGAAACACCTATACTTGGACATTACATATATTTACAAATAATTAAACAAATTATTTAATTTAAATGCCATCGCTATCAAATTTAAATGATAAAAAACGTCTTAATTCATAACAATAATAGAAGATATGTACAAAGGTAAATAAATTACAAATACAACAGCAAATATATCCCGATTACCCGAAAACTAGGAAGGTACATATCACAATATTGGTATCTAAGTAGATAACAAATATTAAAAACTTCTCTCAGAAGCAGTAAATTTTACTTTCTCATAGACTATTGTAAAAATATTAATTTTGTGCATATTGTGCCACTAGAAATATCGTTGTAACATAGGATTGTAGTTGTGCTTTTATACTGCTGTGCCGGCAGTGTGCCAGAGTGCCGATGTAGTATTTTTCTTATCCATTATGATATATATATATTAAACAAGTGTTTTTAAATGGATACAAATGCTCATTCAAATAGGTTAGGTTACTGTAACAACAGTAATATGCGATCAACATCTACCGTTTAGCTCCTTGTGACAGTAGTTACAACTTTTCATGATTATTTGTTAAATTATCTCAAAACGTTGAAGTACATACTCAATGATATATAGATACGAAAATGACATATGTAAATAACAAAATAATCGCGATGATGGTGCGATGTAGATGTAATAAAATCTTCAAACACAATCAAAAGAATAAAAAAAAACTAAAATATTTAAACATAATTAGAAGTCAAATAATTGGATCTCTGTCTGGGGTGTTATTTATTATCTAACTATGAAGCCCCAGCCTCAGCAGAAAGCCCCACCACGTTGGGCGCCAAAATGATTCGTACATGTAATTTTCGCTGTATTCGCAACTTAGAGCGGTACATATTATTAACACGACTAAACGACGACTAGACATCTAATACCATATCAAAATGTTCTTGCAGCACGTTATAATGTACGCGAGGACTTTGGAGGATGGTGCTATATTTATTTACAACACGTCATTGCATTACTAAGAAGATGAATATAACTAGTAATTTTATTTTCATCACACAGAAGCTGTACCTGAATGTATCTACTCAGAACGTTACTTGCGTCTATTACTTTGTGTTTATAATTAGGTATGTGCTTGTAATATAATCTTTTTCGAAGGGAAAAACTGTATTCCACAGTTTGACAACCTAATATAAACTATTATATCAAGTCTCGAAGCATTTCAAGTATATGAGTTGAGGAGTGATGCGTTGGGATATGACTAGCCATTTTCTCTGCTATTCTGCGCAGGCGTGGAGCGCCATTCGGAGCGCGTACAGGCGCCGTCACGCCACCACGCCTGCACATCGCTGTAGTGCACGTTTCGGTGGCGGCGCTCGTTTGCGTGTACCATAGCGCACACGCGACAGAAGAAGTACGTGTTAATGAACTCGCCAGTCCCCTACACAGATAATTAGTTTTTACACACAGAGACAAACATAACCCTTTTCTTTTGCTCATAAAATATAAAATCTAGGGAATTTATAGGTACGTATGTATGTATTGAAAAGAAAATTATGGCCTTAAGGTTTTAATTTAAAGCAAGCATTTGATTGGTGTAGGTATATGTTCAATATACGCTGAATGGAAGGCTTTTTAATGGATTAACAATGGAATACGAGATATACGAGATAAAAGGCCCATCCTCACCTTCCATTTGAAGTAAGAGTTGTACAGATTGTCGTCTTCGTCAAGACGCCGCAGGTAGGCGGCAAGTTCCTCGGCTCCCGCGAACTCCTCCACATGTATGTACGAATTATGTGGCGCAGCGGCTGCGTACTCGTCAGCACGCGCACCCATCACTATTGGTAGTACGGCGTGCCTAATATGACGATAAACTAACAATATAAAAAATATAAAAACGTAAGTAAAGCCAATAATTATTACATAAAATTTTCGATATAGTATCTAGACTTATACGTATAATATATGCTTTATGGTTTGTATACATATAATATTAAAAAAAAACAACCAAGAAGAAAAAAATACATTTGGTGGTACGGCATTTGGAGTAACGGCCCCGTCTTTTCCCCAGCTAATAAACAATGCGTACGTAATATAACAATCTCGGTAAATTAACTTACTGTAGTCCGTTGACAAAGAACTTCTCAGTAATGTAATCCCTGCAGTTGGAGTTCTCGAAGGCGAGGTAGAACTTGTAATCTCGGTCCAGCATCTCGAGACAGTTGGGGTCTGTTCGTGGGCAGTGGTGCGAGCCACACGCGCCATAGATGTCCACCGATATGTGTTTGGCGAGCTGCCGCGCGTACTGTAGGCGCCGGTTACGTGCGTGGCAGTTCGATACAAACCATGCCACCTGACGGCAAAACACATTTATGGAGCTGCACGCAAGAGTTCAACCCGCAGTGCAAAGGCAGCCTTGATCCCGCGGGAACAGTGTACACTTTTGTGTGTTTAGGTTAAAGGTTACCTTGGGTCTAAATTTCATTCAAAAGACTTATAAATTACTCAATCACGTATCATTCAGACGCGTGATTAAGTAATTAACGTATAACGTAAAACATACACTAACGTCTGAACAACTTCTCGTCATTGCCTTATAACTTAATTATGATGAGAACGTCTTCTCTCCTTTGATATAATCCACATAGAATTGTGGATTATATCAAAGGAGAGTACAGTAAAAACAAATTTACCTTTTTGGTTTTATTAGCTGCATAGTTTCTATCGAGGTCCTTTTCAGTGACGAGCTGGTCGTGGTAGACCCATCGCTCGTAGGGCGCCACAATGTCCGAGTCCCTCCGATATGTGGAAGTCCAGTTGAACACGTCAAGCGACGCGGGACGGAGCGAGGCCGTGTGGTACGGACACTCCAAGTAGTACAGAATCCAAATCTAAAGCAAATAAAAAATTACGCATTCCCACATGCTTCCTGAGCTTGCAAAAGCCGTCTCTCAAGCTAGACGTAAGTTTTCGAATTTCTAGGTAGTTTTAGTCCAACTTCATTATAATCTTCAATATACCTGGGGAGTGCGAGAAGTTTTTGTTATTTAACTATAAACGCTGATCTCCTAGGTTCGAATCTACTAACATAACTTTGCAGCAGATGCCTATTAAATCAACTCGGCTACTGTGTAACTTTTCAGTTGTGTAACCAGCTATGAATTATTGATAGTCATGCATAAATGAGGGTGACAGATATGCTAAGTCGTGTTTGTCAATCTAACCTGTCCCAATTTTAAAATACTTAATATCTGACCTGATTTATAGGTCGTCTAACGTTGAACGGCGTCTGATGGTCCTTGAAGAGTATAGCATCAGCGGTGGCCGCTTCCTTCGCATCTGCAGTTAACGAGCACCGGTCTACTGGGCACTTGTTGCGCACGAACTCTGTTCTGCCTGGCATAACCCCCCAGGCCCCCAGGCCGTTCGCGAGCAATATCTTCTTTACTGGGACGTCCTCATCAGTTGGGAGTGTGTACATCAATTGTTGGACGACTCTAACAAAAACATATAGGAAGTTTTGATGAACTTATTCTTTAGTCCTGAATTAACTTAACACGCTACCTATAAAAATTACGCCAAGGACAAGGAAGTCCGAAACCAATGAATTTACAAGCAAGAAATGCATACCTAACAGCAAGTCAGTGTGCAACGTTCGTAAAGACTAGGAGATTTTAGAAGATTTCGATACTACCTATCAATTTTTTTTGCTATAGGTAAACAAATTGCAAGGCTCTGCTAATTACCTGCTTACTAAGCACGAAGATTGACCATCACAATTAGACTGACTTATAGGCGATAAAGGCTCAGTTTTACTCTTTAAATCAAAATTTGTCTGGAATGGTATTGAAGTAAATGTATCCACCGTGTACCTGTCATCTCCAGGAATGTCTTCAGGGAACAATGCAGCTTGTGCGTCATAGCTTTGAGGCCGTGCTTCACCACCCCGCATAAACCACGGGCGCTGTGACACCGCATCTCCGGGATGGGTCAATACATCCTCTCCTTCGGCTATTATATTCTAGGAAATAGACAATTATTCAGTCGTCAAGTGTCCTGATGTTGCAAACTACAAACAAGTTGCCACATTCTTAGGTACATGGTTAATATTAGGAAATTATGAGAATAAAGATAGGTTTAATTCTGGTGGACTACACGTAATTTTAATACAAATACCAATGTTAAGGACGATAAAGAGTTGTCATCTTTTTAGATTTATTTATTACCAGCTGTGCCTGGCGTAAAGTTACTTGTCATTCGTAGTTTTCTTTTCTGAAATAAAACTTATCCTATGCGTTATCTATCTCTGTGCCATACTTCATCCTATTCCATTCAGTAGTTTTTGCGTGAAAGGGGAACAAAAATCCTCACAAACTTACGCATTTATAGCATCAGTATATATTTTTACAATAATATATTTTTACCCTGCCTAAAAGACGACAAAATGCTTGTTATGTTAGTTCTCCTTTATATAGTTCCGACGAAAAGTATTATCACACGAGTATTATTTTACCTCTGGTTGTATTTCTTCGCGATGCATAGGCTGTGTCGGCGTGGGAGCCCTTGCTGGTGGCAATGGTGGAGGGCGTGGGAGCAGCAGCAGCGCTAGTGCGGTCAACAATAGCGGCAAAAGCAGTGCCACCCGCCGTAGCGCCCGCAGAGCTCGCGCCGCGCGTAGCCACATCATGCTACGCGCAACACATTCTGGAGGGCCGCACTCCCGAGCCCATGCTTTTCTATCGCACTGTGCTTATTGATGACATCTGCTGTAAATTTATGGAACGAAATTAGTATCTTGAGACATTTCCACATAAGATGACATGTAGTCCCTAACTTAGCAAAACTTGTGGTGTGGGGGCTATACAATTAATAAGACATACCTACGTTTTAAACATAGGACATTCAGGGCTGAGTTACGTGTTTATCATACAACCATTCGCCTTCAGCGAGAAACGATACTAATTTACCGATCTACATATTGCGAAATAAAAGTATAAGTCGCTTCCTTTTAGCATTTAGGTTGTACATAATTTGTGTCAAGCGGTTGAACGTTTTGATTGCTCAGTAATTATTGACTGAAATTTGGGCTTGTGGAAATAAAAGTTGTGAACCTTTCTATCTAGAAGAAAAGTTTTATTATACCCGATATACATACTTGAAGTTGCAATTACAAATTGTTTTGAGTTTTGTCATAAGCAGAGTCATAACTTGGTAATGTTTGAGCAGGTTCTGCCTAGCTGGCTTTCCCAAGCTAAAATAGTAACTCTGCCTGACTAGTGATATTATAATTTTATACTATTTTAGAATCTAAAACATTCATAAAAAAACGAATATAAATATATATTATATAAATATATATAATATATATTTATATTATTTATATAAATATATATAAATAATATAAGGATATTTTAAAATAAAGTAAAATCTAAAATGCAAATAACTGTCATTTTGACATTATTAAAAATGGAAGAAATCTATGGTATATCTCTAGGTAATAAAAACAACGCAGTATAAAAAAAATTATATTATCTATAGGTAATATCAAATTTATTTTTATACCGCGCCGTGCGCAAAAGGCATGCGGTCCGCTTGATGGTAAGCGGTTACCGCCGCCTATACCGCTTGCAACACCAGTGGTATCGCTAGAGTTGCGTTCGTATGGATTAATAAGCAGTGCTATTTTTAAATCAAATATTGCTTGATTAAAAATAGCTTCAATACGCATAATGTCTTGTTGGTAAATGGTATAATATATATGGGCATTTCTTATATTCTATCCTACTATATTATCGATATGTTACGTAGATTTTCCGAATCTAAGTGACATTGAGGTCTTGATGGCTTATAATATAATTAATGCTTATCATAGACAAAGAGCCGTGGTGGCCGAGTGGTTCGAGCAGTTGCCTGCGACGCAAAGGTCGCAAGTTCGAATCCCGCCTGTACCAATGAGTTTTTCTGAACTTAAGTACAGTGATTAGTCACACCACGAGCTTTACGGTGAAGGAAAACAACGAGAGGAAACCTGCATACGTATGTATAGTCGTGCTTGAGTAACGGCGACGGCGAGCCATCTGTCACGTTGGCACCTAATAGACCTCTGGCGGAAAGTGGGTGTGTGGGTATTACCTATACACCTCTGCCTACCCCTTCGGGGACCCTTGTGGGAAGGCGTGAGGATATATAATTTCATTCATTCTATTTGTTTTTTTAAATAGTGTCTATAACATATGAAGGAACATATATTTTATGTACATTTTATGATGTATTTGTATGTGTCGCAATCATTTTACTCTTGACCCTAGTTCGTCAGCAAATACCACCTATTTATAATAGAGATTCACAAGCAAAGGTGAGATTAAACTTCGGTTTACACGAAGTAGGTCGCCTTTCAATGTTATGTCGCGTTAAATCAAGGTTTGTTGAACTTTACTCTATTTATTGTTAGATTGCGGTTCTTTAAGGATGCTAATTTGGTACCGGTTTGTCGCACTGCGCATAAGTGTTCAAAAAGTAACGTTAACGGCAAATGCAAACTTAAAGGCTAGCCTTAGTAAGCTATGGTCATATGTTATTGCTAAAGCAATTAATCAATTATTGGATGAGTTTTAATTAGTTATTTTGGCTTAAGCATCTTGGCTTATTTAAGCCGGAGATTTCTCCGATGGCGCAATGCAGGTTAGCTGCGAAAGCTGGGAATTGCCAGTATTACACGGCTCCCTATTTCTTTGCGCTATTGACCAACAAAACGTTACTGAAACTTTTGCTTATGGTACCTACAATTCAGAAAAATAAAAAGTGTGTATTAGCGATTAGTGAAGCGATTATAAAATAAATAGATTAGTTAATAAGGGTAAATGAATGTATTTCTTATATTACTTAGAGTATGCAAGACACATCTATAGATAGATTTTTATTCATTGAGTAATTTTCTCAATTTTGAAATAAATATCAATTGATATAAATTTATATTTATATCAATTATAAATAAAATATAAAATTTACGATAAAACCTCCGCAAGTTGACAGTTGTTGTAGGTGAATATCAGGTTACGACAATATGCAATTGAAAGTAAATATTAACAGTAATTACATCGCCATTCTGTTATTCTCGTTGCCATGGAGAGTACGAGAGCACCAAAAACGTAACGCTGTCATTCATCAGTAGATTTTACCTCTCATATTTTTCTCATACCGGGCGACTTATATATGAAAATCGATTCTTAAGGAGTAAACTCCAATAAACTCCAAAAATTTGGTCCTGTATAACGTCGGAGTTCTATACTTAAACTCTACCTGAATTTAAGAATGGAGCACACATAATTATGTTCATACACTCTGTATTATTGTTTTTAGTACTACCTAGTTTCCATGCAGGCAACACCTAATTACAAAATAGTAACAGGCTAGATAAGACATTAGTGCCGCAATAAATGGTATGATAGGATTGGCTTATCTGCGATAAGTCGTCATTATGATAAGTCCACTGATATACTTACCTACCTTGTTGTATCAAGTCAAGATTATCAGGTCACAAATATTAGTAAGACTTTAAACGGTATCACTATGTTGATATGTGACCAGACAGCAAAAAAGTACCACAGGTCGGTAGAGAAAACACAAACACATATATATCATCACGACGAGTCCTTCACGGGTGGGCAGAGATAGTAGAGCGCCAGATTCTAGACTTTTTATCTTTATAGATACTGCCCCACACTTTTGATTTTCTGCACTGTGCCCTCGTGTACGTAGGTACACGAGGGCACGAGCGATTGTAAAGAGTTGGTAGAAATATTAAATTACATACATACATTAATATACTAAATGAAAAATCGAGCCCTCTAATCCACCATGGATTATAATATACGTATCGACAAGCCTGTTAGTACGTGAAAACCAAACCGACCGGATCGGCAAATACACATTATGAACATGCCGAGTCCCTTACTTACGAGGTAGGCAGACCGATTACAGCGCCAGTCGTCGATACACTTGTGTATCGACGACTGTGTAGTGTGTGATAGTGTATTCTATGCTGTCTGGCTGGTCCATACTACAGATATAAACAATGTAGATTTTTCATATTAAAAAAAAATTAATTATTTCAGTTCCAAGCATATTTGCATTTGGTTTATATGATGATGATGACGTGAGATGATATAATGAGACTAATCCCTCTGCTGCCATCACAATACAACAATCCTCCCCCCATCCCAAGGAGCTCATTACTGGAAACCTTATTCACCGCGTAGGAACACAACACAATAAATTGTGTTATTTGGCTACGGACTTCTATAAGGTGGAGGTCCTGCCCCAGTCGGGCAGCTCCAAATTCGAATGGGAAACCCGTTATGCCATACCTCTCTTAGTAAGTAGAATGATCGCACTTCACGTGTCACACTACTCATATACTACCTATATATGTACATGTGAAGTAATAATAACATCTTCTCAGACGTATGCAGGTTTCCTTTCGATGTTTTCCTTCACCGTAAAGCTCGTGGTGTGACTAATCACTATACATAAGATCATAAAACTCGTTGGTACAGTTGGGATTGGAACTTGCTATCTTTGTGTCGCAGGCAACTGCTGGAACCATTCAGCCACCAAGGTTCTTATACACTACACATATAGCTACTTACTACCTGCATATGTACTCGTGAAGTAATGCTCTAATTTAGCAATTCAGTTTTATACCCAAGATTACGATTGATAATGTAGGTACCTACTAATTAAAACTGTTAATAAACCACTTTATATGATTCTCATTTCACAGCATTTCATGGAGAGTGCCATAGTTAACTAGTCCGCCACATGTTTTCCATGCGGTATTATTATCTATTGGGGTTTGATGTACGTACATACATGCAGTTAGGATGTTAGCCTTCATTTAGAACATTGAAAACAAAAGAATACATACATAGCATCACGCCAAGTCCCTAACGGGGTAGGCAGAGAGTATATGCTTGTATGCCACCCGAGTGGTATGAAAAAAAAAAAAAAATAGAGCGCCAGTTCTCTCTAAACTTGCATACCTCTTTCGTTTCGTCCACATTCATCAGTCTCTTCATACATGCTCGTCAGTTTCGAGTATTCTTGACGTTCCCGTCCTTGAGCGTCCGATCGATTAGATCCAGGTAGTTGGAACGTGGTCTTCCTCTGCCTCTTCTTGCACACACTTTTGCTTTGTATATCTGTTTCGTCAATCTTTCTTCACTCATCCTTTCTATATGTCCAAACCAACGTAACATGCCTTTCTTCATCTTTACAATCACGCCCTCATTCACGCCAGTTGATTTGCGGATTCGATCTAAGATCGCATCTCAACTGCATTCAAGCTATTTTCATACTTCCTCTGACAAACCCAGGATTCGCTGCCATACAATAAAGTAGGCACCAATTGTGGACAGCAACCATTGTGGACAGCAACTCGAGCATTCTTGCCGAGACTTTTGCTGCCCATCAACACCGACATGGCCCCATTCACCTTATTACCGGCAGTTATCCTTCTTTCAATATCTTATTCATACTTTCCATCTCGTGTGAACATGCTTCCTAGATATACAAATGTATTCACTTGCTCTAGAATTTGCCCATTTACCGAAATAATAATCTCGGTCACTTGTTCATCACAAGAAAATTAAATTAATAACAAAGCTAGTTACTGAGGAACTCCTGAAGTCCGGGTGTTTTATATGTTCAGTATTTATTGCCAGCCAGCTGGAGGGGACTATCCAAACGGTTTCTCGTAAACAAGCTTAGTTAGAGTTGTATTCAGCCATTTATTTCTATTGTTTTTTTTTTATTGTTCTTATTCCATGCAATATCAATTGGTGATATCTCTAATTTTAAAACGATAGCAACCAATTATGTACATATCTATTAATAAATAATATTTTAGCTCTACGTAAGATTTGAACGTAATAGATAAAGCGTTCAAATATTACAAATAGTCAATTAGTAAAATTCATGCTTTTTAATATAATGATTCCGGAAATAGTTAAGGACCGAGGTCCCATCAGGTGCAATATCAACGTACATTAACGCTCTTTCAACGGAACGTTGCGATATGACGTTATATTCAAAGTGAAACATATTTACACAATGCCGTGTTTTGTTACATATGTATTTAGATAAAAAGCGCGAGCAATTCGTAATTGTTGCAATTTCCACTTAATTTCTATGTACGTAACCTAACCTATTAGGTACCTACCTATATGTAGGTACCTAATACGTTATGGTAGTTTGTCCAACATTTTAAACCAAATGACTAATATAAAATTGTTGTCGTGTTTGTAATGATGTCTAAAATGTGTCCAATTATTGGAATAACTCACGAAATGATTACTGGATACGATTATGCATTTGTATTCAGCAAGTTACGAGTTAGAGCAAGTTACACTACATACGTACCTACACTCAAACTTAATCTGAGTGACAATATGAGTGGCCTGTTTTCGCTCATTTGTGAGGGGTGTCTAAAAAGTCGAAATCTATTTTCATTGCCGACGCGGCTATGAAAAATATACGATGTTTTTCCACATAAGCAATGGTACTGGTACTATAAGAATGAATAACGTGTTTTTTCCTTATTTAGGTACTTTACGTAGGTAGTATATGAAGTGTGTTACATGAAAATGCCTGATTTGAATAAGAATGAAATGACAAATTAAATATTATATCTCTGTAAATAATGTATGTTAACAACTCGATACTTACCGATTAATTATGAATATTATGTTAATTTTCTTCTTTCGTATTTAAAGTACATAAAAGAGGTTAGTATGGCTATATTTTTCGACAAGAAATCCAAGGTTAGACCACTGCAGAATTCATGTATTTTTCATATCGTCGTGTTCTGACAATATGTAGGTGAAAAATGTGACCCGCGGTTTCACTCGCGTAATATTTAATTTCATTGGTGATTTTTTTCTGGAATAACAAATCCCTTGTGAATATCCAACTAATAACCTATTTCTGTGTCAAATTTCGAATTTATAATATCAGTACGATAATCAATCACTGATCTTATATTTTCAGAAAACGTTATTTTGTTTTCACAAAATGTTCTATGTTAGACGTTTCTAGACCAAATTAGGGACGTCTTGAAAAAAGGCCAGGTCAAGAGTACCCTAAACCGAAGAGCATGTATGAAGAGAATAATGAAAGTGGACGAAGCGAAAGAAGTATGTAAGGATCGTAGCAAATGGAAAGAAGTGATCTCTGCCTACCCCTACGGTAAAGAGTCGTGATTATATGTATTTATGTATGTAAAATGTTCTCAGATGCTTAGATACAAACTTTTAACGTAAGTGAAATGAGAGGCGACAGAAATGTATACCACGTAGTATGAACTCTGTGAACACGTAGGCGTCGAGCGAAAGTAGGTAATTGTTATGTTTTTTGTACACATGACGTTGACAATGGCTGTTCCAAAAAGCAGGCTGGTATATGGGTCGCAGCCGGGCAGAAAGATGGCTACTGTTTTTTACTAACACCACAAGTATAAAGAGGTAACTGGAGCAAATCCGTGTTGAACTGCGCTCGCTCCTATTGTCTCGTGCAATGTTTTGCACATTCCGCGGCCCGTCATTGGCTGTGCCAGTCGCAGTCTATAGATGCCTCATCGTGGTTGCCATTATTTTATTACTAACTGAGCCCTGCGGTTTTACGTGCGTGAAAGTTTATCTTATCGTAATATTTTGGCCAATTAACATATCTTTATACATTATAGCCTATGCGTTATTATACTGTATTTAATCTTCATTGTGGTGCACGTCATGTTCCACAGGGGAGCCGACCTGGGAACCGACCACTTACTAATTATAACTAGAATAATGGGTAATCATAACCATTAGAAAGACATCCCAAGGCTTATTTAGACTAGGAAAAGGGGCATGGATCAAACCTTGCTGTGTGATTGTAAAGATGAAGACAGGCATGTTACGTTAGTATGGATATATATATTTTTTTTTTTTTTTTTTTTTTATACCACTTGGGTGGCAAACAAGCATGCGGTCCGCCTGATGGTAAGCGGTTACCGCCGCCTATGGACGCTTGCAACACCAGGGGTATCACTCGCGCGTTGCCGACCCTGCAGGAATCTTTTCACACCCTTCTTGAAGAACTCCATGCTGTACTCTCCAGGGAAAACCTCAACGGGGAGCTCATTCCACAGCCTGAGCGTTCGCGGAAGAAAACTTCTTTGGAAGCGCACAGTGCGAGACCTTTGTGGTTCCAAGGTATGGGGATGAATTCCCCGTCGATGGCGAGAGGTGCGGTGGTAGAAGGTGGAAGTGGGCATCATATCGAACAATTCTGCAGAACACTCCCCGTTATACAAGCGGTAGAACACACACAGGGAGGCAAAGTCTCTCCTCAGACTTAGTGATTCCAAGCCGCTTGTGAGCATGGGATCGTCGACAATTCTAGCGGCGCGTTTCTGAACCGCGTCAAAAGGCCCAAGCTGGTATCCAGGGGCTCCAGCCCACAGGTGGCAGCAGTACTCCATATGTGGCCGAACTTGCGACTTATAAAGTTGCAGCCTTTGTTGCGGTGTGAAGTACTGCTTAGCTCTGTTGAGCACACCGAGCTTCCTCGACGCCAGCTTAGCCTTGTCCTCTAAATGACCACGGAACTGAACGTCGCTAGAAATATCGACCCCAAGGATCCTAATGCTCTCCGAGATGTTCAGGGGAGTGTTCTGGAATTGTGGAGCCACAGCGAATGGAGTTTTTTTTGCGGTGAACGCGCAAACTTGTGTCTTAGTGGGGTTGAAGTGGACTAGGTTTAGTCGACCCCAATCGGAGACACTGCGAAGTGTACTCTCGATTTCTGACACAAGTCGTTCGCGACTTTCCTCCACAGTGGAACGAGGGAGATTAGCACGGCCCGTGTAGTAAGTGTCCCCAGTGCTGTCGTCTGCATAGCAATGAATGCCTTCAATAGAAAGCATGTCATTAATATGCAGAAGAAACAGAGTCGGGGACAACACAGAGCCTTGCGGGACGCCAGCATTAATTTCCATGCTTTCGGAGCAGCTACCGTCAACGACGGCTCTTATGCATCTGCTGGACAGAAAGCTGGCGACCCATTTGCATAATCCCTCTGGCAGTCCGTAAGATGGAAGCTTCGATAGAAGACCGCGATGCCAGACCCGATCGAACGCTTTCGCCACATCCAAGCTAACAGCTAATGCCTCACCTTGACTCTCAATGGCGAGTGACCAACGGTGCGTGAGATATACTAGAAGGTCACCCGCTGAGCGACTGTGGCGGAAGCCATACTGTTGGTCACTCAACAAACCGTGACCCTCTAGATATCGCAGGAGTTGCGTGTTAATCACTCGCTCCATAATTTTGGAGAGGAGGGAGGTGATGGCGATCGGCCTGTAATTCGATGGGTCTGATCTATCGCCCTTTTTGGGCACTGGGTGCACGTGGGCGGTCTTCCACGAAGTTGGGACTTTTTGGGTGGAGTAGGAAAGCGCGAATAGGCGCGTCAAAACAGGACACAGTTCAGGAGCACACTGCTTAAGCACCACTGCCGGAATACCGTCTGGCCCGCTCGACTTATGGACGTCCAGAGACAGCATCTCCCGCCGGACCTCCCGTTGGGTTATGCTTATCTCCGGCATAGAGTTCTCACACCGCAGGATAGTTGGCGGTGTGGCGCCTCCGTCATCCATAGTCGAGTTCGAGGCAAAGAGAGAGCCCAATAGATCCGCTTTCTCTTTGGCACTGTGGGCCAAGTTACCATCCGGCTTACGGAGTGGTGGTAGGGACGACTGGCAAAAGTTTCCCTCAGCAGCCTTGGCAAGGGACCAAAAAGCACGGCTGCCAGAAGGGTAGCTAGCGAGTCTCTTACCAATTCTGCTGACGAAATCGAATTTCGCCCTGGCAATCGCTCGCTTACAGTGCCTCGAGGCAGCATTATTTATTATTATATATTTATTATAGCCGAAATTTCGCAGATATACCGCAACAGTGAAGTGTGAAGAAGAGGCGGAGAGCGGAAGACCACGTTCTCCCTACCTAGATCAAATAGGTCAGACACTCAAGGATGGGAACGTCAAAATTATTCAAAACTGACGAGCATGTATAAAGAGACTGGGGAATGTGACCGAAGCTAAAGATGGATGTGTCTAGAGAGAACTGAGGCTCTACTCCCTCTACCTATTCCGCGAGGGACTCGGTTTTGATGATATGTATATTTATTTTGTATTTTAATTCAAATACCTAAGTAATAATACTTATCATACAAGTCATTTATCGAGAATATTAAGAATAGGTAGTTGCCTTATAAACATAATAACGTGTAATTTAAACAGTAATTTCAAAAGACGAACAGAAACACCTGCTCGTTTTGTTTCATACGACGATATTCTAGTATAAAGGGTAAATTTGCATGAATGTGTTTTATATAATGAACCACTTTTATAAATTCGGTAAACACATGTAGACCTCATTTGCTGATTGCATAATAATGTTGATAATTGTGTTGGTATGTATACCACAGGAAGTAGACAGATATGTATATACATATAGGTAGTATATAGAAAAAAAAAGCTTTTCTTCCGTCAAGCGCAGTTGTGTTTTGGCGGATTCTGGCCATTTATTTGCTAGGTACTCGTACTAAGCAAGCCACGCATAGTGCCGGTGTGATGGGCCGCTGTGTGTTGTTGGTAAACTCATCTTTCGTTTGACCAAACATCCTAACTTAAATTCACCGAGAGAAGTATAGTTGTCTCACCTAAAATTCTCATCACTCTAGACCTATCTCACACTTCTGTTATTGACATAAATTTGAGGCAAGGATACTCTAGTTAGGTACTCAATGTCGTCTTGTCATAGCGACTCAAGTTAAATCCCATCCTATTAATATTCGGCCGTGGTGGCCAGTGGTTCGAGTGTACAGATAGTGCCATCCACGAAGACGCGCCCCACCAATTTCTAGTCGAAGAGGTTGCGGGATGCGGGTAGTATGACCCGAGTCTATTAATTGTAGTGTGCGTGTGCACTCATAGGTCATTAGTGTGTACCGATAATACTCAAAACATTAGTGGTAGGGTGCACACTTACACTATAAACTATATGGAAGAATTGTGGGGCGCGTCTTTGTGGATGGCACTATCTATACTAATGAGATTTCTGTACAAGTACAGTGATTAGTCAAACAAAAAGCTTTACGGTCAATGAATATATTAAGAGGAAACCAATGGAGGCAATGGACTCACCAAGTGTCAAGTTGGCGCCTAAAATATATCTCTGGCGGAAAGTGAGTGTGTGGGTACTACCTATATATTTCTACCCCTTAGCATAGGGGACCCTTGTGGGAAGGCGTGGGGATGTATATATATATTACTATTCGGCCAAATACAAACTGACCTTACAAAAAAGCGGATACAAAATATGTAACTCTTCGATGCCATTCACACTAATATAGGATGCAGACAGAAAACGCAGCACACTATAGCTGTAATAAACACTTATTGGTAATATATAATCCTCACGTCTTCACACAAGGGTCCCCGAAGGGGTAGGCAGAGGTGTATACGTATAGGTAATACCCACACACCCACTTTCCGCCAGAGTTATATAAGGTGCCAACGTGACAGATGGCGAGTCCATCGCCGTTACTCAAGCACGACTATACATACGCCTTTGAAAGCTCGTGGTGTGACTAATCACTGTACTTAAGTTCAGAAAAACTCATTGGTTATATACAGGTTTGTATATTTGCCGTAAGAATAATCTAGCTGTTATTCATACTAAGTAAAGAATTTGGGATCGCAGTAAAGGAAAGATACTCATAGAGATGTCTATACTTCTTAATCACGTAATGAATGATCTCGCAATGTTAAATTCTGGGAAAGTTAAATCAAGTTTCACTTGTCTTCCATTGACAGAGCTGCTGTCAGAAACATGTGAATGTGATTTACGACGATTTGGCGCTAATTACGTAGCACAATCTTTTTATTAAAAAAAATCCAGCATATACCTAGATAATATACTCCGAGATTGGCGATAGAAATTACATAAATTCTATCGTCAATCAATCGATAGGTGAGCCTTATAAGAGACAAGAGATATAAGTCCGATGAAATCATGGCTTCTCTTCTGGATTAAAAACCGTTATTTGTAATTAAACATTGGGTGGCAGAATGAATGAGCGTATGCTTGTATGGCTTGGAGAATGTGCGAATCTATATGAAGTAACAAAAAATATGTCCTATTGAAATAATCGCGTGCTAGTGATTTTTGCCCCAGTTGATCTACGCGGTGAGCCACGGACAGTGCGTAGACTGTGGGAATGGTACGGGGCAATAAATCAATCATTTGGTATATAGCCGTAAACTTATCATGTGATGTACAATGTCCAACACGTACTGTAAATCATATTGTGTAAATCAGCTTTCTCTGTCCGTCAAAATTGTACCTACATCGTTACATGGAGTTTTGAATTTTATGTATTTTTTATCGTACATTGCACGCATTTACATTTTGTTCGTACCTAGTAAATTTAAATTACCGCAACCGTGCCTACCAACAAGCATTACTTAAGAAAACGATATTTTCTTTTTTGAAAAATATACATATACATATCATCACGCCAGGTTCCTAACGGGGTTGGCAGAGAGTATAGTGCACCAGTTCTCTATAGAGTTTTTTTTGAAAAATATAACTAGTCAAATCGAAGAAAGTAGTAAATCGAAAGTAGTAAGTAGGAATAGAATATAAAATCGCGATTCCACTGTACCTAGTTATTGATTGTACTCAGCCTTGTATTAAAAATTGAAGGCTGACGATCGATACTTTACCGATAGTTGGATTCTGTGTAGTCAATGCCACGCACTTATAATCACAGAATATCTTTAACTATAATAAAGGAAAAGAAAAGTAATATATTTAGTAATACTAATTACAGCGATCACACATGGATTAGTCACGCTTAGTATAACTAATGTGACATTGGTTGTAGCGCTGTATTCGCCGGCTGAATCGTCGGTGTTTTGTTATCTATACGTGAGCCATGTGCCTGATGTGGCGTATCTACATGCCGTACACTTATCGCAGTCATGCCTATCGATATCGATGTCTTTGTTCTACATAATCATCACACAAGTTTTGTTAAATATATATGAACTATAATGACATAGAACAAACCAATCTACCATGGTCTGCTGATGGTAGGCGCTAACAGTCCCTAGCTCATGAATCAGCAACATACTCAGCCGAGGTCCTGACCCCACAGGGAGCCTAACTCTTGTTTGCTTTCATTTAAGAAGTGCTCGGCTGGAGATCACTTTAGTCCCGCCATTGTTCGGTTCGCCATTAGAGTTCGGTTAAAAATACACCTAATTCAAGTCTGCTTAAAGAGTTTCTCTTTTCTATAAACGGAAATACAATTACATATCTGAGGCAGTGCCTTAATTGTCCTAGTGGGCCACATTAATTAAAAGCTTAAATAAGATGATACGGCCATACCAACAGATTTCTCATTGCTTCTCGACCCATCGAGTTTTTTTAATTCCGAGGCTTATGTCGTAAGTTCAAGTACTAATATTCCCATATTGGATTGACAGGTATATACAATATACGTTCGAGAAAAATAGAAATTAAAAAAAAAAAACTAGATAATAGAAAGTATAGACTCTGGGTCAAAATAGCGAAAAACATTACAACATGCCTTTGAGACAAAACGTCTTTTTTATATTACTACAAATAGCCAATTAAAATAGTCACACCTAATGGTTGTTACATAGAGGCACATGCAATATTAGAGGTATATTATGTTGGTATACCTATGCTAATAGCATAAGAGATGAACCCTGATGCTTACAATGGAATTTCTGGAATAGTCCTGGAGACTACTCGCTGCTGATATTTTGCTTGTGTTTCTACAGGGAGTGTAGCAGTCGAGGAGCAATTAATCAGGACGATAGCTGCATGAATCACCCATCGATTTAATTAAGGCAAATAAAATGTGTAAAATGTGGCCCCGTTAGCATTTTCTCGTCGTGCCGAAGTCTTATTAAAATGCAATGTGTACATTGCATTTCATAAGATTAAAAGAGAGGAAGTTACGCAGCTATATTTACTTAGATATCGGTACTTTTAGTAGGTACCTATGCTATCTCAGTAGTTAATACGAACAGAGCTCGTAACAATATACCTACAAACGTGTCAAGAGGTCTAATATTTTTTACTTCAGTATTGATAAATTTATAATAAAATGGATGGCTTTATCAACGATTCGCCCACCACGGCTTATATGTTCATATTCCGCATGAGAAATCGATAGCGAACAAAACGTTCATATTTTAGAACACCTATACTTATAAACCTAAAGTAGACCTCTGCCACAGGGCAGATTCAAGTCACATAGAATTTTCCATTACCTAATAGGGGCGTGGAGTTTTTTTTATCGACGTATTTACAACCTCCACCCCTTATTTATATAAATATGTAAAATGAAATGTAAATAAAATTTAAATATTAAGAGAATTCTAGTGTAAATTTGAAAACATTATTGAAATTTATGAAATACAGCACTATGCTGAGTTTCCTATTTTCAAATATGGTATATTATTAATGCTTAGGTACCTACTTATACTGTTTCGTAATAATCCTATGTTTTGACAACATTCCATGTTTCATACCTACCTAGGAGCGTTCTTGATCATATGATGTCTAAACTTGCGAAAAAAAAAATAATAATAAAGAACTTGTTCATCAAAACTGATGCTAGGAGCATTATATTTATTTTATTAGTGAATTTAACCCAAATAATTGATAAATGCCATTGACAATTTGGACCAACTGTCGTAATAATTATCTTACGCTGTTATGATTTAGATACGAAAATAATATAGGTACTTACATGTACACATTAATGCTGCACAGTACACTGATATAAATAAGGGGGCTGTTCGTACAGCATCAGGATTGACTTATTGTATTATTTTACTGCACTCACGTCGGCTGAATTACAATGGAATTATGTTACAGTGGTTCAGTTATGACTTGATCGGGTATGCGCGTCGATATCGGTTCGCAAGTGTGGCGCGGTCGGCGACATCGGCGGCCAGCGATGGTGTATTGGCGGCGGCGAACGGCGCGGCCTGCCTGCGTGCGCACCACAGCTTGCCCGCCGCCGCACCGCAATCCGCACCGCTGCCTGCATGGATTTGGACTCCCAGAAGGTATCCTACACCCCCCAAACACTGTCGCCGTTCTCTCTCACATTCACTGACTGATATTACTTCAAATACCCCATTAGTATTTAGATCTGTTTACCTATAAATACCGAGCGATAACTTATAATTTGGTAGGTATAGTATAATAACAAATAGGTACCTACGTGATCTTTTATTTTGACTAAGTCTATACAAGGTTGAGTTATGGCAATTGAAAAAGTTGGCAGGAAATTATGTCGATGTTTGTTGATATTACGCCATGCGGTCTTCCCCTTTTCATTCGGTGCGTGAAAATTGTACTATGCACTGGTAGTATTTTACTACCTATTACAAGTGGTTACTTGGCTGGTTACCAACATATTATTATTAAATACCATTTTCATTAGTTTTTGCTAAATACCTACCGATATAATACAATAGCAATATCTTCCCAACAAGGGACCCCGAATTGGCGAAAGCGTTGAAAATAATTACCTCTTTTCGCTGGAGGTACATTTGGGACCAACGTGACAGAAGACGAATATGTCAAACTCATCTGTACATTGAATTTATTCTCATTTGATACACATTAACCGTGAAGTAAAGTTCTGTTTATGACATAAAACATAATTACACCTTTGAAACAATCTATGTAGGTACTTACATAAGTAGTTAAACAAAATCTTGGGACAATTCCACACAAATTTACCTAAGACCTAAGCAGCTTGTATAGTACAAGCGATGGCGAAACCGATATATGTCCATACATATCTATATATATATAGATATATACTTGAATACAAAAGCTTTCATTAATATCATCCACTGAGTTCCACATGGGATAGGCAGAGAACAGTAGCGCCAGACCTACAGACGTCTTTCGCATATCTACCTACATACCTACATCAAATACATCTTTCCTACATAAAATATTGGACATCCAAGGGAGTTCGCTTCAGGACATAGTTACAAGGCCTAAAATGGAAGCGATCTCGCGATCTTAAGCACCGCAGCCAGGACCTCTACACTTCCTCTACCTTCCCACTACACCAGCCAGCAGTCTATTTAGTAGAATCCAAGTACTTAGTATCTATATCAGAATATATCACTATTCTTATTTATTATATACTACTATTATATAGTTATAAAAAAGCCGTGGTGGCCGAGTGGTTCGAGCAGTTGCCTGCGACGCAAAGGTCGTAAGTTCGAATCCCGACTGTACCAATGAGTTTTTTCTGAACTTAAGTACAGTGATTAGTCACACCACGAGCTTTACGGTGAAGGAAAACATCGAGAGGAAACCTGCATACGTCTGAGAAGAAATTCAAAGGCGTTTGTATAGTTGTGCTGGAGTAACGGCTATGGACTCGCCATCTGTCACGTTGGCACCTAATATACCTCTGGCGGAAAGTGGGTGTGTGGGTATTACCTATACACCTCTGCCTACCCCTTCGGGGACCCTTGCGGGAAGGCGCGAGGATATATTATTATTATTATATAGTTACTAGATATGTATCTTTTCAGTTTATAGTGAAGGCAATAGTCGGTGTATAAAATCGGAATTGAATATAAAATGTCGCTTAATGAAAAACACATAAAAATAAAATCAGTCTCCATATCCGTGGTCTATAATTAACTACCGACAGAGATCAAATAACATTACGAAACTGGGTTAACAAAACTATCTTCGGTTTAGCACTCTTGAATATTTTAATTAGAAGGTATCTATGGTATTTTATTAGCCTTTATTTGATTTAACTCAGTTTTAATTACGTAGGTACGTAATAAAAACGTTGTGTTGTACTTAACAAAAGACGTATTTATGCGTTTTTGTAAAGTAGGTACCTACCTACGTCCTAACAACTCAATCCATACATCCAAATCATGAAGCGTAGCATACATGTATTTACGAAACGTTATCAGGGCTGTGGAAAATGACAAAGGGTAGGTAGGTACCTACTCCTCTATCCAGAAAACTCAAATTAAACTTCATTGTTCTTTTAATGCTGTAACGATAGATAATCAAATAATTCAATTTGACGAAATGATACATGCGAACGAAGCCCCGGGCAAATGTGTGAATTTTGGTATGATATTTGTTCTGTAAGCTTGTATAGTCAGATTGTTTGAAAAAAATAAATATTTATGACGTAATACGCTGTACTCTAACCAAATGGTTCCGTATCTCACTTCGACGGCTGTCCCGATTTCAGCGCGTATTCAATGTTGCTTGGCTAGGGAAAACGTCTACCTCATACATGGCAGGTAAACGGCAGTTATGTCAAGTGATCTTGTATAAACTCCGAAAGGAAAGGTGTGCTGAGAGAAGGATATCTATCTACCTATTTTAAATAGTGTCTCGGAGTCTTCTTCTAGAAGTTGTCGGGTATTATGAATAATAGCCTCCTATTTACTTCTCAAACGTATGCAGGTTTCCTCTCGATGTTTTCCTTCACCGTAAAGCTCGTGGCGGTTCTAACTGTACTTAAGTTCAGAGAAACTCATTGGTACAGTCGGGATTCGAACTTGCGATCTTTGTGTCGCAGCCAACTGCTCGAACCACTCGGCCCCCAGGGCTGTCCTATCCAAGACGAAGAAATAAAACCAATAGCTCCAAAAATAAAAAAAATATTAAAGTACTTTTTTTATTATTGTATTTTACTATTGTCCCAACAGATATCGCCATCTGTTAGAATAGTTTGGAGCTAACAGATAATTGCGACTATCAACTATCCAATAATTTGCAATAAAATTGAGATGTAAGCTATCCTATCTTTCAAATTCGATCAAACTGCACACAGTGTGCAAATTTGATTAAAATCAGTAAAGTAGTTTAGGAATCCATCGCGGACAAACAACGTGACGCGTAATTTATGTAGATAAGAAAGATTGGTATTATATGGGTGGGTACTACCTATACACCTCTACCTACACCTCGGGGACCCTTATGGGAAGGCGTGAAGATATATATATATATATATATATATATATATATATATCTTACGCTATATATATAAGTCCTTTCATTGTGGCCTATGACATTTTTGAGCAACTATCCTATTTTCTGAGACATACATATCATCACGCCAATCAATTTTCTGAGACACTGTATAAAATTAGTTGTGTCGCTCAGCTTCTCTAGGGTGAAGGCGGGAGGGCTTCCATATAGATTTTATGGGTTAGTATATATAAATATGTCTGGTCTAAAACCCGTGATTATGATACCTTAATACTAGTCACATTAGTTATATGAAAAACAAGCTTTTGACACAAATTTAGATACACATTTTACATGTTTTGTATTAAATGGGCTATATACTGAAATATTTAAAATTTTAAACCAGTCGGTCCAGGTTTTCCATCATAAAGTAAATAGAGTAGTACCTAAATTTACAATCTTCACTTGGACAGGTATTATGGAAACTGCAGCAATATGATAATTTTCTTTAATCAAAATAAGTGACATTAAGTTGAAATTACTTTCATTTTACATCCCCAAATAACTTGAATATAACTTTACACCATCTTAACTACCGACCCTCAACACAGCCAAGTATCGTCAAAGTACTATACTTAGGTCCAACCTTATTGTTAAAGTTAAATAATATTGTTCTATACATTTATCCAAGTGGAATATTTTACGAACTACTAAACACTTCGTAAATATTTGCGCCTAGTAGTTTCAATTTGTCATTGAGAGTGAGATGTTGTGTCAATAGCTCTGGAATGTTGGTACTGCCTTTGCACAAGTTTTTAGAAATCAGTTCATTTACCACTGGCAGCAGTTTGACAAAATACAGTTCCACTTTATTGACGTCAACAAAGGGTGCAGCACTTGCACCTAGCTGTAAAGCCCCGTTTGTCACAATGCATACATCCTCTACTTCTAGATGTTTTTTGGATGTTGGTTCAGACTTTGACACAAATAGGTTGGCCATCTCATCAATGACAGTGGAAAAGCTTCTGCTTACAGAAGATGTTGTAATTGAAATAACTTCATCACTCTCTAAGATATCCATAGTTTCCTTTACAATAGTGTCCAATTTAGCCTCATTAATTTCCGTATGGTCAACTAAATAGTGTGCCATTTTCTTGATAGGATCTCCTTCTGCAGTGTCAGTGCACAAAATTGTTTGTATCGACCAGAACATCTGCTCTACTTCTTGTAATGTAAGTTTCTTTTTAAGGGAGACTGGTTGAACAACCTTTCTGACAACTCTTTCAATTTGACTAATGAGGTCTTCAACCCCTTTGCCAACAAAATGGTGACAAAGAGACAGATACTTGGCCTGCAGCGTACTGTCCACAAGTGGGTCATCCTCTTGCACAGAATCCCTGTATAGGTATCCACCAATGATGTTCAACTGTGCACGTAGTGTTACCTGTAGTATGCAGAGTGCATATACAAGAACACATATTCTGGTGAATATTAAAATTTTCATTTCTTCCCACAATTCCAATTTGTTATCTGGATTCTCTTGAAGCTTCTGAACAATTTCCTCTGTGTTTAAGTTATTTAAAATACTTTCAGAAACAATTTTGGACAGGGAAAGAATTGTCTGATTGCAGGTACGTTCTGTGCTCTCAAAGTGCTGTTTCTTACGAGTCATTTCAAAGAACTTTTTTGCCTCTTTCTCTTGCCAGTCTCGTAATTTCTTCTGGGCATAGCTTGTGATTAAATAGAGGCCACCAAAAACTGCTCCAGTAACAATAAACTTCCTCCGGTGACGGTGCAAAAAGTTTTTGAGGCTTGAAAACATTTTTCTTGGTATTGTTTCTTTATTTACTGGAATTCAAGAGGAGCATCCGAGCGATACTTCGTTGTATTCATAAGACGCTTGGTGATAAAGGTAGTTGCATCAATGAACCTTTCAACACAGTTCATGATGCAAACTTCAGTTTTTGAGTCCAGTCTGCTGGACGGGCGGCCCATGCAAGTATCCCAGCATGTGTCAGTGAGACCATGTACCAACACCTGAAAGGTAAATAAATATGTTTTTGTAAATAAGTAATAACTGGGGGACACAGAACATAAACCCTTCAGATATGTAAAAGTATTTTTACCAATATTTTATTCATCAAACCAATTTTCGGGAACAGTATGATGCTTGATACTATAGTATATTTTAAGGGACCCTATAAGATTTTAATTTTGATTAAATTAAGTTGAGTAGCAATTATAAATTAGCAGTAATGTAAATCAAGCGATAATTTAAACTCCACTTTTCTCCTATTTATTTTACTCAAATAATCAATGATTTATAATATATACCATAAGAAACACGATGTAAGGTACATACGTTTAAGATCATATTGGAGGTGATTATTTTTTATACGAATCTATGAAGGATCTTCAAATTACAAGCTTGACATGTCTTTAGGTTATTATAAAACTTACGTAGTCATATAAATACGTTCGTAACTTTTATAATATCCTTTAATATGTTTTGTTAGGGCAAAGGTCAATAACAGAGAATAATAGTGAAGTTTGTTCCAATTTTCCCAGTGGGATTATCATGCGGATAGCCATTTTACATTTGGAATTGAATTCGCTGTTCAGCTAATATGAAGTGCATGTTCTAGGTACCTGGAAACGTTGTTTCTGCGTTTCAGCAAGTATAAAATGTTCCAACTGGGGATCAACAATTTCTTTTTCGGTCATAATCAACAATGATCACCGGTTTTGATAGGCAAATTTTTATAAGAATTAATGAGACATGGTAGTACTATATTAGCTCATTAGATAAGTGTCGAGGCAATAACAAAAATTTCAAGCGATTGAGAAATAATAAGACAAATATTAATATAAACGGGAACTTTAGACCTGTGAGCCGAGCACGAAGACGATTAGACGACGACACGACAGTAATAAAAAATATAATAGCAAAAGAATCTATTATCCTCTATATAATTTGTGGTGATATTCTATTGTGCTCCGAGCCATTAATATTATTTAGATTAGAATGTTCTGATCAGAGGCACTCTGTGGATGGCGTGAGTGATAGTCTATGGACTATAAATCAAGCTAATAAATAATAAAAACTAATATAAAAGACACTGGGGAAATTATATGCTTATTATATTTATTTCCAATCTATTCTCTTTACATCTTAAATCAATAATTAGAGGTAATAATAAAAAAAACAATGAAATAATAAGCATTAAAAGGATGAATTTTAAAGTTTTATTATAATCAATGAAATTTTAATATTGTTTTCTAAGACTAGGCTCCAAACTACTATAAAGATTATAAGAAAAAGCTATCAGGACGCCGCATCACTGTTTTAACTTTTGCTTTCAAAGCCGACATTCGACAATGACTTGGTATTTGGAATTAAAGATTCCTGTCAAAACAAACATATTTCGCTTGTTTTAAAATATTTAATATTTGAGTTACTATTATGGCACATATCACTCAATGGAAATTTTTCGAAGAAACTGATTTAAGTGCTTGTACTCTGGTTATTCCAAGTGTTGCCGTTGGAAACGTTGGGCAATTAACCTGCGACTTGTTAATATCATCGTTATGTATGAAGAAAATTGCCTCAATATATAGCCCTGCCTTCATTCCTATATTAGGATGTGATCCATATAACTTAAATTCCAGCAGCCTTTCGACGTCTTGTGAGCTGTATTACTGTGGATCTAGGAATTTATTAGTCTTGCAGATCCGCGCTCCACTTGTGTTCAAGTATGGACAAACTTTTCTGCAAGAAGTCGTATCAACGTTTAAACAGAGGGGTATAAGAGATGTAATCGTTTTATCTAGCAGTTTTGCACATGAGAAGAAACATATAATGAGCTCACAATTCAGGTTTGTGGCAAATGAAACTAGTCCACATATAAGGAAAGCCAGACTTCTAAACTGGGTAGAGCATGAGCCCATGGACACTAGTTTGAAGATATATGGTGGAGGATTTGCTTCATTGCTGTATAAAACATGTTTGGACAACTCATTGCCATGTCTGGTACTATATAAATACTGTTCTGAAGGCGATAACATACCTGATGCATATGATACTATTCAATATCTACATGATGTTATTCCAATTTTAAATAACAAAGCAGATTTAATGACAGAACTTGTTCAGCCAGTATCATGGAAACTTTTGTTTGGTAGACCACCACCTAAAGATATTTACTGATTCAAACTCATGTATTTCCTTGTGAAATGTTTTTATTTTTGTCAATAAATTCAAATAACCAGTCGATTTGCAATATTTTTTCAACACCTTGACCGGCTTGAAGGCTATCATGGCGGCATGTCTGAAGTATTGTGAGATGAGTGTATGAACGAGGTTCTTATAATTACTAATTAGTGTCATTGGTTTTTTGCCATACTAATTATGTATAAATTAATTATATTGTACTTGTATATTCAATTTAATACATACATACATATCATCACGCCAAGTCCCTAGCGGGGTAGGCAGAGAGTATAGAGCGCCAGTTCTCTCTAGACTTACATACCTCTTTCGCTTCGTCCACGTTCATCAGTCTCTTCATACATGCTCGTCGGTTTCGAGTACTCTTAACGTTCCCGTCCTTGAGAGTCCGATCGATTTGATCCAGGTAGTTGGAACGTGGCCTTCCTCTGCCTCTTCTTGCACACACTTTTGCTTTGTATATCTGTTTCGTCAATCTTTCTTCGCTCATCCTTTCTATGTGTCCAAACCAACGTAACATGCCTTTCTTCATCTTTACAATCACGCCCTCATTCACGCCAGTTGATTTGCGAATCTCTTCATTGCGGACTCGATCTAAAATCGTTACTCCGCACATTTTTCGAAGCGATCGCATCTCAACTGCATTCAAGCTATTTTCATACTTCCTCTGACATACCCAGGATTCGCTGCCATACAACAAGGGAGGTACCAATATCGCGTTGTGGACAGCAACTCGAGCATTCTTGCTCAGACTTTTACTGCCCATCAACGCCGACATGGCTCCATTCACCTTATTTCCGGCAGTTATCCTTCTTTCAATATCTTTTTCATACTTTCCATCTCGTGTGAACATGCTTCCAAGATATACAAATTCATTCACTTGCTCTAGAATTTGCCCATTTACCGATATAGCACACTCGGTCACTTGTTCATCTCTTTCGAATACCAGAACCTTAGTCTTGCCAGCGTTTAGGCGCAGCCCCTTCTTTTCACATTCCTCTTTCATTATGGTAACTAGTGACTGCAGTTCGCCCTCTGATGACGCCAGTAAGACCGCGTCATCCGCGTATAATAGGCAGTTGACCACTAAGTTTCCCATTTTCACTCCACATCCGTGCGTTCTTAGTGCTCTCAGACAGTTATCTAGATATATAATGAACAGCCAGGCAGACATGATACACCCTTGTTTGACCCCCGACTTCACATCAAACCAGGGTGACATCTCACCGTTAACCCTAACGCATGCCTCGCTATCACTATAGAGTGATTTCACGGCATGCAGTAGGGAACTGCTCACTCCATATCCAGGCAACACGTCCCAGAGTTCCTTTCGTACGACTCTATCAAATGCCTTCTCCAAGTCGACGAAAGCGCAGAAAACCCTTTGGTTAATATCCAAAAACTTTTCCGCGATTCCGCGAAGCGAGAAGGTTTGATCCATACATCCTCTTCCTGTTCTAAATCCACCTTGGGATTCCCAGAGAAACCTTTCGGATCGCTCTTGCATTCTTATCGTCAGGATCTTCGTGTACACTTTACTAGCTAAGCTGACCAAGCTGATGGCTCTGTAGTTTGAGCAGTCCAATCGTGATCCCTTTCCTTTATAGAAAGGCACGATGACTGCTCGCCTCCAGTCGTCCGGAACATCACCCTTTTCCCAGCAAAGATTGCATAGCAAATAGATGACGTCCCAGACCGCTGGTCCACCGTACTTGATCATCTCAGCCGTAATCCCATCTATTCCCGCAGCTTTTCCACATTTCAGACTTCTTATCGCTCTTATAATCTCTCCCATACTTATTTTATCCGCTATAGGATCCTCGATAGATTCTGTTGGAGGCAGCTCTATGAGTAGATCAGCGGCATTATCATCATACATATCTTTATAAAATTCACTCCATCGCCTGAGGACGTCTGTTTTGTCTGTAAGTATGTTATTGTCCTTCGAATAAATCACATTCATCCTACTACTAGCTGTAACACAATTTCTGGACTTCTTAACTTCTCTCCAAAAAAGTTTTGCATTGTCTTTGAAATTATGTGACAGTTTTTCGTCTACAGTCATTTGGAACCTCTCACGCTTTTGAGCTATTATCTCTTTCGTACGATTTTTTTGCAGGCGATATTTTTCTTTCATCTTTTCTTTCATACTTTCACTTGAGCTGGACATAGCCAAAATGTCTTGCCTTGCATCCTTCTTCTTTTTAACTTCTTCTTTCACTTCATCATCCCACCAACCATCGCCATTTTTGGTTGTCCGCCCTTTCGAAATGCCACAAACCTCTTTCGCGGCGCATAATATGCTGGACTTAAGGAACTGCCAACAAACATCGACACTCTCAAACACATCTTTCGGTGGACAGGCTAGCTGTTCAGATACCCTTTCTTGATATCTGTCTCTAATAGCCGCATCTTGAAGCCTCCAGCTTTTGATGCGGTCTGCGACTGCAGAACAGGGACCCCCAGCGCGGGATCGCCAGCCCGCGAACAGACCTCTTATCCTAGTTATAACTAGGAAGTGGTCCGTTCCCAGGTCAGCTCCCCTATATACCCTGGTGTCCATTACCTGTGTTCTGAGTCGCTGATCTATTAGAAACAGATCTATCATGCTTCGCTCATTTTTCCGTTCCCATGTATACTGATGAATCCTTTTGTGGTCGAACATGGTGTTCGCCACAAAGAGGTCTCTCTCCATGCATACATCTAATATCAGCTTGCCTGCCTCGTTCACTCTCTTATCACCATACTTGCCGAGTACTGCCTCGTAATCCTTACGGGCTGTCCCGACCCATCCATTCAGATCACCACAAATAATCAGCTTTTCATTCCCTTCTTTCGTCTCTAGAACATTACTCACACATTCCCAGAACTTATTCAGGTCGCAAGTGTCCGCTGAGGCCACCGGAGCATACACCGCGACTAAAAATAGTCGGGTAAGGCCTATTTTAAAGCGAGCCCAAATAAGTCTGGGGCTCACCGCATCATAACTTATCATACATTCTGCCAAGCGGCTGGATAGTAGAATTCCCACTCCCTGGCAGGCGTGCTCGGTATTTGCCACTCCTGACCACAGCACTAAACTCCCGCCCGGGAGCTCGTCTACTCCACTACCCTTCCGCTTGGTTTCAGACAAGCACACAACGTCTAACTCGCTCTCTGTCATAACATCGATCAATTCGTTCATTTTATCAGCCATACCTCCTCTTACATTCCATACACCCATCCTACACTCCACACTCCACTTCCCGCCGTGAGGCACTCTGCGTGATGGGTGGCGGTCCCCATCGCCGCACTGTGCTGTATTTTTCGCACCAGCGGGGACGGACTGGTGCGCGTCGCCTCGGGGGCACGCCCTAACAGCCGTCCGGCCAATGCGCATCGAGTGGAATTGCAGCCCTCTGGGCTGGCAGGAATCGCGACGTGCACGCTTCCACTGTGATCCCTGTGTGATCACTGTGATTCAATTTAATGTAATATTTAATTAATTATAATTTTTATTTTATTAATGTGAATGTCTGTCGGTTACACTTTCATGCCTAAATGACTGAACAAATTTAATGAAATTTGGTACAGAGATCGTCTAGTGCCTGACAAAGGACATATAATACTTTTAATGCTAAAAACGGGTTGTAAGGGGTTGAAATATGGGATGAAAGTTTGTATAGAAAAATTAAAACAAAATTTAATGCAGCTCAAAGTCACTATTCCAGGCGGAAAAAGTCACAGGGAATACTGTTTCAGAGGTAAGGTGTGACAAACTGACCAAACTCAAAGTGTGATTTGGTTATGTTAGCTTCTGATAAATTATAAAAAAATAATTATTAATATAAATTTGAGATTGTGTTAAATCGTCTTTCTTCTATTCTCCTCTATTTTGGCATAGTGCAACAAAATTTTCACATTGCAGCAGTAAAAACAACTAAGACTTGCATACCTACACCATATATTTTCATAATCAACATGATAATGAATAATGCTAAATTTTAAATAATTATTGACTACATAATAATCATAATCATAATCATAATCATAATTGTTTATTGCTCTTCCACTTACAATAATATCACATTATATATAATATCAGGGTATACAGTGGACCCTGTTGGGCACAGCAACTTGTGAGAGGGACACAAATTATAAAAAGGGGAACAATGAAGGTACTTGCTAACTTATTCTAACCTTAAAATATAAACATAACTTACATTTATTTACCGAAAAAAATATATATTAATAGAAACTTAAAAAAGAAAAATATTTATATAAATAGAAACTTAAGAAACTATTTTTAGGAAACAATTACAGATACAGAGAGAAACATTTTTCAAACAATAATTCTTTAACTAATTTTATATATTTATTAAAATTATTTTCACTCCTTATTCTATTAGGGAGTTTATTAAATATATTAATTGACATAACGAAGGGGCTGTTAGTGTGTAGTGTCAGTCTTGATGTTGGTTTAATTAATTTATTTTTACGTCTCAACGAGTATTTTATGGGTATGTCGTCATATTTGGTATAAAAGATTGGGTTTTTCTTTATAAATTTACAAATTTCTAATATATAAATACATGGTAGTGGTAATATTTTAAATAGTCTGAAGTAGGGCTTGCAACTGTCAGTATTAGTTATATTGGCTAGTATTCTCACCAATTTTTTTTGTTGTATGAAGAGTGAGTGTGCATTAGTACTATTTCCCCATAGAATTATGCCATATGTGAGCCACGAGTAGGCATATGCATAATATGTAGTGAGTGCTGTGTTATAGTCTGTAGTTTTTTTTACCTCACGGAGAGCATATGTAAACTTAGATATTTTAGTTTCAATTTTTTTTATGTGTGTTTTCCAATTTATATGTGTGTCTATTGTTAAGCCGAGTAATGGAAAATGTTCTACTTTCTCAAGGATTTTATTGTCAAATTTAAAGTCAATGTTTAGGGGTATTTTTTGATATGGGTGGTAGGACATTATTTTAGTTTTTGTAAAGTTAATTTCAAGATTATGTTCCTCTAACCAGTTTTTTGTTTTTTGTAGGATGGAATTCAGCTTTAAATTTAAATTTGTGGCATTTTGGCATGATGTCAGTATTGATACGTCATCAGCAAAAAGTACACAGGGTTCATTAATAATTTTTGGAAGGTCATTTATGTATATAAGGAACAGTAAGCAACCAATCACACTACCTTGGGGTATCGATGCATTAACATTTATCTGATTTGATCGTATAGTTTGTATCTCTCCAGTGATTTCATTCCGATATTCTAGCTCTACGTATTGCTTTCTATTTTGTAGATAGGATGTGAACCATTTGTGTGGTATGCCGCGGATACCCACCCCATATAGCTTGTTTAATAATATGTTGTATTGCACTTTGTCATAGGCTTTGGACATGTCTAATAGTATACCTATTGGATATTGCTTTATATCTATTACGTTAAGGACTTTTTGAATATATTTATATACAGCGAGTGTCGTCGACCTATTTTTCCTGAATCCATTTTGTGACTCATCAAAAATTTTATTTTTCTCACAGAAATTGTATACGCGGGAGCACATGGCTTTTTCAAATATTTTTGAGGCGGCGGATAGAAGGGCTATAGGGCGATAATTATTTTTATTTGTTTTGTCGTCTTTTTTATGAACTGGTTTTATTATTGATATTTTAAGTAAATCTGGGAACTGGCCTTCATTAAAAGATTGATTTATAAGTAAGGTGAAAGGTACTGTAAGTTCATCTGCACACTGCCTAATTAGAGAGGGTGGAAGTTCGTCTATACCGCAGCTATTTGTATTTCTTAGACTTTTTATAATTTTATTTATTTCTGGGTAATCGACAGGAGTGAGGTACAGGGAGGACTCAGTAGGGTTGATCACGGGGCGGCCGCGGGGTCGTGAGCACTTTTGTGTTACACCTGTTTCTCCAATTGAGGCGAAGAAGTCATTAAATGTGTCGGCTATTTCCTTAGGGTCCTGAGATATTGTATTATTAATTTGTATTTTTATATTAGTGAAGTCTTTTTTTGATTTTTTATTTGTTCTATCATTAATTATACTCCACATAGTTTTTGTTACATTGTTAGATTTTTTTATTTGGTTAATGTATTGTAATTTCTTTGCAGTTGTTATTGTATTTTTTAGAGTCTTTTCGTATGTTTTGTAATGACTTGTTATTATGTTGTTATTTGTTTTTGTTGAGAGTATTTTAAATAGCCTCTTATTTTTGCATGATATTTTTATTCCTTTTGTTAACCAGCGTTTGTTTGAGTTTCTTTTTGTTTTAATTTTTTGTTTAGGTATACATTTATTTAACTTATTGTGTAGAATATTATGAAATGTTTCGTAATTTTCATTTATGTTTTTGTTATTGGAGATAATGTTGTGCCAGTCAATTTTTTTTAATTCTAATTTGAATTTTTCAATATTATTATAATTAAAGTCTTTTTCTCTTTGACCATGTATTATCCTTTATTTGTGTTGGGATATTCATGTGTAATATTGTACATAGATGATCAGAGAAACCAAGTTCCTTTACGGACGAACATAATGAGTGTTTGTTGAAGTTAGTGAAGATTAAATCAATGCATGTTGAAGTGGTGTTAGTTATGTGTGTAGGTTCTTTTACATGTTGGGTGAACTTATATTCAGACATTAGATTTAGAAATTTGCGAGTTTTTGGGTTATCCTTTAGTATATTAATATTAAAATCACCTCCTATTATAATATCATGTTTTCTGAACTTAACATTTATATAACTTAAAATTTCTTCCATCTTAGTAAAAAATAAGTCTTCTTCTTTTCTATTCCAGTATATGTTTAACAGCAGTATATTTTCCTTCGGTAGTATAATCGCGCATGTCTCCAGTGAGTAGTCAACAGACATTCTTGCTATTTCTTCTTTCTCAATGTGTTCCATTTCCTCTCGTATGAGAATGCAAACTCCACCTCCTCCTCGGGTTTTCCTACAATACGATGCTGCTACTTTGTATCCACTTACTTGTAAGATATCTAACTGTCCCTTTGAAAGCCACGATTCTGATATGCATATAACTGGGTATATAGGGTTTTGTTCTATGAATGCTTCTAGTATATGAGTTTTATTGTTGATGCTTTGAAAATTTTGGAATAAGATTTTAAATGGTAGGCCGTTGTCTTCGAAAGGAATAGTTGCCTTTAGTCGCGTCTTTTACTTGCTGTCCATGTATTTCCATCGATTTATTGTAGTTGTTTGGTGGCAATGTGGTTTTCGGTGTATTGTCAGCATTTTTATTTTGCAGTGTATTTTTCTCAATGTCAATTTTTTTTCCTTCAATATATAATTGGTTATTTCTAAATGTCGCATGTAGTCCTTTCTTTCGCGCTGTTATCATTTCATTCTTCATTATGTTTCTAATTGTTCTCGCATTTTCATCTAAATATTCGGATATTGCTAGATCAGATTTCTGGAATCGGAAGGTATTCCTTGTAATGAATCTGGTCATTCTTTTGCTAATGAGCTCGACCACTAGTGGTCGTGTGTTTCGAGATCCTGGCCGTCCCACCCTATAGGTGTCCTCAATGTATCCGGTGAGATCCACTTGTAGCTGCTCGCGGAAGGCTTGTATAATCCGCATGTGAAGCTCAAACTCAGGTTCTCTATTGAATTCTGTCAATCCGTATATAACAATCTTCTTCTCACAATTCTCGTTGATGTTTACAGCTTGTGGTGTTTTTATTCTATTTTGAAGTTCCATTAATTCTTTTTTTATATGTTTATTCTCTGTATCTAGTTTTTCTATTTTACTATTTATGGCATGTATATCATGTATCCTCAGATCATTTTGGGTGCAGAGATTGTTTATGTCCTCTTTCAAGCTAGCTACAGCTTTCGCAACTTCCGATTTGATCGTGTTTTTTAATTCATCTATTATAGATCTATTGTTTTGTTTTAGTTCTTCACTTATTATTTTTCGTAGGCTTTGTAATGTTATATTCGTGTTTGTGGGTGATTGTGAAGTAATGCTCTGCGTATCTCCTAATAAGCTTGTATACTGTGTATCTTGTGTATCTATCGAGTCGTTGTTTCTACTTCTTGACTTTTTCCTCATAGTAATGTTTTCAACATCAGGCGAGGCTTTTTGTATGCTGGTTAGGTAGTTTTCTTTAGGCCGTATAGGAGTATCAGTATTATTAGATTTAGGTAGCTTGCAATGACAAGCTGGACATATCCATCTTATTTTGTCTTTCGGCGACATTATGTTGTGATATCGCTCATAACTTATGTTAGCACATTGTAAATCATATTTTTTGTGGCATAATGAGCATGTTAGGTATTCGCCATTTATGCAATTTTGTTTACATCCAGCGCACGGTCGCTCCATCTTTTGAGAGTATTTCAGTACTTTGTTAAGATGTATGAAGCGCAGTAGAAGTATCAATTTTCGCTTCTAATTTATCGATAGATGGCGTTATGGGTATAATTCGGACAGTATTACTGTTACGTTATTTACAGTTTAATAGATATTTACGCAGAAATGGTTATAGAAAGAATCTTCATACTCATCTTATAATCCTTTATTTGAGTAAGTTGGCCATTACACTTATTTCCACTCAGTTGTATTATTTTAAATCTGTTCCACTGATTTTTCCGTTATATTTTAGTATTTAAAATATTAGCAATAATATTAATATTTCAGGGCTAATAACACTTGTAAGTACGTTATATAGTTTTATGCACAGAGTGAACACAATTTTACTTATTTTATTCCACTGTTTACATTTTTTTTAACGAAAATACGCGGAGATCGTTGTTTACATGAGCACAGTAGCGCCCTCTATCCCCATCTAATCCTCTATCCATACTTGTATAACTGTAGGTAATTTTTGTGAATGATGCTAAAAAACTAATTGAATATGGATGTTATGATACTTAAAAAAAAGTATTGTTCTTGTTGCATTCAGTTACATCACAAGTCTATGTGATGACGTTTTCACCATCTATTCAATATTCTAGCCCCTTTTGTAGGTTGAAGTCTTTGACCTAGTGGATACGTTTTGATACTTTAATGTCTGAGTACAGATGGCGCTAGATGTAGGTAGATTTACAAAATCAATTACAATTGGTACACTTTAACATTAATATTGTATAAAATTTGAAAACTAAGAAACTTAAGAAAAATTTAATTCAATGATTTTTGAGGTTTAAATTGACATTTAGATAGAATTCTTATCTTAGGCTAGCTGAGCTAACTTTATACTAAATAACTAAAAAACATATCCTATAGTACAAAATAAAATAACACAGAGGCACATTTATAGATACACATTACTAAACCCATTTCTATATTAATATGTATAGTCGTGCTTGAGTAACGGCGATGGACTCGCCATCTGTCACGTTGGCACCTAATATACCTCTGGCGGAAAGTGGGTGTGTGGGTATTACCTATACACCTCTGCCCACCCCTTCGGGGACCCTTGTGGGAAGGCGTGAGGATATTATTATTTATTATTTATTATATATTTCTATTAATAATATAATATATAGAGCCGTGGTGGCCGAGTGGTTCGAATCCCGACTGTACCAATGAGTTTTTCTAAACTTAAGTAGAGTGATTAGTCACACCACGAGCTTTACGGTGAAGGAAAACATCGTGAGGAAACCTGCATACGTCTGAGAAGAAATTCAAAGGCGTATGTATAGTCGTGCTTGAGTAACGGCGATGGACTCGCCATCTGTCACGTTGGCACCTAATATACCTCTGGCGGAAAGTGGGTGTGTGGGTATTACCCATACACCTCTGCCTATCCCTTCGGGGACCCTTGTGGGAAGGCGTGAGGATATTTATTTTTATAATAATATTCATGTAAAAAAATAATAATAAGTATAATACTAAGGCCTTACATAGATTTTCCAATGGACGTCGATACCAGGGATGTTGCGAATATTCGCATCCGCATCCGCAAATGCGGGGCTTCCGCATGAATTTTGACATCCGCATCCGCATCCGCAATAATGAATGCGGATTTTCATGCGGATGCGGATGTTATACAAGTTGCGACAATAAAGAAATTGGGCGGGGCCGGCGAATGGCGCGTGCTGTTCGCATGTGAAAATGACCAATAGGAGCGTTTAAAAATGGTTCCGACGCGTTTTTCTTGTAAATAAATCATTACGTATTTGTTTGCGCTATGGATTACTTATCGTATAGACATATATTTTGAATGTTATTGTGATACAGTGATCATTGAGTGTAAATAATTGTTTATTGGGAAATCTTTATATTAGCCTTAGCTCAGCTTATTACTTTAAAATCGCCAGGTAAATGCCATTGTGTTACACCGGTAATACATTTCGTTGTAGGTAAACTTTATTGTTTTATAACAATATCCTTTATTTTTTCAGCGAGTTTCCCGTTATTGATTATCTAACAAGTTTACTAACAATGTCACTACCTACACAAAGTAATATATGGAATAGGCATGACGAAAGATTTTGAACCTATAATGAAGTAATACACATTACTATTTACGAAAAAAACCTATTTTTCCGTAATAAATTAAGGTTTAGCGTACTTTAAAGCCGTTTTTTAATTACTTTTTCAATAGTGCGCGAAAGCAGCTCTTATGTATGACGCCATGCGCTGTGGTGTCATTGGTGTTTCAGTCAAAAATGCTGATTATATTATAATTTTTTTAAATTATTGAAAGCTTATTAATATCAACATTAAAATTAAAAAGAAATCATTTTTTAAATTCCATTTAATACGCATTTTCCGCTTAAAATTTTACGTTATGTCACGTCCATTGTAATGTAACCGCCTTGAATAAGAAAAGGCGGCAATATTACTGTTTATTTAGGCGCCTATTTTTTACTTCACTTACTAATATGATACTTAGTAAGTGAAGTTAAAAAAATAGGAGCACTTTACATTTCTATTTTGTTTAATAACCATTTTAATTATCATTGTTCTAATTCTACATTCATATGTAATACTATATGTGCCCGCTACTTCGACCGCGTGGAATTTAACAAAAAAAATTTTGTTTTATTTCTGAAATAAAATTAGGCTAAGTTTACTCCTTTTTACATCAGCTACCAGCCAGTGTAAGTCCCATCAAAATCGGTCCAGCCGTTTCAGAGATTAGCCGGAAAACAGACAGACCGACAAACAGGCAAAAGTAAAAAAAAAATTTTTGTATAGGTACCGTGTTACATCCATATGTATTAAGTAAAATTGTATTTATTTGTATAGATTTATATCAGATCTTAAACATCCGCTGCGGATGCGAGCCTTCATATATCCGCATCCGCGGATGTGAAAAAATCGGCATCCGCAACATCCCTGGTCGATACCATCGTACGAGCTGTGACGTCATAAACAAATGTCCATTGATCCCGAAGAACTAGCTGAAGCCGAGCTAGAAGCTGTATGGGGTCTGTATTAAGGTACCTATTTATACCTACAATCTTTGCGTGGATATAGATCGCTAATAACTGAGCCATTTTATACCCGTGGGAAATCATCCCCATTTAAGATTTTCGAAGTGGGTCGTGCCATAATTAATTAGATCGAGACCGCGAGCAGATTGGCTGATCGTCTAATCAGGTATTCCAAGCGAACCTCTGTCGGTTGTAGCATGATGAATTGGTTATTATTCTTTAAACACAAAATTGGTTGTATACCTATATATTACACGATTTGTATACGTATTGTAGTAAATTACAAGCAAAGTGTTAATGCTGTTACAAATGATGTCCATTCCGCAAAGCAGAATACTGGAAACAGTAAAATCAAAGGAAAAAATACATGAACTAAATTTAGGAACTTATCAAGTATATCTATCTCCCAATCAATAATAACAATGTGGCCAAATGAGGTTATTATTGTAGAAGATTATCCTACAGCGTCCGCGCGGATTATCCCATACGAACCTAGGCTATTAGAGCGGTATCCCGAGGGTCGTCGAATACACAACTGCAATCTATACTAAACACGGAACTATTCGCGATAAAGTAGATTTTGAAAGCGGGACGTGTAATATACCAATTATACCGAGCTGTACCAACTTTTGCCCAACGTCGTTAACTTAATGTTACATACTATTATTCTTCTCCCAAGTACCATAATTTGAACTTTGAAGGACATTGAAATAAATAAAACTACGATTAATAATAAGTTCTTTAAGTTACGTCTAGCTATTAATCGGTACCAAAGTGAGGTTTTCATGATCGTAGACTGAACTCCGTGTACATCCTTTCTTGTTCCTAAGGTCTCAATTAGTAATCTGAAGAGAAAAAATACACATTACGCAAATGTAATGTGTATTCAGGCGTAATTCAGGTATATTAGATAAATTAAATTACCAAACTCAGCAAAACTTAATGTTATTTTACTTAAATTATTTTCCAGCGCCAAGTAATATTCCAGTGACTGCATTGTTATGAAAACTATTTTGTGTCTTTTCGGCTTAATCAACTTGCCATACTGCAGTTAAATTTAACTTTATGGTCAGCGCATATGTTCACAGTTATAGCCGCATGTCGAATTCTTATATTTTCATTCCCGTTGCCGAAGTGAAAAGTTACAGCCGTGGTGGCCGAGTGGATCGAGTAGTTGCCTGCGATATAAAGATCGCAAGTTTGAATCGCTAATTACCAATGAGTTTTTCTGAACTTAAGTGATTAGTCACACCACGAGCTTTACGGTGAAGGAAAACATCGTGAGGAAACCTGCATATGTTTGAGAGGAAATTCAAAGGCGTATGTATAGTCGTGCTTGCGTTACACGGCGATGGACTCGCCATCTGTCACATTGGCACCTAAAATATATCTCTGGAAAGTGTGTGCATGGTTACTACCTATACACCTCTGCCTACCCCTTCGGGGACCCTTGTGGGAAGGCCTGAGGATATCTATACTAATATTATAAAGCTGAAGAGTTTGTTTGTTTGAACGCGCTAATCTCAGGAACTGCTGGTTGGAATTGAAAAATTATTTTTGTGTTGGAATCCATTTCTCTAGGAAGGCTTTAGGCTATATAACATCACGATATGACCAATAGGAGCGAAGCATAAATGAAAAATGTTGCAAGAACCGGAAAAAATATTCCTTTTTGAGAGCTTCCGTTGCGTGCGCTGCGTAAACGGTTTAAGTTACGAAAATATCATGTACGAGGGAATTGTTCCACTTTAAAAGTTTAAAAAAAAAGTCAGCATATGTCTATCTTTTAAGATTGAACCACTATAACCCTTTATATTGGCAATTAAATTTGTTCGAAATTAATGCATTATTTGCGGGGATGTTTTGTCAACACAATATTAATCCTTATCCAAATAAATATATTATTAATCACAAGTATTTTAATGTAAACGAAATTGTACCTGACATCACTTGACATGACTTGACTTGACATCATTTCAATCAACATCTTAGGAGATAGATATAATAATGTTAAAATAACTCCACAATTCAGATGCGTGGTTGGCTCGCTACGGAACGGTTGAACTCTCAGCAGACTGATTTTTATTTGTTTTTGCGATTTTTAAATTACTCTTATTCACTTCACTCACTTCATTACTGAAACAACTCTCTCTCTCTCTCTCTTAGGTACGCAGACTGTGCCCGGGACTTCATCCGCGTGGAATATAACAAAAAAAATGTTGTTCAGTTTCTAAAATAAAAGTAGCCTAAATTGCTCCTTTTTACATCTGCCAGTGAAAGTCCCATCAAAATCGGTCCAGCCGTTTCAGAGATTAGCCGGAACAAACAGACAGACAGACAAAAATTGTAAATAGTATAGTTTACATCTCAAAATTTGACCCGATAGGTGGCGCTGCGATCGTGTTACGAGTAATTTAACTTTTTCACCCAAGCGAAGCTAGGCGGGACAGCTAGTATATAATATAACTGTATCCCTTGCTAAGAGAGAGTGTTATATCTCTCCCTATTCCTTTGGAGTCCTTTGAGGGAGGGCGTGATGGTCTGATATAATAAAAAAACTACTAATAGTAATGCCATGAGATGTGGAAAGCGTTCCTGGCCACGTTTTTAGCTTACGCAATCTTAAGGGCGCGCAAAAACGATTTTTTAACCGACGCGATAACCGATGGTATGCATTATAAATGTTGGAGAATGAACGCGGAATGGTGAACCTTCGCAACGGCCACCCAGCGGGCGCTAAAGTGTTATAAATCGCCTGTTATCGCCCCCGAGCAATAACTATTTTATGGCCCTATAAAGACAACGTAACTTTATCTATCAAAAATGGAGTACGAAGGGATTTTTTTAAGCGCCTGCACGCTGTATGGTCTGTTAAAGTTACGGGGTTTGGAAAAGTTAGGTAAAAACGCTTTAAAATCACCCTCGGAAATCCGTAGGCGATTAATACAGTCTATAGGAAGAGAAGAATAGGAATAATAATAATAGAGAAGTGAGAATAAGAGGGAAGAAGAAGAATTACGCTAGGCAACCTAGGTCACCTGCAAAATCAAGACAGTTTCTCTTTCTGAAAAAGTTTATTTGCCACCTTAGTGATATATAAAAAAGTGACAGCCAAATTTTAAATCTGAATTCCATCATTTAGTCTTTCGCCTGAAGTTCAGAGATACCTATATAATTAAAACAGCTAACTGAATACCCCACCTTATTAGATGGTCTATAAGAAAGACAATATCAATTAGGTAGTTTTTTAATTAAGCGTGTGGGTGAACCTTATTGTGTTGGGGCGTGTGTAGATAGATTTATCACGGGCGCAATGAATGCATTAACCCTCCTCAATTGAGTTCACGCGCTTCACACATATGTAAATTGCTAGGTATTGTACATTTACTTTGTGAGTAACACAGCTGTAATAAGTTATTTTATGTTAGTTCTAACATATTTTCGTATATATTATCAGGAAACTTGTTTTTTGTTCTTCTTATTTTTGGGTACCAAGCGCATTCCCATTCCTAAAAGCTTTGTTGCAAAATGGTCTGCATTTTTAAAACAAAGGGTCCTGTTATAAATGGGCGCTTTTGCCCGGGGGCGGTGATCTCGTGCCGAATCAATTAAAGGACCTTTCTCTCTAGCTCCCATTCTCTCGCAACTCAATGAGCTGCTACAAATCGTATCACAGCGCTTTTTATCATGGTATAACCTAATTTCATCACCTATTTTTTCATTAATATTAATAGTCTTGTACTCAATAACAGTTGTCAATCGTTTACTTGTAGTTGTTAATCATAAAAATAATTACGCCATACGCTACTGAAAGCTTAGCTTCTGTCCACTCCCGACTGAGGCAGATACTATTGTAATGAACATGCATACTTCAACCATGGATGACCGATTAGGATGCAAATATTTTTAAATTCTTATTTTAATAAAATATGTACTATACCAGGCCTGCTATGTCCAATATAAGTACTACACTACGCGATCCAGCGTGTGTGTACCTGCTAAGTTACAATCGATCACAACTTCGCGAACCATATTACAAAGGTATATAAATCAGCTAATGGTTTTAGTTGTAGTATTTTCCTTCTTTTTCTTCCTAATTTGAACATCGTTGTCTTTCTCTTTCCTCGATAATTAAAACGACAGGATATAATTTCTCCCGATTGTTTGCACCCGAAAGTTTAGTAAAGTTTTGGTAAATCATTAACTGGGGTTGGGCATTGGGCTTTGAAACTTGCAATATATATCGACAGGAGACAGTAATTAACCATCTACCTGCAGGCTTCGTAAATGTGATGATACATACCTACATGAGTAGCTAAGTGACATAACGCGCTCCATACGGCCGACCGAGCGGCAGGCTGCGAATTTGACGCGTTCGATTGAGTGATAAATTCGGGCAATTTATCGTGAAATTAATCGATATGAGAATGGTAACTGCCACATATTTCTCCCCGCCCTACTACTTGGACCGATGTTGACATTAAAGCTCATATTGAACCTTGCACGCGGGCCCCGAACACGTATTATGTACCTATGTTATTGCTGGAGTCTGTCGCTAATATTCGCGACAACACAGCACTCATATTAATGAGATATGGCGCTGAGAGCATCTTATGACTTACAAGTGGATGTTTAAGAGCCATCGACGTTTGTTGAGAGGGGAGCTTACGTATTAAGCCAAGAACAATTCGTGGAAATTGAAACTCATGAAACAGGCGCTCACAACAGAAACGCTTACATTTTATGGATGTTAAATAAACGAAAATCATGTTATTGATATTGCCTTTACTAATTATGACCGTAATATTTACCGTGATTCTAGCCCAAAGAATTCATCACTTTCGAAGTTAGACGAACGAGCTGAGCTAATGTCATCGCATTCAGTCCAGTCTTCTTGCTAGACTTAACCTAATATCACTCTAGCTAGAAAGGTATCAATACAAAAAAATGGGTCTTATGTTATCTTAGAGCTTTGTCCCTTAGATAAATCTGCGTACCATAATGTCTAAGTATGTGTATTTGTTAAGACTAGCAACACAATTTGATATCATTATATTAAGCACACCGTACATCACTCTGTTTCCCTTTTTATGACCATAAAAGCTAACGCGCCGTATTATTTTTAAGTACGGCATAGGTACCTGACTTATAAATAAGGCTGAAATCCTGACTGTTAAAAAGCAGTAGAGTACGACGGTCATAATTATGTTTACTTTTATTAGACCGTTCATTATGTACCTCTTGCGCGAAATGACTGCACTAACTAAGTAAGCTTGATTTTTCTTTTAATTTCAAAACTATAACAATGTCTTTATTATTAATAATAACTATATTTTTTTTAACATATGACATGGCTCAGAGCCTTTTCTTTTACCTTACAATAACGAGTATTAGAAGAGTCCACCCTTTTTCTTGGTCTGAGAAAGCCACTTGTAATATAACAATATTTCATTCTTAATCTAAAATGTATAACTACTAATTAGCTTTATTATTATAACCTATAAATATTAAGAATGTTTAGATCTCCCTAGTGGTCATCCTTTAGGGAAGGCAGAGGTGTATAGGTAATACCACACACACACCCACTTTCCGTCTAAGATATATTTTAGGTGCCAACGTGACAGATGGCGAGTCCATCGCCGTTAGCCGCCGCCATATTTTGAACTTGCGACCTTTGCGTCGCAGGCAACTGCTCGAACCACTCGGCCACCACGGCTCTTATCACCAGTTATATATTAACTAAATTAGACGTCTATCGATTTATCTAGAATTTCTATAATTAACCGCCAACCCCCTCAAGTATTTAGAGCGAGCTAAATACATTTTATTTCAGACATAAGCGCCCACATTTTATATGTAAGTAGGTGCTACTTACAATTTAGCCTTAATTTAATACTATACGCTAAGCCGCGGGTATTTAATACTATACGCTAAGCCGCGGGTATTTAATACTATACGCTAAGCCGCGGGTATTTTTTATGGATGAGGAAAAATACGTCCTCCTTGTGAAATTCAAACCTAGTTGTAACCAGCATAAAGCATACACTATTTTTCCTTGCGCTTGACTGCATTATTTTTAATTTCTCACATTACATTATATAGCAATAGAATTAAAAATAAAAGAAATAATGTTCATCGTTGCATGACCGCGCTCGGACCTTTAACCTCATATCGCTCCTACCCGGCTCGCCCAGCGATGTAAAAACTGACCGACTAATGTGGTTAAGCCACTGAAAATGTAACCAACCCCGTTTCTGGGTTCAGTTTAATACCAGACCCAGCTTTCCAGCTTTATTACATTACTAGCCCTAGCTAGCTTCGCCCTAGCGGTGTTACTTGCAAGTAATAAAGCTAAATACTATGATGATCGGTTGAGTAGTTAAAAAGTGAAAGTGAAGTAACAAATAAACACTTTACAATATTAGTGAGGATACATTTACGTTGCGATACTTGCAACACAGATAACACATGTATGTGACACAGACACTGAAATTCTGCTGCACTACAAACAGCCGATTTTTTTAACAATTACACACAGCATCACCTCACAGCTTACCTACAAATTGATCTCAAAGAAACAAATACCGTGGCATGCGATATACTTCAAATAATTTAAATAATCACCTGCAAAGTCAAGAACGCAGGGCCCAACCCAAGTCTAAGCCCTAGAGTTTTCTGAACTTAAGTATTGTAACATGACACACAAATTTTATAGCAACATGGAAGGAAGGCATCGTGAGGAAACTTTTGAGAAGAAATTCTACGACATTATGAAAAGTTTCGCTTGCACGCAAACTGTAAAAGTGGGTGTTATAAAACTCCGCCTCTCTCAACCGCCAGGATAGAAAAGATTGTTGGATTGTACATAAAAACTAAATTTTACGCCGCGGGCTAGTTACCATGAAAAGAATCAAAAACATGTGCAAAAAGTATTCTTATATCTTCATGCTACCTAATAAAGGTCCTCTTAAGGGATAGACAGAAGTGAACAACGCACTCTTTTCCCCGAAGTTATGTATATTTAGGTACCAACTGACAGATTGCGTATGACATAAAAAAAATGATATTAACACAATAACTAAATATGAAATGTAATGAAATTATAAAAGATGAAGACGTAAATTCTTTTTTTTTAAATGAACCAGTGCAGTTAAAATAATAGCGAGTATTATAAGGAATAAGATTACTATGAAGAATCCTGTTGAATAACTTATCAAATGTGATGAGTTTATAAGATACTACAACAGTGTTAGAGTGTTGGTAGTTGGGCCAGTTCGTAGTTGATTGATGAAGTTGTCCCTCGTTGTCCTGTGATTAAATAGCTTGCCCTGATTACCACCTTCTTAAAAGTCGGGGTTCCTCGGCTACACGGTTCCGTTATTTGGAACCGTGTAGCCGAGGAACCCCGAATCTTACAAATAGTGCTTAAGAAGCCTTAGGCAATCTTTAAAAATGTCCCGAGAATATCGGGATTTTATACAAAGTAAATTACGTTCTGAATTCTAAAAAAATATACGGTCTCCTTTGTTTCTAAATATTTGGTGATCCAATTTAAAAATATAGTAAATGATTTAGAAAAATCAGTTGATGAAGATTAATCTAACCGTAGTAGTTATACAATACCCGCGCATAGGTACATACATTCAGAAGTAAGCATAAGAAACCTCAGCTTAACTTTAAAATTACACACATTAACCGCAGACACAGACACAAAGGTGAAAAATACGTTTCACCTGTTTTTATAATGATGATTAGAGTTCGTTAAAATTAAGAAATCTGACCTCGTCGAAGGCTAAAGCTGCAAAAGGAGATAAACTGTAAGCTTTAATAACTATCTTTCCTTCTTAAATACCTACCTATCATATTACTTTGGAAATGTGGAAATGGAATGAAGAAAACGCTTAAATGCTTCTAGAGAAAACTGATTCTCTACTCTCTACGACTATCCCGTGAGGGGCTCGGCGTGATGGTATGTATGCAATGCATGCTTTGGAAAAATTATAGTAATATACCAATTGAGCATAGACAGGCTGTGTCAGAAACTAGGACAGTCGTCAAATATAGGGCATGAAAGGAAGAAAATAAAAATAAAAAATTTGCAATAACAATTGCTATAACGATAAAGCTATAGTGTAGAATCTGACGAGGTTTAATCTTTTTATGTTATTTGTAGTTTCTGATGTATAGATAGTGCCATTCACGAATGCGCCTCGCTAAATTCTAGTCGAGGGGGTCGCGGGATTCAGGGAGTATGACCCGACTCTATTAATTGTAGTGTGCGTGTGCACTCATAGCAGCGTGAACCAACAATACTCAATCATTAGTGGAAGTTTGCACACTTACACTATAAACTATAGTGGGGCGCGTCTTCGTGGATGGCACTAACTATAATAACCCATAAAAATACGTTTCACGAGCCACCTGTATACTAACAATCCATAGTTGCTTATATATAAGTCAGAAGTATGTTTTGTACTAACATTTTGTTGCGTGTAATGAAAAGGGCATGAACATCTTCCTGAAGGAGTAGTTTTGTAACAAGCATTTTAACAAGCTGTTTTCCGCAGGGTTGGTATGAGTGACAACCGTAATTATGCTCCGGTCTCTGCCGACCGATCCACGACTAACTTTAAATTGAACCGATCAAAACATTTTTGGCTTCATATTTTGCAGATTTGCTAATGATTATTCAAGTTATATTAGGGTAGCGTATTAAAAGACGGTTCCTGTCGGAAATTGATCATTTTGATTCGAAAACGTATTTATCAAAGGAATACTGATAACAGACATTTAGGCACTAGTCTGAGAAAATCTAAATGGAATTTTCTTTTAGCATGTCATTAATTTAGCTTTCAATAAATATAAAAGCAATTAATGATGTGTGACAGACATTATTGAATGTAAGTAAATGCTCAAACGCCATTGAAAAATATTCAATATATATGTATGAAGGGAGACAAGTAAAATTTTCATACAATTCAATCATGGCGACCTTCTCGAGATATGTAAATTGTTTGTTCTTTAGGAGACACACGGCTCGTGTTCTCTGGAATATGTTATGTGCCCGGTCGTGTCGCTTTTCATTATTAAAATGGAATCTTCCTGCGAAGCAAACATGCCAGTGCGAGTGTGATTCACAAATTAATTTATCATTACAAATGTAGCCACCCGCATACTTTGCATAATGTTATTAACATTCGAAGTGCCTCATCAGATGGTAATTATGGATTTTCAACGTAATATTTAAATTCTATGTATGCCTTTTATTTTAAGTTGCCATTTTTTTGGCCTCATTTCCTCATATGCTCAATAATACAGCAAACTGTACGACAAAATTATGCATGTAGAATCTAACTAAGTTTTTTCTGTTATTAATAGTTTCTGAAAAAAACCTATAAAACCATGTTTCGGAGTAAATATTGCTGTATTTATTAATCATGTATTTTTTATCTTTGGAGCTATTTGTTTTAAACATTTTCGTGAGGATATATAAAACACTACAATTTCTAGAAGATAACTGTTATCTGATATGCTCTATATTAAAATACCTGACAGCTCACATAGTTAAATAATATTTATTTATAATATTCAGTTCAACTTTACGTGAACAATGTGCCACTTTGGTATTATTTTTACATATCGACATTACATTTATTTGTCTATAAAATGTTGGAAATACCTTTATACCCTATAAATTTTACGTTCAATAACGTATAGCCATAAACAATTTTGTATATGTAGATATAATGTATAAAATGCAACAGAGTCACGTACAACTTCTAGTTACGTTAAAAGCTATTGGAACTCTTTGAATGTTTTACGTATATATAATGCGGTATCCAATAGCTAAGTGCTGGGACATTAAGTAAGGAAGGTGCTCAAGTAATACTGTACATTAGTCTCTTGGAAGCTGTCCAAAAACGCACATTAAGCTCTTAGACATTCATAATCTTCGCATAAATCGTAACGTAAACTATAGCTTAGGAGACTCTCTAATTTGGACCGACCCTTTTTATTGTGTGGATATAAAATAAGTGCTGACTCACAATAAAATATAATTTGGTTCCTGCTTGTGACAGCAGGGAGTGGTCTAAACTACTCAACTCTACTATAAATTGTGTACCAATATATGTCTATGGACAAACTGCTACACTATCAAACGTGCCTGTCATTTCGCCCCTAGCCCCCCTACATATCTCGTATACATAGAATAGAATCCTAAAACTTCGGAGTTTAAGTACCTAGAATAATGTATGAATCTGTCCATAACTATAATCCTATAGCATAAACAGTAACTAATTAATTGTAAATTTAACTCATATTTTAATTATAAACCTTCAACGTTTTTTTTTAATTGTATGATTCAATTCGGTAAGATTCGTATTGAATTCATAATTAATTTACGTATAATTTGTAGTTCGTCTATTACTTTGACCTGAACATTAATATTTTGTTATTCTTCAACACCAATATTAGTTTTATCTTTCGGCGAAAGACAGTTCATTATGAATTTCCAAATTGCTAGAACAATCACCGTTGCGAATTAGCAATTCAGTCCGTAATCGTTATAATTTTTCACGGTACAATATTCTGTAGGTATATCCGCAACATTCCCCTCGAGGGGTGAATATTTATGAAGTTGTACGAGACGTCATAAAAAGTAAAACGTGATGCTTTGCTTCGCATCTATGGGGAGAGGAGATACACAATTATAGTCTGACTGTTTGTTAACGTTACTTACATATATGTAAGATGGTTTTAATTTATTTTGTAATATAGTTTTCAATAGGTTGATATACTTCATCGAGGTATACTTCAAACCTTCCCATAACGGCCCCGTAGGGGCAGGCAGAGGTGTGTAGGTAGCTATGTGTACCCGAATGCATCGGCGTTACTCAATCACGACTATACATACGCTTTTGAATTTTCTCTTAAAGGTATGCAGGTTTCTTCTCGATGTTTTCCTTCACCGTAAACCTCGTGATGTGACTACTTAGTTTACTTAAGAACAGAAAAACTCATTGGTACAGTCGCAACTACTCGAATAACTCGGCCACCCTGGCGGTTATTAATAGTACATTAATTAATATAGGCCTTTCTAATGATTCTAATTCATTAAAATTATTTGTGTTTTGATGTGAAACATCTATAGCCGCACGTAAAACCGATTTCTGGCGTGGCGACGCGTCGCCATACTTCAGTTACCATCGACCAATTGTCACAGTAATACCGTCCTCAGAGGAAACATCAAATATAACTATTACCGAAGTCGACGACGTTACGAATTAAGTAGTTACGATTTGAAATAAATTCGTAAATTTTTGTATTTAATGACAATAAATGTTTATTCAATAAATAGTCATCGTTATCTAGAAAAAAAAACGTAATAATTTTTTTTATCATTATGACATATTTAGTTCCTATCACAATCGGTTCTTTTCTGCATATTACTTTTACAAAATAATGTCGATGTTTCACATCTGCCAGGCGTCCCGTGACGGCTCACATTTTTTTTTGAGTAACACATCGATAGTTACTCGCTATCCTAACTTTCATCCAAGAATTTAGAAGGCACAGAATTAAATAAGTAAGTTAAGAACAATATGTATATACCTGGTTTTACCTTTCCTTTTTGAGTTATAAATGAGTATTAGCTTTAGGAAAATATTATATTAATAAAAGGCGAAAAACTTAATAAAAGGCGTCTTAAAACTCGGATAATAATTAATAAATATATTGATTGACCAACTGAAGGTCTCGACTGGCAATCATCTCATTATTCGCACGTACAGATTGCGATGCAGTAGGCTGCGGAAATTGCCAATTAATGTGTCCGCTGCACCCTCCAATCCCGGCCTGGGCTTCCTATAGCCACGTGTACACTACGAATAAGGCTTCGACTGCATGTGTGGGGACTGCTCATGCGATAAAACTACATTTCCAGTCCAAATACCACAAACGGGTGATGCATTTGCATTAAGTTTTAGTTTTAGGAGTTGCGTGGCCGGTCCGAGTTATTTAAATTTACCTGGTTAATTAAAATTTGTGTTTCGAACTCTGCTTTAATGCCTAAGTATATATGTAATTAAATACAACTCAAGCGAAATAAATATCTTCTAGCCTTATTTTAACTCATTGCTGGGACTACCGCGTGGACCGAGTCACCCTCTTTTCGTCAGAGATATTTTAGGTGCCAAGGTGACAGACGGCGAGCTTGACGATTCTCAAGCTCCACCAAACATATGAAAACCATACGAACCTCTGAAATCTCCTCAAATAAAAAAAAAGGCATGATTATATATGCAAGAAGGCACCTTTTTAAATATTTCCTCAACTCGTGGCCTGATAAATTAGTATTATTGAATAAATGTTAATGAATTGTCGCTTAAGTTATTTTTGTGCTTAGGTGTATTGTCAAAATATTCCTATTCAGAAAGGGCATGATACCGGACACCTACAATATTTTCTTTAAACAAACGCATTTATTATTTGCAAGCAATTATAAAGTTTTTTCTTCATTCCGACACCACAAGATTAGCATAAAGACTTGTTTGGCGCTATATGGATTACGTTTTTGTGCACCTATTAAATTGTATAGAGCAGTAATTACGTGGTAAGTAATGTTAAGCGAATTTATAGTAGGCATAGACATAAATTTAATATTCTACGCAAACAAGAAATAACTACCTACATAGAGAAAATAAATTGACTGATGTACCCTTTAATAAACACGAGTATACAGGCTTGAATTTCTGAACTGTTAAGATGCTGAGGTTCTCGTAGGCCCACATGGTGCCGGCATACAATCATACAAATTACCAACCATTAAGTATACATCAATTTAAACATTTATCTACACAACAGGCAGGTAATCCATGGACTGACAACTGGGTGCCATTAATCTACGAAATGTTTACTTAGCCTAAATCAGTTAACGTTATACAATACCTGCTTTGAGAGCACAATGTCCAGTAGAATACATTACTGAGAAGCGATAGTGACCAAACAATGCATTGAAATCAATCCAAGTAGCAAAGTGTGCTCTCAGTTCAACCGCCAGGGGAGATGCGCGAATCTGCCAGGCTACGGCAGTTGGCTACGAACCGTAGTAGCGGCTGCTACGCCGTAGTCGCGTTTGCTTACAAGCTTTGCTCGCGTTTCAACATACACGTGGACGGTTTGGTTAAAACATTTAATTAGTTATAATGTGAAAAAATGTAGAAGTTGTTTTTCGTAATACCAAATTCATAAATACTATTACATATGGAAAGAAAAATCGATTATAATAATTATTGTAATTTTTACGGATAATAATTAGTCGCCAATTAGGTATTATTTCATATTAGAATATTAAAATTAATTCAGAAGTATATGGTACGTAATATATTAACAAAGCGGTAACACACGGTGACGGATGACGGATCAAAACGAACTGGCACAATGAGTCGGCTCTTTGTATTCACTCACAAATACACATGTGGGAGCACGCTCAACCTCGGCAATAATACCTATAATATAAAACTCTATAGGTACAAATATAGGATGTTTGGGAAAATATTCGTCAACAATTTTACCGTTTTTCTTAAATACCTAGCGACTTCTATTCACCACGATGCTTCAAAGACAGTTCGTTGGTACACTCAAATATAACGCGAAAGATGCCATATTTTTGCGTTGTATTTTAATTATTTATATTATCAACTGAATTTTTGGCCTTGATAATATTTTATACTACTATACATTGTACAACTATGTAAGTGAATATCCTTTTCGAAACGTTCATTCATTTGCCATCCATTCGGCGCAGTTGATTGTATTAGTAGCTCTGCTTTGTAATGATCGCGGATGTAATTCCCACTCATCAAGGATGTATATCTTCCCTCGTTTGTCCGTTTAGTTCGTAAAGCACAGGCTAAACCTATTACAGCTTCAGTTCTGTTATGGGATATTTTTTCGGCAAAGCCACTCCATAACACACTGGAAACGAAAAATAATAACTCTCCCTCTCTCTCTATCTCTATTTATAAAGAAATTGTTAAAAAGTGACGGCAATATGTTATATTGTAATGGCAATGTATTTACCCACCGTTGAGGGTTAAATCACTTTACATACGAAAGGAGAGATGGTCAACATCTTGGCCTACATGTTTTATACTCTAAAGTGATATATGTTTTAACAAGGAAATAATAATACTTTTTTTAGGTCAAGTGGGAAAGTAAATTTAATGCATTCACCGTAGAATTAATGTTCTCATTTAACAGTGTAATTAAAATGCCAAGCGTGGCGTGAACCGGTGGACTTTGGGTATCGTGCCAAGTGTAATAAATAAACCATGTTCTCAAAGTGGCTGATGAGTACGGTAGCTCTCTTGGTTATGGATGTGAGGACCGGCGCTCTTCACCAAGTGGGTGGGTATTTTCAAAATTATATTATTGTGAAGTCGCTTCAGCCGGTGAAAGAAAACATCGAGTGGAAACCTGCATAAATTTGGGAAGAAATTCCTAGATACTGGTGCTTGAAAAATGGCTATGGACTTGCCATCTCTCACCTCATGCTGGCATGTAAAATATATCTCCGGTGAAAAGAGGTTATCTCTTTAATAGGTAGTACTCTTTTAATAGTCACTGAAAGGATAGGCAAATGCCTATCTGACTGTTGCTGGACTGGTGACTATTGCGGGAAGGCGTAAATATATAGACATATATTTACTGTACTTGGCGTGATGGTATGTATGTATTTACTGTATTATGGATATCCAACAATAAGCTTTTATGTTTTTTTCTAAATCAACAGTTTACAGTAAAACGTATCCATTCAATTATGGAACAGAGGTCGTCAAGTAATGTTTTTAGTGAAAGGCCTGGAAACTCGCACAGTATCGGTGTAGTATAGCGCAAAAGGAGCTATCTACCTAACCTGGGCTCATAGAAGGGTTTTTATGCTATGGACATTGTTATAATACTGTAATATTTCGTATACTGCGTGATTTTGGCGCAAAAGCTGGCGTGATGACTATCGTACAAGTGTAAGGCCGATCATATTTCCTAAATTAGGTTCCTAGTAGTGTGATCTTAAATGTAGCAGACTTATATTGAATTTATTATTGTTATTACATTATTCACATTCTTGTATAAACGCCGAATACAATTTAATGAACGTGTTCCTTGAAACCTTTGTGTGACACAAATTGCGTTGAGACGGAACGACAGGGTAGGTTTGTCACATTCATGCTCACATAAATTATGTTTGTCTTATTGCTGACATTTACTCGTACATACATCCTACTTTGACTAAAAGCACGTGCAGACAAGTGTAGCGTATAGTGTTTCACGTGCATTGTACAATTATCTTTATTATATTATCATTACCTTACCTCTAGGTAACTAGAGGTGTAATAACAAATCACTGTAGGTACCATCGGTTAGAACACTGAGGCTTGAATCTGAATATTGTAGTTACATGTAACTTGAACCACTCGTCCACTACGGCCCACTATTTAACAATAAATTATATTTATACTCGTAACCGACGAGCATGTATGAAGGGACTGATGAATGTGGACGAAGCTAAAGAGGTATGTAAATCTATAGAGAACTGGCGCTCTATACTCTCTGCCTACCCCGTTAGGGACTCGGCGTGATGGTATGTATGTATTATATTTATAATTATTCATTTCACACAACTTACTAGAAATACCCTGTACACAACCATAGTGTGTAAACTGTGAACGCACACACATCCAATACATATAATATTGTATGATATCCGTTCCCCGAACTTGTACTTGTGAACCATACGCACGTTGTTTAGTGCGGGGATCGAACCCGAGACATTTAGTATATTAGGCTGTCCATAAAATCAAACGGTCCTGGCTTAGACGGAATAAAAACACGACAAAAATATATACATATAATTACGCCGCGTTACTCACGGCGTAGGCAGCGAGAGGAGAGGCATTATTTTTAACATTCAAATAATGTCAAACAAATAGTGTGACTTATAGTGATTGGATCTAAATTAGGCTAAGCGATAGGTATTGCTGCATTGTCGTGATTGTACTCTGTTCAAATGACGTTATTCTGCTTTCATTATTGCTCTACGGAAATATGTGACGTGTTCAACGGCTTGTAACGTTTTATCTAGCTATCGATGCCTTTGTTTCCTTATTACATTTGACAGCTCGTGATGAAATCAGAATAAAAGAATCCGGATCCAAAAGTAATAAAACCGGTCATATCAATTCGAATTATAATATTAGTAAGGGTGCATTTTTTTTTTGAAGTTTGTTTCATTTTCTTGGATAGAGCATATCATACGTATTGTATGAGCTAATAATCTATCTCTGTTTATTCATTTCAGTCGTACTAACGTGAGAATCAAACATCTTCACAAACATTCGAATTCATACTATAAGTAAGGGTAGGATAATTTTTGAATAAAGAATACAATTCGAAAATGATTATTGGGGTAGGCAGGCTTTTGTTTGTTATAATGTAATTCCATTTAAATTTGTTATTAAGCCCGACCAAATTGCGGTGAATAACCATCGGTCTGCTACAAAGCGCAGGCCACAACAAAAGGAATACTTTTCTGAACATTTATTAAAAGTTCAGTTGGCGATTTGAGTAAGAAATTAGTGGAAAAAACCTTTTTTACGACGCTTCCAAACTTCCTCGCACTTTTATTACCTAATTAGGAGGGACCCTTTTCTCACTCAAATAGTACCCTGTTAATGGCGTTTTCAAATTGTAATAATAATTTTTATTCACAGGTTGCTTGTGTAATCCGAATTCCTTTATGTTTTTTCGTAAGCAACGTGTTTTTAGGTACTGGTTTCGTGTTACTGAGAGTTTTTTTTATACCAGTACAGCGGTAAATAGGCCTGCTGTCATTCTTATGGTATGCGGTTACCACAACCTATCGACACCACGAGTATTAGTCGCGTGTAGCCGACCATGCAAAAATATTATCAGATGCTTCTTGAAAATTCCATGCAGTGCTTTCTAGTAAAGCGTCAACGGGGAGTTGCTCTCTCTCTCTAGCTTTAAGAATTAAGAATCTCTCTAGCCTTAAGAAACATCGCAGAAAAAAACGGCTCGAAGCACGTTCTAGCAATAGTGTTTTAACCTCCCTGGTATTATTTTACTTTGTATATGTTTCATATATTCATGTATTTAGCTTAAGCTTAACGACGACAAACGGGAAATTAATAGTTTGCTTTGACTTTACCAAGTAAGGTTTGCATTTGTAATAAGGGGTTTGAAAGGAACAGTTCGTGGCATAATTTCTAATATATCGCATATCGATCTGCTAAGTTACCCACTTAGGTGGAGTATAACAGTGGATTTGGTAACCGATTCGTAGATATAATATGAAGTAATTTCTTTGCCACATGATTTATTCTGAAGAGATGTGAAGGTCATAAGGTCAAGCTCTCGATACTAACTTCAAGTCAAGACCAGCCACATGATCATAAAACGTCTGGTCCTGGTAACGGGGAACATTGGGTCGGTCACTAATGGCTATAAATAATACAAACGGAGTCGCTGATAGCTGATGATGAAGATACAGAAAGGCAATTTAGGTCTCTGGCATTCGGGGGAAAATATTAAAAGGCAAACGTACACCATTTTCCATAGAACAAGGATTACTTCCGGCATGTTCGCAGGCGTGGAAAGGGATGGCTTTGGACCTATTGTGGGGAAATAAAGTGTCCCAATGACTCACGTGCGCCCAGACCAAAGGCGTCGTGAGCTCCGGCATCGATTCACTAGGCTCAGATCTACCGACTACCTAAGAAACACGGCCCACTTTTTATAAAAAAAACTTAAATTCTCCTATCTTAAGTCCAAATGATTGGATAATGGCCCGGTATTAATGTGTTTACCTACTAAAAATCACCGTATTGCAATTGCTATAGTTAGAGACTCTTGTGACTGTGTGATCTTAGACTAAGTCTATGAGACTATTGTTAAAAAAAGCGTGGAGCTCGGCGAACGACAGATAGTTGATAACTTCACCTCGGTACCCTGTTGAGATGTAAATACGAAAGTAAAGGTAGAAGTGAACATAATATTATGTTATACTAGCTGTGTCTGGCGGTTTCTCCCGGATAACATGTTTGTTTTTTTATTGGAGTAAAATATATCCTAGGTATCAATCCAGTTTATAATGTCTCTCTGTGTCAAATTTCATAAATTATATTCAGTAGTTGTTGGTTTTTTGAAAAAGGAACAATTGTGCTCACATTCGCATTTATAATATTAATAGGATTCAGTATGGCGCTGCCATATTGAAGTTCGCTAGCCTCATGTATCAAAGAGCTATAGTCAATGAAGGTGAAGTGCCGGCGTAGGTCGGAGATTGGATCAACAAGCAAAACATTTTAGGGAATTGAATCGTTTTTCTGACAAAATATAGTCGATATTCCACGATATCCCTTAAAAGTTGCAGTAAAGCATATGTTATGAATAATGTAAATAGGGTGCCGCTTTGAATTTACATTTCAGTAAATTCCTAGATTATTCGAGTTACTGAAAAAAATTGGTTCATGGAAGCAGACTAAATATAAAGTGTCTATGAGTTAAAGGTATCGCTCGCGGATTGCCGATCCTGCTAGCATCTTTGCACGCCCTTCTCTAAGTCTCTTGCATTATGGTGGCAATAGTCACGACGGCTATGTACTTATATATAGCTTGAAGACGTATTATTATCTATATAGATTATAAAGACGATAATATGTCTTAAAGCTTAAGTATAAGTTAGGTAGACGTAGTAGTACCCATAAGTATAAGGAAATTACCCATAAGGAAATACCTTGAAGTAGGTTTTTATAAGTGAAGGATTTTCATAATCAACACAACTTAACAACCATAAAAAACAAATTTCGTTTCAACTTAAATATTAAATTTGTTTGGCGCATACTCACGGCAAGTATCAGGACTTTTTGATATAAATAAGCCTTGTCAGGATTTTTCAGGTGAACATCTGGTGACCCTAGTTGAAACCACAACCCTCACGCACTAAGTTGTTTGTGTCGCGCGTGCCGGATTGCCGGGCCACAAGTTGTAACTTCTATAGAATTATCTGTGTTGTGATACTGTGTATCCCACTTGTTGGCACTCAAGGATGCGAACGTCTGCTCAAGCAGAGCTGGCGAGCATGTATAAAGAGAATGAGCGGGGATGTAGCGAAAGAAGTCTGTAAATTTAGAGAGAACTGGCACTTTGGTAAATACCTATTTTATGCTACTTTATTAAAGTGGCTGAACAATGAAACGGATGCATTTATTTTTATAGAGATATTTTTTATTATTCTTCAGCCTACCATCGTCGTGGCCAAGGACTATGGCACTCTATGGAACATAATACAAATAAAGAAAATAAACAAAAATACTCATATAAAAACCAGCTACGAACATACGAATAATTCCACCCAAATTGCCATTACTTGCCATTACTTAATTATATAGTCTTGGATGTCCTATTGAGTAACAAATAGGACATCCAAGACTAAGGTACAAAATACTGATGTTCATCACACGAGGTGTAATTAGGAATTATATAATTTATTATTCCTTTTTTAAACTCTCAGGGGATGATACTATGATGCTTTATTTCTTATCAGGTCGATCAGTCCGTTGGGATTGTAAATATGTTTTACTGTTTTTGTATCACCGTTTCCTATCGAATTTTTAATAAGCCACTCTGTCCCCAGCCAACGTCGAGCCTCAGCAATGCTACAGCTGCGCAGGCAACTCGTCATCACCCTGTGACCAACCCAGTCGATGGACGACCGTGGTCTGTCCAACCGCTCTTCCTTTCTGTGCCACCATCGCCTCATCACCTGGTTTGTGTGACATCCATACTGCCGTAATACAAATATTATAAATAAAAAAATATAAAGGAAAGTTTGTGACGTTTGTGAAGTTATGGTTGTGATTCAATCGCGACAGAACGGCTAAACAGAATTGGATGAAATTGGGCACAGCTAGACTATTAGCTGGATTAAAACCTACAATGTTTTAATCCAGAAAAAAAAACTGTTACTGCAATTAAATATTATCGCGAGGTACAGCTGGTATCTATACATATAATATAATAAAGTTATTTATTTTACTATCCAATGGCGCAATTGACGAGCGGTGCCGTCACCCTTAATTAACTATATTTCAAGGTTAACGAAGCCGATATTTTAGTATATTAAATTACAATTTAGGCATCGAAACAGGCGTCTGCCTTAATATAATTAAGTATAAGGTATAATTTCGCATATTTTTGTATATTGTATTGTATGTATCTAGTTATTTAGAATAAATTAACTCAATTTGTCCGTGTGCTAGTCTTCTGTTGTTTATCTACTTCTTTTGTGTTGTTCAATTGTATCGTCCATGTTACGTATATTATCGTAAATTCTAATAAACATTAATACTGAGGTGTCCACGTCCACGGCAGTTTCATTGGACTTAACACGCCAAACATGCACGACAGTGACAACATTATTCGTACCTACATATGTGAACGAGTAATTACTGAGTAAAACTTAATAGTATTAATTCCAAGAACTAATTACTTAAAACACTCAATTGGCTTGGCATGTAAAAACGAAATAATGAAATAAGTATCTGCTGAACCAGACTGAACATTATTTAAAATTTGCTCGGTGTTCTTGCTCTATCTATAGCTATGGACTGTCCCTGCATCTGATCTTGGATTTATATTTTTTTCATATTGTATATTTTTAGGTCTCAATAAAAAAATCAACTAGATTTTTAATCCTAATTATAATTTACATGCAGTTAATGTCGTTAATTGTCAATAATCATCGCGTGTACTTATAAAATATGCTTAATTTGGTAGCAATCGCCTATTGAGTAACATTATTTCTCTATACAGATTTCACGTCAAGTCTCTCGTGTGCGGCCGCTGTGGGGTCCCCATGCACGCTCCAGTACACCTCAAGACAAACATATCAAGTGACGTGCCTGTGTGCCGGTCTACTCTGCAACACACCATTTTCCCAGAAGCTCCAAAATGAACTGCTGAATATATCATATACCGACGCAGACAAACGCAACGACAGTGCCAAAATAACAGAAATGTTTTTAAAGTTATCCATTTTTACCAACAATTCCGACTCGGCTACATATAAAGGGATAACAGATGAAATATCGACTGGCACTGAAGTGCTTTTGAGAAATTCCTCGGAGCCACTGACTGCTACATCGGCACCGATAGTGTCAAGTAAGCATGCCTTGGATCATAGAGAGAATAATGTTCCGCGAGCTGATGCCTTGAAGCAAGATGCGACAGCGCCCTCTGACGACGATGAGGATGAAACCGAGGGGAGTGGCAACTACGAGGAACGCCAGCCACAGCCTGCCTCAGCTCCGGCCGCACCCAGCTCTTACCTACCAGCCGAGAACACCGCCTCTTCACCTTACAACACATTTTTCATCACATTACTATTTGTCCCTATTGTAGTCTAGAAACCTAAATCTCGCACAAACATTGGTGTTTTTACCCCGATTAAGTACGATAATATCTACTATGTAAGAATGGATTACAAATTAAAACTCAGAGAATTTACCTTATTAGATGACTTATTGGGAACAAGTGCACATCTCTTTAAAATCGTAATTGTATCACTGTTGAGAGAATCCAATCATGTTTTGTATAGGTATTGTTACGAGCTGGGGTTCGGGATAATTTAATGATAGCCGGTTGATGCACTTTAAACGACACTTTATTCTATTACACCGAATAATTCCGGAAACTTGTACGATAAATCAGTACACTATCACTATAGCACTATTCACTATAACACAGTACTAGTAAAACACAGTAAACCCTAGGTACTGAAACACTTCTACTCTGTGTACACTACAACACAGTAACAGTAGAACACAGTAAACACTAGACACTGAAACACTTCACTAACACTGTACACTCACTATAGTCACTGATAAAACACTTGTGATCACTCGCACTGAACTCAACTGACTGAACTGACTCTCTCAACTGAACTGAACTCACTAACTAACTCTAAACTGACTGCCTGTGCCCATCGGGTACCGCCTTATATATGGCACCGGCACGATATACTAGATATCGGTGGAAGGTTCTAGACCGCCATTAAGACTTTCGTTGAATTTGCCGTGTGAATGCATCCGCAGAACAATGGCCGGGCGACGAAAACAACTTGTTAACGTCCTTTCTTAATTGCCTCCTTTTGTCTACAGTTCCGGCTAAGTGTTGTTGTTTGGCATGATTTTCACACGGCAAGACCTCTAGAACCTTCCGTCGTAACAGTATCATTTACACGTCAAGATTGTTAATTTATAGATAACTGATTAATACAAATTTGACCATAACCATAACTATTTTCACTGCCGTTAACATCTAATACTGGGTTGTTTTGTGTATTAAGGGTTTTGTTATATAATTTGCTTGGTGTTTCGAACAATAAAGGCTTGTGATTTATACAATTCAATGGAAAATTGGTCTGGAAGGAAAGGCAGAACAGGCAGTAATAAGTTCCACAATGGAGGAGGTTATCCTTAGAGCTGAGCATAGCTCCATACTTTTTGCGTATTTTTCATTTGCCGTCTAGATAAAACGCTTTACTCACTCTGCCTATCCTCCGAAGGACTCGGCGTGATAATATAGGTAAAATAATAATTTTAACACATATTGAGTCTTAATATAGGTTGAAAAATGTCTAATTCTGTGTAGGTGTAGGGTCCCCGAAGGGGTGGAAGGTGGTTTAATAGCAATTATAAGCAACCCGCATAAATATGACCGACCGTCTTCCGCTACGATCTACTTTATAAATGTCGCTCTATAATTCACGTTCATTTTTCCAAATACATAAGTTAAATGAGCGCGCCTACGTGCCAAACATAAATACTTAATATAGGTAAGTGTTCAACTTAAGAAAATAAGATAAGTACTAATCAATCTCCTTTAACTTATGTTTCATGATAGGTCCTAATTGCCCAAGCTCCAAACAACAATTCTTTTTCTATTGATAGAAGAAGAATATGTAGAACATTTTCAGATCATTTTTCTGATTTTTTGATCATATTAAATACTCGTCTTTATTCATATAGATATAGAGTCAATTAAAAGTCACCATCGATACTGTTATTTGAACGAAATATTGTTGTGATTTATAATTAAAAAATAGTGAAACACTACCGCTACTTTTTTCCCCATATCACCACTTCCTTCTCCCTTTTTAAACGTATGAAAACTTTTTTTTTTAAATTGGTACCAAATTGACAGATAGTATGTTAATTGCCGCCTCTCAGGCATACATAAATATGTCTTTGAATTTCATCTCAAACGTGTGCCAGAAAAGAGCGTGATTAAATCACACGGTTTACTTTCACCGTAAAACTATTGGTGTGTGTATCACTACTAAGTATACTGTAGTTCAGGAAAAGTCTTTAGCAACCACCGAACCACCACCAAACTTGCATTCTTGATTTTGCAAGTAAACCAGTCGGTCACGACCAAGACCCTATTTATGCTCTATAACGACTATAACTAAGCCAACTGATAAGTAATCTTCTTATTTTCGCCATTGTTAGTACGGATATAATCAGTAGTAGATACTTACTATGTATTACAAAGATCTTGAAGAAAATAAACACAATCATTTTCTTAATAAATGAAGTAATACATTGAATGCTTAATGACACAAAGTGAGAAAATAAAAAAAAATATTACAAATAGTAGCAATATTACAAAATAAAAATTACTCCGTGGCAAAACGCGTATGTTGTCTATGCATAATTAATATTCATTCGTATTCTCAAAGATATATATCTACTAAGCCATACGCCTATATGCCCATATTATACCTTAATACCTACATATTAGCAACATTGGCAAAGTGCACGACCATTTTATCGCCATCAGCGAAGTCTCGCTGCCAAGAACATTTCTAACACGTTTTACACGGGCTGAGCATCTTGAATCAGAATCGCATTACTGCAGATACCTTAATATATATGTATTTAGGATGAAGGTATACCTCCTGTTTACTCAACTACATGTTGACTATATTGGCAACAATATCAGAATAATAGGAGCCATGGTTTGATTTTAGCGGGCTCCAGTGTCAAAGACTGACTCGCCTTTTGTTTGACTGTCTAAAAAGACATCTCTTGGTAATTTTATTTGTTAAAGAACTTTGTATGGATATAGTTCAGATTTAAAAATAAACCCATTATTTTCATACAGCAATGAACCTCCACGTTGGTTATTTTTCATTTGGTTACGTTTCATTTCACAAAGAGTTTGTTTCATTACTCAAAGTCAATTTGTGGTCCCAGCTGTGCATTGTGGTCCCGGCTTAGAGAGCTGCGGATCATGACAATATCCAATGATGTTTTTAAATTTAGAATGCACACAGTTGCCTCCCGAGGTAGGTAATACTTATCGTTGTAAATGTTGAACGCATATTTAAATTTCAATAATTCTAAGCTATTTCAATCAATTTCTAATTCTATGACAGAATGCTCGCCATACAACTCAATGAACCACAACCCGTCAAGTATACCTATCATCATAGAAGTTTGATCAATATAGATATAAATCGATATAGCTATACCAGAAGCTACCAAGGAATCAAAATAGCTAGGTACTAAGTTACAAACAAATTAAAAACATACGGTTAAAGCCTCGAATGACATGGAAAGAAAGATTGACTATGCTACCCCAAATATAATTTGAAATTGGAACAAACAACGGAATATGCAAACTTTTTAATTCAGTGCACTTATTTTGTCATTTTAAGCAGTAAGAACGTACATTGCTGGAAATCGCTTCACCATCATTTCTCATACCGGAGGCGTTACGAACAAATTAAATTCTTCCATAAAGTATTCCGTTGTAGGTACCCACTGGTAACTAACTATACGAGTAAAGCGTGACACGCATCGCTCGAGTATTGTTATTCGTATAAAGGTATGGTTTTGGCTTCACGAATATTGTATGCCTTCCTTTTTTGTTACGAGTTAATGTTGCAGATTTTTTCCATTTGTACCGGCTCGGGAAAGGCACGCAGTACTTCAAAGAGAGCTAATTTTAAGCTCTATGATTAAAAACGATGTTCATTTTATTTTAAGCAGCTTTTCCGAATCGACGTGCTCGTCTCGAAATTGTAATTCTAAACAGGGGCAGTTTCAAAAGGAGACCACTTTAAAGTGATATTTGATACCAATTCAGGGGACTCCAGGTAATAAAACACGAGTCGCTATAAGGGATTTGTCAGATTTCCGGCAAATTTTCGGAATATTCTGGACGAAATTAATTTCTTGTCTTTGTGTCATTAAGCTTAGTAATGAGTTTAATGCAATTATGATTAAATGCTTACATCTTATTAACTATAGGCAATATAGATAGAAAGGCTAAAAAAATTAGTTATTAATATTACAACAGAATATTTTGTTTTAGCAGGATTGGCGCAGATATTGTGGGGAATAACAGTAATTAATACGTTTGTATGGGATTATTATAATGCGGTAAGGACAGCTTCTGCCGGCATCATCTCTTAATGGACGAGACAATGCGGAGATTATTGCCTCAACTTAAGCTTGTTGCTGTTACGAACTACTTATATTCCTTATCAAAGGTTCTCGAATTGCTTTCCTGTTAAAGGATAAATGGGTGAGTATGTTTAGTATATTTCAAATTTGAATTTAGAGTTCCGGAGTGAAATAAGAATGCACAAAGTCGAAATAGGCTGGAAGAGCCCAGGTGGTTTCCTGCCAGCCAATTTCTATTGTATAGCCAGGTGTTAGAAATGAAGGCCCGTACATGTTATATAACCCCGCTGGCAAGGACCACCTCGATATGACCAGTCCTGAATCTGCATAAATATCGGTTAGATGGAATTTTAAGCAGCTTTTACTTCAATAGTTTTCTTAGTAATGATGGAAATATGAATGAAGAATGAAGTCCGCCGTCCACCTGGGTACTGATTACCAACTTAACCACCAAAGGGATGGGTTGATAACATATAACAACTAGATGCAGAATTAGATGCAAAGGTGCGAATCCAGCAAGCAAAAGACACTAAATCCAACTCAATTGTTTCACACAAGATGTTACTTTGTTATACATAGAGCGTTTGACAAAGTTTGTTTTGTTTTATGTATTTGGTGCTATATGGCCGCTTATATAGTCATTGTTTCATCGTCTCCAATCTTCATCACTATTCATTTGCTAAATAAAATTGTATGATTCAGTTTGCAGTATTTAATTTAGGACTGTCTATAAGTAGTTAGTTCCAACTGTTCTTTGTAAACATTGTTAATTGTTGTTATTGTAAATAAATAATTTAGGACGTAATTCATCAACAATTCTGAAAGAAAGTTGGGGATTTACGTTCACATGTGGACAACCAATGATGATAATTAATAAATTAAAACCAATTTGGGTTATTAATTCAAAGCGCTGTAAGTCATGAACACAATCGAGTTTGTAAAGTTGTTTGTCGAATCAGAACATTAATATCGGGACAGAAGCGAACAATGCCATGAAAACTTCTTTCGTCGCTTCACTGAACGCTTTGTATCGTGTCTGTTCGCACCACCGTGCTTGTACTCAACTCACGTATTCCGTCATGTTTTCCATGGAAGCTGGCTTCAACAAAAACTGGTTTTTGCTGGAAAAAGTTTTGTTCATGAGCAAGCCAGTTTGTTCACTGGTATTTTAAAGATTTATTTTTTATTTTGATTTGATTAATTAATTTGTAAAGTCAAATAAATTCACAAAAAATATGGCATTATGCCACGGAAATCGGCTGGACATATCAGTAGAAGCACCGACAGTGGATGGGGTTGACTTGTAGACAAGTAGAAACGAATTGAATCGGTAAGCCGCGACTCATTTAAGGAACCAAAAGACGATTGTGAAAAGATGAAGAAATGACATACATAGGAATTCGGTGGCTGGACATCGGGAGCCGAAAACCAAGCTCAGTATTGTAGCGGGAGGGTACTATTAAAAGGAGATATACTATTAACATTTGTGATGTATCTCGTTTATATGAGCTGAAAGTAAGTATAGATGCATACATTTGTATAAATTATATACATCTTAACCCATACAATAATCCATGCTATCGTATACAAGACAAAAGCTGGATCAACGCCCAACAGAACACCACAATGATGCCAAATGATCCGTCCATTTATTTAGACAATGACTATGCGTTGCTCGTTATGCGGCCTCTGTCCTAGATAGACACCAGGAGTATTTTCTACATTGTTACACAAAAATCAGAACAAATGTTTACCGCGTGAATGTAAATATATAGTTTAGAAAAGTGCTGTTGCAGACAACCGTGAGCTATGACAGTTTGGTCACATGCAAGGCTGAATAAAATAAGTTACTCATGATGCTTTTCAGCTACATGTGTCAGTGTATCATTTAACGTCGCATTGTTTGTGCAAGTTTTTAAAACCGACCAGCATGCTTAACGTGAGTTTTACACGTACTACTTTACTAGAGAACACACGCTGCGTAAGGTGTGAAATATGTATGCAATCATCCATGTAGCTGTGGTATGAAACCCTGAACTGTCTAGTGTCTATTCATTTTTAACCGTAGAACTCCATAAAATACATGTAACTGCTGCAGAAGAGCTGAATTTCCTAATACAAGCAATTACTTGCTTAAAAGGAGACTCAAAACCCTGAATTGTAAACCTAATTATAAGTTACTGAAATAAAATTATTATTATTATTATTTTGACATTTTACGTATACTAAAATACCAGTGAGAATCGGAATCCTTATCTGCCTGCTTACCGTGTAAGGGACTAGACGTGTTATACATATATATGTACGTAGATGGATGTATGAACGTTTCGTAATTGTGACGTAGTGAGGGCACACAGTAAAGAAGCGTAGAAGGATAGTTGAAAATTTTATAAAATGCATTAGGAATGGTAATTTTTTTCAGAACGCCTAAATAATAAAACATGAACGAACAAATACGCTGAAGAAAATGTGAAACGTGTCTTTAATATATATGATAACTTCTTCGGAATCTCTTGATATTTAGGCCAGTTATCTGGTAGAAGCCAAGTATGTTACTGTAATTAGTATTTGTCTTCTAAATAGCTACTATTTATTTTTCAGTTCAGGTAACATTAGCACAAAATATTGACATAATATTCATATTTGCGAGTTTCCGAAGATAAGTTTGCTAGCAGAAGCAGATCTTGCTAGCAGACGGTCTGTAACTTTCACTATCGTACTGGAAAAATAATGAAAAAAAAAAAAGTAAGTAGGTAGTAAAAAACAAAGAAAAGGTAAATAGAATAAACAAAAAAACACCTCAAATAGATAGACACAGTGTTTCATATATATATATTCGGTTTGCTTCATAAATTATACTATCCTATAATCAAACCTCAATAAACTTGTTTCACGGGGAATGTAGTTAGCTTCCACATAAACCAATAGTAGCGCTGAAATATTGCCGCTAATACAATTATTGGTGGTAACAGGAGTACTGTACGTTGTGGGAGTACGGGTATTTGTATTGTGCTCTGTTCAAACTATCGCAGGTTAGGGTCTAACGTGTAATAGTTTTAACAGAGAATTTGTCTAACCGTAAGACAAATCCTCTGATGAAACAGAATATTCCACTGACAAACTATGCCCGCTGGTGGAGAAAAGTGGCATTTTGTGCTTCCTCTACACACTGATGGGGATGCATTGTAGGTATGGTCAAGTTATACATATTGTGTATGTAAATCACAACAAGACAACATTTGTTAACAGTTTTTTATTTACAGCTTTCCCGCCCTGCTTCTTTCGTGGCAAAAAAATAAAATTCTGTACCAATGAGTTTTTCTGAACTTAAGTACAGTGATTAGTAAGGGTATTACCTATACACCTCTGCCTACCCCTTCGGGGACCCTTGTGGGAAGGCGTGAGGATATATTATTTATATTAAAAATAAAATTCCAAGACAATCGTAGCGCCTATCGTGTGGGAGTGTGAATTGTGAATCTTAACCATCTTGGAACCCATGCAAAAAAAAATCCTTCAAATCGGTCGAACCATTCTCGAGTTTTTGCGAGACTGAACGGCAATTCTTTTTTATGTATAGAAAAGAAGAGATAAATAATAATATATCTTCACGCGTTCCCAAAAGGGTCCCCGAGGGGGCCCCACATCCACTTTCTCCTAGAGATATATATATAAAATCTAGGTGGGACAAATTCCAAAACGCTTTAAGACTACAATTCATAGGAAAAAATATAAACAAACTCATGAGAACATTCTACTCACACGAGAATAAATAACCTAACTTACTGTAAACATCAAAATTCTATAACCTCCCGCGGAATCCCTAGAATAGTAGACAGCAACCGCCTTATTCTCTCTAGGCTTTAAACTTGTTTTTTGCTCCTTATTCTTGCAAATATTTATAATTACATTGTCATGTCAAATTTTCAGAGCACAGGAATGGGCCCATCACGTAAATTAGATTGAAACGTTTACGCGTTATCGGCTTATGGCGTGATTAAATGTGACACCAATTCTCATCCTGGCACTTCATGCGAGTATTGCAGATGCAAATGGAGAGAGGCTTTCATTTCTTTGCTAACCTCGCTCGTCGTGGCGCGGCAGTTAATTTTATTGGTTGGTATGTATGTATATAGTATGCAAGGATCTTTATTCATATACGGTCGTAATTATTATTTATTCGTGATTAGTCACACCACGAGCTTTACGGTGAAGGAAAACATCGAGAGGAAACCGGCATACGTCTGAGAAGCAATTCAAAGTCGTATGTAAAGCGTGCTTGAGTAACGGCAATGGACTCGCCATCTGTCACGTTGGCACCTAATATATCTCTGGCGGAAAGTGGGTGTGTGGGTATTACCTACACACCTCTGCCTACCCCTTCGGGGACCCTTATGAGAAGGCGTGAGGATCGTTATTAGTTCGGAGAAAATTTTACATTAATGAAAAATATAAAGGTTTGAATTTGTGTTTGGATTTTGATTGCGTTGGTCTAGCCGTAATTGAATTTGAACGCATACATTAAACCGAATACTTTCTTTTCCGATATTTGTTGATACTCTGACCAAAGAACTGTTAATGCAAAGCTATTTGTTCGGGAGGTCTCTACAAGGAAGGGCCAGGCTGTGTTTACTTACTTGATCAACCCACCCGGATTCCAGCAAATGTATTAGGTGCCCAATCTCCAAAGTAATAAGGACGGATATAACATGTATTGGATTGAAAAGAGATATCCGTAAATATTCAATCAACGAAGTAAGGTTTTGATGCTTACATCAAAGTGCAAATATGCTTTTAAGAATCACATGAGTGTAAAATAACATTTGTATTCTGATTGAGGTAACGGTGTCTTCATTCGCCACTCGTATCTAATTATTGCGTGTCAGGCATTTCTTGATTTTTGCGTCAGCGTACTATATTTATTTATTGATGTATTTATATATTATAATGTGTACCTTTGTACCTACAAGTAAATTTCTGGGTCTTTAATGCCAGTCGGCTTTAGGTTAACATCCGGAAACAATATTATTATTATTTGAAGCTTTATTTTCGGACACTTCTCGTTTGCTAACTTTCCTTTTCGTAAAGCTCATGTTACAGCTATTCAAAAGTTGTGTAACTTATTTTTACGTTTGTAAGTAGTGAGTTTCAACTGTTCTTTGTGAATATTGGTAATTGTTGTTGCCGTAAATAAAGTTTACCTTATTAATTTTATACATATTGTTGTATTTTCGTTAATAACTAAGAATTCATTTCAAACAGGTGTTTGTACGTAAATTGGTTTAGTAAATTCCACGGTGCATAGAAATATGAAGTCTAGATGAGAACCTTGCTTACTGAAATAGAATTAGAGCACACACGTGAAACTCAGCTAATTTACAAAGAGTAATTAGATACCTGACTGTAGGAGATTAGTCGCACTCGCAGTCCCAGTAGGAACTTTCCGCGACACTGATTAGTTGACTTAGGTACACGGCACGGCTAGGTAACGAATTAGACTTTGATAAAACTTTGCACTGCAGGCGGTTGAATGAACCAAAACGAGGGAAATCTGAATCAAATCAAATCCTACTTAATATTATAAATGCGAAAGTTTATATGTACTGATGTTTATTTCAAATAACCTTTTTATTTTATCTCGAAAAAAATATTCTAGATAAAATCGATTTTTAAAACCGCGGGGCACAACTGGTCTAATAATAAAACTATATACATAGTTTATATAATTATAAAGTTTTTATGTTTGGATGTTTGTCAAAGAATCACGCATAAACGGAAACACTATCTTTACTAGTATTATAAAGGGGTAGGGTTTGTTTGTATGACGTAAATTTCAGGGAGTAGGTACTAATCGGATTAGAAGATATATGTTTGCATCTAATAGCCCATTTATTGAGGAGAGTTGTCATAACATATCACTATAAGTAAATTGTATTATCCAATCAAAATAATTTAAACTTTATCTATCTTATTTATCTTATCTGATTAGCATTATCTGATTTATGTCAATTTATTTTGGTATAGGTGTATCAAAATTTCACATTGAAAATAATTTCCATGGAGTGCAAACCGAAGCGGTATTATATTCTCTGTAGAAATAAAAAGAAAACTACGCCATACTGCGGCACGCGGTGTGCTGTGTGTTAGGTACAAACTTTATAACAGAGCACACGAGACACTGGAATTGCAACGATCGCTAAACGTGATTCGAGTAAGAGATATGTTATAAACTTTCCGGTAATAATATTTTAAAAAAGCCGTGGTGGCCGATTTCTTCGAGTAGTAGCGACACATCGCAAGTTCGAATCCCAAATATATATAGAGCGAAGTTTACTTAAGAAGTCGTGGTGGCCGAGTGGTTCGACTAGTTGCCTGCGACAAAACGATCGCAAGTTCCAATCCCGTCTGTACCATTGAGTTTTTCTGAACTTAAGTACAGTGATTAGTCACACCACGAGCTTTACGGTGAAGGAAACCTGCATACGTCTGAGAAGCAATTCAAAGGCGTATGTATATTCGTGCTTGAATTACGGCGATGGGCTCGTCATCTGTTACGTTGGCACCTTAAGTATATCTGCCTGCCAATGCATTACCATCTGCACGTGCTACACCAAGATATACTAATTATATAGCTTAGCGGACAAAGCCATCTCCATGGCGACTTCTTACCCGAGAATCTGCTTCAAAGTTTGTCTTCTAAGTTCAATCCGTGACGTTTTGTGGAAAAAAACATTGAATAAGCGTATCAATCTGTTTTTTTATCTTACAATTCAAAATGTTCATTACTGACCAGTATTAGCGCGTTCTAACAAATAAACTCTTCAGCTTTAATATGTTTATAGAATGTATAAAAATATTAATCTAAGGTAGTATATTAATATAGATAAATGCTCACTTATCTACAATATATGTATATCACACCAACTTAAACATCTACCCATCACATACCTAGCTATCTAAATTCGTTTCACAGAACGTCAGATGTGGTTTAAACCGCAATGCATCCAATAATATTCCATGCAAACATATATGTAAGTTCGCTTCGTACCAACTCCGCTAGATATGTGAGACATGGTACTGTAATAAATCAAGTATGATTGTAAATTGTAGATGTGTCGATTCGGTTTGTCTATGTTGTTTTCTAGAAAAGAACATATCCTATGTTTTATTCTAGAAAACATATCCAGCTATTAATCTATCTCTGTGCCAAAATTCATCCAATTTTGGCGTGATCGAGTAACAAAACTCTCTAACTTTACAATAATATACAAAACCAGCAGATTTATTAAAAATGTAATATTACACGCTAATATAATTTTTAATTATCTGAAACCTACCAAATTGTCCATCAAAGGAGATTTACAATTAGGTATCGAATATTGAAAGACCTTCCAGATCCAATCAAGTTCTCGGAGGCAGACGTTATTTATTGCGCGCGCTCATTGCCAATAATAATACAATTATTCCAGCTAGGTGCTAGGTGAGTCTGCGGCGAGCCTCATACCTAATTAGGTTTGTTTTGTGAATTAATTTGCTACGTATATATAACATAATTATGTATCAAACAACTACGAGTAAGAATTATCACAATGATTAGACAGATATGAGAGAGCAATTTGTGGGGAAGGCTTGTTTGACTCATGTAGGCCCCTGTTTAAATTGTGGTGGTAAAGTATGGATCGCGAAATCTCACAAAATATCTACTTCCTATTTCTATGTGCTCTCTCTATGTGCCAAAAATTTCAATATAGTTATGGTAAAATTATTCAATTCAATAAAATCCCTATAAAAATCAGGGGGCAACCATTGAATACCTTAAAAAAGAACTTAAGAAATAGCTCAGCGGAAAAGGTACCTACTATTCTATAAAGGAGTATTTTAATGAAAAATAAAAAAGGTTTGATTTTTAAATTGCAATTTCTGCTAAAAGGATTTATTTAATTGTTGTAAAATATTGCATTGTATTTGGAGTTAGTTAGGAGGTATACAAATATCAACTTACGACAAAATTCGCACGCCAATATTATGTGGCTGAAAGGCGATACAATCACTATGTAGCACTTTAACATCACATTATGTAACACACCGTGTTCTGACGAATAAAATATTTTATTTTATTTCAATGTGATTATGATTACACCACGATGTTCACGATGACTAAAACGTGTAACGAAACATGTAATTCTTACAATACCTACATAAAACGATTGCCCTAAAACAAGACGTGTACACGTTCACTTTAACAAATCAAATTAAAGGTAACACTAAATTTTAAACAAACGTGGGATAACTTTGATACGCATGGGTAAATACAAATTATTAGCACGCACTCAATTTCCTGTTATAACACGCTCTTGACATATTACAAGGGGAGTGTCTTGTAGTGCATTTCCGAGCATCAACTTGGTTTAAGTGGACGCGTTCCTTGCTACAGTATGCAAGTTGTTAGCTGCTTAATGTTTCAAGCTGTTGACATATTTCTGTTGTTAGCTGCTGTCATATTTCAAGGAGGTTGGCTTAGTATGGATTTTCCAAGATGAACATAATTTGAAATCGGCGCGTTTCTTATAAAAATCAAGTTCAATCACAATCAAGTAAATTGCTAATTGTTATATGTTATATTTCGTTACATTAGCTATTGACCTATATGTTACTAGCTGTGTCCCGCGATTCCACTCTTGCACAATTTCCTTACTAATATTTTTCTGGAATAATCCACAAGTGTATATCAATAAGTGCTCCCAGTACCCCTTACGTTGAATAAAACATTAAGATTTTTTTGATTTTTATCCTATCTGTTTATCCAGCTAATAATCATTGTTTATCGCAAATTTCATCCAATTCCGTTGAGTCGATCTGAAGCGATTGTTTAACGAACAGTAACTGTGAAAGCTTCTCATTTATAATATTGGTTGGATCTGTCGACAAGTTTCAGTTGTTAGCTGTTGACATACTTGTATTACAGGTGTGAGCGGCTGAAATGTTTCAAGGGGGATAGCGTGCATTTTCGGGCGTCATCTTAGTTTAAGTGAACGTGTTTTCACTACAGTATGCAGGTTCCTAGTTGGTTTAAGTTGTTCCAGGAATAATTTGCTACACGGACCGGGCGATGATAGATGGCTGCGTTTGTATAAAACGTACGAGCTGAATAAACAAATGGCTAAAGTGAGAAAGGCACGTACCACTTTATTTATGTGAGACGTATTTCGTACATCCATTATTTCACGTTATCTTTGTAATAAATGTATGTGTAAGATAAACGTACTAACCTTTGCAGAAATCTTAAGTAAGATTATAAGGAACGAAATCTACGGATGCAAATAAAAACTATTTGTACAAAGGTATGTAGACACATTTTACAATATGTATAAATAATAAATATACTAATACGGTTATGAATATTTTTTATACTCTAATATACCTAAAAAGAGACAATTAGGTAGATATATATATATATCATATATTCGTAGCAAAATTAATGTAGCTACAACACATTCAAACCTTTGCCGCAAATTAAATTAATACATCTAAATTGTACTATGTCCAGTTTTAAAGACTGTGTTATATGTCACTGCTAATATGTATACTACCCTCTTTCTGTCAAAAATATTTTTAGGTGGTAACGTGACAGATGGCAAAATCATTGCCGTCTTTTGTGCAGAACTTCAGATATACGTTGAAATATTTTCTCATATACATGTAGGTTTCCTCGTGGAGTTTTTCTTTGCTGTAAAACTCTTGGCGTGATGAATGACTGTACTTAAAATCCGAAAAACTCATTGGTATAAAACGAGTGCAGTCGTGACTTGGAGGTGATGTGTGATATATTTAATCCTTAGCACTAATGTGACATGATCAAATTATTACTGTAGATACATATGAGAGATTGAGTGATACGAGCGAAGTGAGGGGAAGACACGATTCCCGGTGCCGCATCAACCAATCAACAGCTTAGCGGGTTCTGTAAATACATTACGCGTGATGTGCTCCATCCGCAGAAATCTGCCTCGAGGCAATCGACGCCCTTCTGATTGCCTTTTTTATTGCATCGCCTTCCCGCCGTATTTCATCCTCGCTCTCATTCCTTGCTTATTTCTAATTTGCTTCTAATTTATGTTGAGGACTATGCTCGTTATTTGTACTAATATTATACCGATGCAAAATTTTATTTGTTTTACAATCTCGCTAAGTCCGTTTCTTGAGGAAGACCATCGCAATTGGCATACCAATTACCTACTACTCAAGTGAGTTGAGCAGGAATCGTGTACCTACATTTAATAAATGGTTTGTGGCTTAAGACAGTTCTCAAAAATAATACAATAATTCACTTAAATTCACCTATATTATACTGATGTTCAAAGAACGAAAGGTGAATCGTCTTGAGTTAAATACCTAAATACCTTGGAACAAATCCCATATTCCTAATTGACATAGTGGGGCTATGTCAATTAAGAATATGGGATTTGTTCTGAATTGAGCAAAGCTTGTGGTATGGTAACTACTAAGACAACGATACATTTATTTATGGTTGCTTGAAAAGTAAGAGGTACCCCGGTTTAAGCAGACAGTGATGTAGCATTATTTTTCCAAAGGTCTACTTCTTTTAAACGAACGTTACTAAACACCCTTTGCTGAAGCCCATCCGAAACTAATCGAACATTCGAGGTCAAAATTACGTAATCGGCGCCTTTAAGTTGTAGGTATGCAAACAGCGAATGTAGGTGCCGCTATCGCTATAAGCTACCGCTTCTGCGATGGACAGTACTATAAAGTTTAAAACGCTTAAGTTATATCTTAGTATTCTGTTTGTAGAAGTACGTTATTATAAATTGCAAGGACATATATTCCGCGATTTCAAACACGTCAAATTATATTTCATATTCTAAATGCGAAAGTATAAGTATAAATACCAACTATTTGCACCGATAAGCCGTGGTGGAGAGTGGTACACCAGCAAAATGAAGGTTGCCAATCATACTATGAGTTTAATGTGAAGGAAAACACAAGAGGATATCTGCACATGTTTGGGCAGAAATTCAAAGTCGTTCAGTCATTAAGAAAGGGGATGAACTGGAAAACCATATTTAAATATATACTATTTACATACTGATAGTGTCATTGTGCTCGGATACCAAGGTTTCTCCAGCATCGGCAGTGAAAATATTACATTAATACCTGTATAGTTATTATAGATTGCAAGAACATATTCGTCGTCATTGTAAACAAAATGGTAACAGTAAAAATACAAAGTAGCAACATCGTCGAGACAACCTTTATGTAAACATGGTAAGATTAACGAGGACATAAATCTTTGTTCCATTGCTTTAGGTGAACTACAAACATCGCAATATAAATTTATCATGAGAACAGGATTTAATTAATTACCTGCTAACAACACAATTCATCACTTTTCCGCTAAGAATAGAATCCCACTGAAAAAATTTTCAGTGACCTGTCATAAGTTCATAATCAATTAATTATTAGCGCTCAAATGAACAGTGAATGATGGGAATCCATTCATAAAAGGACTACCTTTGGGTGCTTGTGCATTAATTACTCGAATCATCAAAGATTCACGTCGCCGCCAGACAGACGCCCTCTAACAAAGACAAATCGAGGGAATTTTCAATCTCATTAAGCTTTCATTTGATTGCTTTTCCTGTGGAGCCGTAATTTCACTGGAAAGCGATCTCGTAACCGATTCTTGTTAGCGACTAACATCCAGCTTTGAAGTTATCTGTAATTTTCTAACGATGTCTGAAGTATCAAAGTTAATGATAAAGGATGCCTTACTGATTGACTACTAATTGGTAGGAGTTTTTGGACGTATTGAGCTTTCCTGGTCTTCATTGGTAGTTTATGTTACCAAGTAAGGCTTATATAAGTCCATCAATCTCGGCTAGGAGAAGGGAGGGGATTTAATAAGTGAATGCGTGAACGAAAAGTCATCTTATCGCATCAATCACGGGACCGCACCGCGCCGTCTGCGCTCGCCGCCGCTTACCCTGCCCTACCTTTTCAATTAAATTATACCACTCGTGTCAAACGGCAAGACATTCTTGATTAAACCCTCTTGAGCTCGCATAGGAGAATTCTACGAATACCCTGAATAAGCGACGAGAAATTTAAAACTTTTTGAATCGTTTGTCTATAGCTGTGATGAAATTTCTGCCATTCGAATACTTATCTAACTTATAAGAAGTGCTTATATAGAATTAAGTGCTATAACATCTATACTAATATTATAAAGAGGAAAGATTTGTTTGTTTGTTTGTTTGTAATGAATAGGCTCCGAAACTACTGGACCGATTTCAAAAATTCTTTCACCTTTGGAAAGCAACATTATCCCCGAGTAACATAGGCTATATTAAATTGGACCCGATAGGTGGCGCTGCGATCGAGTTTCAAGAATTTTACCTTTTTACCTGAGCGAAGCTTTCTGTGTGTTTCTGTGTGTCTTAAGCTAGATTCGAGAATGGTTTAGATTTACAATTGGACCCAATAGGTGGCGCTGCGATCGTGTCACGGGCAATTTAACTTTTTCACCCGAGCGAAGCTGGGCGGGACAGCTAGTAATAAATAAACATTAAATCGATGGGTTTAGTGTCAAATTTAAGAACAATGCGAAATTTTTATCGAAAATATTAACACAAACTGCTCATATTTGATTTGAGTTTGACTCGAAACGTTAAATAATTGAAGCTTTAGCCTCTTTCAGGATATAATATCAGTGCCTTGTGGAGCGAACGCCCAAAGCATTGTATTCATTTACCCTTTAGATTTGCCGTTACATTATTAACGACCGGAATATTTGGGATTCGAGTCGCAAACTGATCGTCACTTGGAGCTGATATATTGTGAACATTTCGGAATACGTTACCCTTTTTTGTGATCGACCCTCGTTCCCTCATCACGAGTACGACAGACGAGGGATCGGAAACAATTCGGCCACTGAATTCGCTCATTACGATCAACTGTGATAACGTATCTAGACGCTGGACCGCTGCGGGGACGTCCCGAGCAATTTATAGCGTTCCAATTTGTTTTATTTCTACCATGTTTATGCAATGATGAGTTTTCTAATTATAAATGTATGAAAGCTTTTCTTAAACTTTTAATTTACTAGCTTTAGCCTGCAATTTCGTCTGCGTGATAAATAGTACCTATCTATACTTATGTATATAAGTGGTAGACGACATCTAAAAAAACTTTAAATAAAAAATATTATGAGTAGATTTACTGTACTCATTCAATAATTTTGTCAATCCCTATCATGTTAAATTTTACGAGACAGAAGTTGCTTTTGTTCTTTATCAATAGGACATCTATCTCTAGAGAACTACTTCGGTATTGATTATTACAATTCAGATACCTTAAATACCAAAATTAATTTAACGAGGTTTTTCCTAAAGAATACAGCGATGTACATAAGCATGACGAGATTTTTGCAAGGTCAGCAACGCGCGATATGCGGCCAATGACGTCGGTAACCGCTTTCCACGAGGCAGTCCGCATGCTCGTTTGCCACCATCATCATCATTTTTAGCTTCTTCGAACCCACTAGCGTCCGATATTTAGTGCCAATCGTAGCGATGCTATGCCACGAATCCAATCCAGATCTTTCTCTCTTTGCACTGATTTATAAAAAGAGTTGTCTTAGATATTTTGTTTAATACAGAATATAATTCAGTTGCATCGCACTAATCTAACAGTATCTCTTATACTGAAGAGATACTGTAAAATGAGCGATAATTCGCTATCTGAACGACAGTAGAACAACATGAAATGATTTATGAAATCCGGCCCGACCGCTATTCGAGAGTAATGCGAACCAGAGATAGCGAATATTTCATTAATCCAATGGTACCACATTGTACCTAGAAAGGCAATGAATAAACATCAAAACGATTTTCGGAAACCCTACAAAGGTATTTAAGATATAATTATCGTGTTCGTAATTCAGAGAAACAAGTTTTAGTAGTCTTGTGTAGGCTTAACGTGGTCTACATTAAGCCTACAAACAATACTCCAAAACATAAAAAACGCCTTTAATAAAAGCCATGTTACCGTACCATACGTATCATCATGCCCTCACGGAGTAGGCAGAGAGAGTAGAGCGCCAATGCTCTCTAGATTTACACGCCTCTTTCGCTTCAGTATCCACCCACAGTATTAGTATAAAAACAACTTTTAACTTTTCAACTGCACGTATGGGCTGTCCAGTTTTTACAAACTAATATTTTGACGCTGGTGACAGTTCGAGCTATCTACTTCACCAAATAAATATCATCCTAATCCGTCCAAAGGTTTGGACGTGAAAGCGTTACAAACTAATATACTTTGGCTTCTTTAATACGACTAGGCTAGACTTTGTTTTGCCGGATACTTAAATTGTATAATATTAGTAATCTATACCTACTTACCCTATACCTTTTTGCCTTACCTAGCTACACCCTTTTTTAGACATTGATTAATCACAAAAAAATTGTCAGCAAATAATTTCATCGTGATCCCTGTCCACTGGGAATTTTTCTGCGTTCAGGACAAAAGTATTTCGACATATTTGAAGGGCCGGGCAAAAGAAAATCTTGTTATGTTTTTTGTGAAGCCGACATAAGTTTCCGCGTTTCCCTTAGGTGGAATTCAACTCCACAAATTGTTACGAACAATATATATTCCACCTTAAAAACATCATTTAAATGCTGCTATATTGCGATACCGTAGCAGCTTTTTAAATTACCACTTATTTAAATGCCGTTATATTTAACAAAGTCATTAGATTGTCTATGTAAGCGTTATAATGTTTAATACTTAGAACGCTTAAAGCTTAGAACATTAAATTGATTGTCTTGCCGGTTCCCTTCCCTTGTTCCAGAAATTAACGATCTCAACAACTTGTTATGAATCTATTTTTGAAGTGAAACTTCTTTATCGGGGTTGGAAAAAATTTAGTGTAACATTTTTTCGTTACGCGTCACATTCTTCCGTTACGCGCCATCTTTTTCTTATCCCTACCACGCGTGATTCGAAGTATACTTTCTCCAGCGGAGTAGGTTTAACGGACTTACTCCTACCACTATACTTGACCGTTTTTCTATTGCACGCTTATTTATTCCCAACGCTCTATAGTGACGTGATAAATATATATATATATATATATATGGTATATTGAAGTGATCAGCAAAATCAAAGGGTTTATTTTAATTATAATTCCAGTGAATTTCTAAAAAAAGTAAGTAATTACATCTCTTTTTCTACTACTTAGGTGTAATTATGGTATTTATTTTTCCACGTTATTTAAAATTAACCTCAGTTTTTGATTGTATTTTTCAATACACTAACACGTGGGTGTAATTATGGTATAAATTTTTTCTAATACTTGAATGTTGATTGTGGTATTTATTTTTCTAAAATATTCAAAGTCAACCTCAGTTTTTGATTGCATTTTTCAAAACACCAACACGTGGGCGTGATCAAGTTATTTATTTTTCAAGTTTTCAAGTTATTTAAGCTTAACCTTTGTCATATATATATATATATATATATATATATATATATATATACATATAATATAAAATATATTATACATATAATATAAAAATATATATATACATACATATATATATATATATATATATATATACATATATGTATAATATATATATATATATATATATATGTATGTATATATATATTTTTTGTAAATTGATAAATTAATTTTTTTTAGATTTTAGTAAAATCGAAAGAGATGAACAAGTGACCGAGTGTGCAATATCGGTAAATGGGCAAATTCTAGAGCAAGTGAATGAATTTGTATATCTTGGAAGCATGTTCACACGAGATGGAAAGTATGAAAAAGATATTGAAAGAAGGATAACTGCCGGAAATAAGGTGAATGGAGCCATGTCGGCGTTGATGGGCAGTAAAAGTCTGAGCAAGAATGCTCGAGTTGCTGTCCACAACGCGATATTGGTACCTACCTTATTGTATGGCAGCGAATCCTGGGTATGTCAGAGGAAGTATGAAAATAGCTTGAATGCAGTCGAGATGCGATCTCTTCGAAAAATGTGCGGCGTAACGATATTAGATCGAATCCGCAATGAAGAGATTCGCAAATCAACTGGCGTGAATGAGGGCGTGATTGTAAAGATGAAGAAAGGCATGTTACGTTGGTTTGGACCAGGGATGTTGCGGATGCCGAATTTTTCACATCCGCGGATGCGGATGCGGATGCGAATATATGAAGGCTCACATCCGCGGATGCGGATGCGGATGCGGATGTTTAAGATCTGATATAAATCTATACAAATAAATACAATTTACTTAATACATATGGATGTAACACGGTACCAATACAAACATTTTTTTTTACTTATAGTCTGTTTGTCGGTCTGTCTGTTTTTCCGGCTAATCTCTGAATCGGCTGGACCGATTTTCATGGGACTTTCACTGGTAGCTGATGTAAAAAGGAGTAAACTTAGCCTAATTTTATTTCAGAAATCAAACAAAAAAAATTCTGTTAAATTCCACGCAGTCGAAGTAGCGGGCACATATAGTATTACATATGAATGAAGAATTAAAACAATGATAATTAAAATTGTAATTAAACAAAATAGTAATGTAAAGTGCTCCTATTTTTTTAACTTCACTTACTAAGTTTCATATTAGTAAGTGAAGTAAAAAATAGGCGCATTATACTAAATAAACTAAAAACTATAAAACAGGGTCCACTGTATACCCTGATATTATCGTGATATTATTGTAAGTGGAATAGCAATAAATAATTATGATTATGATTATGATAATTAAACAGTAATATTGCCGCCTTTTTTATTCAAGGCGGTTACATTACAATGGACGTGACAAAACGTAAAATTTTTAAGCGAAAAACGCGTTTTAAATTGAATTTAAAAAATGATTTCTTTTTAACTTTAATGTTGATATTAATTAGCTCTTCAATAATAAAAAAAATATGTATAATCAGCCTTTTTGACTAAAACACCAATCACAGCACATGGCGTCATACCTACGAGCTGCTTTCGTGCACTATTGAAAAAGTAATTAAAAAACGGCTTTAAAGTACGCTAAATCTTAATTTGTTACGGAAAATAGACTTTTTTTCGTAAATAGTAATGTGTATTATTACTTCATTATAGGTTCAAAATCTTTCGTCATGCCTATTCAATATATTACTTTGTGTCGGTGGTGACATAGTTAATAAACTTGTTAGATAACCAATAACGGGAAAGTCGCTGAAAAAATAAAGGATATTGTTATAAAACAATAAAGTTTACCTACAATATAACGTATTACCGGTGTAACATAATGGCATTTCCCTGGCGATTTTAAAGTAATAAGCTGAGCTAATGCTAATATAAAGATTTCCCAATAAACAATTATTTACACTCAATGATCACTGTATCACAATAACACTCAAAATATATGTCTATACGATAATTAATCAGCGTAAACAAACACGTAATGATTTATTTACTAGAAAAACGCGTTGGATCTCGTCAACCATTTTTAACGCTCCTATTGGTCATTTTCACATGCGAACGGCCCGCGCCATTCCCGGCCCCGCCCAATTTCTTTATTGTCGCAACTTGTATAACATCCGCATCCGCATGAAAATCCACATTGATTATTGCGGATGCGGATGCGGATGCGGATGTCAAAATTGATGCGGAAGCTCCGCATTTGCGGATGCGGATGCGAATATTCGCAACATCCCTAGTTTGGACACATAGAAAGGATGAGTGAAGAAAGATTGACGAAACAGATATACAAAGCAAAAGTGTGTGCAAGAAGAGGCAGAGGAAGGCCACGTTCCAACTACCTGGATCAAATAGATCGGACTCTCAAGGACGGGAACGTTAAGAGTACTCGAAACCGACGAGCATGTATGAAGAGACTGATGAATGTGGACGAAGCGAAAGAGGTATGTAAGTCTAGAGAGAACTGGCGCTCTATACTCTCTGCCTACCCCGTTAGGGACTTGGCGTGATGATATGTATGTATGTATGTAGATTTTAGTAAATTATTTTTTGAAAAATAACGTCATAAAGAAGTTTCACTTCTTACGAGTGTACGCTAGCACACACACTTTTTTTTTGTTAAGTGGCTTTTCATTTATATTTTCGTTTTATTAGGTACAGTCTCTATTTTATACTAAGGAGGCAGGGAAGACAAGCATGTGGCCCGCTTGATGGTGGCCTGAGGGACGCCTGCATCCCCTAGGCTGTTTATCGCGCGAAAAAAGTCCTGCCAAAACCATTTCAAAGAATAACTAATATGAACTCCTTGTATCTCTATGCAAATGCTTAAAAGTTGTCTTGGTTTAAGGTATTATTTTATATGGTTTGCTCGTATTTCTAGCGCGGCATATCATAAGGATACGAACATTAACATTCTACAGCACATTATTAGAACGCCACGACGATCTGATTTGCGACATCGTAGTCGCTCTTGCGGTAGAATGTTATTTGATTTTTATTTCGCTCTCCTCAGTAAGCCGGAGTAAATGAAAAATCCAATCTGCAAATAAACTGTGAGCAGCCACTTTACTCAGCGACTTCGTCGTTCTGGTGCGAAGAATCTTAGATATATTTTTACATTTGTATTTACTTCCATGTGATGTAAATACAAACCTTCTTTCTCTTCAAGAAAGTTGAGCCCTTAATTTCTTGTAATAGAGTTTTATAAAAAAAAATTATGGAAAATGGCGATATAAGTAGGAATATACGTACATAGAACATCATAACTTACATCTTCACATCCAGTCCTCACGGGGAAGCAAAATAATGCACACCATTCCACTTGAAGCTTGCATAAAATTATACATCAAGCATAAAAGTAGAAAAATAATGGCTATTAGTATTTAACTCCAACCTTACTAACGAGATTTCGTTTAGAGATTCGTTTCTGTTCGGTTCGATATAAATATTTTTAACGTTCTCTTTCTCCGAATTTTTCACGAAAATCGTACCTGATTCGCAGAGTAAGGCTGCAGACAGAACAAATAGTGAACATAATTTTGACCAAAGCCGCAGAAAAGGGATTGCGCTGCACCAGGTAATCCCACAAAAAGCCGTCTGAATAAGTGAAGGCTCTGGTAAGCGGCGCGGAACGTGAAATATGGTTGCATTCTGCTCGGCACACACCCGCCAGGAGTCCTGTATACCGATTAATCTGTCGGCAAACAATAACCACACCAATAACGGACGACCCACCACGACAGCTGGTGTTTCCGTAACATAACTGTATCTGCCACAAGTAGCTTAGTGCACGATAGAAGCATGATGGAAGTCTTTAAACTTATGATTAAGTTTTCAATCTCGTTTCCGCCGGATTAGAGTTACATCGTACTCGCAACAGTTCATATCTTGTGTTAGATAAACTTTACTTCTGGGAAACTAACCTTCATTGTGCTCACAAGGTTTTAAGTTTATCTATACTCAATCAGCCGTTATCTAATGATAACATTTATCCGTGAAAATATTCTGATATAACTTCATATAATTTAAAGTATAAATAAATAGCAGCCCTACCACAGTAACGACTTGCCACATAGTTATTAGACATTAGCTTAAGATGTCGACTAGAGTTATGGGTCAATTCTGGCGGCGTTAGGGCTGCCAGCAGCTGTTTGTGGCGCCGTGTCTCGGCCTTATTAAGTTTGACCTCTACAATACATTAACCGCAGCGTCGTCGTCGGGACGACGCGAACTCCCTTAATTTAAAGGCTCGCGTCGACCGCGCGGACCTCGGCGCCTCACTGATGCCGCATACCTTAGTAGCAGAAACATTCCCCAGATTTATTATCAAACCTCTCCATGTCGAGGTAATGAATGACTAAACGTTATCGATATGGCTCCGCGACACAAGGTGTTTCATATTTCAATGTTATTACACAAGTTCAGCGCAGTCGTAGTGCGCCATTATACGTCTCGTAATGAAACATAGCGCGGTTTCAATATGCTGACAGAGCTTAATAATTTGGTATCTGATAAATGTAAGTTTTCGCTCGGTTTGTAATCGACGAGCAGTATAACAACAAATGCTTACGTACCTTATATGTTTATGTAAATGTGTTTGTGCTCTGCTGTATTTACTCCAGTGGTGTCAATTTATTTTGGAGACAGGACACCTTTTTGAATAGGCAATGTGGCGTATAAATTTCACTCATCCCAAGCGCCCCTCGAGGACCGCGGGCTCCGGTGACTCTCCGCTAAAAGGTGCTGCGAATTAATTTTACCTGACGCCAAGGACGACGACGGAATACGTTAGCTCATAATGAGATCTCTGTAAACATGTTCGGCTCTCAACAAAGTGAATACTGCTTAAATATGTATAGTTTGGCGTCTGTCAAGCGACTAGCTATTTTATGAGGTTATTTGTTAATATATGCGATTAATTACTCCTTCGACTTACGAAGTCAAATAGTATTCGCGTTGTTTGGTTTTCTTAGATTTGTAGGTGCTGCGGTAAGAACCATCGAATGACTCTATTCCTGTAAAGTATTTCTTACCTACGCAGCAAAAAAAACCCTTTGCAATGTTCACATACTTAAACAACGGTGTCAGTTGCTCTGCAAATAGGCCGTTATAGGGTTATGCAGAACAAAATAACATTAGAACTATTAGCAGTCATTTATTTTAAGGTTTTATTTTAAATTTCGATTAAAGAATGTTTCTCTTTCAATTTCTTATTACTCTTTCGTAATCTTTAGTAAAATATTGAAAATTTACGAAGACAAAAACCATTATTGCCAACCTTGTTATATTAACATGGTATTTTGGATTGAATTTTCTATAAATTCGTGTTACCTCACGCAGTACCTACATTGTTTGCAGTGTTCGAACATTGCCTCTAGCCCGATCGAGAGGACAAACTTTATAGATCCCGGAACATCGGTAGAGCTGATAGAAATTGTTTCTGCATCGTCGGCTGACGCGACCGCTCCGAAAATAACCTAAGCTAGTTAAACTTACTCTAGACACAGTGTTATATATAATGTACGTACTCCTATGTTGAATTCACTGCGAGGGCAGCGACAAAGCTTTGTGACTCGCATACATATATTATAATGTCATGTGACCACATACGGTTAATATGGGAGATGTGGGTAAGCCGTTATACTCGTATGCTTACAGCTTGTATGGATTGTGACAAGAATAGAACAGGCACATAACAGTTAAGCATTTGCATGGTTAATGGTATGTCAAGAATAATTCAGCCTCTGTTTGCGATATTTTAAAGCCTTTATTTTAAATTTACGACTTTCTACTTATAATTCACCTGTCAATGATTAAAAAAACATTGTCATGATCACATCAGCAACATGAGTAACTATTCCACTTTACATCAATGAGTACTTCAATTATAACGCCACCTCCTTTCAACACTTCGTCGGCGAAAAATAATAAATTAAATAACATGGATAAACATTGAAATAATAACCCATATTAAACCCAGCTAAGAAACACTACAAGATCTGTACTTGTTTAGTAACCTGATTAAGAGATACTAAGGAAAAACGACGAAGAAATCTTTTAGTCACTTATCTGATATAACATTTAGAACAGAAGCTTGGTCAACCCATGTTTTTTAAATAAAAGACGATAGGTAGATAGATACCAAACTTCAGTACCGTTATAATCACCCCACGACGACTGCGTAACTCGGGAAGAAATTCCTAAAGGTTTTTGACACTCGTGTGTGGGATACTGTTCGCCGTCTCTCAATGTATTATCCTTATACTACGAGTACCCCAACACAAGTGAACAAAATTGTTCAAGTATTTGTGAAGTGGCGGCTAATCTCGCCTCGGTATCATCACTTCATAACGTCAAACTTCGCTCTTAGGTGGTAATCTCTTACTTTAATTAAATTAAATGTCAACGAGCATTCACTGCGACTCTGTCAACCAAATTTAATGAAAAGTTAAAACGGAATAGAATCTGATATGAATTTATAACCGCTTTTCTAAGTCAGGTTAACAGAAAGTTCAAAATCAAAATCTTTTATTCAACTTAAGGGACACATGGAACACTTAATAAAAAAAACGTTTTTATTAGAGTATAAATTTATTTAAGTAGAGTTTTTTTCAATTGGATTTATAGACAAGCCCACAAACCTATGAATGAAGAAATTTGAATTAAATTCCGTAGTAAATTTAATCTTTGTTAAATGTATATAATCTACAAACTTTCCATTCCTATAAGTCATGTTATTCGCTTTGTTTCACCGTAATGACGACTCGTCTTTAGCAGACAAGCGTCTATAACTTCGCGACCTCATCCGCTACTTTGGGAAGTTATACAGCTAGATAAGTGGACTCCTTGATACAAAACAGGCTTCATATCCAGTCATGAAAGACTACTGCCTACTTGAAATTTACCTAAATAGAGAGAATTTACATACATATACCTCTCACGTATCACCTAGAATGTATCTCACGGAGTGGGCAGAGAAAGTAAAGCGCCCGTTTTCTCCAGACATACATACCTCTTACGCTTCATCTTCATTCAGCAGTCTCTTCAGACATGCTTACCGGTTTCAAGTGCTCTGGTCGTATAATTGAGTGTTTCTGAGATTTGATCTACTGGACCTTTTAATATGGGTATTAATGGTATAATGGCCAAGACGAAGTAAGAAGAGAGAATAATTGGCACTATTCTACTATATACATAATACTATCAAATTGTATTTTCTTGTTAATCTTCATTTTATTAATTAAGTGAAATGTGTCACGTCCGTCTCGCAGGCCAGTCGACCTAAGAACAACATAGCAGAATTAATTGGTAATAAAATTAAGTCGTTGCTTGACTATTTAGGTATTATATTCGTAAACATATACCTATGGTGTAGTAGGTAAGCTTGCTTTGCTTTGCTTAGCCATTAATGTTTATTATGTATGCTGCTATTGTATATTTTAGCATAATTATATACCCCAAATATGTACATTCACCATTATCAGATCAAGAGTGTGAAACGGCCAGATGACGAGTATATGACGTCAATACACTCCATTCGCACATAGAATATATCTGGCATGTCATAGCCACTCTCATAGACACACAAATGTAGACATCCCAATCAAAAATCGAATCAACCTTTCCGTATACGAATAAAGCATGAATGCGGGAATCGCAATAATAACCAATTCCGTTAAGTCAACACATATGTATTGGTGTGTACAGTCTAATAATTCCTGCTGTGTAAACGTGTCCGATACGCGGGTATACGGAGATGGGATGCTACGGCTGCGGCTGTTTCAGTCCAACTAAACACGAATCTCCATTAGGCGTTCAACTTTAAACTCTATTACCTCGTTGTTACGAAACTGATTATGAATAGGTGTGTTGTGTGCCAGAACTCTCCCCGTCTTCGTAAATACTTTACCATTCATCATACTAACTCTAACTTGCTTTAAACTTAGTTAAGCGTTTTAAATTATGGTAACGCCTCCCCTGAATAATTTGATAAGAGTCGTATCATCAAACACATCTAATCAAAAGTCCCTTCAAGTACTCGTATGGGTGAATACTTTGAAACTTTACGCATGTCGTAGATTGAATAATTAATGTCAATTAATATAGAAGGAAGAGCGAGTCGATAGCGCCACGAGATACATTTGAGTAATATTTTTTCAATAGTGGCAAACGTATACGGCCCGCCTGATGGTTAACGGTTAACCCAGCTTTAATACGTTTACATTCAGCGATATTATTATAATGTGCACCGTATAGTTGTTGGCCACTTTCTCTGTATAAAAAAAGTAATATATAATATTACTTTTTTTATATATAATAGCCTCGCTTTTAAATTTCTCATATATAATTATGATCATGCGATTCCTAACCTTGGCAGCATGTATAAAGGAACAAACGCCAACGTGGCTCTATTACAAGTTTTGCTACGATTTCGTGGAGCCAAGCAATTCGACCGCAATTTGGTCCCAGCGAGTAGTCTTGCGGGACTCACTTTGGAAATATACCAACACCTTTGCATTTGTACACAAACCGACGGAGAAAATTTCCATGTTAATAATTGGATTACAAGGTATTGCAATAGAAGGTAAATATTTTTATATAGGCAAATCGTTAGTCTTCTGGTACCTTATCAGGATGTACTATTTACATCAGTTTATTGTGAAATTAGAAAGGGACACATTTAGAGATCATTTACATCGCGTGGAAAGATGGCAGTGGAAGACAACGTTAAAACTAACTAAATCAAATGGCTGGGACATCTAAGGATGAGATAGTCAAGAGTACTTGCAACCGTAATGTGTTTGAAGAGAAGCGAAAGAGGCCTGCGAGTCTACCTCTACTACCTAATTTCTCTGCCTGTGAGTCTTATTGATATTAAGTTTACATAATAGGATGTGTTTATTAGCTACAACAACATCAATAGTCTCGCAGTTGATTTTATTGTGGTCGTCAGTAGCATAACTTCGCAAGACATTGTTACTACGAAGTTGCTTTACGAGATCCCAAGTTCCTAACAAGCAAACCCACTGCTAGTTGCCTATTTAGACAATAACTATTAGATACATTCGAGCTGTAGCCATTGGAGCTGATATTGGTCTGAGTTTGGAGTGATCAGCATGTAATTTTTTTTCAATAATTTTCAGTACTTAATTATATTTTCAAGCCTTTCCGCAAATATTAAACAAAGGCTTCGGAAGCCTTTGTTTCGCAGACAACTATTCAAACCACTCGGATACTTGGATTATTACTTCTGAGTATTCAAATAAATTTGAAGCCTGTCTGACGAATAGCGACTGCCGCAGCCTCTAGCTCCTGGTAATATGAGATGTAGCATTCGCAGATTATTTACCTTGTTGGGGTGACTATACTGACAGCAATAAGAATAAATGACGTCAATCATGACCAACCTGCTGCCAGTACAGCGATTCATTATGGAGTTTCTGAAAACTCATACACCGCAGTAACGCTAGACCCAAGAATAGTAACATTTGCCTGGTACATCTACCATGGTTATATAATAAACAGAAATATATTGATGAGACTGATGCATGTGGATGAAGCCAAAACGATCTGTAAGTCTAGAGAGAACTGGCGCTTCACTATCTCTGCCTACCTCGCGATGGACTCGGCGTTATGATATGTATGTCTTTATAAATATAGGTATTTAATGTAGGTATAGTAATTATTTTTTTAACTATTACTAACCACTGCCCAGCTTTGTTTGGTGAATATCTAAAAATAGAACACGATCGCAGCGTCACTTATCGGGCCCAATTATGACACGCATGATTTTATATTTTAGTCTGATCGATCCCCTAGATTGATTAGGAGAGTGGTGTGATAACTACCTGGTCTACTCATGACCCACCATTATCAACATGATTACTGTCTTTTATTACAATAAAACCGTTACACTTAAAAATAAATAACTTATTATATCGTATTGATAAGTTTGTACAGACAGTTGTTAGTGTATCGCTTGATCACTAACAAGCTTCAAAGGCGTATCATTCCTGATGATGGCTAAACTTATTTTCAGCTTAAGATGACGTATAGTAATATTCAAACAGATTAATATGTACTTATTTCAATGTTATACAGTCATAGAAGCTCTTCCACTTCAAAAGGCCTTTATCATAATAGGCTGTAACAGACAGATGTTGAGTTGGTTCAGTATCATAATGATAATTACCACTTTAAAGGTATTGTACCTTTAAAGTAACAACTGTATTGGATTACGTCTTGAGAGATTACGCGCTTTCGGGAATGCGGGCTTCGAATTGTTTGTGGAATTAGTTTAATGGGCTGAGCACCTTTAATTATCCAATACACTAAATATAAGATCGGTTATATAAACGACACAGGTTGTTCCTGTACTGAATAAATAAAGTTTAGCTTACCTCTTCTATTCCTATAATTGTATACAGATGATAATATAACGATAACGATAACAAGGAATAATTTTAGGGTGACATGCAAAAATGTTTACCTTGTATTTACGTCGGTATTATGTTCTTATTCCTACTTAATATTTGTCACTTCATGTGTTGTTGTTATGAGGTTTTGAGGTAAGTTAATTTTTTCAAAATCCCCCCTAAAAAAAAAACCCCTAAAATGTATGAATGCAATTTAACATGACACAAAAGGGGGGCGAACACCGGGCTGCACTTATCGCGTCTAGATGTTGTGCAATGTGCCAAATGTCTACCTAATAAGGCACTTCATAGTTGGTAGAACTTAACAGCAATATTTTGATGATAACCCTTGCTGCGTTTCAGCTTTAGCAAACTCTGTAGACCCATATGAAGCCCAGCTAAAGTTCAATATATCTCATGTTGCAATTAGGACTATCGTCCACGACTGACCCACACAGAATGTTATTACTTGACACCGCGCCACGGAAACACCTGGCGAGTTGCCAGCGGAACACTATAGCTAACGGTACTAATGCGGCTAGCATAACTACTGTATTCCTAATTGCTCAGCATTAAAGTACTCGTTTCTGGCTAGTTTTGGGTTTATTGAATAGGTATTCAAACCAATTACTAGTTCTAGTGAGTGAAACCGTGGAGGCTCTGCACGAATAGTATATTAGAAAGAAAAAGCTTAGTTACTTAGAATATATTATCCTCACGCCTTCCCACAAGGGTCCCCGAAGGGGTAGGCAGAGGTGTATAGGTAATACCCACACATTCACTTTCCGCCAGAGGTATATTAGGTGCCAACGTGACAGATGGCGAGTCCATCGCCGTTACTCAAGCACGACTTTACATTTTGCCTTTGATTTTCTTCTCAGACGTATGCAGGTTTCCTCTCGATGTTTTCCTTCACCGTAAGAATATATTATGTACTCGTATATACAATGCGTACACTTGTTTGTCGTAATTTATCTTTACTTTATATTTTATACCCTTTAACCTTAGTATCCAGTCCCAGAATCTTCGATCGAGGCGCCAACGGGGTGAGGCGTTTACTTGACGCTAAAGGTAAATAAAGCTCACTACTCATCTTGCTAGAATATGTCAACGTAGTTATAGCAACAAACCCATTACAAGCAGCAGTATTACAATATTCTATTATTACCTACTCCATTATTACGCGGTATATATACAACGCAAATCTGTACGATATACTGGTATTTACTATAGAATTAACTCTCATATATTTAACTTACTTCAATTTGAATCTTATCTTAGGTGCTGTGTATAATATAATACATCAACTTTTTACTTAATTTACTTCTACAATGAACCATAGTGGCCAGTAGTTGCTTGCAAAAGATTGCAAGTTTGAATCCCGACCGTACCAATGATTTTTTATAAACTTAATTACCTACAGTGATAAGTCACACATTTGTTACGAGCTTCACGGTGAGGAAAAACATAAAGAGGAAACCTGCATTCGTTTGAGAAGACGTATGTATTGTCGTGCCTAAGTAACGGCGATTGTCGTCATCTTTCACGTTGGCACCTAAACTATGTCTCTGGTGGAAAGTGTACTACCTACACATCTCTGCCTACCCCTTCGGAGACCCTCGTGGGAAGGCGTGAAGATATATATATGTATATTTTGCACATATACCTATATATAACAACTACAGTTATTGACACATCTTTATAATCTAAAGCTTAAAGCGTAGCAAATTAAAAGCAGACATAGCATGAAGTTAAAAAGTAGCCAAGAACTAAGTAATTCAATTAGTACGTTATATGCGAAACTTACAACTTTTCGCAGTCACAGAAACATATTCCACCATTAGAACCAATCCAAAGTAATTGGTAATTGAGGAGACGACAACCGCCAGTAAATGAGTTCAGTAAAAGAATGATGGCATAAAGTTTTAACTGAACTTCGGCCTGAATTAGGCGGCTAATTTCACCCTACGTTAAATTGCCCTTATCGCTGGAGTTAAGAGAAAACTTGAACTATACCTACCTACCAGTACCTACTATTAAATTATATCACGTAAATTAGGCTATAAACCCGCTTGTCGAAAATTAGGTTCGAGTTACATAATCTTATATCTATACGCCTCTCCACAAGGGTCCCCAAAGGGGTAGCCCGAGGTGTATAGGCAGACCCACACACCCAACTTTCCGCCAGAGATATATTTCAGGTGCCAACGTGACAGATGGCGAGTCCATCGCCGTTACTCAAGCACGGCTATATTGATTTTTTTCTCAAATGTATTCAGATTTCTTCTGATGTTTTCCTTCACCGTAAAGCTTGTGGTGTGACTAATACCTGCACTTAAGTTCAGAAAATCTCATTGGTACAGGGGGGATTCGAACTTGCAATCTTTGTGTGCTACTCGAACCACTGGGCTACCACGGATATAGGTACTGGTTAGATAATAAGCGAGCAAAATACGTTTAATCAACTAATTGTATTATTTTTATAATCACAAGTACCTCCCATTGGGGATCCTGGAGCAGACCCTTCCAGGGTCCAGTGAAAGAGATAATTTTACATGACATAGCGAGACTGTCGCCGTCCAGAGGGCGCGTACCTCTAATTAGTTTAAATCATATTGTAAGCGAATGCAGATTTCCTTAGGGTGTGTATATCACAAATTTTGCCTCGCATAAGGTTTCCAAAACGGCCGTGGCCGTGCTCTAATAGAAGCAGGACCTGTTTGACCATTAAGCTAATAGCACAGCGTCTTCAACCAACATAAAGTTGGTATTGCTAGCGCCTTTGGACTTACAGGAACTGCTCACTGTCAGGGTGGGCGTAAAATTGAAATCCCTAACAGGGTAGGCAGAGAGAATAGAGCGCCAGTTTTCTCTAGACTTGCACACCTCTTTCGCTTCGTTTACATTTATCAGTCTCTTCATACATGCCGGTCTCGAGTACTTTTGACGTTCCCGTCTTTAAATTCTTTAAATTGGTATGCCACTTTGATTTAAAAAAAATCTAATATTCTAAATATACAAAAGCACATTCTAAATGCAGACTCAAGGATTACAAAATTTCAAATATTTCGTAATGATAACACCTTCGCACTCCTTCGCTCTTGCATTTATACGCGGAGTTTTGGTATATTTTCAGAACGAAACTGATTGATAGGGTGTATTGGGATTTGATCGATGCGTGGGAAGTTAAAATGATACCTACCTAGTTTGTCAGAGCTGCAAGTATAGGTATTTACTTATACCGCGGCGAGCAAATTATATATCAGCGTTGCATAACTCGTTAAATGATTAATATTTTAATATTTAATATAATATCCACACGCCTTCCCATAAGGGTCCCCGAAGGGGTAGGCAGAGGTATATATGTGTATATCAGTCGGGATTCAAACATGCGATCTTTGTAGCGCAGGCAACTGCTCCAACCACTCGGCCACCACGGCTTTATATTTTAAGATATTTTTATTAATACTCTCAGATAGATAAAATGTGGGAATGTGAAAATTATACAAATTTAACAAGGTATAACTAATATATTTATTAGTGAGAGCCGTGTAGAGTAAAGAGCAGTGGTGACCGAGTGGTTCGAGTAGTGGTCTTCAACACAAAGATTGTAAGTTCGAATCCCAAATGTACCAATGAGTTTTTCTGAACTTAAGTACAGTGATTTGTTACACCACGAGCTTTACGGTGAAGGAAAACATCGAGAGGAAACCTGCATACGTCTGAGAAGCAATTCATTCATGTATAGTCGTGCTTAAGTAACGGCGATGGAATCAACTTCTGTCACGTTGGCACTTAAATATCTCTGGCGGAAAGTGGGTGTATAGGTACCTATACACCTCTGCCTACCCCTTCAGGGACCCAAGTGGGAAGGCATGAAATAATATTAATATTATTATATTATAGTATATTAATTAATGATAATTATATATTATATAATATCTAAGGCCATGACATGATAATGTTCAAATAAGAGCGCTTAAATCAATTGTTTCTGTCATTTGCAATAACCTGCAACACAAAAGTATCTGTCACGACCACAGACTAGTTAAACTAGACTAGCTAGACTAGGTTACACTGTTCAGTGTTCTAGCAAAATTAAAACAAAGGTATTGAGCCCTCAGTTCCAGCCTCGTTTAGCTTTTATTTATATCAATGGCGAAATGGAATACTGCTATTAACTGGAATGCTCCTTTCCCTTCGTTGCGTTATGAACATATACAAAAGACAGATCAGAATGTATGTGAATATGAGTCGTATTATTTGTTAATAGCCGGTTTTGTCTTATCCTTTAAGTTTGGAATGCTGCATAATTGGAATCCTACTGGTAGTTTCACATGAATGTGAAAAAAAAAGAACTTAATCTATACTAATATTATAAAGAGTAAAGGTTTGTATGTAAGTATTGAGTATATGTTTGTATTGAGTAGGCTCCAAAACTACTGGACTGATTTGATTATTTTTTTCACTATTAGAAAGCTACATTCTCCTTGAGTAACATAGGCTATGTTTTCTTTTATAAAAAAATCTTATGTCCACCCGTGCGAAGCCGGGACGGACCGCTAGTCAGATAATACATTTAGTGTTAAATATTTTTTCAAGCACTATCCCATTCATTAAAGAAGAAATATTGTAGTAGTTTATATGTTAAGTATACATCATTAAGAATTGTTTTTATTGTGACCGCCTGATATTCAGCGGTTACCGTAGTGCATAAATATTAGCAATAACAGTTTCACGTCGTCGAACGAGGTCGACAGTCAAGTCGCTTCGTAAATGCGAACAAATCAATCTTCAATCATATTACAGAGGTACTCTAGAGGTATTATAGAGGTACATTGATTAGTGTAAATACCACTTGTATTACATACATTATCTTAATAAGCATTTTCTCATAGATTATACATTCAAATATAATAAAGATAAAATTCGTATTCCATTTAGTATTTACTGTATTTGAATGCAATATATGTGCATATCGGTGACGCGGTGCCCCGAGCTACAGACAGCGAGCGGACCATGCCGACTGCCTATATTTGCTGTATCAATTTTACCATATGGCAGACATACGTCCTTTCCATATGCGGATTCACATATTTTTTTCTCGTTTGTAATACTAACTTAAATTGACTTCAAACTTATAAATTATAACATAGATTGAAACTATCTTACTGATCTCAGTGTTTTCTATGTTAATGACTTTAAATAAACAAATAGGTCGAAAAAAACATATGTAGTTATATATATACATATTTCCATCAAACAAGCCCAATGTCACAAGCGATAAGCACTTTGAAAAGTATGCCTGCTGGTTGATTTACAATTAGGACAGCAAACAGAGATTTAAGAGAGGTAGGGCATAACGGGTTTCCCGTTCGAATTTGGAGCTGCCCGACTGGGGCAGGACCTCCACCTTATAGAAGTCCGTAGCCAAATAACACAATTTTTTGTGTTGTGTTCCTACGCGGTGAATAATGTTTCCAGGATTGTTACATTGTGTTGGTAGCAGAGGAATTAAACCCATTATGCTGTGAACACACTATAACTCTCCGAACACAGAGTGGCAACGCGCAAGTGATACTTCGGTATCGTGAGCGTAAATAGGCTACGGTAACCGTTTTCCATCATGTGGGCCGTATGCTTGTTTGCCACTCTTGTTGTATAAAAAAAAAAGTAAGTTTTTCCATCTTAACTATGTCTCCATTCAAGTGAAATAGTTATCTGTGTGATGGGTGAGACACAATCACTAGAGCATATAACATACCTACAATAATACTATATTTTTCCCCGAAGACCGGTTTGCGGCAACGGTAAAGCCGAACTGACAGATGTCAATCGAGCCGCCAACGCGATCAGGCAACAAAAACGTAACATACATTTTATTATTCCCTTACTTACATCAGGAACTAAGGACATGGTCATCGAATGGTATAAGAACCTGCAAAGTTTAGATTGCACTTCAGACCCCGGTCGTGATTACTTATGAGTTTTTTCGAACTTAAGTAGGTACAGTGATTTATCACACCCCGAGCTTTACGGAGAGAAAATATCGCGAGTACACCATACCACTATGACAAATTTACATTGCTCTCAGACTACAGCTCTGTCTTCGGCGATTCTTGGGGGAAGTACAATGACGACCTTCGTTAATATAGGTATCATTTACTTGAGTGATTTTTTCTTTAGACAAAAGTATGGACGTTATGGAAGAAAAGTCGCAGAGATTAAATAATCAATTAGAAACTATTTCTATATAAATGATATTATTACGGGCATATGACATGAGCAGTAAGATTGAACTATATGTAAGTTGCTATTTGCGAATATAATTGATCTAAAACCCTCCGAGGCGGAAGGTGATTCCTAACAAATCTAAAGAGGGTCCTCCAGCGTCGCAACTTGTTATAAAAAATTTCCCTTTTCGTGTCAACAGATTTAAGATTCTAACAAAATATATTTCTTAACAGACGTAATAATATAGGCATGATTAATTGCCAGCAATCGATTGCCTGTGGGTGCGATTTGTGGCCAGTTTTCATCTTTTTTTTTTCGAGGGAGAAACCAGTGTCAATTGTCAGTGTTGATCTGTCAACCGTCCGAATCCAACTCAAAAGACCATGTATAGCGATCAATGCTTATGTTAAATTTATGCATAGACTTTAAAACAAATCATAACGAACTAAGTAATTAGACGGTAATTTATTTTATTAACATCGGTCGGCCATGGTTGGTATAAATAAATATATTCACAAAACTAAGGGACCTCAGGAATAGGCAACTTACTAGTAACAGCGTCTGAATGCCACTCCGAACCTCGTAAGATATCGTCGTAAGATATCGTAATCCATCTCTCGAGGATCAAGCCGATAACTGGTTCGGTGGAGATAAATCTCTCACTATTTCCCTCCAAAACGGTGATGAAAAGCTTTTTATACTACAAAGGTGGCAAACAATCTTATAGGTGTAGGCAGCACCTAAAGTAACACTCGCGTATTGCCGACCTCATATTGGAATACTTGCAATGTATTATTTTCTGTTCATATTATTTTATGTCTCAAGCTCTCCAAATATTTTCGGCTTACTCTTGTGTTACTTTTGAAGTAAGAACAAGTCTGTACTTAATGAAGAACTACGTCGAATTAAGGGCGAGCCACACAAACTTAGATTTAATGTTGATCCTTAAACTTTCCAACGGCGATATATGTACTTCTGTAGGGATATTCGAACGTTTCTACAACTCTGTCGTAACGGTTCGCATACCAAACTATAAATCTAACTTCACAGACAGATCATACTCTGAGAAGGGATTACTCCGATATGCCCCCTTCATATTTAAGGTTTGTTTTATATCGGTATGTAGGACCTTCGTCAGGTGAACACGGAATGAAAAAATTTTAATAATAATTTGTTTTGGAACGTTATATTCGTCTACTGACCCGTTTTGACATTCACCTGTTTTTGTCAGATACAATATTTAATAGTAGCTTCGCACCGGGGTTACACCCGCGTAAAATTTGACTTCGTTCATAGATACATTTTCAGTTTTTTTTTTCATTAATCTCCTATAAGCTAATCCAGAAAATAAGCAATCTGTGTACCAAATCACATCCAATTCCGTTAAGTAGTTTTTTTTTTAAAGAGGAAAAGACATCGTTACATACTCTCGCAATATTAGCTGTGCCCTGCAGTTTCGCCCGCGTAATATTTGATTTCATTGGTAATTTTTCCTGTAATAAAACATCCTATAAGTTAATCCAGCCAATTTCCATGAACTTCCGTTAACCCATTCAGGTAACAAACTTTCGCATTTATAATATTGGAAGGAAGAAAGCCAACATGGCAGATAACGTGACTGACGCCATCTCACAAGCCGAGGCTGATTGAGTGTGATCCGGTGATTTATCACACCACGAGCAGCGAACTAAAACGTCGTGAGGAAACTTAACGTTTGATTCAAAGTCACGACTTTTAAAGTTTTTGTTCTACTGGAGAAAGGTATTCAAGTTCAACTCCACTCATTGATTTGTCGTCTATTTCTACAGAACTATATAATTGTCCAATTTTTTTTTTAAGTACCTAGGACAATTCCACACAAATTGAATTAGTCCCAAAGTAAGCAAAGCTTGTGTTATGGTAACTAGACAACGATATATTTACTTACATAGATAGATTTGTACATAAATACATAAGACATCTAAGACTAAGGTACAAATACTCATGTTCATCACACAAATATCTGCCCTCAGCGGGATTCGAACCCGCGACCTCAAGTTTCGCAGTCAGGAGCTCTAACCACTAGACCAGACGGTCGTCAAAAATGACAGTGAAGACTTAATACCCTATTTGAGACTCAGCTGTTATCTGGCTACAAGGTCGAGAGCTCGGACGTTGTGCGTCCTGCAGTTACTTTACTTACTGCATTGGAGCCGGATGAAGCTCCTTTATGACGTGGGCCCGCCCTCCGGCTTGTACACGTGACTCGTAACTAGCGAGCAAAGTGCTCTCCGTTCGGGCAATATCGATAACAAGCAAATACTTGATTCTTGAAAGTATTTCGTTGGAAAATCCAGCTTTTGTCGTAATATGACGCAACTTCAGGAACACAACGAATATAAGAATGTCATTAATCGTTTCCCTTATTACTCTTATAGTATAACTATTGCCCAAGTTAAATCTATACCCTAAAAAAGCACGAGCAACTAAAATGTTTAATATCAATGAAATATAAGCGGTTATTTTAGCCACGCGCTTGAATACGCGCATACAAATCAGCTTGACGGTCGAGGGCACCGGTGGCCGACAGTGTAACGGATACGGGACGCTCGCAAATGTCCGCGTGAATACGCCCCACAATATTTGTACCAAATACAATACGCACACACCCAAGGGAAACCACAAAGATGCCAGTACATTACTCAGTGTTCCAGACAGATGCCCTTAATATCATTTCTTTAAGAGCTTCACACAACTTTTCTCGTACAAATAATATGATTATATTATCTAGCATCGAAGTCGTCAAATTTATATTTACTCAATATGAGTGTGTGATGAAACAGCTCTATTAAATGAGTATGTACCTTAATAATTTCATGCATATATGTAAAAACAATTACGATCTAGCCATACCAAAGGGCATGTATTACTGTAGTTGAAGAAGCCTAAACCTCACGTGTATTAATGATCAGTCGTGCGCCGCGGGTGCACCCGCGTAATAATATTTAAAATGCGCGTGAAATGATTTCATTGTTAAATTTTTCTGGAATTTTCCTCTGGAAAAAATCATACTGTATGTGTTAATCCAGCTAATAATCTATTTCTTTGTCAAATTTCATCGCATCCCGTTCAGTAATTTTTTCGTGAATGAGGAACAGAAATCCTCCCAAATTTAATATAATATTAGTACGATTCGTAATAATTTCTCCTTATTGAAACAAAATATAAAAATGGTTTCGCAGATCAATAGTCAAATGGAGGCTCTGCGGCGTGGGGAGACAATTGGAGCGGAATGTATGGCACGCGACACCCAGGGACCAGTCAGGTATGTCAATGTGTATTTATTCGTTTAGAAATCTCTAGTTGCCAGGCCAAAACACACATCCGTAGAACTCATTGTCATTATCAAGTTTTTATCAAGTACTGACTTATATCAGGAATAATTAAAGAGGAAATATTAATTGCTTCTTAGTAAGTTTATAAAATGGCTCTCTAAGCTGTTTTAAAACATCTTAGACCCAATGGAAATCTATATTATTCTGGAGTAGTAATATATTACTTAATAATAATATATCCTCACGCCTTCCCACAAGGGTCCCCGAAGGGTTAGGCAGAGTTATAGAAGTAGTGCCCACACACCCACTTTTCGCCACTTTGTGCCAACGTGACAGAGTGGAGTAACATGAGCTATGAATAATATGTTTGTTTATTTTTTACTTTGATTATTATATAGCTTAACTTCCTGTTGCGATTGTATCTCAATGCAGGATGTGGCCTTCTGTAACTGAAGGGACACGCTAGTCTAAGGATTATAAAGATAATGTTTGTGTAAGGGCCACTTGCAGCAACACTTTAAATCGAGATTTACTGGAACAAAATCTCGATTTAGGTCTAAAACGGATTTATCGTCTTGCTCAATACCGATTTAGCTTAAAATCTCGATTTATATTGACGTCAAAGTTAAACCGGGGTCTAGGTCGGTTTAAAGTGGTTAAATCTCGATTTAATTGACAGATTACGTTAATATTTTGTCAGTTGATCTTTCTGTTTAAGGTTTAAATGGATTTATCAGTTATAACATTGTATAATGATACTGATTTGCTATCAGACGATGACGAGGAAATCGTGCAGTATTTAGAAACCCCATTTTTCTTTCGAAGGGTCTATGATGGTAGTGATATTTATACCACGTTACGAGATGACGAATTCTTTTTCACTTTAACTTTTTGATTTTTATACCAAGACAATAGTTTGTCTGCTGTTCTGGGAGAGAAATTTGTTTGTGAGTTGTACCTACTCAGCAGTTAAGTTTTGCCATGCCATTAGCTTGTCTTTTGCTGTAGATCCATCTGTTCTTTTATTCTCTATTATGGGGTATTTTTGTACTAGTTTTAAAAGATGCATTATTTCCCCCGTGGAAAAATTAGGCCCCCTGGATTTATTCATTATTTTGTGTAGAATAAGCAACTCAACACAAAACAACAATCACTGGCACAATTTGTTATGTATCTAATAAAACCTTTAAAAATAACACGCTCACAATTCAAATCAAACTCAGCTCAAGATATTTTTTGCTCAGAAAAGCACCGTTAAACGTTGACGTCAGAACAATTGGCGCTAAAACACACTGACACTGACAGAAAACACGTTTCTTTATACGCTTAATGCTAAGATGACATAACAACGGAACGTAAAGAATGAATGACGAGTGAATGATGGGCTAAATCTTGATTTAGCTAAATCGAATGTAATTTTAGGACGTGCAAGACAATACTGATGAGATTTAAGTTAAACCGGGATTTAGGGTTAAATCAAGAATTAACTATATCGTGATTTTAGAAATTTTCCTGCATGTGGCCCTAAAAGTACATTTATTTTTTCCTTTGTTAGAGATCCATAAATAAATAAATCAGCTCAGTTATTTCACGCTGCTAATTTCATAGAGTGGTGTAACCGTGCCTATGAAGGACGCCATAGAACCCCGTTACATTAAACAGCTTTTTATTTGCTAGCGTGCTGTATAATGCTGGCCAGATTATTTGCATCGGTTGACGACAGGGTCAGCAAAGGGGGCCGATGGAAGTGGGCCAGTGCAGTAATACGCACCACTTAAGGCACGCACGCCGACTGGCCGTAAGTTCACGGCCATTCTCATCATCGTACACACTTATTTATATATACGACCATTAAGACATAAGACAACGCATTGCTACCCGCAACAGCTGTGATCTTATAGGACCTGTATTTTCGAAATAATAGGTTGCCTCTCCTTTTTTATACTCCTAATAACTTGTATTTAAATAATCGGTTTATTTAAAATATGAACTTATAACAAATAAACCGACCTTGCAACCACAAGGGTCTCCGAAGGGGCCTACCCTAAGAGAAGTGTAACAGCCCAATTTTTACGGATGGCTATTTTTTCAATCCGTCCATATATATACCTCTCAGTCGCCGCCAGTTTCGAATTTGAAGATTTTCTTATTAAAACCCCACACTGATAGTTGCAGACACTAGTTACCATTATGAAAGAAGAATATGAAAAGAAGGAATTTAGCACGACTACTCTGGTGTTCGAAGGAATGAGCAAGTGACTGAGTGAATATATCGGTCTATAAAGGACAAATTCAATAGTAAGAGAGGTAGGGCATAACGGGTTTCCCGTTCGAATTTGGAGCTGCCCGACTGGGGCAGGACCTCCACCTTATAGAAGTCCGTAGCCAAATAACACAATTTATTGTGTTGTGTTCCTACGCGGTGAATAAGGTTTCCAGTAATGAGCTCCTTGGGGTGGGGGAGGATTGTTGTATTGTGTTGGCAGCAGAGGGATTAGTCCCATTATGCTGCCAACACAGTACAACTCTCCGAACACAGAGTGGCAACGCGCAAGTGATACTTCGGTATTGTAAGCGTAAATAGGCTGCGGTAACCGTTTTCCATCGGGTGGGCCGTATGCTTGTTTGCCACTCTTGTTGTATAAAAAAAAAAAAAAAAAAAAAAAAAAAAAGTAAGTAAATGGTATTGTACATATTTCGGAATCATTTCACGCAAGATGGAAATAATGAAAAAGATATTGAAAGAAGGATAGCTCCCAGTAATAAAATGTACCAGTAATAGAAAGGCATGTTACGTTGGTTTGGAAAAGTTGGTTAGAAGGGATGAGTGAAGAAAGATTGACAAAACTAAACTTAACTCAATTGTCAGCGACTGTCTAAGATTCTGACTGCAATTATAGTTCTGTACCTTTTTTTTTTTTTTTTTTTTTTTTTATACAACAAGAGTGGCAAACAAGCATACGGCATACGGCAATGTAACAATCCTCCCCCCTCCCCAAGGAGCTCATTACTGGAAACCTTATTCACCGCGTAGGAATACAACACAAAAAATTGTGTTATTTGGCTACGGACCTATTTGAAGCAGTATATATCTATCTGCTTAGTCTCGTTTCAAGATAATGTTTCAGGGAATCTACGTGTAATTTGGACGAACTGTCGACGCCTCCAAGGGAATCGATAAAACCGCTATTTGTATAAATTTACCACGGGCCCAGACGCCGGCGTAGGCTTGCAATTAAATATAATCAACGACAAATGAGCAGAGGCAGACCCATGTCTTAATAAAGGGCTGGAAGTGTCACAGAGTTCTTCACATCATGAAAGTCCAATTTCAAAACTCTATAGACGGCCACTAGATGGCCAGTAGGCGAGTGGTCAGAGCTCCAAGCTGCAATGTCTGAGTTAGCAAGTTCGATTCCCGCTGGGGCGAATATTTGTATCGTTAAATAAGTATAGCCTAAGGCTTGGCTACTTACTTAACAAATATAATTATATTTCTGGTTATCTGGTTCCTTTATCTTTAGTTTGAGGCTTTTGTGTGGAACCGTTATAAGGCAATTATTATTAATATTAACATGTATTTCTGTTACTTGGTGTGTTTTTAAAAGTGTGCCGTCTGAATCAATAGACGACTATCATCTAAGCTACATTTTGTATAACAATAAACAAAACTAACAATTAATAACACAGAACGTGAAGTTCAACATCGTATTAGTAGCCACTGAGTACCTACTGCAAAATATATTTTCTTCCTTCTCAACGATGATAAATAACAATAATTGGAAAATACATTTCTGAAAACAACTTTCTCATTTTATGTAAAATCGTCGTTGAGCTCTCTTAGGAATATTTTTTCGCAGAAAATGTGAATTACATATACTTTATTGTAACAAAATGAATAATAAATCTACGTTCAATTCTATGCCATAAACATGATATTTCAAGATGGTTTTTATACAACCTACTACCGACTACGGTATCTTATAAGTAATTGCAAGCCTGGGAATATCTATCACTAATTGTATGGAGAGGAGTTAGTTATTTTGAAATACACATTAGAACGGCCAGTAGCCAATTACTCGTGAGTATACACTCACTTATGGTATACACTTACATCTGATATTCACTTCCTTTTAACACCTTTGGCTTATGCCAGAACAACCATTAGTTGTGCCATTACAACCAATTACAACACCTACCTAAACATAATTGAGCAAGGAAATACCGCCCCATTCACATAAGTTTCAACGAGAGACTTTTACCTGTATTAGTAGTGAGTTTTACCGTCGAGCCCGTCATGGGATAATTGAGTGCCAGAACTCTCTAGATATAGTTTTAAATGTTTCGACTCTACTATTTCTTGCGATGTAATTTGAATTAAAACTGTAACTCTGTAACGGAACATAAGCTCTGAAACTACGACGCCTTGCCGTATAAAGTTAGCATTCATATACAAAGGTTCTGCATTTTGCACAAAGAATAACTAGTCAAGTTACGTTTTAAAAATTCAACGCAGCATCGGTTATGATGAGGACCGCATTGCAGGCGTGCAAAGCGCCGATGACCTATATCCCACAGAAGCCCTAGCTGCTCACCTCAGCGCACAATGCACTGCTCTCGAAACGCAGATAATAAAAGCCTGTCTTTCAGAATATTCGCTACAAGAGTTACGCCTCGTTCAGTTTTCTTAACACCACTAGCTTAGCTTGTAGTTTCCGTTAAAGCCGTATAAGAAAGGAAATTCGTTATCTGATCACATAATGTTAATTCATGACCACTATTGAAAGCTTAGTACCTACAACAGAATCGTTTTAGACTCGTAGCGCTGAAACGCCTCAAGTTTTCTTAAGAACTTTATTTCGTATACAAAAACAATAATTTTAATATTATATCTTCAAGCCTTCCCCGAAGGGTTGAAAGGGTAGGCTGAGGTGTAAAGGTATTACCCATACACCCACTTTCCGCCAGAGATAGGTGGTAACGTGACAGATGGCGAGCCATCGCCGTTACTTAAGTACGACTATACTTATTTTTTCTTCTCAAGCGTATGCAGGTTTCCTCCCGATATTTTCCTTCACCGTAAAGCTCGTGATGTGTGTGAAATTCGAACATGCAATATTTTTGTCGTAGGTAACTTTAAACTTGAACCCCTCGTCCACCACGGCTCTAAAATAATTGTAGGTACATTTTACTAATATTATAAATGTGAAAGTTTGTAAGTTTGGATGTTTGCGATTCTTTCACGGCCAAACGCCTGAATCGCTTTGGCTGAAAGTTGAAATGGTGATAGCTTATACCTAAGAATAGGACATAGGCTACTGTTTTTTCTTGTACTGTTTGTTCTTATATTATAATGTATGATGCTCTTACACGGCATAGCGGCTGAACTGATTCTAGCAGAAAAAATCCAAAGCTACTTTTTCGAACTCCACGCGGGCGAAGCCGCGGGCATCAGCTAGTATTATATGAAATCTAAGTGACCTCGACAATTTAATTTACTACAAAAGGTTATCTTCAAGAGATAATTCAGAAGCTTTCATTTTGCTAAAAGCTTATTTTATTTTAATAGTAACTAAATATTATGTTGTTACTTCCAACTTATTATATTTTTAATTTGTTGTATACTCTTTATACAAAAAAATTGTTTTGTTGAAATTTTTTTTCTATAAATCTATGTTTGCACATAAATACATATCGTCACGGCGCCTGCCTCACAGGGTAGGCAGATGTACAAATGTAATATATTCCAGGTTACATACAAGGGCCCCTGAAGGAGTAGGCAGAGGTGTAACAACGCCGCTTTTTGACGGAAATATCTTTAGCGGGCAACATGAAAAATGGCATCCCCATCGCCGGTTCTCAAGCACAACCATACAAGTCCTAGAACTTATTCTTAAGCGTCAGGTTTGTTTATATTGCTTTCCTTCACCGTAAAACTCGTAGTGTGATAATTCAGTACCTAAGTTTCAATAATACCCTATAGCTATTATGGGATTCCAACCTACAAGCTTGATTTAGCTCAAACCACTCGGCCATCCCGTCATTTTCTCAGACTGCATTTTGTGTAATTCATTAAAATATAATACTTATTAGATAGTATTAGAGATAGATTTCGTTTTATGTCATTTTCCGTGTTATGTGATCACACCCACGAATTATACATACATACATACATATAATCACGCCTCTTTCCCGTAGGGGTAGGCAGAGACCACTTCTTTCCACTTGCTACGATTCTTACATACTTCTTTCGCTTCGTCCACTTTCATTATTCTCTTCATATTATTCTTATGTATTTATCCTCATATCGTCCCTCGTGTATAACAAGCCCCTCACCTCAGTAACAGCTATAGAAGGCATGTGGCGAACAGAAACAAACACGAGTCCCGAAGGGTTCCAGTACTCCATGTGCTAGGTAGGTAATCTATTTTCTTGAGTGTTTATTCATGCTACAATTTATTGTCCCCGCACGATCGTATTTTCTAAAGAGCGGCCTTGTCTTCCCAGAAGCTACTTTATGCGAGGAAAACAACCGAGAAAATGGCTGCCTCAGAATAATATACGGGTTTACACGCTCAAAATAAATAAAGTCTTTATCACCTTGAAATTGAGTCCCTTATGTAGGTACCGACCGATAAGCGCGCCACATCAATGAACAATATTATGCATGAAACACTACACACGACGGCACGTCTCACTTAGCGGGGCACACTGTTATTTATAAACTCATTTTCAATACCATCTACTTGCTTTTTTATTTACCATACGAGACTACTAACGAACTTGATATTATTTTTCATTCATAACATATACTTTTATAACAAAGCTCGTAACTTAAAACCAGCTAAAGCATAATTTAGCATATACTTTTATTATATTACATTATATATACAGGATACAATATCATTAGGTAATTTATTTAGGAACGTTACAATTTGTCAAAGTTATTAAAATTAAAATAAGTACCTAATTATATTATACCTATAACTGTATGGTGAGTACAATACATAAATACATATATATCATCACGAAGAGTCCGTTACGGGGTAGGCAGAGAGTATAGAGCACCAGATTTCTATAGACTTACATACCTCTTTCGCTTTATGTTACATACACATAGAAATTGTATAATAATTATTACCTTGGGACCATTGCACACAAATTGACCTAGCCCCAAATCTGCCCTCAGCGGGAAACACTAGACCAGACGGCCGTCTATAATTTTACATTTAATATTTTAAATATTTCGTCTCGTCTAATATTTTAAATAAAATAAAATTTATTTAAGAATTGTCATTGTTAATCGTATTATATTTAAATGAAAACTAGCTGTGTCCCTCAGTTGCCATACGAGCCTCTTTATATTTATCTAATATTACTGGTATACATAATAATAATAGTGGTCTTATATTTCAAGAATTTTACTTGTTTCAAGTTGTTTGTGACATCTTTAAATCTGTTCCATTCGTAAATTCGTACAGATGGTCCATGGCACCGGACCACCACCAAAAAATAATACTTTAGGCTTAGGCTTATGTCCCTTCGCACAGAACTCTTAAACGTACAAATTATAATTTGACCACTTATACGTACCTAGGTGTCTCAGCTATCCAAAATATAGCTATTAATAGACATATACATATATCAAGAGCACGATCGATACATGAACAGTGTAAGTAAATACACATAAAGCAGGCGTAACAGAAAATATGTGCACAGTGCTTTACGGAACGTAGAAGCTTGCTACACGACTGCTACGATAAACGAATAGTCGACGCGTAGACATCGGCGGCGTAGGCGCGAGCCGCGAACTGCGAACACAATATCTAAAATATTTTTTCCGGGCCAACAGACCGAGACATCTGGGCCAAGACATTCAAGAATACGATCGATTAATTAATTTGTCAACATCTAAGTATGATGCGAAGCTCGTCTCAGATGGCGTCAACTACGCCAAAGTTCCAGCAAACTTCAAGGATGCTTGTCCTGAGTGCGGTTTTCATATCGCTAAGTGGTGAGTAGCTTCTTGAGATTATTTCACAAACTTTTACGTGACTCGGCGACAAACTTTCGTGATAAATGTTTCGCGCCTCTAACAAGAACCTGTTATGATTTGTCAGGAGTTTGTTCTTATTTTATATATTTACAGCTTTGCCACGTGTGTATACGCTTAATCTATATTAACTCCTAATTCCATGTCATTTAATAAACTCAGACATTGAAAATAAATAAATAATAATTACTACAATTTATATGTCTTGAAAATTTGATTTTTAAGTGTTAAATGTGCGTAATGTTATTACGGTAAGTTTTTAAAAGAGAATATTATCTATCTTTGTAAGTTGTATAGCTCCCATAGAACAGGATTTGCTTAGTTTTGGACTAGAAAAAATCGACCGAAGTATTATAATACTTATTTAATATGATAATATTGCTTACACGTTTCTATTGAATATCTTGAATAAATTCAAATACGATATAAATGTCTATATTTTAAATAATAAAAACAGATTGTATGATTATTGTGAAACAAACAAATAATTTTCCACTGTTATAAGAACAAATGGATTGAAGCTATTTATTTAACTTATATTTAAATAATTTTTATTACATTTATCTATATTGATTACTGCAAGGTTTTTATAACAAGCAACATTAAAATTATGAAATGTATATCAACCTTGTATTATTGTCAATGTATAGGTACATTTCTTTCAGGTGTCGTATGATTATATTACAAATAGACACGGTCAGTGGCTGACCTGACACAGTCTCATAAGCAATAAAGAATTCATGGAACTCCGCAGTTCCGTCGCGCCCTTGAGATCACATGTACGGTTCCCATCTCGGCCAAGCACACATGTACCTAAATATTCCATGAATTATTTTTCAATGTTAACCAGTACAGGTGTGAAATGTACAGTCATAGATGAGAAATAAACATCACATACGTGACTTAACAATGAAAAAAAATATATTACACGCCACTGCCTACCTTCGGGGATCCTTGTGAGAAGTCACATAGACACGTTTTTCGAAGCGAAAGAGGTTATATTACCTGTAGGTGCTAATTTGCTATAGACTTACATAGTCTAGAGAGAATAAGCTCAAGCCCGTGAGGGACTATCAATTTATTTATTTATTTATTTACTTACAAACATAATGTAAGTTTTCAATAGGTACAGCAAAGCACTTAAATACTAGTGAATGTAAGTGCTTTGGTTTGCTGTACCTACATAGAAAGTGTCATCATCACCGATTTAAGAGCTTGGCTCTTGTTGGTGCATCTGATGCAATTCTTTCCGCTTGATTGTCTACCGTTGTTGGTGTTTTGAATAAAAGGAAACCTCAAATAAGGCGTCATAGGAATCGTCTTCTGGCATCATCAGAAGGTCCCTCCCTCGGCTAGGTCAGACCGCTCGGTTACTAGCATAAGCGTCTGAAAAAATGATAGCGCGCAGACCGCACTACTTCACTGCCTATAAATAAAATATAACAGCTAGCGTAATATTTCAAACTTACCATCTTATCCAAAGAATTAACGAATAGGTAGTCTAGTTAAAGGTGTTTGACTTCTAGGATGTTTCAAGAAACAAAAGACCCTTTCCACAATTGTCCCAAAAGGGGTAGGCAGAGCTGTAAAAACATCCTCTTTTCGGAGATATATTTAGATGCAGATGTACCTACTGCTAGCGTTGTGATCAGTCAGGTAAATAATTAATACTTATTGTATAATAAAAATACTTTATGTATATTCGGGTTCGAAACTGCAATCTTTTTTTTACTTGGTACTACTGTAACCAATCGTCCGCTTCTTATTATTACCTGTGGGCTTATAGAATATAGAATCAGCATATACTATAAAGTATACGAGTACAAAAAGTTAAGGTTTTGTAATCATTAATAGGCCACACGTCAATAGTCAGTCAGTGAGGACATGTCCCCTGTACATTAAATAATTGACGAGCGTGTACATATAGCCCTCACTGTACCATAATGGAGCAATCGATGAATTTAATGACACAACATCCATTCCTTTATATTAATATTATACACGAAATGTAAATTGAAATCCCTTTTAAGCAAGACGCGAATGAGTAGCATTATGATATTTGATATAGTTAAAGTTTGAATTAGAAATGACAATTTAGAAATGATAGCAGTAAGCTAAAATACAAACATGTATTATGTATTCACAATTATTTTTAGAATGGAAGTTTACGTCCATACTGCCAAACGATATAACCTATTAACGTATTTGTACATTCGAAACGATTTAATTATACATTTCGACACAAGTAAATTTTATAGAGAAGGCAAATTCGCAATTTAATTAAAAGTTCTTTCATAAAATATCCTATGCAAACTAAAAAAATATTATTACGGTCCAACTGTTACCCAGTTCGACCGCTTATATACATAATATTTACCCAAAGTTACCTAAGGCAACAACAGGCGACAGAAAATTGTATGTCAATTTCCGAAGCTATTCCATTAACTCGATCGACTCGTTCAAATCAATTAAGGTTTTCATGTAGGTATGCATTACCCTAAGCGGTGTAGTATTAATTCTTTATTGTATTTCTTTGCTCTTGTCATCTTGGTAAAAACTTATATGCAGTTCTCAATCCTCGCGTGGCACCTAGTTGCCCAACAACAAGTACTATTCAGTTATCATGTGTGTAGTCCCAGTGGAGCTCCGCGAGTGCTACTGGTGCGGTCCCCTAGCCGAGCAGGTGCACCGAAGTCAGCGGGCACCTTCCTGCAACGCACCGCTGGAGACCACCGCCTGTGAGCCCGGACTTACCCACTGTGCCATCGTCGCCACTGCACCGCGTGAGTTACCTCTTTCTCTCTTTTGCACTTACGCATAATTACAGCGAAGTAAAGTACCTCACAACTGCTTAGCGGACGAGCCAGTGTACCACGAGAGCTTTGTCTGCTGCAACGGACAAACGTCGTTGAATTCCTTCTCAGACTTAAGGAAGTTTGGTCACTATATTTTACTCGTAGAGAGCTGACGCGGAGCTTGAATCCGCAGTACCAATTTGTCAAAGGGCACACATACCTTATCTCCTATGCTCACTACTCACTTAAGTATGGTAACCCAATGGCCTAGTAACTGACTGGACGATTTATATCTACGCCTGTCCAAAGCCCGTAACTTTATATTTAAATGTATATGTACCTACCTACGATACGATCTACGGGTAAAAAAGAATAGATACGTCTTACCGCGCTCGGCTTGGCTAACTCAACACAAGCTAATTGGCTTGAGTCAACTTAGTCGCAGCTTGACTGGCAACGACGTAGCACTTACTCAGCATTTAGGAAAAATGCCTTCTTAAGTGCTTAGAAACTGCAGAACATATACTGGACGAGTGTAAAAAAACAAGAAGGATGTGTCTTTTCATTTGTAAGTAATGTAAATGTGTTTTATCTATCAAAAATACGCAAATTTAACATTAAATTTTAATCTGAATTGACTCCTGCGACGATGCCACTGCGCGAACGAGACAAGTAGCGCGTTACGTTTAAGAGCGAAAGAGAGAACGTTTAGAGCTCGACATATTGGCACGTGGCTGTGCTGTTATCCCTTTCTGACAACTAGGATTCATATACTTCGTGTTCTTTTAATCTCATCAGTGTGCTTAATGCCGTTGCGTGAGTTGTGTATTGTAGCTATATGTAGGTATATTATAAAATTTGCCATGTTTATACTTCATATTCAAGGAGTATAACGTCTCTATAGATAAAACCTCATTGGGTATTACCGCAAATGTGTGCACTGTTTCTGTATGATGCTTATGCAATACGCTTTAATTTAAATATTGATTTTGTCCTGTTTTAATATTTCAGCGTATGCTGAGAGCCGGTACTGCGTGAAGCTATACCAAGACGAATGCTACCCGCTATTCTGTAACACGACTAAATCCTGGCGTATGATATGCCCGTGTCGAGGGGACCGGTGCAACGTACCCAACACGGACCGAGAAAAGGAAGCCTTCGCTATTCTAAACAAACTTGTCTCTAAATCCCGTAACAAGAGAACGGTCCCAGACCCAAATTACATTGATCTAAAAACACAACCAAATATAACCATCGAAAATGACACACCAACAGACGATAACATGACCTTAAATGAATTTGTACAATCAACTCAACCGATAAATGAAATATTGGGTGAAATTCAAAATGGAATCCCTACGGCCGGATATCAGAACAAAAATGAACATTTTGAGAAGAATTTAGCGTTTGTTAATGACACTGTACGAAATATAAATGATAGTAGTATAAATGTCAATGAGTACATAGGTACACGTGTGCCAGGAACTAAGCTATCAGAATTAGAGGTAAATTCGTTTACTACAACACAAATAGAAGTCGTCCAAAATGCACCAGCTACCGGCCGAGCAAATACGAAGGCAAAGGAACAGTTTCCAACTGCTGAAGCATTACAACATCACGTCAGTCCACAGATCAAGCAAACTGAAGCAATTGCGACGACTATGGTTACAAGTACCACAAACCTCGATGTTATGCGAACGCCGACCACACCATCCAATAACTTTGCTGCCACAATACATGTCCAAATAACGATTATTCGCATTGTAGCTATTATTTCACTATTTCTTTATTGAAATTTATTCTCTTACTGATAACTGTGCCTAGTAGTTAGATCTCTCAAAAGTAAGCTTTAAAATGTTGTATTTGGTCTTAGATTGTGATATTAGCATAGACAATATACATCTTCACGCCTTACCACAAAGGTAGAGCCCCAAAAGGGTGAGCACAGGTGTAATAATACCAGATAGGGCCGTCGTTCGAGTGGTTCGAGTAGTCGCCTGTTACGCAGACGAGCCCACACTGTATCAATGATTTTTCTTAAATTAACTACTTACAAAAAGTAAGCACACCAGAACTTTACTGTGTAGAACATCGAGAACAAACCTGCATACGTTTAAGAAGTCTTTTTTGTAATCCCAACAAATTGACGTAGTCCCAAATTAAACAAATCTTGTACTACAGTATATATCCTCACGCCTTCTCCCAAGGGTCCCCGAAGGGGTAGGCAGAGGTGTATAGGTAATACCCACACACCCACTTTCCGCCGTACTATAGTAACTAGACATTATATAATTATATAGATAGACATATACATAGAACATCCAAGACTAGAAACAAGAGCCGTGGTGGCCGAGTGGTTCGAGCAGTTGCCTGCGACGCAAAGGTCGCAAGTTCGAATCCCGACTGTACCAATGAGTTTTTCTGAACATAAGTACAGTGATTAGTCACACCACGAGCTTTACGGCGAAGGAAAACAGCGAGAGGAAACCTGCATACGTTTGAGAAGAAATTCAGAAGGCGTATGTAATAGTCGTGCTTGAGTAGCGGCGATGGACTCGCCATCTGTCTCGTTGGCACCTAATATACCTCTGTCGGAAAGTGGGTGTGTGGGTATTACCTATACACCTCTGCCTACCCCTTCGAGGACCCTTATGGGAAGGCGTGAGGATATATTTTTATATATATTATATATCCAAGACTAAGGTACAAATACTCGTGTTCATCACACAAATATCTGCCCGCGACCTCGAGCTTCGAAGTCAGGAGTTCTGACCACTAGACCAGGCGCCCGTCTTACACCGTAACCGGAATTCAAGGACGAATGAAGGTATGGTCACGCTTGAGAACCGAATGGGGTATTATTAGCATAGAAGCAGTGTAAATATATGTTTTTGCTGTGGCACTGTAGCGACTCGATTTAGCAAATGAATAAAACAGTATCACATGACAGTATTTTATGCGTTTTATTAATCAAATGTAAAGTCGTAATGACTTGATAATTTATTACAGGTAGATTTGGTTTCAAGGCTTTTGGCTCCTTGTGCATAAGCTTCTCTTATATCCGACTCGAAGGGCGTTTGTGTTTTTATATATTTTGGAACGGGTCCATAATAGTCGTACGTCGGCGGAGGGGCAATTTCCGCATGATCCGATTCAAGTTTCCTTTTCTCAGGCTCATTATAATTATTAGGTTCAACGATAATTTCATTCTCGATTGGAACAGGATCCTGGGCTTTAACGAAATTCCTATATTTAATTCCACGTATCAATTTATCACTATTTTTAGCTGATGTGAAATAAAGTCCTTTTTGTTCGTTAAGCTGAGACGTATCGCCTATATCTGGTGGAGGGGGTGTTTTTGCCGCGGGCCTCACTTCCTCCCAAGTTTTCTTCTGTGCTGAATCGAGAACATTCCCGTGTGTATCGAAGGTGTTATTTGATTGCTTACTATTCGAAGCCTTGGGCGGTGCGAACTCGTCTATCCTCTTACTCCTCTGCTGCTCGACGTATTCTTCCTGCGACATCTCCCTGAATGCCTTCACGTTACCATTAACGCCATCCTTACCAATATCCCATTCTCTCACGTACGCCTCGCGTAGTTTCTGCCTTTCCCGCTCCTGTTCCTCCTTAATTCTCTTCTCCTCTTCCTTTGCCTTCTCATCCGCCTCATCTTTCTGCTTTGTTAAGAACTCTAAAAGACGTTTTGTGAAGTCATCGTGGTTTTCTGCAACACAAACAAAACCTCAGTGAATAAAACACTTAGATGAACTCGTTCTCCTCATTGGACTAAATGAAGTGTATGTTCAATAAACGACAAACATTGTGGATTAGCAGCCCAACCCGTAGGGGGTTTTTCTAAAAACCAACTATTTACAAGCCAGGGGCGGATATTACGGAGAGATAATATAAGCCGTACCTTACTTCTTTACGACCTGAGCCGATTTCGATGAGTTCGCATGTATGTCATATAAGTCCTACAATCAAATATCTGAGCAGGGTCCGATATGATATTGCCGACTGACAGTCCGCCTTTGTGTACAATAGCGAGGGTACAGACGAGTTCCTATAGGTCCTCACCAGCTTGAGCCTGGCTTACCTTGAGGTTCTTCAGGCGGCAGTCCAGCGCGGGCTCGCTGCCTGGCGCGAGCGGCGGCGACTCGGGCTGCCAAAAGCGCGTCTCTCTTACTCCTCACTAGCTCCGCCTCTTGCTGCGCTTTAAGGGTCTCTTCACGAGTACGGATCAACTCCTGCATCTGGCGGCGCCGCTCTTCTTCGTCGGTACTGAACGAGTAGTAGCCCACACCATGAATTCGAGCCTCTGTTGACAGTCAAATTTATTGCAATGAAGAATAAGTGATATATGGTGCATATATTACATAGCTACAATTTATTTTATCAGCAGAAACAATACTATGATTTTCATATATCAATCACATCTAGAACAGATATTGCTTCTAAGCAGGTAGAAACTACCCACCATCAAAGAGCAAGTCTTGGTAGTGTATATCTTTGTCTTTAGCAAGCAGCTCTCTCTCCTTTTGTTCCCACTTGTCTCGCAGTGAATGCAGATAGTCTTGTGTTTTTTGTACTAGCAGTGGTTTTTCTACTTGCTGGCTGGTTTCCTGTAAAAAAAGGTTCCTTGATAACTTTCAACAAATAAATAGGTAAAGACAAAGTTGATGGTGAGAAACCAGACATGAGAATGCATATATGCAGGTTCAAACCTTAGTCTCAACCAATCATGGTTCTTAAAGTGCGTTTTGTACCTACTTACCTAGGTTCCTGGACTCCTGGGAGTTATAATGGTGAATATATAAATACAAAACGATAATTCCATTTGAGCTCATAATACAATCCCACAAATAGGACCAAAACGATTGCTAAGACCTCCCTATGTTGAACAATTAATTATTGCTATGATAAGCAATAATACCATTTGAATATTACCAAATTATAACATTCAAGGCCTTTCACCTCAATCTCACACACTTGACAACAATAATTTTTGAGATTTCATAAAATCTGCTTATAATAAATCCATAAAATGTATCTCTTTTTAAAATTCAGGTTGCTACATGGAGTATGCAGACAGAGAATAGCGCCAGTTGTCCAGACTTCAGATATTAATTTATATATATATATATATATATATCCTCACGCCTTCCCACAAGGGTCCCCGAAGGGGTAGGCAGAGGTGTATAGGTAATACCCACACACCCACTTTCCGCCAGAGGTATATTAGGTGCCAACGTGACAGATGGCGAGTCCATCGCCGTTACTCAAGCACGACTATACATACATACGCCTTTGAATTTCTTCTCAGACGTATGCCGGGTTTCCTCTCGATGTTTTTCCTTCACCGTAAAGCTCGTGGTGTGACTAATCACTGTACTTAAGTTTTTAGAAAATCTCATTCGTACAGTCGGGATTCGAACTTGCGACCTTTGCGTCGCAGGCCACTGCTCGAACCACTCGGCCACCACGGCCACACCACACCAATTTCCAAAACTATAAAACTAATAAATGTTCACAAATCAAACAAACTAAATGTCAAGTAAGTAAGTAAGAGTTGTAAGACCCCTTAGTAATTAGTCATACTTTGTTACCTGTTAATTGTTATAGATTAAATATATATTTTTTTAGATTAACCAGTATGTAAAAATCCAACATGCCTGCAAAATGGCTTCATCCCTTTCTAAATGTGGTTTATCTTTATTGATGGCTCTCATCAAAGCTCTATCTCTGTCTTGGTACATATCTAGGTCTGATTTATGACACTTTCTAGTCCTGCCAAGGCAATCCGTGAACTCCGTCCTGAAAATATGGAATTGCTTGTGACTATTACTCCCCCAAGGGTAGGAAAAGCAAAGATGTATATTATAATGAAATTTTAATAATACCTAACTCCTTCTCACGATCATAGTATAGCAACATGCTGGGCTGACTAAAATAGTACTAACAATCATATAATGATGCTGAGCTTCTCACAGCGTAGGGAGAAAGAGTAGACTGCCAGTTCACTGTAGGCAAGACTAGGTAGTACAGACCCTCAAGTTTTCTCAAGTGGTAAATAGAGTATATTAAAGTTTCAATTGTGGTAAATTATGGCACTTCTCTATGCCTATCCCATAAGGAAATTAGTTTCATGATATGTATCTAATATACAACTACGTATGCAAGTTTAATATCATTACTTAAATAAATATCAAGACACAAAAAAAAGCATTTTGATAAACAAATTTGCTTTACCATTCATCATCATTTGAGTCTTGATGATCCTTATCTTCATCAACTATAGGTTTCTCTTGGGGCTCCAGTCTGGGCTCCTGTTGTTTCTTGGTGTTGAAGTCCACAAGAAACCTACTGGCAAGCTGAGAGCTCCCAGCACTATCAGACAGATGATTATATAATTCTGCCTTCTTCTCTAGTGCTAACCTTAAAAACACAATATTATTAATAGAAGTCGATGACACCAGATTACAAGTCATTCATGCAGTCAACACCAAAATTAAAAGATGTTCAATAGTGCCCATATTCAAACTATTCAAAAACAGTTGTAACACTAATTACTTACAGATACAATGTTTATGCCTAATTGGTATCCCGCAGCATGCTAAGAATACTAGCACTACTCTGCCGATAGAAATGCTAATTCTGACTATATACATGTACATCACAAAAATAATTGTCAGCACTTTTAAGTGGCAGAGTTACTACCATGCTATTAGTGAATATGGTTATGGTGGGTATCCTTTAGAGATATATATATTTATATATATATATTATATATATACCATTGCAGACTTCTTTATCTATCTCTTTTATATATCATCTTTTCTGTCCTATAATATGTATTCTACATTAGTATCTATTGCTCAAAACTGTATTAAAATGCATTGAATAGATCTAAGAGAATAGACAGCGGAAGTGACTTCATTTTATACAATGTATAGATACATACTTTGCTTTTCTACATGCTTCTAGCTCCTCCGTGTCCACAGCTTTTAGACTGTCTTTAAATGTTTTTTTATGTGGTTTGTTAATAGTCTGCTCAGTGTCCTGTGGTTTTACAGGTGGTTTAAAATTTTCCAACTTATGTTGAGGCAACTGCTTCTTACTATGCACCTCCTCCTGTTTTCTTAATAGTTCTGCTTTTAAGCTAAATAACTGAAACAGGAGACATAGTATACATAATTATTATATATTTTTCTTTTAGTAGAAGAAAGCGAGCAAGCTTAACAAAAAACTCACCGTGGATTTGTTAAATAAAATTTTTTTCGACGTTTGTTCATTCATCATGATAGTTTATTGTTAATTTTATTATAGATCAGGTTCCGCCATCAAATCCATAAGGGCAATTTAATGCACACATTTAAGTAAAGGTAAATAATTGTTTATTTACAATAAAGTGACAAATAAAATAATCATAACTATCATAGGCGTAGTCTATCTATCAATCAAGTAGTACAGAGTACAGACAGGGACCAAAGACTACTATTTAATACTTGAAAGGGACCACGAAACTAGGTATGTAACTTCCCATTCCGCTCGCAGATACAAAATTGAATCCACAGTATGTATGTATTGTAAACCTTGATTGAATCCAATTTTATTAAAATATAATAAAAAGCCGTGGTGGCCGAGTGGTTCGAGCAGTTGCCTGCGACGCAAAGGTCGCGAGTTCGAATCCCGACTGTACCAATGAGTTTTTATCTGAACTTAAGTACAGTGATTAGTCACACCACGAGCTTTACGGTGAAGGAAAATATCGAGAGGAAACCTGCATACGTCTGAGAAGAAATTCAAAGGCGTTTGTATAGTTGTGCTGGAGTAACGGCGATGGACTCGCCATCTGTCACGTTGGCACCTAATATACCTCTGGCGGAAAGTGGGTGTTTGGGTATTACCTATACACCTCTGCCTACCCCTTCGGGGACCCTTGCGGGAAGGCGTGAGGATATATTATATTATTTAAAATATAATGTAGGTTGTAACATAGACGTGACTGTTACAGTATACATTGTAATCTTTGGACGTGACGTTCATAGTCGTAGGATTCCTTTGACTACGCTCATAGTACTTAATTGAAAGTCCAAACCACTCCACAGATAACGAAACACAATTTGTATTGACATTTTTATTTTAAAGCATACATTACATCACTTGATTTGTGCACGGCGACGGCACTTGTTAAAAATATGCGGAAATCAATAGTTTGTTAAAATATTTAATATCATATCATAGACATTAGTCGGCCATTCGCACTTAATATCTGTTTTAATTTTTTTTTTATTGCCTGAAGAAAAAATGCATCACCACCGCAACTTCAGGTTATAGAATTCATGTTGACCAACGTGCAGACATGTAAAATTCACATTCTTATTTTGGCGAATCACTGTACATGTACATAGCAAGCTCAAGCATTGCTGTTTTCATGGTCATCCCACAACCATCTATCTGGCTGTGACGACAAAAATTTTACACAACGACAAAGGAAGAATCTTTGTGTACAAGCAAAACAGAAGAAAATAGATAAATGTTGATCTTATGAAAGAAAGGATCCATAAAAAAATACGCAGCAATATAGCAATAATCTTTTACAATTAGTGGTATAGGTGCGTGAAATCAAAATGTCAACTCCTGCCAGAAGACGCCTGATGAGAGATTTTAAACGGTACGTATCCAAAACGGGACATCATATTGTGTTCCCAAATTGCATATATTTCCTTCTAGAAAAAATCCAATGAAGATTCCTCAATGGGAACCTAGTGCTGATTCATCAAATTACATCACAGTAATTTTTAATCGATTTCTATTCTGTTCCATATTTCTTTTGTAATTGTAAACAAGTTCAGAGTAAAAGGGGCTCTTTGTCTCGATCAATGAAACAAAGCTTTAACTATGAGAATGTCGACGTCACTCACTGTCTGTCTAGGTACACAATGTTTGTTGATACACATAAGTAGGTTATCCAAATACTTCCCATTTTTAAGGACAAATAAGCTGCTTTTTGGGATTATTCAACCTTAAATACAGCCCATAATATTTTAAAAGATGTCATTTTTATTTTACAATATCTCATTGAATCTTAAAACAACAAGTTTAACTGTGACCTTGATTTGATGTATGTAAAAATGTATTCTAGGAAGAAAAAGTTTTATATTGTTTATAAATGTATATATAAGATATATTTGTCATAAACACACAAATATTTCTTCAGCTTACAAGAGGACCCACCTACTGGTGTGTCTGGTGCTCCGACTGACAACAACATCATGATCTGGAATGCTGTGATATTTGGACCTCATGATACTCCATTTGAAGACGGAACATTCAAACTCACAATAGAATTCACAGAGGAATATCCCAACAAACCTCCTACAGTGAGATTTGTGTCAAAAATGTTCCACCCAAATGTCTATGCTGATGGTGGTATTTGTTTAGACATCTTGCAAAACAGATGGAGCCCTACATATGATGTATCTGCCATCTTAACCTCTATACAGGTACATACTTCATTCACAATTTTTTTTTATATATTGTGTATAAAACATGTATATATTATTATTTAAACTATACAATAACTGAAACAATTTTTCATCTACCATATAACAAGTAAATGCATAATTAAAGGGATCATCCATACAAAAGACCAATTGGTCATAAGGACGCTTCATCAATGTAGCTTTCCAGTAATGAATTGTCAAAGAAATATCGTACTAACAAAACTATTTGATAATTATTAATTACTATGCATAAACAGCTTCTATTGCATATGGCAATCATATATGATAATAATAATATCCTCACGCCTTCCCACAAGGGTCCCCGAAGGGTAGGCAGAGGTGTATAGGTAATACACACACCCACTTTCTGCCAGACGTATATTATATTAGGTGCCAACGTGACAGATGGCGAGTCCATCGCCGTTACTCAAGCACAACTTACATACGCCTTTGAATTTCTTCTAAGACGTATGCAGGTTTCCTCACGATGTTTTCCTTCACCGTAAAGCTCGTAGTGTGACTAATCACTGTACTTAAGTTCAAAAAAACTCATTGGTACAGTCGGGATTCGAACTTGCGATCTTTGTGTCGCAGGCAACTGCTCGAACCACTCGGCCACCACGGCTTTAGTATATGAATAATAAATAAATAAATACCTTGGGACAATTCCACACAAATTGACCCAGTCCCAAATTAAGCAAAGCTTGTGCTATGGTAACTAGACAACGATATATTTACTTATATAGATAGATATATACTTAAATACATAGGACATCCAAGACTAAGGTACAAATGCTCCTGTTCATCACACAAGTATCTGCCCTCAGCGGGATTCGAACCCGCAACCTCTACTTTTGCAGTCAGGAGCTCTAACCACTAGACGAGATGGTCGTCAGATTTGTTAGTTTCCCTCAAATGATGCCTGTCCAGGTCACCTGGCTTATTCTGGGGAGCAACCCATTTAAGCTGAGGTGAGGAGGAGCTCTTACAAACTACAAATGAAGCAATCTAAAATGGCCTTTCTCATATTTAGTGGTTACAATATACTTGCAATACCAGTGGTGATTCTCACATTGAAGTTTGAGACCCTCCTCATTCATCAGTCTCTTCATACAAACTCGCCTTTCTACTCTCTGTCTTTCCCATCCTTAAGTGCCCTATCGATTTGATAGTGAATGTGGTCCTCCTCTGCTTGTTCTTGCACACACTTTCGCTTTGTGTATTTGTTTTGTCAATCTTTCTTCACTCATCCTTTCTATATATACAAGGCAAATTAACATGCCTTTCTTCATCTTTACAATCATAACCCTGTTCATGCTTGTTGTTTTGTGAATCTAGTAAGAGAGGTAGGGCATAACGGGTTTCCCGTTCGATTTGGAGCTGCCCGACTGGGGCAGGACCTCCACCTTATAGAAGTCCGTAGCCAAATAACACAATTTATTGTGTTGTGTTCCTACGTGGTGAATGAGGTTTCCAGTAATGAGCTCCTTGGGGAGAGGGGAGGATTGTTACATTGTGTTGGAAGCAGAGGGATTAAACCACAACACAACACACTATAACTCTCCGAACACAGAGTGGCAACGCGCAAGTGATAAGTACTTCGGTATCGTGAGCGTAAATAGGCTACGGTAACCGTTTCCCATCAGGTGGGCCGTATGCTTGTTTGCCACTCTTGTAGTAAAAAAAAAAGAAATAAAAAAAAAATCTCTTCGTTGAGGATTTGATCTGAGATCGTTATGCCGCACATTTTACGAAGTGATCGCATCTCAACTGCATTTTATACTATGTATTTATATGCTTTTTCTGGCATACCCAGAACTTACTGATCTACAAAAAAGTGGGCACCAATATAGCGTGGTGGACAGCTATTCGAGCATTCTTGTTCTGACTTTTACTGCCCATCCACGCCGACATGGCCCTATTCTCATTATTTCCGGCAGTTATCTTTAAATGTCTTACTTCCCATCTTGTGTAAACATGCTTCCTATACAAATTCATTCACTTGCTCTAGAATTTGCCCATTTACCAATATAAAACACTCAGACTGAGTGTGTTATATCATTGTTCAACTCTTTGAAATACCAAAATCCTTCTTGCCAGAGTTTAGGCGCACCCCCTTCTTTCCACATTCTTCTTACACTTACATCCTCTTTCGCTTCGTCCACACTCATCAGTCTCTTCATACATGCTCTAGCAAATGTCTTCTCTAAGTCAACGAAAGTGCAGAAAACTCTTTGGTTAATATCCAAAAACTCCATGGATCTTCATGGATTCTTCATGGTTTAATCCATGGATCTTCTTCCTTGTCTAAATCCACCTTGGGATTCCCAGATAACCTTTCGAGGTTCTTACATATGGTGAAGTAACTATTACTATACATACCATAAGTATATATTATGTATTGTAAATTTAATTCTCTACAGGATGTTGAATTTTATAACATATCCTACTTCCTATTACTAATAGTATAAATGCGAAAGTTTGTGAGTATGGAGGTTTGTTACTGAATCAGGTCACTACGGAATTGGATTAAATTTGGCTCAGAGATAGATAGCTGGATTAACACATAGCATGTTTTGTTCCGAAAATAAATCTAGCTAAAATTATACTTATGTTATCGTTTTTACGTAAGTGATACCGCGGGGGACAGCTAGTATATTATATAATTCAATATCATTAAGTTTCTGAAAAGGACATTTAATTAGATTCCTTGTGCAAAATTTAAATTCAATATTTCCATTGTTTTCAGTAGATATATATATATATTATTGTGAATTAATATATTTTTATTTTCTACATTTCAGTCATTATTAAGTGACCCAAACCCCAACTCTCCTGCGAACTCAATGGCGGCACAGCTGTATAAGGAGAACCGGCGAGAATACGAAAAACGGGTGAAAGCATGTGTAGAACAATCGTTTATTGACTAGCAGGGGACAGGCAGGCTCTCGCGCATCAGAGATGTTCGCTTGACCTGGCCTTCGCACACCGGCCAATACCTCCATGTAAATTCATTGGGACAAATGTGTAAATTATGGCAAACACCATCATGTTGTTGCTGCAATATTAACTCTGCCAGTTTAATATAAGTTTGGGTTTTTGGTAACTAATTTTATTAATATGTAATAAGGGAGCCAAATTTCTGTCAACAAATTTGTGAGCAATACTTTTTCACTGACAATATAGCATCATTATACATATACCACTAATAATAAAAATAGAATCACTATTAGACATACAAGTTATTTCACACTGAAAAACTTATTTGATAATTGATAAGTGTCATCATATTTGTTAACTAGGAAATTAGTTTACTAATATTGGTATTGAGCTTAAATTTGTTACTTTCTGTAGCTGTTCATCTCACAAGAGCTAGTTAACCAAGTGAGGATTTTTCCTGTGCATGATGAATATTACTTGCGCCTGTGCTTTATTGTGTAGCTGCTATTCAATGTTTTTTTTACACTACTAATCAAACGCTTAAATTAATTTTAAATGCAGGCTACCAATCTTAAGTACCAAATGGTTGTTATTAAAATGGTTGAACTTTATACTTATCATTGTAAAAAAAAATACCTAATATGGTACAAGTCTGGTGTTTATTTACTAAAATCTAATTCCTTGGTCGTTGGATGAATACTGCTGCATAAAATTATGGTTTCACATCTGTTGCATACATTTATTTATGACTGTCCCAATGGATGTTCTACAAAAATTGAGTAGCAGTTTTCTTGTTTACCAATAATGCTAAAGGTTTCAGAATGTCTTACATGTTCTAAGGACATTGTATACATGTGTAATATTTGTCTTCTAGTAAAATATTATTTTCGGTTTTAAAACTGCGTTTTAATATTTTATGCCCATTTTTGTCCTTAATGTAAATTACTTAGCATTAGTAATAATTCTAAAAGGAAAAACTAGACAAATGCGAAACTGGCGCAATGGGCTAGAGCCCCTGAATACCAACTACGGCCTTTTGACGCGGTATATAAACGCACTGCTAAGATTGTCGATGATCCTACGCTCAGAAGCGGCTTAGAACTACTGAGACTTGTCACTTTGCCTCCCAGTATGTGTTCTACCGCTTGTATAACGGAGTTTTCTGAAGAATCGTTCGACATAATACCACCGTCTACCAACGCACCTCTCATCATCCATGACGAATTCATCCCCATACCTTGGAGCCGCAAAGATCTCTTACTGCCCAGTTCCAAAGGAGTTTCCTTCCACGAACGCTCAGATTGTGGAATGAGCCCCCCGTGAAGGTTTTCCCTGGAAATTATATCGTGGAGTTCTTTAAGAAGGGTGATAAAATCCTGCAGGGTAGGCAGCGCGCGTACGATACCCCTGGTGTTGCAATCGTCCATAGGCGGACCACATGATTGTTTGTGGTATTATAAAAAAGTGAAGGGATCTAGTGCCATATCCAAATGGTCCTTGGTGAAGCACGGGACCTTATGCAAAAATCCGTTTCAAATCTATGTATAGATATGAAGTTACTGAGGTGAATAAGTTTGGCTATTCGACAGTTTTCTGTCCTTAATCCTTTCCTTAGTCCTTTTGTCCGTAATAATTTAAAAAAACGAGGATATTGAATATAAAAAATATATTTCGCAGAAAAATGCAATAAGTTACAGTTTTCTTAAAAGTATTAAATACGCCATCAGAAACATTCCATAATCAACTTAATATGCTAGCATAAATTATATTAATATTATACAATTTGCTTGGCTTTCAAAATACTACCTAGTACACATGTACCCCAATATCAGGAGAATATAGATACATAAATTTATTTATTGTTTAATATTATCATCTTGTTTTTAATTCTTCTTTTAGTTTATAATGAATTAATTCCATACAAACAGTGGCATCCTCTGCACTGTCATGACCATCCACTGAGTTCTGAATGATTTTCTTCAGATATTCAGATGAGAGATTTCTCAGTGCCCTCTTAAATGGTGGACCCATTTTATGAGGGTATAAAACACTGGTGTCTATAACAGTGTCATGAATTAATTTCAGAGCTTTGAAATCAGACTCTAAGCTATGCCCTATCAATATTGTTCTACTATTGAACATTGTCAACAATGTAGCTTGCACTTCTAATAACGTCGTCCTTACTTCTGCCATGTGCTCTTCAGTAATTCCAGAGTACCTAGTGTTGTAGTCAATAATTGGATGAAAGGGTTTTATAAGGGTCTCATAAACTACTTTACAGGAAGAATTTATTACAGTAACTCTAGTCAAGTCTAGGCCTTGTGTTGTGTAACACATTTCACAATCTAAAGAAAACACTCCATAGTCATCTCTAATGGTTTCAGGTGGTAAAGTCTTCACATAGCCTTTTAAATTTTCAAAATCAACATATTCATACACATGGGTTGGAGCAATACAGCAACCATCAGATGTACCATCCTGACTGCAACACTGATATCTGGCTTCTCCACGAACCCTGTATTTATTGTTAGGGTGATATATACACTCTTCATTAACAGCTGGAAAGCCTTTTTTATCCACTGTATAGTCTTTCTTGCACCGGCAACAAGTTCTTATATAGCCTTTAGGAGGTTTTTGTTTGTTCTGACCATGAATTATAGCCCTACCTTTATCACCACTACCATGAGGTCTGGGAAAACCATTTTCCTTTAACTGGTCTTCTGTTAGGATCCATTTCTCAATATTTTTATAAAACCTTGGACCAGAGAACTCTTTCGAATTATCAAATACATTACGATGTTTACTTTCTATGCTCCAAGATCCAGCAATACCTGTATTACCTGACACTGTACCTGGTAATTTTTGTAATGCAGAACAATCAGAACCTGACTTCTTTACCCCATTACACTCTTGCAATTCTTTTCTTAATCTACTCACTGTGAGCACCGCAGAATTTTTATATATTTGTACAGTAGAACACTTTTTGCTCGTCGTCAATTCTTCATGTTGTCCCCTTGCATATGCATCAGTTGCTGTTATATATAACTTCAAACATTCATCTATCATCATATTCAAATATATAGATCTAATATTGGCAGGAATCTTCGAGGCTAGTGGTTCTAGAACACCAGGTCGATCAATGAATTTTTCACTTGGTATATGAGCCACTCTTTGAGTACCTTTCTTTATAGTCTGTACAATTGTGGTACTTGTTGATGGTAAATCTTTAACTATATTTTGACTGGGTGAAATTGTTTTTTTAGCATTCAACAAAGTTGATGCATATGGCACATGTGCAATTCTAATTTTGGAACTTCCAGAACTTGGTGGTGCACCGAGAGGATTTTTTGGTGGATCCGGTTTAGTGGTATTGTCTGATGGAGGAAGTGAATTTCTTGATGTGTGATACTGCTTTACTTTAACTAATCTTTCAGCCATTGCTTGAGCTGCACTTACTCTAAAATTTGGTTTTATAGGAGGCTTAGGTGTGATTTTGATATTAGTTTCAGTAGTTCGTGAAATTCTTTTCTTACTTGGTATATATTCTTCATCCACTGCTTCTTCTACTTTAGCAATTCCTTCCTCAGGCTTGGTCCGCACTGTGGGCACATATTCCTCAAATATCTTTTTACATTCTAACGCTATTGCTTCTTCATCTGATTCTGATACATAAACTTCGTGGCTATCATCAAGATTGTTATCGTCATTATTATCAGATAAATCTTTTGACTCCTTTGATTTACTCTTATGACTCTCTTTGGATTCCTTGTGGCTCTTATGACTTTTTTGGTTTTTGTCCTTGTTCTTGGAGTTATTCTTTGAACTGCTATAATCAGATGATTTTTCAGATTTTTTGGATGAACTCTGAGAATGTTTAGAACTTCTTTTAGAACTCTTAGAATTAGAATGTTTTTTATTGTCGTTATTTGAATGCTTATCTTTCTTACTTCTTTCTTTGTCTCTGCTTGAGCTTTTATGGCTTGATTTCTTATCTGAATCTTTTTGCTTGTCCCTCTGCTTTTTCTTGTCTTTAGAAGGACTGGACATATCATTTCTTTCGCTATCCTTCTTATCTTTTGACTTTTCTCGTGACTTACTGTGTCTATTAGAAGCTTCCTCTCTTTCAGTGTTTTCAGAATTTGTCCGTTTGTTTTCCTTGCTATGTTTTGTTTTCATACTTTTTTCTACTGCTTCTTTCTTTTTTACTTTACTTTTAGTATCCTCATCAAATTTTTCTTCATCTAATATTTGATCCAGTATATCAAATTCTGGTCCTAAGTCATCAAGAGTATTCAAGTCATTTGATAACTTACTTTTCTTTGGCTCTGGCTCCTCTTCATCACTAGAAAAACATGGGACCAGTGATTTTGGAGTAGGTTGGTATGTTACTGATGTAGTGTCACTTTTAGGTGTTACTTTAATTGGCTTGTACTCTAATATTTTTTTCTTTTGATTTGTTTTATCAGACGGTACATAATTCCGTTTACTATTAATATTGGCAGAAGTTTCATCTGGAATGTATTCTTGCCGTTCCTTCTCAATTCCAGGTAAATATTTCTCAATTGACTCTTTGGAGCCCGTTGGTGTGTAAGTATCAATAAGAGCACTCTCTGCAGATCCCGGCGTATATTTTATCGGTGGAGGTATGTAAATAAAAGGCTTACAAGTACCATTGGTATCAATAGGCCTTGTAATTGGTAAGCTTGCTGGTTTCCTTGGTGTGTAGGGAACCGGAATATGTCGTTTTCGTTGTTCATTGTTATCATCATTATTTTCCGCGTCAGAACTATTAATTTTATTCAGTTCTGATATTGGTGTAGGATTGTATGTTGCTTTGGACGCGGTCTGAACTGTATGACTTTTATTTATGTCTGAGTTACAATCCAGTGCAGTGGCACTCCCCGACACTTCTGTTTGTTTGAGAGCCTTCTGTACCGCTGCCGATACCAATTTTAGGATAGTTCCACTTTCAATGCTGTCATTGGGAGCACTTTGACTTTCTTTCCTAACATGACGAAAATGACAATAAGGTCGCTCGCACAAACCACTATCATAAAAAGGACAGTTCATTCCTTTGAAATAGCCCGTTGATGGAAGCATTTTTCTTAAATAAACACTATACAAAGTTTCTGTTCAAATAATTTGATTTTGATGAAGAAAGAAAAGTAACTAAACTGTGCCCACAGATTACTACCGATCCTACCGATTAAACCTAATTAACCACAGATGTACTTTTTTTTTTTTTTTGTCTCTCGTAGCGTGAGTTCCGGGAACTTTTGCTACTTAACCGGTCAATGGCGAGACCTAGGCCTCCAGCCAGGGGTACCATGTACTATTTCCCTTATAAGTTCGTCTCTTTTATTTAATCAGTCCACAGATTATTAATTTTGGTACAGGGACGCAAATCTAACCACAGATACAGATCACATCAGACCAGATTAGGAATGCTCACCTCTTCTTTTCTATGGCTAGAATCCAAATACCTACCTACTCGCCCTTCTGAAAAACTTAAAAAAAGTTGAAATTGCTATCCTTTTTTTTCCCGTCGGGACTCCCTATTATTACTACGTACGTAGGTTATTTAGGGGCATATTATCGGAGGGTAACAGAATATATAATAAAAAACAAAGAATTTGAGTAAGTTACGAAAGAACCATGAAATATGTCATGGCTGTTATTGCAAGAATTCTTTCACAACTTGAGGTTATAGAACTTGGTACATGTATGATTCAATATCACAGAATATGTGCCTTTACTACGGAGCCTTTTGTGAGCCATGGTTTTGTTTGATAAAGTTTTTCGTGCGTGTCCCTCTTCGATTAGGGAATTGTCAAAACTTGTGACATATTTGATAGATAAGTTTTTAAGTATACTTGAATATTTATATCCCGACTTCGAAGGACAGTACGAAGCTTTGTAGACTGAAAATGTTGGAAGAACTTGTTAATGATTATTCTGCGTATTTTAAACTAGACGTTTTAAATGGTTTCCAAACAGTTCAAGATGTCGTCGATAACATGCTAACCCGCTTGGAAGAATTATCTAGTGTCTTGCAAATAATAAGGTTAAAAAACAGTGATTGTAGTTCATCAGTGTCTGAAGATATAAGTAAATATCGCAGTGAAGTCACTACCCTCTCGAAAAAGATTGCTACGATATGTGCTATCATAGGTAAACTTCAAACCAATGTTGATATTCTTGAGAAACAAGTAGAAAAAGCTGAACAAGATTTTGGTTTAAATAATGACAACAGAATCAAAAACTTCCTGAAGCCTTTCCTAATGAGGAATAAAGAACCTATTGTATCTCAAAGTAGTGTAATCACATTTAATAAAGTGGAATTTGAAAGTGTTATGCAAAATTTTCAATCTGGTATGCAATGAAAAAAACTATGTTTTAATTTATTTTTATTTAAATAGATCAAGTTCAGTCTTAGTCCTGACCTGTTTATACTTAATATCCTCACAGTTGCAATTTGTAGTGTCCATAATATTATTTTTAAGGGGGCACAAATGTTTGCAATTTTTAATGACACCTATTATTGTAAAACCATCAAGACATTGTGATTTTGATTTGCAAGGGTAGGCTCCATGATCTGTTATCGTGTAATTGTACAATACAATGTTAACACCATATATAAAACTCTTTATTTTGTTCCTGTCGACCCAAATCCTCCAGCAGCTCTATTTGTTTCAGATAGGTTGGTAACTTCTTTGAGAACTGGATGATAGATTCTCTCACAAATAAGTTGGGCAATTCTGTCACCTTTTTTAACTTCAAAATCAGCATCAGAATGGTTGAATAGTACTACTCCTACATTGCCTCTGTAATCTTCATCAATGACACCCGCTGGAAAACAAAATTGAACAAAACCCATTAGCTGTATAAAAATACACAAAATTTTAAGTGATATAAATAATATGGCAAAGGCTAAAATGAAGAAGAATATTAGCCCATTTTATGGAAGTTGTATTAATCATGCTAATCCTTACTTTGGTTTTGGTTTCTAATTTAATAAAAAAAATACAAGGGTAATGCCAATAATTATACTATATCTATCCGTCTGTAGAGGTGTAATATCATAATTATTGCTGAAGATGTACTTGGATGTCCCTGTAGCAGATAAAATACATAATAATAAGATGTAAATGAACATGGGCTCAATTTAGTGATAATAATTACTGGGAACCACCAGTACATTAAGATTAGCTAAATTTTTATTCTGATATTTTATAGGAAGGTAAGGACACAGTTGCCTCCTACCTACAGTGTAAATTTCATGATGTTAGGTGGTCAGCATGAGTAAAACCAAAAGTTAAGTTACAGCTACATCTATAAGTATTGCTTTGTACAAACCTCCAACATCAATGAAATTCTTGACAGCAAGCCCTGATCGAGGCGCTACACGACCGTAACAACCAGAAGGAAGTTCAATTTGAAGGTCAGTCTTAACCAGCTCTTTTCCACGCGCTGGCACCACGTAGTTGTAAGCGCTAAGAAATATAGTTAAATAAATACTTAGATCGATAGTGTAATTATGCGTGTGGTAGTTAGGAGACAAATTGAAAACAAGATTATCTTGGAATTTACCTTTTCAAGTCAAATCCAGCAGCTTTTTCAGATCCCTTAAACGGCGGATATGCATGTTCACTTAAGCGTGTGAATTTCAACTCAGTTTGAGTTACACCGGCCATTTTTAAATAGTTCTGCACAAAGGATATTAAAAACCGAATATTTTTTTGAAAAAATCTAATTACACGAATCTAAAGGTACTGTAATAAACTGCGATGCTTAAGGTTAGGTTTGGTTCACTTAATCTACTACTGCTACAATTTTAATCTTACGGCGAACCCGTCTTCCCGTCGTTTATGCCACCGATAATTCTGGAGAGACACGAAATAAGTTTAAACAATAGTCAAGTCAAGTACCTATCGGGAAATTACGTGCACGGAGCAGTTGTAAGTTGTAGGAATGTACTTAGGTATAATAAACGAAATGCCAAACTTTGGCGCCTAAACAAATGCAAAGAATAGACAAGAGAATAGAGTATTTTGTGTAACTATTTTGCTCATGACGGGGATAATAGACTTTCCGACACATGCATATTGTTTTTATTTAATTATCATATCGCACACAAAATATTGTAGATAAAATTTTACAATTCTATACAAAATTTGTAGCATATTGTTTTTGTGGACAGCCCACTGTGGGCTGTCCACTCTCACCACTCTTATTTAACATATTCATAGAAGCAGCCATTAAGAAAATTTCAGCAACGACAAATAAAGGGGTTAAATTCAATGGAACAAATATTCAATTCATTAGATTTGCAGATGATATAGCAACAGTCGCAGAAACACATGAAGATTTACAAATTTTAGTACATACTATGGATTACATATTTAAAGAATTTGATCTAAAGATTAACACCAATAAAACAAAAGTACTGACAGCAACAAAAACTAACATAAACTCAACTCGTAGCATATTAATTGATAACACAACAATAGAAAATGTCACAAAATTTAAATATTTAGGAAGCCTTATAACCTGTAATTCAAGATGTACCCCAGATATCAAAACAAGGATTGCAATCGCCAAACAGACATTTAACAATAAAAAACATATATTTACATCCCACATATCCAAAAAGGTAAAGAAATTGTTCATAAAAACATATATCTGGAGCACTGCACTATATGGTTGTGAGACGTGGACAATGACAAAGAGGGATAGAGAAGTGTTGGAGGCATTTGAAATGTGGTGCTGGAGAAGGATGGAAAAAATCAGCTGGACCGAAAGGGTGACAAACGAAGACGTACTGAAAAGAGTCAAAGAAACAAGAATTCTGCTGGAAACAGTCGAGAATAGAAGAGGAAAGATGATAGGCCACCTTATACGACATGATAGCTTCTTTAGAAACATCTTGGAAGGAAAGGTAGAGGGGAAGAGAGGAAGAGGAAGACCAAGATTGACATACATGGGTCAGATCAAAGAAAAAATGTCTCTCATGACGTATAAGGAGGTCAAGGAGGTTGCGCTGGACAGAAGCGAATGGAGGGGACTGCATCAGAGACGCCGACAAGAGCCCAGCTCTTTAATTTGTGATGATGATGATGATTGTTTTTGTAAGGTGAATTCCAGGAACTATTGCTACTGAACCAAATAATGGTGAGCCAGGTATTTATGTGCTGGACAAACGCAGCTAAAAGCACTCCCTCTGAAACCGCAATACCGAATACTGTTGCTAGATTGCAAACACAGCTGTGCTGGGCTGGTAAGGGATGCAATCACAACCACTTCCAAACATGTTCAGTTCATATTAGGTTTCACGGCTTAGTTATTTTGAGGCAATGTTATGATTGTTTGACATAATACATACATACATATCATCACGCCAAGTCCCTAACGGGGTAGGCAGAGAGTATAGAGCGCCAGTTCTCTCTAGACTTACATACCTCTTTCGCTTCGTCCACATTCATCAGTCTCTTCATACATGCTCGTCGGTTTCGAGTACTCTTAACGTTCCCGTCCTTGAGAGTCCGATCTATTTGATCCAGGTAGTTGGAACGTGGCCTTCCTCTGCCTCTTCTTGCACACACTTTTGCTTTGTATATCTGTTTCGTCAATCTTTCTTCACTCATCCTTTCTATGTGTCCAAACCAACGTAACATGCCTTTCTTCATCTTTACAATCACGCCCTCATTCACGCCAGTTGATTTGCGAATCTCTTCATTGCGGATTCGATCTAATATCGTTACGCCGCACATTTTTCGAAGAGATCGCATCTCGACTGCATTCAAGCTATTTTCATACTTCCTCTGACATACCCAGGATTCGCTGCCATACAATAAGGTAGGTACCAATATTGACATAATAGATAACTGTTATAATTATTATTGTTACTCTGGTGCAGAAATTGGACAGAAACGCCTGGAAATCATGGCGGGAGGATTTGCCCAGCGGTGGGATGTACCAAGCTAACTGATATAATTATCATAACTTCATAAGTCTTTGAACCTATGAAATTGGAGATTTGTAGGAAATTCTATAGAAATAAATAAAATTGGAGTGTCTGATTGTAATATTAAAATAACCGCTTTTTTCTAAATGCATATGGATGCATGAAATAAATATGGATGTATATACGGTATATATTAAAAAAAAAAATTCCACGCCGACGAAGTCGCGGGCACAGCTAGTTTTAAAATATAAATATTACTATATTTTTTATTTTAGCTATACACAGTACTGTTCCACATTTTTATGGCAGTTTGTTCATCCCTTTATTGTAGAAGTCTGCCGGACGGGAGGCGTTTTGTACTGTCTCTCGAGTGTTGAATTTAAAAAATTGTCTATATTATGAAAATAGTTGAAACCTATTGATGTAAGGTCCTGTGGGTGGCGGAGAGCTCCCAGCTGTAACTCATGTATCTGTCATGATATGCGAGCTCGCGCGCTGTCGAGGTGAAGCAATGGGGAAGAGCGATTGACCAGTCTTAGTTGTTGAATTGCGACCTTCTCTATCACTGCTTTCAATTCATATCAATAAATATCTGCCCTCTCTGTTGTGCCATAATTTTTTTTAGTGCTCTGATTAGGTGACCGAACGCTTTCGGTTGTCGGTACCTGTACAATCCACGCCACTTTTCATCGCAGTTAAAATTTATTTATTTATACATACATACCTATCATCACGCCGTGTCCCTAATGGGGTAGGCAGAGTGTATAGAGCGCCAGTTCTCCGAGTGTCTTCATCCAGTATTCAGAACCTGAAGTTGCTGATAGATACAAGTAAATAATTCACGACTACCTAAACAACGAACCTGAGATTTTGTGAACAGTTACGATGACATATCTTTCCATGATGTTAACGACGGTTAACGTAAGCAAACCTGAATAAGTTTGAGGACTTGAAAATCGTAGTGTCATGTCTGAAAGGCGGCGTAGCACCTAATTATACATATCTCCGAAGAAGAGAGCCCTATGCGGTTACCCGTGTATAATGTGAATAAAACCCGTGAAGGTATATACAGAGTGCCTTAGAAAATGAGAAATTGTTCAAATATGTGATGCACAATGATAGGAAGCAAAAAGAAACTTATTACATTCATATTTGACAAAATTTTCCCCCTTTTAAATATTCTACATAACGATAAAGAAATTATTTTAAAATCTATAAATCATGACACCATGTTTCGGAATGAGTATTCCTCTTTTTAATAATTTTGTCATTTTTTTATCTTAGGCAGGGCCGGATTTTAGGGGGGGGCAAACGGGGCTAAAAAAAAGGAACCCCACAATAGGGACTTCAGAAAAATTAATCTAATTCAGACTAGTAAACACTAGAGAACTTTTCCTTTGATCTTTTTTTCTCATTTTAGCTTTACCTACATTACTTTGTACAAACAAGATTATATTAAATACTAGTTGTCCCGCCCAGCTTCGCTTGGATGAAAACTTAAATTTCCTGAATCACGATCGCAGCGCCGCAGCACCGCAGCGCGAATTTGACACCCTTGGTCGCATTTTTAGGTACTGTGATCGCAATTTTTACAATTTTACAGTGATTTTTTTAATAATGTTATCTCAAATAACAGTGCTATTAATGGTAACCACAAATGAAAGTAATAATTTGATAAAATTTTCCATGAGTTCCTTTCGCAAAAAATACGAAATAGCAGTTTTATTGGCAAGAAAAGTGGCAAGTGTTGTACTATTTTGAAATCTAGACTAAATGGGCCATCTTTTAAAAAAACTTGCCATAGGTAGTGTAGTACATTTTTTTTCCAACGTAGAGTGTCAAAGTTGACTGGCATAAATTTTATAAACGATAACTCGTCAAAATTTAATTTATTTTACTTAGTTAACAATGATTATTACTTTCAATTGTGGTTACCATTAATAGCACTGTTATTTGAGATAACATTATTAAAAAAATCACTGTAAAATTGTGAAAATTGCGATCACAGTACCTAAAAATGCGACCAAGGGTGTCAAATTTTTAACTTTTCCGAAAAATTTCTATCATCGCTTGACTAAGTGACATAGATTTCTTTTCTTATTTTTTTCATAACTGGTATACCTTGGCCTCTCGCCCGGTACCAGGTTATCGTTGAGTTTTGGGACACCCTGTATATTATGAATTTAGCCAATGTTTCATCTCATATTCACCCATCTATTAAGGGCTCATCTAGCGCTATATCAAAATTAATTGAAATCGGTTAATTTTCAAGGTATTGTATATGTTGTGCTATGCGATTGCGATGTTAATGGTTTAAAATAATTACCAAATTTATTTTTTACATAATGTGTATTCATAATTTTTTATTACAATTTTATGTCCATTTATTTGGTTAAATTTATTATATAGTTATCCAACCGCAATGTTTTAAATTGATAAGTATTTATTACTTTGTATCAATAGGAAAAAAACGTAAGATTTTTGAAGTATTTGGGGTCCGGGCATCAGTTAGTTTAGGAAAATATCTTCACCAATATTTTCAATACTTTGAGAATCCTTGGTCTAAGCGGTTATAAGATTAGACTTCGAACTAAGAAATATATGCGTTGTAGTAATTAATCTTTACTGGGTAATACTTTAAATAAAATACCCTATGTTACTTCACTACGACGTTAATTGACTGATGACCTATGGATTCGAGTCTCAGTTCGGTGCGAAATATTTATGTCTTTTGCCTGAATTGTTATCTTTTGTATCGGATAAGCTCGGACCACGACTCTAAAGGTGATAAGACTCTTTTGGGATGTTACTACTACCTTCGCTAGGTGCCTAATCAATTTCTTATTCGTATTCCTATATTGCACAATGTATGTGAAACATATTATGAAAAATAAGTACATATGTTATGAACATAGATTATGGTATGTGTCCTCATATTCAGCCGTACAAAAAATGTATATGACTAATTTTTTACCTACTCTTACACCCGTGGCCTGCGACCCAAACAATACAAAAAATATCTACCTGCTCAGAGACTCAGATTTGTGCATCCGGCACAATGGGTGTTATAAGCGAGTGATCTGCAGCGATTATCCTATATCCATAGAAAAATGTCAACAGAACACCATGGGAGTTGCGTCGATCAATATTTTGTTCCAAGGTACCACGGAAGTCAACATTAAAATTCAATACCGCTTAAATCCGAGCCTTACTGCAAGCAGATTCATTTCTTAAACCGCGAGTGTTATATTCATATTCGCTAGTAATTTCAATCGGAACAAAAATGCCCCGGGTGCGCATTATGTTGGTGTATTACAGTGATTCATTCTGGTGAGCCCCCAAGAAGGGGAGTTTGTCCATTTTTATATTTACACCACCGTGTCCCTCGCGGCATGCGCGGCGTCTCTTCGCCGAGTGCCAGTCTCGCTACTACAGTTTCATGCACGAACACCAGCGTAAAGCAACCAACGTAAATATTACTACTATCACAATATTTACTCGTGGAATGTTCATTTAATTTTATTACAATAACGTGTGAGTGAAGTTAAAGTGAATATATGAAAAAATTACAATGTTTTAAGTGAAAATTACTTAAAATTCTGACTGATTTGCTCCGCTTCGATCAAAGTGTGAGGAAATGCCGTCCGTTCTCAAAGTGCCTATTTCAGGAAGCATTTCAGCAAGGAACTTTTCGTTCTCATAATTCACGCTAGAGGTCAGTAACAACTTATCTGTAGTTTTATTTATTGTGAATTGTTTTAAACGCTTGAGTTTGCGTGTAACTATTATACCTACATAAATGTAGTTAGTTGCTAGGGTTCAAGCACCGACAAGCTCTTCCCTCTTTATCATCCCTTCTGCGCCCTTTACGCATGATCGACCGGTACAGTTTTGGGGTTCGCTTTCTAGGGTAGGGTGCGGGTTAGTATGCACACCCATTCATACAGTTGTAGATACTTACATACGCTCCCAAATTAATAATACTATATTGGTGCTAAAAGTTACATGTAACTTCACCATAGTTACGGTGGCTATATTAATTTCATAGATTTCTTATTTTTGATTGAAAGATTTTTTTATATATTAATAATATGACGTCTACATTAATAACTGTGTGTATGACTATATACGCTAATAATGGAAGTAAACGTTACATACTTATACTTTCTTTTTAAATACCTACCCTTTAGTATTATTGCTATGATATAAGTATGTACCTAGTTATTATAGGAGTTCATGATTTGTCTTAATGTGTGAGTTAATAATTGTCGTATTTATATCACTCAACAATTCGAAATACTGGCGGAAAATATTGAACTGTATTTGTCAGATTGAAATTAGGCGCCATAAAATAGCGTAACTTCGATGCCTTGCTGGATATGACTCAGAAATTATAACAGAAGTCGTAAGTAATAGCTTTCAGCGAAATGTTAAGATTTATTAGTCAAGTATGTATATATATTGTCTTCAATTAGCTCACCATGATCCATAGGCATACTTAACATAATATAATGTATTGAACCTCTCAAATATAAACTACCTAAAAATAAGGATAGCGACTATCCAACGAGTAACTTATATCAGTTGTAATGTTATTATAACGCTTAAGCTTTTAATTATTCCAAGTCCACAAATAGGTAATCCAGAGAATAAAGGCTAGACTTTGATTTGAGATTTGAGACTAGGATCTCACGAACTTGAGACATTCTACTACGAAAAACGTTACTTACCTACTTACTTATCCATTTAGTAGGTACATTTAAGAACCAACCTGTAGTAGTTACAAACCTACTTTAAGCTAAAATCAATCCTTAACAATATATATTAGTAATTCAACTAGTAATACAACGATTTAGTTAACCTTTACCTAACAAATCATTTTTACGTGTTACGACTTACTTTATATCACGGCAATTATGTACTTACAAAAATAGTAAATCGTTCATTAAAATGTCGACTGTCGAGCACGATATTTAATATGTTCCCCCCGCTCCTCCCCGTACGCGCAGTTTATTGTATTCATTTTTATTGACGGAAAAGTGATGTGAGTGAAAGAAACGTAGATACATTATCTATCCATAGATAGTTAATGTAAAATTATATAGGACGAGTGTTCTGAAGCAAGCAAGCAGGGCGACATGTTTGTTTTCATACCGGTCGGAATTAACGTCGCGATTGGTTCAAAATCCATAACTGGCCTCCGAGAGCCAGGTGTCGTTCACACCGCGGCCTCGCGCCTCGTCTCGTTAATCACTCGTGTACGCTATTGTTAAGCGCGGCGAACAGCCATCTTTGTCAAATTAAAGCATTCAATATTAATATGTAATTCGGTTTTTTGGTGATTGTTGAATAATTTAATGAACTCAATAGTAATGATTCTGATGCACAGTGAGGCAGAATCGGATACATCGTTCCATTCTCTTTTGTTTCAATACTAGCTGACGCTTCGTTCGTTGAATGGAAGCGTTAAACGAGTACGGCGCTGTAATGTAACTAAACTAACCAGTCGACCATTAAAATGATGGATGTTGTCGTCTTTTGCAAAAACAGTGTAATGTGATGTTTTTAGTGAATAATGTGAAGGGTCTCGCTTGTGTTTATGTACGCGCGTGCTAGTGATGAGAATTGCGTCGTAATTTGTGAAACACATTGTATAAATGAGTGAAATGGCGTTGCGGAGCGCGCGGGCCCGAGCATGCGCGCCAGTTTCCTTGCGCCCGCTGGAAACACACTGAGTATCCTTCGTTTACGTGTAAATCAAGATGGGAAGGTCGAGATTCCCGGGGAAACCATTAAAATTCCAAAACAGAAAGCGAATAAGTGTTTTATCCGGAGCTGTTTACCATGAAACTGCTCCAGAGAGTAATCCGCCCGCCCGCGGCCCTGCTCCTAATGATTTTACTGGGGAGCAAGAGGTAAAGCTTCTTTCTTACAATTTGATCTCATTCCTGGGTTTGATTTGTAAGAATAATAAATAACAAATCTAGGAGATTGTGTGTTTACGTAATAATGACAAGCGTTACGAGGCGTTAAATTGTACATAGCATGTATTACTTTGTCTTAGCATCAATTTTATATAAGTTCTATCTATATATCTATTATCTAACTACGTACTTTGACATTTGAGTGTTCCATTTGATGTCAACAAATGTCCGCCGTCTGAAGGCTAAATGTTGGCTTGGCTTTGTGATAGCACCGTCTTTATCGACGTTTTGATTCCTCAAGGCTATTTATTTGTTCGTTGCGTAAACAATACACATAGCCCTTTCGTACATACCTACCCATAAAGTCTCAAAGCATAAAAATAACATTTCACATGTCCAAAATGGATATTCAATATTTATGCCATCATGCCAACATTTACCAGCACAGCAAGGACATAATATAAATTTGTAATGTCATGAATTATAATTAAATATCGAAATAATAAAAAAAAACAATTATTGTGATTGTATATTACACTTGACTGATAGTAAATAGTATAACTGTAGTAATTTTACATTTGTTTTACTCAACATAAATTTAACTTAATCATTGGTTATTTCAGGAAGAAGAAAAGAAAGAAAATAATGAGAATGAAACAAATGATTCAAATGAGAACAGAGTAGCTAAAAATACAACAAGCAATAAAACAGATAACCAGGAAAAACATCACAGTGTTTTGTCAAAATCCCCAGTGCGAACAAGATCACAAAACAAAATGGAGCCAGTGAAGGGTGACAAATCTAAACCAGTAAAAAAGACAGTAACATTTGGAACTGTAGAAAGCTGTGAAGATATCTTTTTCCCATTAAAAAAAGTGCCTATGAAGCACAATGCTCCCCTTGTTCCTATAATTAAAAAGAAATCTTCACTAAAACAAACGGAATACTCAACATTTAATAGCATACTCAAGCCAGCTAAGCTAACTGACTTGAGCTCCAAGTCTTCAGATCACCAAGAGGGTTACTTAAAGAAAAACTTGAATCCCTTATCAAAGCCCATGAATAAGTTTTCCCAATTTGGTGAGAGTCGATGTATGTCCCCACCTCCTAGAACTATCTCGCCAGTAGAAAAAGAAACTGGCAGCTCGACAAAGTTTGTATTACCAGTGAGAAGTGCACATTCATCCAGAGTGATAAAACCCAATAAAAGGTTTATTGATGGTGAAGAACAAACTATTGCCTCGGGCAGTATTCCTGCTGGTAAAGTTCTCAAGAAACCTAAACTTAAGAGGATAGTGTTTAATAACCTTCCCGACAATGGTGACTCTCCTGAAGATGGTGAAGGTCACACAGCAATGGACTCTGAAAAAGTGAAAGATAAAAATATTATTAAGTCGAACTTGTTTAAAAGTAAGACTACTAATTCATTTTCAACTCTCAGTACAGTGTCCAGTAAGCCATTGCATGATTTGTTCTCTTACCAGAAAGAGTCTGAATTCTCTCAGGATGAGAATTCCAATGTGGAAAGTTTAGAGAAATTGAAATCAACGGAGCCAAGCATTGAAGGTCATGCAATGCGGAAGTTAATGGATATTTCTGATGCTAGTAGTTCGAGTAGTACAAGTAGTGGCTCTGAATCAGAGGAGAGCTGGGACAGTGAGAGCCCAGGAGGAAGTGGGGATGAAGAGGAGAAGACTGTTCATACCAGCCCTGACAAAGAGAAGTCTTCATCAGCTTCTCAATTCCTCAGAGGGAAGGTTATCATAAGAGAAGCCAGATTACAGTTAAATACAACAACACAGTCTACCTCTGGATTGGATGGGCCATTTTCAACTCTAATATCAACATCATGTATGTATCTTTAAGTTAAATATTGTTGTTGTTGTTCCTGTACTTAACCCATTCATTTCCATTCTCTCACGTAAATGAATTGTATTAAAAGCTGTCAGTTGATAGAACAAACAACAAACCAATAAATTTGAATGATTACTGAGTATATTCAGTTTATGTGTGTGAATATATTTATTTTATATTGTTGTAGCTGCGAATCCTGCAAGAACAGTTACATGTGGTGTATGTGGCGCTGTGCGCTTCTACAGATTTGTGAAGCAGGCTCGTAAGTTTGGTATTTACTCATGTGAGTCATGTCGCAAGTTCATATCGAAAATGCTGAAGAAAGAAAAATCATCTCAGAGGACTGGGCCTGTAGTAATGCAGTGTCTGAATGGAGAGGGTGAGAATATAAGATCTTTATTGACAAAGTTAAGACAAGTAATATCAGTATCTTGTTAGCCCTTTAGCTGAACTGACGATTAATTAATTTATGTTACAGGTACATGCCATGTTCCCGCCATAGTGAGGTCACAACAATGGAAGTTGCTAAGATGTACAAACAAAGCTCGTTGCCCTGCCTGTTGGCTGAAAATGTGTTTGAAAGCATTCCAAGTGCCACCCAGCATCAGAGCAGGTCTTGCTGCCATGTTACCTCCATTCATGAGGTCGGGCGCAAAGCCAACACCTCTCGTACAAGCAAATCCGTTGAGGCTAGCTGCTAGCACTACAACACCAAATCAACCTGTGTTTGCTCTACCTGCTAACGAAAGTGATAATAAGATCTTTGGAACTGTGAAAACAACCAAGAAACCAACAGAAGAGGCTGAAAAAATTGAGGTTTGTAACATTTTCTTTTTTTTTATCTTTTGCAATAAAAACAATATAATAAGTGCAAATATTTTTATGCCTAAAAATTTTAAGGTCTGTTACTTATTTTGAAAAAGAATAGGTAATATAAATTAGAAAATAGTCTTGTCATACATTTTATAAGTCTACACTCTATGGATTGGTATCATGCTAGTTATATTCCATTTATATCTATACTAATATTATAAAGCTGAAGAGTTTGTTTGTTTGTTTGAACGCGCTAATCTCAAGAACTACTGGTTGGAGTTGAAAAATTATTTTTGTGTTGGATAGTCCATTTCTCTAGGAAGGCTTTAGGCTATATAACATCACGCTACGACCAATAGGAGCGAAGCATAAATGAATAATGTTGCCAGAACGGGAAAAAATATTCCTTTTTGAGAGCTTCCGTTGCGTGCGCTGCGGAAACGGTTTAAGTTACACAAATATCATGTATGAGGGAATTGTTCCTCTATAAAAGTTCTAAAAAAAAGTCCGCGACAGCATATGTCTATCTTTTAAGATTGACTCACTATAACCTTTTTTATCTATACTAATATTATAAAGCTGCTGAGTTTGTTTGTTCGAACGCGCTAATCTCAGAAACTACTGGTTGGAATTGAAAAATTCTTTTTGTGTTAGATAGTCCATTTCTCTAGGAAGGCTTTAAGCTATATAATATCACGCTACGACCAATAGGAGCGAAGCATAAATGAATAATGTTGCCAGAACGGGAAAAAATATTCCTTTTTGAGAGCTTCCGTTGCGTGCGCTGCGTAAACGGTTTAAGTTACACAAATATCATATATGACAGAATTGTTCCTCTTTAAAAGTTCTAAAAAAAGTCCGCGACAGCATGTCTATCATTTAAGATTGACTCACTATAACCTTTTTTATGGCAATCAAGTCCACGATGGGCTCCTGACATCTTAACCGATTTCAATCAAATTTGCACACCGTGTGCAGTTTGATCCAACTTAAAAGAAAGGATAGCTTACAACACTATTGGACCCGATAAGTGGCGCTGCGATCGTGTTTCAGGAAATTTTACTTTTTCACCCGGGCGAAGCTGGGCGGGACAGCTAGTGTATGTATATATATCGTCAAGCTGATTCTCTTATGTAGTAGGCAAAGAGATTAAAATGCCAGTTCTCTCTAGGCTTACTGACCTCTTCTATTCCTTTCCTCCTTAATACATTCCTTTAATTTACCTAAACCGTAATATGTCTGAAACTTTTGTAGGAGAAGGTACCCCAAGAACGCCCGGCAACTGAAGAAACAAAAGAAGAAGTCAGTGCAAGTAGAAAACGCCAATTGACAAAAGTTAAAGTTAGGAAAAAAGATAAGTGTGAGACAAAACAAACTGAAGACCCAAAAAGGCAGAAAGTTGAACTTAAAGGCCCCAGAGTTAAACATGTCTGTCGCAGTGCATCTATTGTCCTTGGACAACCTATTGCAACATTCCCTACGCAAGAAGAAAAGGAGAAACAAGATAAGGCTTCAGTGTTTGATGATGAAAACAATTCGTTGCCTGTCTTAGAGAAGGAACAAACCCCTCTAGAGATTGATAGGATATCTAGCTGTGAATCCATTGACACTTCTGCTGATACAGAAAACAAGGTGCCAGACAATGTTTCAAGGGTGGTCATTGATACAAGACATGTAGATCCTGTTCCAGACATTTCAGTGGAAATCAAGAAAAGGAAAATTGAACCAGCAGTTCCTATTAAATCTCAGAGAGTGGAAACAAGTGAAGATGAGACTGTTATGGATCTTGTTCCTAAGAAACCTATGTTTATTAAACCCCTTACCAATATAACAAATGTAAGTTGTGATTTTATATTCATCTAGAATGTTCTGGCAGTGAACTGCAAGAACTGCTGTGACTCATGTAGCATTTATTGGTTACCCAGGTGCGCGGACGTTCGCAGAAATGTGGCCAGAACCGTCCTGAGTTGATATGCATCGACTTCTGGGAGAGCTATGATCCAGATGAAGTTTGTAATTCTGGTTTTGGTCTTATTGGAACTGGACCATTTACTGTAGCCAGGTTGTGCTTCCTCTGCGGGAGCGCCGGGCAAGAGAAGGTATGCAAATAATTCACACACAACTCCCAATAAGTTCAGTATGAGTCATCACCCATACTGAACTTATTGCGAGTTATAAGATTATAGATATTATAGGATTGATTTTATTTATGACATTACAGTAAATTTTTCAAATTATTTGAACTATCTATATGCGATATTGTCGTAGAGTTGAGTGATCACATCGATTTTGAAAAAAACATTATACAAATATGTCCCCTTACATCGTTGTAGAGAGGGTAACAAAAGCTTTAACCAAGACCAAAACAGAAAGACATATCTTTACATTGTCGAACACAGGATGTGCACTTGTAATAAATCAGTATGGAACCCTATGATTAGGCATACAGCTCTAATTGTGAAGGCTATCGAGGTACAAGGGTGTATGTGTGCGGTTAAAATATGCCGGGTGTCGTGTGTGTTAGATGGTGGTGTGTTCGAGTTGCTGCGAGTGGTACCACTGGTGGTGCGCGGAGGAGGGTGGCGCGGGGACGGGCGGCGCGGGCTGGGCGTGCGCGCGCTGCGCCACGTGCGCCGCCTGCAGCCGCCCCGCCGCGCGCCGCCGCTGCCGCACGTGCGCCGCGCCGCACCATGCCGCCTGCCTGCCCGCGCCGCCCGCAGACCACCGCAGTGACTGGCCCCAGGTGATTCGGGCTTACTTACTTCCTACTTAAATTATATCTGTTCGTCTTCCACGTAAGAACTACTGATCGGAATTGAACGAAATTTGTCACGCTATCTGGAGCTAGATTAACACATGATATGTTTTATTCCTGAACAAAATTTATACTTATGAAATCTTAATTTACGCGAATGAAACCGCGGATGAACACCATGTGATGCTAAATTAACGCTGCAGCGATGAAGTACAGGACAAAATCTGGTCATATTTGGAGTTTCCTTACAGAAGATTTCAGCCAAACCTATCAGCCTCTGTTGTTTTCAAAACATGTTTTAATATGGAGATAACCTCAGCCAGTTATAGTTCATCCTATTTGAATTCGATGAAAACATAGCTAATGTTAGACTAAAGCAAATCTTACAGACTGTATTCTGTCACATACATAGCAATATTTTTTGCTGGCTTAACTTTGTTTGTTTACTTTCCTGGGCTCACATTTTTATTGTATTTCATAGATATGCAGCGCGTGCCTCAAGTGCAAGAGCTGTGACAGCAGTCGCGTGAGCAAGTTCGTCGGGAGCCTGCCGTTCTGTGGAGCATGTTTTAAGTTGCGCCAGAAGGGCAACTACTGCCCGCTTTGTCAAGCCTGTTATCGGGATAACGACTTCGATAGCAAGGTACTTGGTGCAACTAATATTGTCTCACTACATAGATTTTTCGTTATCTTTCACTTAACATATAAATATATTCTCACGCCTTCCCACTAGGGTCCCCGAAGGGGTAGGCAGAGGTGTATAGGTAGTACCCACACACCTTTCTTCTAGAGATATATTACTCAGGCATTTCTATTACGCCGTTACTCAGGGCATGACTATACATACGTCTTTGCAAACATATGCAAAGCTCATGGTGTGACTAATCATTGTACTCAAGCTTAGAAAAACTCATTGGTACAGTTGAGACTCTAACTTCTTTGTGTTGCAGGCAAGTACTCCAATCACTGCTACCCCAGCTCTTAAGATATATTAAGTTTAATGGGGAAAAAGCAGGTTTTGGCTCAGGTCATACACATGTCAATTAGTGATGGGTCGTTGACGGTTTTTCCGTTAACGAAACGTTAACGTTGATTTACGTTTGTCAACTAGTTAATCAACTAGTTAAATTCGTCAACGAGTTAACGTGCTACTAATGTCAACTTGCAACGTAACCCGTTCATTCATTGAACGGTTTTTATTCAACGATTACGCGTTAAATTTTAGAAACAAATTTTACAAACTTAAGAGTTCAAATTGTATGATATGACCGTCACTCGCAATCTATGACGTTATTTTCAACGTAAGTTTTTTAAATTGCTCTGCTCGTTGCGTTTGCGTTCTCGTTTATTGAACGAGACGCACGAGTTAAATTCATAAACGTCGTTGACGAATTCAACTAGTTGATTCATAAACTGTTAACGTTAATACGTTGACAGGAGATCAACGGTTGATTCAACTAGTTCGTTGATTCAACGCTCATAACTAATGTCAATCACCTTAGGATCATCTATATCTTTATCTTATCTTCGAATTGACCACTGCTAGTCAGTGTTAGGTGACGGTAATGTATTGTTTGCAGATGATGGAGTGTGGCTGCTGTGGGCGTTGGGTGCACGCCAGCTGCGAGGGATTGTCTGGCGAGGGCTACCAGCTGCTATCAGCGCTGCCGCCATCCATTGAATACATCTGCTGCAAGTGCATGCCTAACGATCCCCCCTGGAGGCAAATGCTCACTGACCACCTCAAAGGCAGACTCTTACATCTTCTCAAATTGCTTGCGAAAAACAAGAAAGCATGCGCGCTCCTGAAGCTCACCCCTCACAAGAATACTCCAGTGCCCAACAAACCCTACAGGCTAATGTCACCTCAAGCCATTAGAAAGTTGCATTTCGATGCAACTGATGATACCATGAAGAATACGACAGAAACAAAAGTTTATAGGAATACAGCGAGAGGGCGACGAAACAATAACCTCACCCAGAATAAGTCTAACAATCCAAGTACGTCACAAGTGTGGCAGTGCTCGTCCCTATTGAGCGATGTAGACATGGAAAAGGAAGACATTCCACACACGTCACATAAAGTTGTTAACTTACAAGAGCCACTAATGCAAAACAAAGAGATATGTTTTTCAACAGGTCTCTATGGCGCTAAAACTGAGTTTGACGCTCCTTGTGTCGAGGTCCATGAAAACTATACTCCACAAAATAAATCGGAAAAAGCTACAACAATGTTGCCTACCACAATGCATGATGACAAATATGAGTCTATATCAGATGATGACCATGAATCAGTTAAAAGGTTTCCACAAGCTCGTAGTGAACAGGATTTGAGTCCAGGCCTCGTGCGGCATTCTTCTGTCCTCGACGTGGATGTCACAACTAGAACCATATCACCATCTTTGCTAGATATAAAGAAAAAAGTAAATAATGATGGATATGTCTCACTGAAAGATTTCAACCATGATATGAGAGAAGTCATAGAAAGAACAATATGTGAAGACTTAAAGTCAATATACAAGGATCTCTTCACAGAAACATTCCCCTGGTTTGATTGTGCAAATAACTGTCTACAGCCAAACCTAGAAGTTGAAGGTGATCAGGATGATTCTGAATCACTCAAAGATCATGATATGTCAGATAATAAGGGAGTGAAGGCAGCTGAAAATTCCGTTGAAAAGCCAATGGATCAAATAGTACCAAAGCAAGAGACAGACAGTCATAAATTAGAAGAGGAGTTGTTGGAATTTTATCCAGTAGTTGACTCAAGGATATGTGTTCTATGTAAAGCGGTCGGCGACGGATCACCTGCAATGGAAGGCCGTCTGTTATACTGTGGACAAAATGACTGGATACACGCCAATTGCGCTCTCTGGTCAGCTGAAGTGTTTGAAGAAATTGATGGGTCGCTTCAGAATGTTCATTCAGCAATATCAAGAGGAAAAATGATTAAATGTGCAGCATGTGAGATAAAAGGAGCGAGTGTTGGCTGCTGCGCCAAAAACTGCAGCGAAACTTACCATTATGCTTGCGCGCGTAAAGAGAGTTGTGCATTCATGGATGACAAGAGGGTATTCTGTCCCACTCACGGCAAAGACGTCCCTAAGAAGAGCTTGCAGAAGGATGCCGACTTCGAACTCGCCAGGCCAGTCTATGTTGAACTGGACAAGAAGAAAAAAAGGTACAGTGAAATCTGTAAAGTTCAATATATCTTGGGATCTCTAACAGTTAATAGTCTTGGAAAAATTGTGCCATCGGTGTCAGACTATGAGGAGTTTCTTATGCCTGTTGATTTCTCTTGTACTCGCCTATTTTGGTCATGTAAGAAGCCTTCTAAAATGGTGAAATACACAATTAAAACTAAGTTGCTACTTGCGGAACCATTGCCAGGATTCGACTTTGGTGTGAATATAACTGTAGACCACAGCCTAGAAGTTCAGGTTGTTGACCGTGTCATGGCTGAAATAGGTGCTTGGCATGAGAGCCTAGAAATAGGCTCGAGTAATGCAGTTTTCCTATTCAAAAATGACAAATCACCAATCAAATTCGGCAACACTGTGACATTAGAAGACCTAGCTGTGAAGCAAGTGATGGAGTATTTGTTAGACAATATTTGTAAACAGGAACAGCAAGATGAGGAAGAGCCCCAGAACACAGCAGACCTTCTGCCACCAGAAGTCAAAGATGCCATATTTGAGGATCTCAACCATGATCTGTTAGATGGAATTTCTATGCAAGATATCTTTCAAGATTTCAAAAACGAGTTCTACTGTGCCATGAGTCAGTCTGATGACAGAAGTAATGATAAATCAGATTTCCGTTCAACGGATTACATTGATGAGTTGTTGAATGCTAGATTTGAATCTGGGAACAAAGAACTAAAGAGAAGCAAATCCGAAATGCTATTGCAAAGTCACAGTTTTAAATCACTGACAACAGGGCGTGGCCAGCAGAGATCCAGCAGTTGGAATAATAAATTTGATACCAGTCTATTGTCGATCAAGCGGTCCAAGCTAGGAAAAACATCCACAGTAACTGGTAAACTAAGTCCAGTACAGAGGGTAGCCCTGGAAAACCCATTGGATGCAATTACAGAGACAGAAGCGGGCAAGAAACTCAAGGTTGAAACGATAACTAACAGCACAATCTGCGAAGAGACACCACATACATCCGGTATTAACTATCGAATCACATCACCGAAGCAAAAGGATGATGGTGGAAATGAGAAGGTTGATAAAACAGAAGGCTACTACGATGTTATTGATTTCTACACTAAAATCCAGTGCAGTCCAATATCCCAGTTAGATGGTGCTGCTGATTGGTCAGAATCTGATAGCAACTGTAGCTCAAGACCCAACAGTCCCAGAGAGAACGATAGTGATTTTACTCCCATACAACAATTAGACGGCGCTGAAGATAATCATCCGGGAGGTGACAACGCGCCGAGGACTCAGACTAACCAATTTTTGTATAGAGCTAGCGGAACTGAGAGTTACACAGTGACGTTTGCCGGTAATTCCATGAATGGTCAGCCTGAACTTGTGATGCGACCTTTAGATGATAGCTCTGTAACTGGAACGAATTCAATGGAACAACCAGTGAGGTGCGACAGGTGCCAATGTACATACAGAAATAAAGAATCCTATGACAGGCACGTCCCGTCGTGTGATATGATGTCGACCAGCGAGAGTGAAAGTGAGAATCCGAAATCTCCCGAGAATAGGACATTGACAACATTACAGAACGCTTTCCAAGGAGCATTTGCGCAGCCAATGATCATCCATGCAGGAGTCGTTAGCGGCTCGGAGAATACTGTAAAAGCAGAGGGTATTTCTGCGAGGCGAACATCTATCAATACACGACAAATAACCATAAACGGGACCATAGTAGAAACGCCGTCCCCCGGCCCTGCAAATGAAATGACCATGACTATCACAGAGCAAATGAAGACTGGAACGGTTATTTTTGATCAAAGCAAAACCACTAATGTTCAAGTTTCGGCAAACCAACAAATTTTGTCATCGCCGCAGTTAGTAGTCACACCACAGATGCTGCTGCCACCTAAGACAAGTTCTGCCGGTGGCCAGAAGATGATGACTCCACAAATTATCACACAACCTGGTTTGCTGCCATATAACATCTGTGTGAAGCCAGGGAATGGTGGCGCGAATATACAACAAATACAGGGCAGTACAGATATGACGCAGATTCTCTCTGGATCAGGAGGGATTCAAGTAATTTCTTCCAATTCCAATCAAGTTCTAGCCATGCCGTCTACTCATCAAGGCCATATAACACCTATGATACAGCACAAAAGCCAGGTGGCAAATTTCCCAAATATGGCAAGTGCATCATCAATTGCTTTGCCAGTGAATTCTATTCAGGGAATGCCTAATACTTCCTTAATACAAAATATCCAACCTATGATTAGATCACAAATTCATCAAGGAAATCCAACTATCGTAATGCCTGCTATGACTGCGCAGAGGTTAACATCACCCAATTCGCAGAACAAACAACAAATTCTTCTCTCAGGAACACCTCAAAAATCTCCCAAGAAGCAGCCTGCTCCAGTTCAACCTAAACCTATTTTCCAAGCTACAAGTCGAGGAAGAGGACGACCGATACCTAAACCAAACACGACTATTAAACGACACACAAAATTAGAGAAAACTTTTACTACAATCAATCAGTCTCCTATCGGACATGGCAACACCGTTATACAGTTGCAAACAAACAATCAGGGTGGACAACCATCCATAATTGTTCAACCAGTTTCAAATCAGAACATTATGTCAGCTTACGTGGAAGCGTTATCTCAGCAACAGAATCATCAAAATATGCAATATATAGCGACAATTGGTCCTCAAGGTGACTTTAAGACTGGGCACACACAGTTTATATCTCAGAGTGGGCTTATGCCGCAAACATTCCAAATACAACAGACGGAATCCGGAGGACTAGTTGCGGTTCCCAGTGGAGGAATCCCTGTGTTGTTGCCTCAAGGAAATGTGGGTATCTTACCTCAAACAATTCAACAGGGTGCAACGATTTTACCCCAAGGAGCCATACAGACCCAAGGGATAATTTCCCAGGGCCCTAATGGACCCACAATTCTGCCTCAGGCCATTCACACGCAGAATGGTACCACGATTATCCCGCAAGGTACAATACAAGGCTTGACGCCCGGAAACATAACATCGCAAACCGCAACTTTGCTACCTAATAATACATTACAAACAGGCGGTGCCACTGTTGTGCCGCAGAGTGGAATGGGTAATGGTCAAACAACCATTCTACCGAATGGTACGTTACAATCTCAAGGTAATACACTGATATCGTCATTACCCCAAGGTACTTTGTTACCTCAGTTCTGCAATGATCAAGTTTTACTGGGATCAGCTCCTACCCTAGAGATGGTTACGGACCCAACAGGTTGCATGTACTTAACGACGACTCAACCTGTGTATTATGGCTTGGAAACAATTGTACAAAATACCGTTATGTCATCCCAACAATTTGTTTCTACGGCTATGCAAGGAGTGCTCGCTCAAAATAGCAGTTTTTCAGCAACAACTACACAAGTGTTCCAAGCTAGCAAGATAGAGCCGATTGTAGAGGTGCCAACTGGATACGTGGTCGTGAATAACGTTGGCGACGGAGTGGCATCATCAACGCCCAATGTAGTCACAGCGCAATCAATGCAGGCACAACCCACTATGAAGAACATAAAGACCACTGTGCCTAATTTGACATTACAACCACTGCCAGATAAATCTGCTAATAATAACAGACAGACCCCCAAAGTAATACAAATGAGTCCATCTCAATTAGCTGTAGGATCACAAACGGGCCCTGGCACAATTCTGACGGGTAGACAGAATATGAACCCTATTACATCCCAGATACATGCCATGTCCCTATCGAACTCGACACATAGTCTGCATAGAGGTCATATTACAAAACCGATCAATGTATCAATGACACCAAATGCGACACTCGTCTCTTCAACTGGACAACCTTTAATGGCGATCTCTCAATCTATTCCAAATTGTGCAACATCATTTTCGATGCAATCTATACCATTGTCACAGCCTATAGTATCAAGTTCTATTGCACCGTCAACAAACAAAAATAACATGAAAATGGAAAATTCTCATGTCATACAAATTAGTGGAAACCTGCACGAAAATTCCAATTCACACAATATGCCCACCATAAGTGTGACTCAAAATATGAAATCACCAACGCCATGGCGCCAGATGTCGCAAGTCAACAACAACAACGGCGGGAATATGGAGAACAAATTGGAAATACAAAATATTGGAGCAAAGCCGAGTCACATGAATACTTCTATGAACATTCAAAATAACATCTCGCGTAGCCACCATAGTGAACAAGAGAAAGTAAATCAGAACTGCTTAATGACAATGTCTGGCAATGGAAACGCTTTATCAGGAGTCAACATGCATCAGTTCGAGTCGAGCATCAATATGAGCCAACATTCGACGTCCCATTCTACCACCAATAATGTTATCCAAATTACGGCCGGCAATATATATCCCCCGTCATCAGCTATGAACAGCAATTTTGATGCCGATACGACATTAAAACTAAGTAAGATTAATGCGCTTTCTAAGACTGAAGGCGGGCATCTGAACTTTTCACAAGAAATTATGGCGTCGCATTCGCAACAGCATGCACAAAATGACAAGACTTTTCAGAACATGGGCAATAGTGATAATAAACATAGCGTCGACACCATGAATAGTCAGATGAACATCCATAAATTAAATAGCTGTCAGATGGCTGGCAACACCCCATCGATTAGTATTATACCTCACAATATTATGCGACCGCAAGTACAAAATAATCAGAATACTATTTCCGTCACTAATAATCAAAATCAAATGTGTTCGATTTCAAATAACTCGTCCCATGGGCAAGTTCAAATACTCAATTCTGGAAATAACAATATGCAAAATGTTAACTTATCGTGCCAGGAAGCTACGAACAGCAGGCTGAATATATCAGCCTCGAGCGATAACAATATGCAACAGAATCTACAGCACGATTTATCTAACGGCTCCATGAACTCGATGAACATGCCTCATGGAAATATGCAGATAATGTCGCATGACAGTCAGATATCTTCGAATCAAATCCATATAATGAACGGACAAATTCAGCACAACCGTCAAGAAAACAATAACCAAATGCAGCAAATTCAAGGAAATTCAAACAGATCTTTTCATGACAATATATTGGGAAGTCAACAAAACCATAGTCAAAACATGCTGTCTAATCGTACTCCAGATAACAGTCACATTAATCAGTCGATGAATATGCATAGTATGGGAAATAACAATCACGGTATCAATCGGTCAGACATGAATGAAATGAATCATCACCACATGCAGCAATCAATGCCCAACATGAATATGCAAAACAACCGTATGTCGATGGACAATATGCAGAGTCACAACATGAGTAACATCAATCACAGCATCCACTCCAACAGATCCATGGACAACATGCACAACGCACAAATGCATAACATGCAACACATGAACCACCACTTGAACAACTCCGGCCGCCAGCAGGTAGACAATAACATGCATGTGAACCAACAGATGTCCCTGCAACAAAATCGGCAAATGGACAATCTCCATCATCAACATCAAATGTCTAACGTCATGCAGATCCAAACTAATCGTCAACACGACAACAACTTGATGGGAATGCACCAACATATGCCAAACCAACTACACAACAGGCAGCAGATTGATACCTCCTTACACATGCATCATATGCAAGGAAATAACTCCAATATGAATATAGCCAATCAAATGGATAACTCTGGCAATATGCCCATTCACGGAAATAGATATGATAATGGATCAATATCTATGCCAAATATCAATACGATGGGTCCGATACAAAACAACAGAAATTCTATGGAGCACTCGTCGTTGATGCAACATTCTATGAACAACATGACTTCGATGAATAACATGAATATGCACAATAACCTAAGCAATCCGATGCAGATGTCTAACTCGAATCACCAGTCGATGAACAACTCAATGATGCACGTACCTAACATTCCTGACATCAAGAATGAGATACAAAACTCTTGCAGCGGAAGTTGTTCTAATAACAGCGCACAGTTCAACAATCAACCACCTTTAGAAATATGCCCAAATATGAATACGAATAACATGTCATTAGGCTCTGGGAACATAATGCACAGTATGGGAGTAAATAACAGTAATATGTCCAACAATATGATGATGAATCCAGTAAATAATGGCACCATGTACGGATCAAGTGGGCAAAACAATATGCCTGGACATGAGATGTTAATGAGTTGTAATAATGCTTCAGACCACAGCGTTAACAATCTCATTTCGGGGCCACCCAATCATATGATGATGAACACTCCACAGCCACATTCAGGAAATAGTCAAAATCAGCTACTGAGTGGACAAGTTGGCAACAATACACAGATTAACATTAGCAGCTGTAGTATGGCCAGCAATAACTCATCACAAAATCAAAATATCTCTAATTTGGATAGCCAAATGAATAGAAGCAACATGGATAGCCAAATGAATAGAAGCAATATGGATAGTCAAATAAATAGAAACAATATAACGGTAAATGATCCTCCTAAATTTGTGCAAGAACCGTTGCGTGGCAAGAACATAATGGGTCCTCCAACGAATAATAACATGACGGCCAATGATTGCGCTAAAGTTAACATGGCCAGCAATGAAAAACAGAATCATACCATTTCAGTCAATAATCAAATTGGATACATACAAATGAATCCACCAAATAATAATAGAGTTATCAACCTCCCTGAGAGGAACAGAATCAACAGCTCTAACATAGAGGGCAATATGGGCCAACATGTGCCCCAGCAACATAATATTCGAGTGGTCACTAACGCCGCTAATAACAATGTGGGTCTCCCTAACACCGATCCGCTGGCCTTCCAGCAGAAGAGTGAAAGCAACGCCACGATGATTAATGTTCCATTCCAAGCAATACCCAACAGTGCACCTATGAACATTAATGTCAATTCAAGCAATAATACCGTCAATATTACGGTGCAGAACAATCTTGTTGATCCTAAAATTGCTTCCAAAGCGGCCGCTGATATAAGTTTCCCATTACAATCGAACACCAATTTGCTGCCAAATCAAAATAATTCCAGCAATATGATTTGCATACCTGTACCGAATAACACTATCAATTTACCAACGCAAAGTAGTTCCACCAGCATTTCTTTGCCCAAAGCTCCACCAACACAGCAATCTGGTATTCCTACTAATGTCGTGAACCCAATGTCTATGAGACCCATGAATAGGGTTCTCCCGCTACACCGAGATGGCCAGAGTAAATCTGCTAAGGCGTCAAATGCTACGAAAACTATAGCAGCGCCCAGACAACGGCCCGTCAGCCATGATATGCCAGATTTAAATATAAAGGATGAAAATGTCGATAGTGACCTAGAGAAAGCGATTGAAGAATCTAAAAGAATGATGGAATTGGAAAATGCCAAAAAGGAAGAACAGGAAGCAGCGCAAGCCATGCGCCTCTCGGCGGAAATGCATCAAGCTAATACTAGTACCGCGTCAGCAAACACAGATATAATAAGACCTCCAGTTGAGACAGCATCAAAATTTACTTCTCTACCTAGTTTGGACGCTGAAATGATAGAAGTTGAACCGCCTAAAGTTTTGACTGAAAAGGATACTAACAGAGTTTTAGCTCAGCCAAAAGTACAGGCTAGTCAGCCGAAAATTATGAAGAGACCTATAAGTGACAAGGAACATGAACCAAAATCCACTGTGACGAAGAAGCAAAACAAAGCATCGAAGGAGAACAAATCATCATTGCCGAAACAGACACCTGATCCGCCTAAAGATGACGGACCCAAGTTAATATATGAAGTGACTTCTGAAGACGGGTTTAGTTATTCATCATCTTCACTAACAGATTTGTGGGCGAAAGTGATAGACACAGTTCAGATTGCGAGGAAGCAAGCGGGTCTGCCGCTGATCCAGTACAATTTGCCCTCTACATTAGCTGGAGCACATTTGTTGGGACTCAATAACAATGCTTTGCGATACCTCATCGAACAGTTACCAGGGGTGAGTTTTCTTATCTATAATAATACAAAAAATAGCAGGGCTAATTGTTCATACATACAAACATATCATCACGCTGAGTCCCTGTCGGAGTAGGCAGAGAGAGCCCCAGTTCTCTCTAGACCTTAAAACCTCTTCCGTTTCGTCCACGTTCATCATTCTCTTCATGTATGCCCACCTGTTTCTGTTTCCCATTGTTCGATCAATTTTATTAAGATAATTGGAACGTCTTTCTTTTTGGTTGGATTGGTCTTCCACTGCCTCTTCTTCCACACACTTTCGCATTGTATATCTGTTTAGTCAATCATTCTTCACTCATCCTTTCTATATGTTTAACTTGAAGTAACATGCCTATCTTCAACTTTACAATCACACCCTCGTTAACCCCAGTTCTTTTGCAAATCTTGTTATTGCGGATTCGGATGTTAACTGCATTTATGCTATTTTCATGCTTTTCTGACATACCCAGAATTAGCTGCTGTATAATAAAGTGGGTAATCAATATCTCGTAGTGCACACAGCTACTCGAGCATTCTTGCTCAGACTACTGCCAATCAACGTCATAATTTTTTATCTGATATTTACAAGGTCATTTTTTTATTTTGCTTTTACACTCATCGTATTAACGCATACATATATTATATTTAAAGGCAAGTCGGTGCACGAAATACAAGATCAGACAGGGTCGCCAGTTGAACAGCTGGGACAATGACCTGGACCTGAGCGAAGGCTTCAAAGAGAGCCTTTGGGGCAGTGCCCGCACCGGTCCTGTGGCTCGGAAACAAAACCATGACATGTTTAGTTGGATGGCCTCGCCATTCAGGGAGGAACCACCGCCGTTTGGAGGGCAAGAAGGCGAAAGCTCCATTTCAAGGTTAATAGTTATTTATTTAGTACTTACAATAAAATCCAAGTAATTCTAACTCGTTTGTAATATGTGTCTTGTTTTCAGGCGACTGGCTACTCTACCACCGGCTATGAGATTCAGGCAATTGAAAGAGACTTCAAAAGCGTCAGTTGGCGTGTACAGATCTCACATTCATGGACGCGGCTTATTTTGCAAACGAGATATTGAAGAAGGTGATATACCAATAATAGATTTTTTAAGAACTAGCAATATCTGCAATTATGACATTATATTTCTTTATTTCGTTCTAAATTTCATCTTTTGCGAAGATACTGAGTATGAGTAGGTAGTAATACATCAATTCTTATAAGTACGATTATTCTAGGTGATATGGTGATAGAGTACGCGGGAGAAGTAATCCGCGCGGTGCTGGCTGACCAGCGTGAGAAGAAGTACGAGGCGACCAGCGGCCGTCGCGGCGTGGGCGGTTGCTACATGTTCCGCATTGACGACAACCTCGTAGTCGATGCCACACTCAAGGGGAACGCCGCCAGATTCATAAACCACTCCTGTGATGTGAGTTTTGTACATAATCTCGCCACTTCGTCCACATACTTCAAACTTCTTGTATATGCAAGTCGGTTTTGTGGAATCTTGGCTATACTATGCATAATTGTTTGATTTGATCCAAATTGGATGTCCCTAAACATCATTATTTTCTTCCGCCATTTAAATAGACTCTCGTTGCCGGTTTAAGGGAGAAATAATTGGTACCCTTTGTGTGAAAAGAGGGTGTTATAACAACCTTTTCCTAGCTTAATTGTGACACTTGTGGGAAGACGTGAAGATATAGTAATACATACAATGCCTACTGACTCTAAACTTAACAAAACCTTATCAGATGATTTTTACCACATAAACTTCCCTTATGTAGATGGAAATAAACTTAGACGACTAGGTCTGTTTTAAAATGTTATTAAGAATTGTGTGACATTGAGAATGTCCATTCCAGCCCAACTGCTACTCGCGCGTGGTGGACATCCACGGCCACAAGCACATTCTGATCTTCGCGCTGCGCCGCATCACCGTCGGCGAGGAACTCACCTACGACTACAAATTTCCATTCGAAGAGGTCAAGATTCCGTGCACTTGCGGTGCTAAGAAGTGCCGCAAGTACCTCAACTAATAAACGGAGTGAGTGAGTTTTTGATCGAGTGTCAATTATGCTTGTGTTATTGTCACGTGACCGACACTGCTTCTTGCAGGCCAGACAGACATACTGCGTAAGGTACAATGACAAAAACATTGTTTGCTAAAGTGTGATGTCGGTGATCTTATTCTTAAGAGCCTGAAGGGCAACTTATAAAATAACATAATTATAGGAGTACATAACTGGTTTAGACGTTAGTAATAATTAAATAAGTGAGGTAATTACATTACCATTCGGATACGCGAGAATGCTTACGCGCTGGAACGTAAATTGATGGATCTCCTGACTATTCTAAGTGAGCCTAATTATTTGGATTTAGTGTGGGGAAGTGTTTGTATGCAGAGAAATACTGGGTCGACCACAGTTTATTTATGTGTACATAATGTATGTAAGACAATAAGTCAAATTCACATATCGCGTTACTCCCACCTCGTATGTCCCACGTTTATTGCTGGCGAGTATTTTGATTTTTGACAGAGTGGAAAAGTTTTACATGATCTTGTTATGATCTCTTTCTAGAATCTGCCCAGTGCTAGAGTTGTTGGAGTGTAAAATAATTTGGAATTAGTTTTAATATATTCTTATTTTTTAATAAGTTTTTTACATGGTGTAAATATTTGTAAGTTGATTTTTTTGTAGATGTAAGTCGTTTAGAGCGGTCGCGTACAGCTCAGTAGACTACCTAGGGGCGTACACGTTACAGCGATGTGATATAGGGTGGCCCCGGCCTCGGGAGCTCGGGATGGTTAGTGCGTAGCTAGTGTATATTTTGTTCCTCATTGTCTTATTTCTCTTCACTTGTGATCAGTTAAGTCTCGACTAACATAGTGGGTACCTGTAAATATACTGAAGGAACTAGAAATTAATTATAATGAAATTAGTACATTCGAGAAAGGGTAGCAAAGTTTACAAGTACAATGTTACTTATTAGTTATTGTTAATGTGTATTGTATTGTATAGTGAATTTGTAAATAAGAGGAATTATCTGTCATAATAATGAGTTTAAACGACAAATCGTTTTATTGTAGTCATAGCGGTAGGTTGTACTATTATAGAGTATACAGTGTACATATTAGTAGAGAGGGGCGGCGCGCGACCGCCTCCTGGGTCCGCAGTTTGACGTAAACATGCACATATGTTAGCTTTATTACTACTTCAGCACAGCTTGGATTTACAATGTACCTATAATTTGAATAATATTTTTTATTAATCTTATCAATTGCCTGTGTCTGGTTTTAATTGGTCGTTAAAATTATTTAGCATTTGCTTATTGTGTATAAGTGTTTATAGACTGAATATAGACATCACACATAAACAGTCATCACACGAAACAGTCAGTTGCTGGCGAGAATATATAAACAATCATTTTATTATTTTAGTCATAGATTATTATAGATTCAGATGCAGAAACTATAGGTACCTAAATGTAATTTGATCCATATTTCTTAAGATTTATAGTAAGAAATCAGTGACACTGCATGTATCAATAGCAGTATTAAACTTAATTCTATATACTTCGTATCTTTCAGAGTACAGATTTAGTTAATGCGATATAAAGTATTAGTAAAAACAAACTGAACAAAATGTATGTATTGACTTGTACTATGTGTGTGCTATTGCCCAAGGTAAAATCTGGTTGATAATTTATAAAGCTGCTAAGTAAATCATTCAAATAATGTTCTAAACTTCGGTTTCTTCTATCCTTTATAAACAAATTAAGTACATAATGATGATATTCGCCATTACAAAGCACTAGAATATATCAGGGTATGACAGAGCCATCTCTTGTCTCTATCATTCTCTTATATTTTAGACCTTAGTCTTTGTTTGTAGAATGACATCATGTCAGAGGTACTGTGTTGCTATCATTAATGAGGTAGATTGTGAGGGTGGAAAAAAGATGTCATTTTGTTATAGATCGTTTGTATTACCATTATTATGTCGAAATTGGAAGACTTGACAAGGCAGGTATACATAGTACGATTGTATAGTATTTTCTTTAAACAGAACAATTGTTTAATCAAATGCAAGCGGTCTTAGACGAAGTGTACATTGTGGGGCATAAGTACGGGTGTTTTGTTACAATACTGAGTTGACTGCATTCCCATTGGCTTTAGTGGATATGATGCAGTATCCATAGACTAGTCCTGTTGGTTATTCTGAATGAATCGATGTGAACGTAGCCTTATCAGCAAAGAGCCATTCTTTATAATAAAAGGTTGTTATATTTTGTTTACATTTGATACGAGAATTAGTCAAGGTTCTAGCTTACATCGAGTTATGATAATAAAAACAAAGTACAGGTAATTTTAATCGCTATTCGATTTATAATTAACAACTATTTTTAATTAGTTTTTATATTGACATAATTAAGATTAACACGATTTTCCTTTCCTCTTACCCCGTCAAAGTACATTGTGTATTGTATGGTTTTAAATAAAAACTCAAACAATTATGTCAATTCACAATCAATTTTACATTTATGAGAATTGTTATGATGAGAACTTTTATGTTGATGTGAATGTAATGCTTTAATATGATGTACATGTGCATTTTGTTAGTTCTACAATCATAAATAATTAATTAGGAATCAAAAGACCAAATCACCAAGTGATGAAATCAATTTTCGTTTGTTTTATGTATATGCATCTGCTCTTGATATTATTTTGTGTTAAAAATAATGCTTTTATTTTAATGTACACAATGCCATTTTGCCTAATGTTATTATAAATTATATAAATTGCTTTAAAAGCACCAATTTTACAATGCATAGTTCTATGACCTGTCTATACATTTTATTATTTTATTTATTTCTATCATTATTTTGTATTGTGGTAAATTCTACCAAAAATAAAAATACTAAAATGTGCTTTATATTGTGTTTAATTACAGCCATGTCAGATAACATTGGTACCTTTACTAAGAGCCTGTCCAGAAAGCGCGATTTACGCGCGCGTCCACTCGCGCGTTTTCATTTGTATTGCGTCCAGATGCGGCGAAATCACGCGCGCATGTGATGAGACGGATTTGGTCAGTTATAAACATGAACTCGGATACAGCGGTTGTATTGTGGCTTGCATACCGTCGATGGAGACGTCGTAAACGAAGAGAAAGTCGACGATTTATCGTGCTTCCCATTCTACGTGACATAATGACGCATAGTATGTTTATAACTTTATATCCAAAACTCAGAGAATATAGTGAAAACTTTTTCAACTACTTTCGGATGTACTTATTCGGACTTTTCTCAATTTCGTCAATAAAAAGTTCCGTGTCAAAGTTTTCACGCTCCATTTTTAACCGAATCCGTCCACTCGCCACGGACACGCGCGTAGTACTGGACGCTGCAATGAATCCGGAGTATCTCGACTCGCGCGGCGCACGCGCCTAAGACGAGCGAGTCGAGAGTCCCGCTCATTGCAAGCGTTTTACGCGCGTGTGAGGTAACGCGCGAGAGCATCTGGACGGAGTGTATGTAGCTGCCCTGCCCTGCCCTTGCCCTGGCTTATGGCTTCTCGCAGCTGGTACACGAACCAACCAGAATACCTGATATCGAGGGCCATACAAGCTCTTTACTGGACCTTCTGCTGACCACGCGACCGGACAGCTATTCCATCTCGGTGGGTGCGCCGCTTGGCACATCCGACCACTGTCTGGTCCGGACGCAAGTGCCGTGCGCAAAGGCCGAAGTGCCCCGACCCCCGGGGCGGCGGCGCATGTGGCACTACAAGGCAGCAGACTGGGATGGATTGCGTGAGTTTTACGCATCGTACCCGTGGAGGCAGATCTGCTTTGCATCAGAAGATCCAGACCCCTGTGCAGCAGCCGTCGCTGAGACGATACTGGCGGGAATGGAATGCTACATCCCAAACTCGCTAGTAGCTACAGGGGTAAAGAAACAGCCGTGGTTTAATAAGCCCTGCAAGGAAGCTAAATTATACAAGCAAGCCTTGTATGAGGCGTGGACCACGGCTCGATCCAATCTGGACCCCAACATATCTGATGCAAAGCGGAAACTTAATGCTGCCTCGAGGCACTGTAAGCGAGCGATTGCCAGGGCGAAATTCGATTTCGTCGGCAGAATTGGTAAGAGACTCGCTAGCTACCCTTCTGGCAGCCGTGCTTTTTGGTCCCTTGCCAAGGCTGCTGAGGGAAACTTTTGCCAGTCGTCCCTACCACCACTCCGTAAGCCGGATGGTAACTTGGCCCACAGTGCCAAAGAGAAAGCGGATCTATTGGGCTCTCTCTTTGCCTCGAACTCGACTATGGATGACGGAGGCGCCACACCGCCCACTATCCTGCGGTGTGAGAACTCTATGCCGGAGATAAGCATAACCCAACGGGAGGTCCGGCGGGAGATGCTGTCTCTGGACGTCCATAAGTCGAGCGGGCCAGACGGTATTCCGGCAGTGGTGCTTAAGCAGTGTGCTCCTGAACTGTGTCCTGTTTTGACGCGCCTATTCGCGCTTTCCTACTCCACCCAAAAAGTCCCAACTTCGTGGAAGACCGCCCACGTGCACCCAGTGCCCAAAAAGGGCGATAGATCAGACCCATCGAATTACAGGCCGATCGCCATCACCTCCCTCCTCTCCAAAATTATGGAGCGAGTGATTAACACGCAACTCCTGCGATATCTAGAGGGTCACGGTTTGTTGAGTGACCAACAGTATGGCTTCCGCCACAGTCGCTCAACGGGTGACCTTCTAGTATATCTCACGCACCGTTGGTCACTCGCCATTGAGAGTCAAGGTGAGGCATTAGCTGTTAGCTTGGATGTGGCGAAAGCGTTCGATCGGGTCTGGCATCGCGGTCTTCTATCGAAGCTTCCATCCTACGGACTGCCAGAGGGATTATGCAAATGGGTCGCCAGCTTTCTGTCCAGCAGATGCATAAGAGCCGTCGTTGACGGTAGCTGCTCCGAAAGCATGGAAATTAATGCTGGCGTCCCGCAAGGCTCTGTGTTGTCCCCGACTCTGTTTCTTCTGCATATTAATGACATGCTTTCTATTGAAGGCATTCATTGCTATGCAGACGACAGCACTGGGGACACTTACTACACGGGCCGTGCTAATCTCCCTCGTTCCACTGTGGAGGAAAGTCGCGAACGACTTGTGTCTGAAATCGAGAGTACACTTCGCAGTGTCTCCGATTGGGGTCGACTAAACCTAGTTCACTTCAACCCCACTAAGACACAAGTTTGCGCGTTCACCGCAAAAAAAACTCCATTCGCTGTGGCTCCACAATTCCAGAACACTCCCCTGAACATCTCGGAGAGCATTAGGATCCTTGGGGTCGATATTTCTAGCGACGTTCAGTTCCGTGGTCATTTAGAGGACAAGGCTAAGCTGGCGTCGAGGAAGCTCGGTGTGCTCAACAGAGCTAAGCAGTACTTCACACCGCAACAAAGGCTGCAACTTTATAAGTCGCAAGTTCGGCCACATATGGAGTACTGCTGCCACCTGTGGGCTGGAGCCCCTGGATACCAGCTTGGGCCTTTTGACGCGGTTCAGAAACGCGCCGCTAGAATTGTCGACGATCCCATGCTCACAAGCGGCTTGGAATCACTAAGTCTGAGGAGAGACTTTGCCTCCCTGTGTGTGTTCTACCGCTTGTATAACGGGGAGTGTTCTGCAGCATTGTTCGATATGATGCCCACTTCCACCTTCTACCACCGCACCTCTCGCCATCGACGGGGAATTCATCCCCATACCTTGGAACCACAAAGGTCTCGCACTGTGCGCTTCCAAAGAAGTTTTCTTCCGCGAACGCTCAGGCTGTGGAATGAGCTCCCCGTTGAGGTTTTCCCTGGAGAGTACAGCATGGAGTTCTTCAAGAAGGGTGTGAAAAGATTCCTGCAGGGTCGGCAACGCGCGAGTGATACCCCTGGTGTTGCAAGCGTCCATAGGCGGCGGTAACCGCTTACCATCAGGCGGACCGCATGCTTGTTTGCCACCCAAGTGGTATAAAAAAAAAAAAAAAAAAAAAAAGCTCTAGTAACTTGAGAACGCGCGAGTGCCTACGCGCGAGTGGACACGCGCGTAAATCGCGCTTTCTGGGCAGGCTCTAATAGCGATCGATAGTCACGCATAAATGAAGAAGAGCTCAACCATTGTCAGAATTCAAAAGATTGTCAAAAGAAACCTTTTATTTTTATCTAACAAGTTCTACACATTACATAATTATATCTGAATAGCCAAAGCCCACACATTGAAGATGCAGTACATGAATTTGTTCTCCCAGCGTACAGTGCAGGTGCCGTCGGTAGCCGTGTCCCAATAGTACGCGGCTGCCGTGTGCAGTCCGGAACCGTTCTTCTGAGTAATGGTCACCCGTACTAGAATTGCAATTGAAACTTAACTAGGACTTCCATTGCGAGTCTGGTAGCAAAGGATTAGTTTAGCGAGATCTATCCCGAGACCGACTAGGTACATCAATACATCAACTCTATAATTAAATAAGCAGCTGTAAAGCTAAAAGGAAAGTAATAAACGTACTACAAAGGCGTCAAATGCCTACCAATATATTTGAATGGTTTGTTCAGCTTATTGAGCCTAGCTAAAGTCTTCTCTGTAATGACAGTAATCCATTGTGGTGTGCGTGAATGGCTGTACGTGTTACCACCAAGACAGAGTTCTATATTATCTCTTACGATTTTCTGGACTTCTTCGACGTTGAACACTAATTCCTGAAAAACATCTTTGTATATGTCTTGAGAATTCACAAAGGAGAATAAATAAAGGCGTTTTTGAGTACCTAACTAGTTACAGATTATCAACAGGTAAGTTGATCACGATTGTACATCTGCAATCAATATTTAATCTAATGAGAATATTGATATTACATCGATGTAATGTAACATTACCTCTTCATCATCATCTTGCGCCATCGTTAAATAGTGGAAGTATATTTGTATGAATAATTATCTCCTTTTACTTTTTGTAGTCACAAGGTATATGTATATTTTAACTTGCAAGTTGACTTATGAATTATAATATTGATGTCTTTTAAACATATATTTTATCGTTGTATTTAAACATGGAATAGGAAATTAAATAATGCCAGTGTTTATACGCCATCCAATCAGCGGCGCGTAATATTATAATATTAGTATTCTGTGGTATTTATCTGCATATACGAAAACTAAGTTTCTGAACGATAATTTCTCATACATAACCCACTTCCCTTTCGACAGCTTTATTTTATTTGATTTTTGGTATGTTTCTGTCTTATTTTGGTTCATTTACTGCAAGGAAAAAAATAAGGTTGGAGGAAAACTTACACAATGAATTCCTAGGCTAATATGAGCGTTGTTTATTGAGTGACCTGTTTGAAATTAATGGAGCTGAAGGTCTGGGTCGAGGGGATACAAAGGATTGTTTGCGGAGTCTCGGAGACCACTACTTGCCAGGTCAGTTTACTATTACTTACGGAAAAACTATTAAATAATTATAAATAGACTTAGTCTAAACACGTAAACGCTAGGTAATTGCACTATAATTGTAATTTTAATAATAATTGAACTGTATGTTTGTTCTCAGGATGTAGTGTTTGCATTAGCTCATGCTACGGGCAAAGTTGGCAGATTCACACTCATTGAGAGATGGCGAAATAATGAACGACTCTTAGCACCACAGGAATATCCTCTGAAGGTATTTTGATAAGAATTTTGAAAAATGAGTAGTCATTGAATTGTAAGGCGACTAATTTATACATATTAAACAAAGACCTAGACGGACTTTTCTAGACCAAATTAGGGACGTCTTGAAAAAAGGTCAGGTCAAGAGTACCCTAAACCGAAGAGCATGTATGAAGAGAATAATCAAAGTGGACGAAGCGAAAGAAGTATGTAAGGATCGTAGCAAGTGGAAAGAAGTGGTCTCTGCCTACCCCTACGGGAAAGAGGCGTGATTATATGTATGTATGTATGTATTAAACAATAAAATTTGTATAATGTTGGGGCTTTTCTATATGCATACATACATATATTATGCAGAGTTCATAATGGGGTAGATTAGAGAGAATTAGGTGCTATTTTTCTCGAGAGTAACATCTCCTTACACCTCTTGCTTCATCCACATTCATCAGTATCTTCATAAATAGTAGATTTAGCTTAAGCTTGTAGGTTTTATGTACTTGTTCCCATCCCTGACTTACACACATGGTAAAAAAAAATTAAAAAAAAATAATTTAAATAAATTGTTTACTGTCATAATTTTTATGCAATTTGTTTCAGATTCTGTCAAAATGGGGTGAATACTCTAATGACATACAATTTATATTGAGGCGGTCAGATTCTGGCAATAGCCAGAAACCACCCCAAGGGACAAATAATTCTAGATCACCTATTGGCAATGGGTTGGTATTACAGTATATTATTAATTAAATATCTATAAGAAGTATGCAATATTATACAGTATGTGTTTTTCACATCATTAAGAAATATACTGTAAATTTAATGGTGCTTTTGAAAATTACTTACCATATTACCATATATTATTGATAATCTAATAAAATTATTGCTTTCAGTGAGTATTTGCTTTCAATGATAAATTCAAAAAGGTTGTGTGTCAGTGATTTTGATATGTTAATGTATGAAATAAAAAATGAATTTTCATTGAATACTACCTTTTCTAGGAGTCATAACACTTCAAACCCCAATATTCTGGAGAACCAAGGCTCACCCAATCGAACAAACACGGCTCAAAGCTATAACAATAATAATATCAATAATACCTCCCCTGGGAACCCTGTGGGTGTGGTCAAGGGGATTCAACAAGCCAAAACTCCAGAGTCTAACAGTCCTGTGCTAAAAGATGTCCCACCCTATAGGTAAGATTATGTTTATATATGTTTAAAATTTACATGTATATATGTAATGTATAATGTAAGGTAATAAAGTAAAGCTCCAATATGTTTTGGGTTTCTGCAGTGCACCTTAATCAGGGTTATAATATTGTCATACTTACATAATATACTATAATTCATATACTTTATCTATCTAGATCAAGATAGATTTGTATGCAGATGTTACATAGTTAAATTTGTAAATATTTTCTTACAGAGACCCCCCGCCCCCCTACAGGTCGCCTCCGCCGCCCAGCCAAGCGCTACGCAAATCCCCCAACCGTGTACGTGGTCCCTCAGCGCATATGTCGCCAGTTAACTTGCCAGAAGAGGATACACGTAGTCCTGAAGCTGTCAGCTACAATATGCAGTACCGTGAACTTGTGTCTCTCGTCAACTATCAGAGGGAGAAGCTATCTAGCCAGCAGGTTGATCTTATTAAGGTGAAAGAGCCCTGTTTTTATAATATCTGTAATTTTAATAACGAAATCCTCACGTCTATCCATAAGGGTCCCCGTAGAGGTAGGCCAAGGTGTGTACTGTGAAGTACCAACACATCCACTTTTTGCAGGAGATACATACCGCCTTTACAGCCTTTGAATTTCTTCTTAGATACATGCAGGTTTCTCCTCAAAGAGTTCCTTCACCGTACAGGTTGTGGTGTGACTAATAACTGAACTTAAGTTCAGAAAAAGTCGAGACTCAAACTCTATATCACATACTCTATCCACTCGGCCAGTACGGCTCATGATATATGTATATACATATAATAAATTATGCAAGTGATGGTTGATTGCATATATAAATTTATTTATAGGCTTTTATGGTTATTTGCGATTAACAATAACCATAAACAATAAATAACAAATGAATGTGGAAGAAGCTAAAGAGGTATGCAAGTCTAGAGAGAACTGGCGCTCTATACTCTCTGCCTACCCCGTTAGAGACTTGGCGTGGTTGTATATATGTATGTGTGTATATGTAGGTATGTATGTAAGTATATATGTATGTATTATGTGAGAATAACCTTATGGAAAGGCGTGTGTCATCGATCACTAATAATAACATCGATGGCGTGTGTATATTTATTTTAACTAACCATACTGGATATTGAAATAGTTCTAAACCATTTTCATTGTAGTATGACGCAGAGATAGGCTTCTGGGAAAATAAAGGGCGAGAACAGGAACGGCAGGTGGAGTTGCTGCAGCAACAAATCAACTCTGCTGACAATCAGCTCAGGATTAGTACAGAACAGGTAAACTACAAAGAAGTTTTAAATAAAATTGTTCAAACCACTTTATTAGACTTAATCCTCCCAGTTATAGTATGAACAGTTACGAGAAATACTGTCACACTAAAATAAGACATTTTATGACTAAAATAAGTATTGTTTATTGTGGGTACTACATATATCTGCCTACCTCTTCGGGGACATATATTTTTTATCTTCACACCTTCTCATAAGGCTCCCCCAAAAGGATAGGCAAAGGTGTGCATGTAGTACTCACACACCCACTTTACACTTTTATTTATAATTGAACTATTAATATTATCACATATACAAAACTATATCCACCACATCTGACTGCTCAAAGTATTATGATTTTTCAATGTCAGTTCTATATTTCTTCAAGGAAGGTTTAAATAATGTACACAAGTTACATTATTTTTTTCTCAATTGCACCCATGCTTTGCCAGGCGTGTTACTAGTTTAACATAGTAATATACATTACACATTTTCTGGACACGCAGACTTGATCAGTTTAATTAATAGTGTTTCTATTGACAGGTGCAAGCTTTAAATTATGTGGAGGAAGAGAGTGAAATAGTGAAACAGAATGAGAAGACTCTTAAGTCGGAGATAGTGCTTGTGCGCTCGAAGCTGGCCAACTGCGAGACGGAGCTGCTGCAGTGCAAAAACAAGGTTCGGAAACTAATGGAGGACATCCACAACGAGCAAAGAATCATCAACACACGCCAGCAGGAGAATAGGTACCATTCATGTTAAACATAAAATACTTTCGTTTGAGAAGACATTCAAAGATGTGAGTTCAGTCTTGTCTAAGAGAATGATACTCTTTCGCTATGTATAACAACTGCGCCGAAGCTTTTGTACCATTCCCTGTCGGGGACATGAGAAAAATATCGCTTACTGTTATTATTAATAATTATTATCTATAATCAACCAAGTGTTACTTTGTTATAAAGTATAAAATAGATCAACAAAACTCACACTTTTGCTTGGGTGAAGAAATAAAAGCTCCTGAAACACAACAGCAACAGAAACATGACGGCCACCCACCGGATTCAAATTGTTTTCGAACCATCCAAGGACACATATGTATTCAAATCGGGGGAGCGAGGTGACAAAGATATGTACAGAAGAATTTATATATATTTACATATAGCGCCAGTTTGTTTTGAACTTTCGTTCATATGCTAGTAGGAATGTCGAATTTGTGTTAAATTCTACATCTTAATGGATTATAATTTCCTTTGTAGACAAGCATTGGAGCGATCAATGCTCGCCGAAATGGAGAATCTGCAGAGCCAAATACAGCAAGCAAAGCATGCCACCGAAATTAACCACCTCACTGCAGAGAACTTGAAGCGGGAGGTATGAGTGCTACTTATAATATGTATGTCTACAGCCTATTAAACGTGCATAGACATACATTCTTATACCTTGACGTGTAATATCTGTCACATTTCACGGGCGATATATTTAGATTCCAACGTGACAGAGGGCGACTCTGTGGGCGTACTTGTTACGATTTTACAGAAGTCTTGTTATTCTTAGACGTATCGTATGGATATTTTAATATATGTGCTCTAAGTTTAGTTCAATGGCGCTCTGTTGTATAGACAACAGAGCGCCATTGAACTAAACTTAGTTAGCAGTTAGCATTCAGTGAGAGATTGTATTTTGTTCTAGATTTACGCCCCTTTACCAGATTTTTCAGATGATGCATTATGTTCAAGCAGGTCGGAGTTTTAGAGAACGCAATTATGGAGAAGAAGCGACAAGTTGAGCGTTTAGTTCAGGAAATGAAAGAGGCAAATCTTCAAAGTCTCACTGGGAGCGTGGACGAGCTGCGGCATCCTCTAGACGGTACATTTTCAATTTAATCGTATTCAGAACACATAATTATATGTTGATATTGATATATCCTCACGCCTTCCCATAAGGGTCCCCGAAGGGGTAGGCAGAGGTGTATAGGTAATACCCACACACCCACTTTCCGCCAGAGGTATATTAGGTGCCAACGTGACAGATGGCGAGTCCATCGCCGTTACTCAAGCACGACTATTACATACGTCATTTGAATTTCTTCTCAGACGTATGCAGGTTTCCTCTCGATGTTTTCCTTCACCGTAAAGCTCGTGGTGTGACTAATCACTGTACTTAAGTTCAGAAAAACTCATTGGTACAGTCGGGATTCGAACTTGCGACCTTTGCGTCGCAGGCAATTGCTCGAACCACTCGGCCACCACGGCTTATTTAATATGTACTTTTATATACGGTTAACAGAACAAACGGACTATCAACAAAATCCTTTAAGACCCTTTAAGACGCGCAAATCAAGGGATAATGAGTATTTTTAACGAACTACATCGTTCAACTGTAGTTGCAATTAGTGAAAATAGTCTATGATATAAATGTATCTATGGACATATCAGCAGAGTTCCTTTATAGGGTAGGCAGACAGAGAGAGAGCGAAAAGCGTCTGTTCTATGGGCTAACACAAAATGTGTGATAGTAATGGTAATATATTTTATAGGCGATGGAGTGAATTTTATAAAGATATGTATGATGATGATGCCGCTGATCTACTCATAGAGCTGCCTCCAACAGAATCTATCGAGGATCCTATAGCGGATAAAATAAGTATGGGAGAGATTGTAAGAGCGATAAGAAGTCTGAAATGTGGAAAAGCTGCGGGAATAGATGGGATTACGGCTGAGATGATCAAGTACGGTGGACCAGCGGTCTGGGACGTCATCTATTTGCTATGCAATCTTTGCTGGGAAAAGGGTGATGTTCCGGACGACTGGAGGCGAGCAGTCATCGTGCCTTTCTATAAAGGAAAGGGATCACGATTGGACTGCTCAAACTACAGAGCCATCAGCTTGGTCAGCTTAGCTAGTAAAGTGTACACGAAGATCCTGACGATAAGAATGCAAGAGCGATCCGAAAGGTTTCTCTGGGAATCCCAAGGTGGATTTAGACCAGGAAGAGGATGTATTGATCAAACCATCTCGCTTCGCGGAATCGCGGAAAAGTTTTTGGATATTAACCAAAGGGTTTTCTGCGCTTTCGTCGACTTGGAGAAGGCATTTGATAGAGTCGTACGAAAGGAACTCTGGGACGTGTTGCCTGGATATGGAGTGAGCAGTTCCCTACTGCATGCCGTGAAATCACTCTATAGTGATAGCGAGGCGTGCGTTAGGGTTAACGGTGAGATGTCACCCTGGTTTGATGTGAAGTCGGGGGTCAAACAAGGGTGTATCATGTCTGCCTGGCTGTTCATTATATATCTAGATAACTGTCTGAGAGCACTAAGAACGCACGGATGTGGAGTGAAAATGGGAAACTTAGTGGTCAACTGCCTATTATACGCGGATGACGCGGTCTTACTGGCGTCATCAGAGGGCGAACTGCAGTCACTAGTTACCATAATGAAAGAGGAATGTGAAAAGAAGGGGCTGCGCCTAAACGCTGGCAAGACTAAGGTTCTGGTATTCGAAAGAGATGAACAAGTGACCGAGTGTGCTATATCGGTAAATGGGCAAATTCTAGAGCAAGTGAATGAATTTGTATATCTTGGAAGCATGTTCACACGAGATGGAAAGTATGAAAAAGATATTGAAAGAAGGATAACTGCCGGAAATAAGGTGAATGGGGCCATGTCGGCGTTGATGGGCAGTAAAAGTCTGAGCAAGAATGCTCGAGTTGCTGTCCACAACGCGATATTGGTACCTACCTTGTTGTATGGCAGCGAATCCTGGGTATGTCAGAGGAAGTATGAAAATAGCTTGAATGCAGTTGAGATGCGATCGCTTCGAAAAATGTGCGGAGTAACGATTTTAGATCGAGTCCGCAATGAAGAGATTCGCAAATCAACTGGCGTGAATGAGGGCGTGATTGTAAAGATGAAGAAAGGCATGTTACGTTGGTTTGGACACATAGAAAGGATGAGCGAAGAAAGATTGACGAAACAGATATACAAAGCAAAAGTGTGTGCAAGAAGAGGCAGAGGAAGGCCACGTTACAACTACCTGGATCAAATCGATCGGACTCTCAAGGACGGGAACGTTAAGAGTACTCGAAACCGACGAGCATGTATGAAGAGACTGATGAAAGTGGACGAAGCGAAAGAGGTATGTAAGTCTAGAGAGAACTGGCGCTCTATACTCTCTGCCTACCCCGCTCGGGACTTGGCGTGATGATATGTATGTATGTATGTATATATTTTCTATGTCGACATGTGTACTCTATCTGCATAGTATACGAGCAATACGAAAATACAAATAATGTTGACATGTATATGATATTGTTCTCAGGACTTTGCAAAGCCGGCAGTGCACGAAGAATCATCGGTTCTCCGCGTCAACTGGAAAATGCAGCGCCTACCAACAAGAACCCTCATGGAGTATGGGTGTGATGTAATCTGCCTACTGTTCATCATGCAAGTGATATTACTATATAATATTTCGCAGCTAAGCTAAAATGCTTATGTAAGTACTGCGTAACTAAATGTACATGCAATGTGAAGCATATGACAGTAGACCGTATTCGATTAGTTAACTTATTAGTACTTGTGTTCAAATTAGTGTCATATTTAAAATTAATTTCACAAACTAAGTGTTATATCCATAATCTTCTTTTTATTTTACGAATGTGTTTAGTGTTTTTTGATTTGATATTTTTTACGTCAAAAAGTATTATCGTATCTTGCCGTATCATAACTATGTTATTAGGAATTTGAGTTATAAAATTATTTAGTGAGATGCGTATGCAAGCATAGTGCATTGATAGGATAGCCACTTCATTTTTATATACAATCGATGTTTATTTTCATGCCCTTTTTTAATGTAGTAGGAAATATTTAAATATGATTGTATTATGTTACAAGCATTATTTAGTTGGACTTGAGTCACGGGATCTTACCTGTTATTTTATAAGGATATGGTACTTTCGTATATTTCACTTTCACTTATAAGTTTTATAGTTTGCAATATAGAAATAATTTTAATTGTAATAATTGTCTAGTCGGAAATAGAAGCCATTGCAATATATTATAAACCAATATTAACATTCATATTTAGAGGAATCTCAATGTATTAAGGCATTTATGACAATCGAGTTAATAACAGAATTAGATTAGCATAGATAGGTCTTATATCTACTACTATAGAGCTCTATTTAGGATTTGATTGTATTTAAACATTACTGCATGGTTACTAATAGTAATTAGAACATTGTGTATAATGAAGGTATGAATAAAGATAGTGGATTTAAACTGACATTGTTTTATGTAGCACCCTATTACATTGTAACTAATCTACCTTACAGAAAATAACCTATGAGTATCTGAGAAGTAATTTGAAACTAAGCGACAGATATACATTCTTATTTAAACGAATATTACAAAGAAACTATTATTTTCGCAATGGCGTGTTTTTTTAATAGTTATATGCCATGTAACATGCTACTAGCCAACCAAGGGAGTGGATATTCATATTTATGCTGGTGAAATCACGGGACACAGGTAATAAAGATATAAATACATCTAGACAGAAGTGTTTTCTGTGGGGCAAGGCCCGAACCTCTCTGACCACAGAAGCTCGGAAGACAAGTACTCTAGTATATAAATAGTAGTCTATGACAGTACTAATACTAATGTTGTATGTATATAATGGATTGTCTTCTGGGTGGGCATTATATGTTGTAAGGTAATAGAAAAACACATTACTATTAAATCTTATAATCAATAAAACTTATTCAAATACATAGTATGAAATTATATTCTTCAGAACAACTATTATAGAGAATAAATCTTTCTTTACAGTAGATGCCATAAATACGCGACGCACGCTGTACTTAAGTGTTTGCAACAACGGAAATACATTATTTACAGTCAAATTTCAGTAAACGCATCACATCGATAGTCAATATTATACAGGCCAGTGACTTGTGGGAGATTCTTCAAACTGAAAGTTCACCTGTAGTTGGGACATAAACATTGTACTGAGAACTTGTGACGCTACAAAGAAACAAACTTAATTAACCCATAAATTAACCAATCACATTTCAATACTTGAAATAAAATTATTCATGACAACATTCAGTTTGTCATTTTTATTTATGTCATAAAACTATGGACTCTGTTATGTTATTTTTATGTAATAAATAGAAAACGGTACAGAATTGAGTCATTGACAAGGTTGAATGATGGATATGAATAGTTGTAATCATTTTTCGGATCCATATTGAGCTGGAGCCATCGTGTGCCGAGGCACTCATTCGCCCACTGTATCTTACACCTATTGCGCGAGTATGGACTATGCTTTCTCTTCTTTCTCCCTATTATATCTTTCTAGTTCCTTTAAGAATTGTCCTTTAGGTTTCATCACATTAGGTCTATCACCACGGCACTTAGGGCAGAACCATTTCCCTTTGGGCTTGGTTGTAAGTGAGACACACGAGAAATGGAACCACTCTATTGGGCAGAGATCGTTGTCGCAGAGGATCATCTCGCCGAAGGAGATCTGATCGCATAGACAGTAGCGCGGCTCGTCGGGGTCGATTGCATCTGTTTCCTCGGGTGGCGTCTCAGACCTCTGAGTTGCTTGTCGCGCTTTGCGCTTTTTCTTCTTGCCTATGCCTGTGAAGAAAATTAAGTATTATATGCTAATGTTTGCACTGACAGCCATCTTAAACAGGATAACCTGTAACGGTAATCTAAAAATAAAATCGTTATAAGACTAGAGTTGAGTAGATATTGCAAAAAAACATAAGAAAGGTTAAATTTCTGGTGCGATCTCGTGCGACGATATGGCAATAAAAACATAGGCACTTTATGCTTTAATACCAGAGGCAGGTCGCTAGTATAGGATAACTAGACATTAGAACACACTGTTACTTGGACACAGTATAAAAGTTACCTTTTTTATGTGTAGTGTTGTGAGTATGTCGTTCACTGTCACGCTCGCTGGAGTCTGCGCCATCTGTTGCAGCACCCGCAGTTGTTCTTGAACGGCGCGCTCGCTTTGACCACCTCTCTCCTAGATAGAGTTATAGTAATGTTATAAAATTCAGAATATTTTCCTATGGCATTGAATTGAACATTATTTTGATCAGTTTCTTATTTATGGGACTTCATTATTTATAATAAATATTTTTTCAACTTCGAAATACTTAGATCTCTTGGAACTTGCATTGTTATGGATTTACCATCCACTTCACTATCCATTTGGAATGCAAGTGGAATAAGTTTAACTTTACTGGAATGCAGGATATAATAAGTTTTTGTTATGTAATGGTTCTAACCTCCAGTTTTATCCCTGTCAACTTTCTCCTTCTCCTTCTCAGTGGTCCGTTCAGGTGGTGGTGGCGGTGGAACATGCTGCTGTGCTGGAGGCTGAGTGGTGGGTTCCTTATCTCGGTCCCGCAGAGTCTCTACTGCTGGTGTTACCTCTTCCTTTGATGTGCCATTTGTGTTCACTTCCAGACAAGATACTGACAAATATAAAACATATCTTAACTCCATGCACACTTGGAAATTAAACTCAAAAGAAGGTAATTTTAGTTAAGTACTTGAGACTAGTGGATGTGAAACTTCTCTAATTTGTATATAATATGCAACATATTTAGAATAGTGTTAAGCTAACAACCACCTAGGAGCTGTAGTGCTCATGTAAAAATACATTATTACAAAATTTATAAATATATTATCTCTTTGTTAAAATTTGGTGTTAGCTGATGCTCACCCAAAGCAAGCAAACAGCTTACCCAAAGGAAAGATTGATAGGATATAACTGTAGAAATTTATATCAAAATTTCAGTTGCACATTTGTGAAGAAGTTACCACTGTCTATCTAATCAAGATAGGTAGTATACATAATAATTGTTTTAGATAAAGCAATAGTTTATGAAAACTACAGTTATGCTACATGCTATCTTCACACCTTCCCACAAGGTCATTGAAGGGGTAAGCAGGGGTATTTAGGTAGTAGACCATGCATTACAACAAATTCATCACAAGGTAGAAGCGAGAGAATAGAGTACCATTTTACATACATCCATCCTTACTATGGCATGGGAAAAAGTATATTTACAGACTTTACATACTTAATTTTTTGTGGTCAGCATCAAGAGATCGCTGCTTGTTGTCAATGAGGTCCTGAAGTAACTGTACAACTTGTAGTTTTTCATCTCCTATCTCTTGGGCACTGACCAGTACTGCCTGCAGACGGACAGCAGCGCGCGTTCGACGACGCTCCTCCACGTTTGTCCCTATGCATATTGCCAAATGCTTCTCAGCCTCCCTTACACAGTCTGTCAAAAAAATATACAAATTCCATTAAAAAGATAGTCCTTTTTATCTTTTAGTGAGGTTATCACATCTTTTAAATTACTGACAAAAAGGGGAGTGAACTGCATAACAGCCTATTCAGAATAACATCATTCTAGTTTAATAAGTGTTATTTTGGTCCTCTTCCACTGACTAGTCGTAAACAATAGATAGGTATGCATACGTAATGAGGTTGAATGGCAAACATCAACAAGTTATTATATTTTTAAAGCTACTATACGGCCGAAATGCTGAGGCTTAAATCAGATATAGAAAGCTTAAATGCGAATAATTTTATTGAGATTTCACCTCTGTATGTTACGTCAAGCTCTCGCATACGCGATAAATGTCTTTGTAAATCATTAGGAAGGTTTTCAACGCAATCAAGATAATTCTCAACATATGTCGCTGAGAGCAACGCCTCAGTAGAGGTTTGATTAAACATGGTTTATCACACACTCTTCATCTTATTCATTTTCAAATAAATATTTTAACTACACTTTTGCCACTTTCCAAAGGAAAAGATCAAACAAGTTCGCTCGCTAGCTGTTTTTAATAAAACCGTCCTGTTCTGTCTTTCATTGTACGTCAAAACGAGCATCATTATCGTTCGGAAATATTCGAACAACCATTTCAGTTCTGTTTTCTTTGTTTATTTTTTCATGACATGGACACAAGTCGTTTGCAAGTCGTTTGCAAGACTTTTGCAAGCAAATTCGCATTAATTATTTATGGATCCAATTTCACCAATACGTAATAAGAATTAAACTAAGAATAAAGCTCTTATTTATAATAAACTCTCAGATAACTAACTATGCTTCGATACCGCATTACATTTTTATCTACCAATAGTAAGACTTTTTGATGATTTCAGATGGGACATCAACTAAACCAACTAATAAAGTACATAATATGCCATTGTGACAAGTTCTTCACGCGTTCAGCAGATATTAAAGGCACTCTGTATTTAAGTTAGTGTTCTTGTTACTGTTGTTTTACGGGTGTGTAGGCAGTATAATTCACTGTCTAAGTTACACGACCTTGACATATGTGACCGACTCCCCAATTATAAAAAACAATTGATAGATATTTTAAATGTTTAATCTTAATATTTTAATGTGTGTTGTCTATTCATACTGCCACTGTTTGTAGTTTTTAATGCTGTTTTATTTCAAATGTTTAAACAAAATAATTAGTTTGTAGTTTGTATTTTCACTTTTTTTAAATGTTTTTATATTTTTATTTTTATATAGCCAAACTTCCTGTTGCGACTGTATATCAATGCATGCTGTGGTCTCCTGTAACTGAAGGGACACGCTTGTCTTATATTGTAAAGATTATGTTTGTGTACTTTTCGTGTAACCTTTGTTGGAGATCCATAAATAAATAAATAAATAAATAAATAAATAAAAATTAATGCGGTTACTTTAATTATATATAACGCCTTAAAATTTGACTAGATTTTCTTGACTTTAGACTAGATTAGAATTTGAGATTAGATTTTCTGTTACAGCCTAAACTTATTTTATAGCTAGCCATAATATTTTATTTTATCGCTAACGGGCGGTCTGAAGCTGCAAAGGTTGAAAGAAAACCATTCCATTAACACAAATACAGATAAATTAATGATATTTTCGTAATTTTACTGAAAAATTGGTTTGGCATTCATTCATGGGTAGCAACTACATACTCAGTCTGAGTAGTGGCGATAGTCTTTGACCCAAACTGCTGCGGTATAAGGACGGATAGCCGAGCTGGAAAAATATGCAGTACGGAGACCAATTAATTTTATGGAACACTAGGTACCTTTTACGTAGGTAAGTTTGTCGCGTGAGATATTGCAATGTAATTTAAACTAGCTATTTAATTAATCTTGTTGTATTGTGTCTTCTAAAAAGGCGAGAAGTCCTAGAACATACCTAAAGCAGATATGTCAGAACACGTCAATGAAAGGAAACGGTAATTTGAAACAATAATAATTCAGGAGTGGAGGTCGCCGAGAACACCTACAACATCACCCACGCCTATTCGGTCATAAAAGTTCCATGCAAAACGGCAGTTCGCCTCATAAACTCAACTGTACTGGCACGTCATATTAATGCATTAAAACTTTTATCACAAACATTGACATATGTATATTTATCCCTGACATGTTTTTATGATACTTTTGGTTTTTTTTTACGGTAAAATATTCGCGTAAATAGCCTTATTTATTAAAAATTTCTTGTGTTTGTGAAAAGTGTAGACAAATGTCATCTACGCTTATATTCGTGGGGCTGCCTGAGGATTCGAAGAGCTCAATTACCAAGTAAGTTTTAAGTGTTTTTTTTTACCAGATACAGAATTACGCCGTCCTTCGTGTTGCCATTATGCCGTCGATCGTTACTGGCGTAGTCTGGGATCGAGAAGTTCAAAATGAAATAAAAAAATCTTATCTTTCCTGAATAAAGTAGAAAACGTGATCAACTCAAATTCATGTACTGAACGAAGTATACGAAATCACATAATTGATAAGTAGCTATATCGAAAATGAATTTATTTCTAAGGTATCCGAGTGAAGTCGCAGACCAAAGCGCAGAATAAATCAACTTACAGGTTTTATTTGGACTCTTAATCGTGTTATTTATTATATACCTACCAATGATTATTTTTAACAAAAATAAAAATAACCCCAATTAGTTAAAAAATATATCGACAAGATCAATGAGATGTCCCTAATTTAAAATATACATAAATATCCGGGTTATAACTTTGTAGATAGATGTTCGATAAACTATTCTTAAACTATTTAGACAAGTTGTTATATCAAACTTTTTGCAAAGATTTTGATTTATTTTATAACTTTAAAATATAATACCTATCTACTTTTTACACTTATTCTTCATATCTCAATTTGTTAGTCTGTACCTATATCGGAAATCGTCATGATATTATGAAAATATTTTTAAATTAAGCCCATTTTATTATAGAACGAAGCGCCTGGACTATAATTATGTGTGATTTTTATTTCCTTTTCGGAAGGCATGTTTACAAGTGGGGCATTTTATCAAGCTTTTATCCACAAGCTTGATAAAATGCCGGGTTCATGTTAAAATGGTTCATTCGAACCTTTAACGTCTTAAGTGTGAAGTTAAATCAGGATTTAGAAATAAACGGAATCCGGATTATTTACTTAAACATCAAATTACTATTTATTCTATTAAGATATTATAAGAGATTTCAATAAGGAAACTAATTACCTAAGCGTATTACAATATTCTGTAAAACTCTTGATACGGAGATTTTCATCTACGTAAGTTTCAGTTGCCAAGAATAATTAACAAGTCATATGAATATCTGACTAGTTTCAATCGTATAGTGAATATGGTCATTCGTTACCAAAAGTTTACGTTAAAGGCAATTTTATTCCTCATCTTTGTATCTATCCGGTAATTCTTGCCCAGTTACAAGCTACCATATTAAAAAAGGATATTTTTGAAAATGAAGAATAAGAAAATGAATAAACGTTTCTAATTTAGCACAATACAATGGATATAATTCATATTGTTAGTGCACTAATACATCTATAGCATACTCGCATACAATGAGTATAATGTGTTAGTTTAATACAATTCATAGCCGGCGCCTTGCTGTGCTTTATTTGCATGTACGGCGCTTTACAGTAATTGAAGGTGTAGGTTGGTCCAGATTTATTCCAGTTGGCGTGGGAGGCGCTTACGCATTCGCCTTGACTCTCCCAATTAGGGCAAAGCCGCACTCTTGTTTATATTATTTTAATGATATACTTACTCAAATTAGGCATTATTGTGCAATGCTTTGTTATTCGCAAGCTTACCACTATCCAAATAAACTCTACCAACCTTGGGCCAACTGTGGTTCAGATATAATCCACGCTAGGTACTTATTAGGGAGTTAGAGTTGGAATTGCACAATAGTACTAAAACATTGTCTTGTTGAAACTTAAACCTTTTCTAAGGTTTAGTTCCACGGGCTTTCAGTGTGTCAGTAACAATTGCATTGCAAGCGGACGGAATTGCAACATTCGGTCTTTTCTTTGATAATTCGACTCACCCATTTGCAATTGTAGGAACAACAGCTGAGACAATAGAATTGTCCTTTGAAATGCGCGCGTACAGAATTAGTCCCTTGCCATTCATGCAGAAATTTTCGTAATTATCTGTTGCAGTTGTGACTATCCATTTGCAATTTTGTACAGCTGTTGACCTACTAGACTATTCAGACAAAATTATAATTGAGATGTGCGCACAAGATGAGCGATGCGCTTTAAATATCTTTGTCCAAATCAAAATATTCTAGGTGTAATCGATGACGCTCTCAAAGTTTGGCGAATGATTATGTGTCTTTGACTAACTAAGGCCCGGTACAGATAAATCAGTTTTTTGTGAACTTAAATACAGTGACTATATCACACTGACGAGTTTTATGGGTAAAGGAAAACATTTTGAGGAGCACCTGGGTCGAGAAGGCCCACTTGCATATGTTTAAAAAATAAATGCAATGGCGAATTGGCACCTTAATATATCTCTGGCATAAAGAGAGTATAGTTAAAAGTAAAAGAAAAAGCGTGGATTAAGAAGCATGGATTTGTAGATGCTTCTCTACATCTTTTGAATGAGTGCATGATCAATTTGCACCATTTTTGATACATTGCCTATGTATCCTGGTGTGAACAAGGGTGTGATTGTGAAGATGAAGAAAGGCATGTTGCGTTTGTTTGAACATATAGAAAGGATGAGTGTTTGCAAGAAGAGGCAGAGGAAGGCCACGTTTCAGCTACCTAGATCAAATCGATCGGACACTCAAAGACGGGACCGTCAAGAGTACTCGAAACCGGCGAGCATGTATGAAGGGACTGATAAATGTGGACGAAGGGAAACAGGTATATAAGTCTACAGAGCTCTACTCTGTCTGTCTTCGCTGTTAGGGACTTGGCGTGATGATATGTATGTATGGAGAACCATAATTAAAATTATCTGTGTTTGTATATTGTGTGTCTCGTTTCTCAGCTGTAATAGGATTAAGCTTGTCGTAAAGGGAGTGCGGGAGTGCGGTAACAGGATAGCAAGTTCCGTGAAGCCCTGCAGAGACTGCCTGGGGAACTGTAATGCAATGCAACTTCACCTTTGCCCGTTGAACTATAATAAACTGTATTTGTACCTGTTAGTTACTCAGTTTATGGTTTACTTTATGGATCCATAAATATGCATATCTAAAATATATATTTCTTTAAATACATGATCACATATTTTTTCCGGAAGTTAATTAGTATTTAGGCATCTAGATTACCTACATTTTTACACAATACATATGTATGTGTCTTACACCGAATGAGAGTGTTTTAATTCTTAAATTAACACGTATGTATGTATGTCTTGAACAACTTAGATCCTATTACATAGAACAACGAGCGATACTAATTTGGGATAATACCTTTTAGATAGTGCATCAGGAAAATTATTGAGAAATTTGCACTATACGTGGGTCTTACTGGGCACACATAAGAGCGCAGAGCATATAAATTAACATAATTCGCAGTTATATTTACATTGAATAAGAAGCTTCTAGTAGCTTTTACGCGGAGGCGTAGAAGTGAACCCGGCGACAGTCACGCACGAGCTACGAGCGCCGCCGAAGGCGAACAATGGCGGCACACCCTCGCGGAAGCTGTTCGCTATTACATGCTCGGCTACTCCCGGGCCCTGCTCGCCTGGTAGCAGCAGCCTGTGGCATCATGATCCATTCAAACTATATATATATGTTGGCGATTAAAGAGCCGTGGTGGCCGAGTGGTTCGAGCGGTTGCCTGCGACGCAAAGGTCGCAAGTTCGAATTCCGACTGTACCAATGAGTTTTTCTGAACTTAAGTACAGTGATTAGTCACACCACGAGCTGAACGGTGAAGGAAAACATCGAGAGGAAACCTGCATACGTCTGAGAAGAAATTCAAAAAGGCGTATGTATAGTCGTGCTTGAGTAACGGCGATGGACTCGCCATCTGTCACGTTGGCACCTAATACACCTCTGCCTACCCCTTCGGGGACCCTTGTGGGAAGGCGTGAGGATATATTATATATATATATATATATATATATTTTGAGGATCGATTCAAACAAATCACATTCTTTTAATATTTTCGTATCGTAGTATTACTATTATATGTAGAACTATAGACTTCAGGTGTATGTGACCTACTTATCGATGAGTCGGTAGCACGTTTACCTCTAAAAAAAAAATTATTATTTACGACTTAAACATTCATTTGCTCGTATTTTGTTTTCTTGCTGGCACCGTGCTATGGTTCGCCAGATGAACCATTATTATCATGAAAATTCAAGACTATATTAAACGAAATCTACGCTAATCGTAATAAAATATCATGTATGTTTATCTTGTTGATCGTAGCAAGTCGGTATGACAATCCAAATATCTAAGAAGTTATTATGTTCAGTTTTCCGTACTTATTTAGCTAGCGGAGCTATAAAGCTAGCGGAGTCTAGATAAGGTTCCACCAAAATCCACGTTCCACCAAATACTTTACTATAAAAGATGAAGAATAAAGAAGTAAACCCGAGATGCATTGACAGATCAATGTTATTTTGATTGTTAGTTATTTTCTCCGAGTCCGAGTTAGGATATTTGTTAATTAGGGGGCTCGATACAATGGTTGTAAAAGGGAGATAGTGTCAATTAGAGGGCCGGCCGCACGTCTAAGAGGGCTTTGTGTTTTTATTTCGACCCACGGGATACAAATTGATGTGGAGATATCGAATTAAGGAACACTTTATGGCTAAGCTATGGCTTACAAATTGTTTCGTAATTGTCGGCTTCGCGTGATGCACCATTTACTGTGTCAGCGAAGTGTTCAGAATCGCCCCGAAATATACCATACAGGTTTCAGTCACACGTAGTTCCGTCTCTGTTTAATATCTTTGAGGGACGAATTCAAGATGGTGATTTTTTTTTCGATGTTGGTATTTTCGAATGTGGAATTAATAAAGATAAGTAGGGCACTATTGATCTCCTGTTCAGAATTGAAGAAAGAATACAAACGGTTGCAGGCAAAAGGCGCTACTTTTGGGTAGTGTTGTGTTTCTGCGAGAATTAAGTGAGTGAAGAGAGTGAAGAGAAGAGAAGAATGAGACTCTAAAACAGCATATAGAATGGATATCTTGCCGGGATAAGGTAACTCCGTTCAAGATAAAGTCAGCAATAGGCAAGCAAGCAAAATGCATATGGCAAAAGCATGCATATGGCCGTTTGCCTCCCATATGGAGTAAAATAAGAATATAATATAATGATGTAGCTCAAAATGTTCATGACCCATTTGGTTGGTTGACTTTGAAAGGATATGAGCTTGGAGGTTAATTCAAGGACATGCAGAATGCAGTATAAGACGGGTGTCGTTTTACCGCAGTCGGTGTTGAGGATAGCCCGCAGCGTTGCATCCATGGATGTGTGGGCGTCGGAGATGCATCTGCCGATGTTGTTAGCTAACTGTACGCGGAACAAGCTGATATGTAGGTAACCAGTTACAGGATCTGTCTAAAGGGAACTTCGACGTTATTAATTCACTATCAAAGCGGATTTATGGTACAGTAGATTAATTGGCTGGGGGTATTTCATAGGTACCTATTTATTCCTTACAATTAATATTATGCCGAGATTGCGATGTTTTAATTCACCGGAAAGCTCGTGGTCTGACTAGTCACCGTCTCGGCTTGAACAAACATTATTGACATTCAATGCCGGATTTAGAGGTCTGGAGTCCTCGGGGCAACAAAGGAGTGGAGGCCCCAAATTGTTTTCCAAATAAAACAGAAATACAGTCGAGTTTTCCAATAATTTATTGTGAAACCAAGTGAAGATTATTTTATTATTTAATACACGTATAAATATAGTCGGAAACAAGAATTATCTGAAATTGAATTTGAGCGTTAACGTATACGCGTAAAAAAGTTATCAAAGGAAAAATTTTTACTAGTGTTCACTATTCTAAATATTTTTTTTCCCGAAGTCTTTCGTGTGGGGGCCCCTTTTTTGTGGTGGCCCCGGGGCTGTAGCCCTGGTTGCCCTCCCCTAAATCCAGCCCTGTTGACATTACATGTGAATGTTCAAAAATACTCATGGACACTGTCCGGATTAGAAACTTGCAATCTTTGTGTTCGGGCAACTTATCAAACCACTCGACCACCACGGCTTACTTAAATTAAATAATCGATAATATTGCATACTAAAATATTGCAACGTATTGAAAATAGTACTTCAAGTTGCCGTGCACCTGTTCATAACTGCGACGTTTTGCATTCACAACTGATTTCTACATTCCTAGGTATAAGTGAAGAAAATGCATACCACTTACAGATGTACGAGTAAGTAGGAACTATATATGTAATATGCGCCTTGAGGCGTTCTTATGGTCCGTGGCCAGGGTTGCATCAACACTAATGAGTGGTAATGCAGTGGTATCATTCCATAGCACGCAGTCCGCTGGTTGTCGCCCGAGGCACGCGGTATCTGTCTAGAGTGATAATACAAGTAACAAACGATTGATAGTTCCACTCGGTGGCGTATTTAATCAGGAGGGAAGTAGTATTGTGATGAATTCATTGCATACGACTAGTACTAATATTTGCGACACTAATTATATTTTAGACTAGCTGTGCACGCGACTACGCGAGGAATTTAACTAAAAAGTTGTTGTTCAATTTCTTAAAATGAAAGTAGCCTAAGTTACTCCTTATTACTATCTGCCAGTGAAAGTCCCGTCAAAATCGGTCCAGCCGTTTCAGAGATTAGTCGAATCAATCAGACACACAGACAAAAAAAAAAATGTGATTTTGCTATATGTACCGACCGTGTATATATCCATTTACATTTATTAAAAAGCGGTTTTTTGAATATTACGAACAGACACTTCAATTTTATTTATTTGTATGTATAGACTAGCTCTACCCCACGGCTTCATCTGCGTGAAATTTGATTTGATCGGTAGCCTTTTTCTGGAATAATCCATCTCTATACCAATTGTTATCCAATTCTGTTCAGTAGGTTTTGCCTAAAAGAGGAAAAAAAAATTGCATTTATGATATATATTACATACAACAAGAATATTTTTTAAACCATTACGTGTTTTTGCCGTCGTTATTGAGGTGTGAAATGGACAAGTATCACGCCGTCCAACAAGAGTCCCTAAAAGCGTATATGTATAGGGGCTTTTAAGGTTTTTAAGGTTTAAAGAATTTATTATCAGCAAAGACAGTTTGTCACTTATGCGATAACATAATTTTCATTAAGATTATACACTCGTCGCCGTAACAACTCCCTTCTTTACCCGCAGACTCAACTCAGGTTTTTCAACTTATGTATGTAAGAAACATAGGTACATGTGTAGTTTAATATCCCTTCCAACCATCCCCTTTCCTCTCCTAACATCCCTCATGTTTCCCGTTTCCATCTCAGGACTGTGTCCGTAGCGGAGTCACGTAGTGTCGGCGAGTTTAGCTGCGTGGAGCTCGAACATTCAGGCGTCAACACGTGTGCTGAAACCACGGCGCGAAGGTACGTAGACAGTGCTGCTAAGTAACGTACGAGTACCACCTTACTCAAAACAGGGCCTGGGACATTTTAGCTGACCGATCAATCGGCAATATATCACGAAAATTTATGGTTATGCAAGCTATATAGTATTTTATCGAGCTTATACCAGCTGTACCCGCGTAAAATTTGATTTCATTGGCGGCTTTTTTCCTATCAGTAGTTTTTGCGCGAAAGAGAAACCAACATCCTCATATACATTCTTACAAACTTGCGCATTTATAATATTAGTAGGATTATAGAAATATAATCCATCAGGGAGGTTTTATGCCATTGCCACCTTTGATGGAGGGTTCATAAAAATATAGGAATATTCGAAACTACGACGTGCTCTTGCCATCACTATTCAAGAATGCGTGAAGGACAGATAAATAGACGATACACCTATATGCACCGATACGATATACCTGTTTTTTGATGTTATGGGTAGCAGCAGGACCACAATGATACATACTGCTATCAAAAAGACTTTAACCATGTAAGTTCAGCAAAGCGCGATTAAGATTGCCTACCCATTTGGGAGGATCCCAGAGGAATCCACAGGGATTTGTGGAAGGCGTGAAGATACTATGACAGTCGGAGTAACTAGTAACTAGTATTAGTGTAGTAGTAGGTACTATTTTTAAACTGGAGAATATTATTTCGGCAAGAATATATACTCTGTACGTTGCCAGTTCTCATGTTCCGATTAATGTGGTTTGGTAGTGTTGATAATTTTTTACTGCTTCATCGGACAAGTAATCTTTAGTGTTATTGGACCGCAACTAAACGTTTTCTCTGCTTAATATAATGCTCTAATCCGTAAGGTATTAAATAAAGTTTGTCTCTTGTTGTTAATTGGCAGTCGTGTCAAGGAACTTTTTATCGCTAATCTTAGCTCAAGTGAATTGCTCTGTGATATTCACACATCAAATTTAAATATTAGTAATGGTGTTGACCACTCACACTAAGCTACTCTAGGCAGAGTGTGAATTGAGGCTATTCCGTGACACATAAATAGATATGTCCATACATAAAGATCTCTGCATACATATTATACCAGATAAACTACAAGCAAATATACACTCACCACGTAAAATGTTTGATGCTGGTTCAAGCCTCGTGCAAAGTTCAAGCAATTATATATTCAGTTACTGGTCCGGCACCAATGATTTTTTCTGCAGCTTATGTACAGTAATTAATTACACGAAAAGCCTACCGGAGGTGGAAAGCATCGAAGGGAATCCTACATGCCTCTTGACAACAAGTTCAAAGACTTACTGAGCGTATCTCAAGTCGTGTCGAAACAAATTTACCTTTACCCATATTGATGCCAAATTATACCTTCAGCGAAAGATGATGTCATATGCCGTCACCTATCCCATCGGAGACTCTTGTAGGAAGGCGTGAATTACCTACTTTGTTTAGTTTAAGAATGCAAGGGTAACAATATCTACTTAAGTATGTGCCCCTCCGTAAAAAGAAAACCGGGGTGTTTGATTCGCCGTTTATTCTCCTGACAGGTATTTTCTAGGTAAAGGTGAAAGCTGTAATTTTATATTTAGTATGAGACGTTTAATAAGTATTTCCTGTGTCAATTACGTTGAATAAAATATTTTTGATTTATTGAGATTTTAGGTCCTTGCATGTGATATTTTTGAGAATATTAAGGTTACATAATGCAGGTACTCCGTATAGACTGTAGAGGCATGTGACATTGTCGAATCAGGGCGAAGTACGTTAAGAGTGGTGCCGTCCCCGAGTGGCACGCGTCCCTGTTTATACCGATTTGGAAACCGATGACGATCGATACAACAAATAATGTTCGCGTGATTGATGGACGGGGTACAAAACGCGAATTGTGCCATTGTTAGCAATCAAATTGCTTTGCTGTTCGCTCTTTTCGCGCCGTGTTAGTAACCTACATGTAGAATTTGGAGCATTTGTTAAGTAATGTTTGAAATTATCTGGTATATTTCGTAATGGATTCAATTTATTGTAGATTGCTGGTGGTGTGTTATGTGTACGCAATCAAACAAGATATTGGACACGTCCAAGACACGACTAAAACTGTAGTTATGGTTTAGAGATATACTTTTTCGATTTTCATTCCGTAATTGAAATGTAACTGGTGTGTAATTTTATGGGCGTATGTATCACAGGAAGAGGATACCGGATGATGTTCCAAACGACAAGCAGTATGTAGGGCATAAAGGCTCATTAGAATGCCAGTCGTGTGAGGACTTAATTGCAAGCTGATTGCGTTTTTAAGTTGTTATGCGCGTGCGTCGCCATTTTTGGTGAAGTAGTTGTCCTCGCACGCTTTTTTGTTCGGAGCCAAAGCGTTAAATTGCCAGCTGTGTTTTGAATAATGATTTCACTTTAAAGCATAAACGGTTTGTAAAACATATAATTACGCTGATAAGCTTTCCTCTGGCTCGCTCGGATAATTCTTCCCGTCCTGTTAAAAGCAATCGTTAATTGTCGAGAGTAAAAGTCATATAGCTACTGGATGTTGCGGAATTAAGGCCTCACAGAATTACTAAGCACTGCGGATGTATAAGTAACGTATTTGTTCCTAATAGTACCCATATGTACGGCGGGTACTATAATCTTGGCGGAAACTGTTCACTATAGCCGCTTAATGATTACGTAGTTTCAAAGCTTTTAAATATTTTATATTACATAAATGAAAGGACTCAATGTCAAAATGATGAGTGAAGAAAGATTGGCGACCAGATAAAAAATGCGAATGTGTGTGAAAGAAGAGGCAGAGGATGAGCACATTTAAAAGCGTCACATATAAAAGCGATCGAACGTCCAAGAATGGGAATGCCAAAAGTACCTACTCGAAACCGGCGAGCGTGTAGGAGGAAACTAATTAATGTAAATGAAGCAAAAAAGATCTGGATTCTAGATCTGGAGTCTTTCGTCTAGAGAGAACTGATGCTCTATTCCTCTGCCTACCCAGTGATGGACTCCGCGTGATTATAACAAATATGTAGCAAGTATTTTTATTGCGCACAGAAAGCCTTGTATCACTATCATTCCTCCCCGACGCAATATAAATGTCAAATTAGCCTGTTGTATACAGGGTAATGGTTTCCTCGTATTTATTTGTAATCGCCAGTTGCAGTCGTGACTGCTCAACAGCACGTGGTCAATGCAAAACAAAGCCTGAGGCATATCACTTGTTTGATACACTGACGACCTCTGCCGTTTTACATACAGCGCTCTTTACATTGCCTTATTTGCAAAAAGCTTTACATTGTGACACGAAGAGAACTGACGTTGTATAGGTTGTTGCAACCGGGTTGTTTTGTTTGCCTCGAGGGAAGATTTAGGGACCGTAGTGCTGGTCGGCGCACGTGCTTCATACTGCGAGCGTGTCGTCACGACTTCTTAGTGACGAAGGGTAGGCTTAAAAGGTTTATACACTTCTGTTATTCACATCTTAATATTTGACCATTAGTTAATTTTTTTTCTTTCGTCTTTGGTCTGCCTAGCCCGTTAGGGACTCGGTGTGATGATATGTATGTATGTATGTATTTCTTTGGAGTTTTAACTCTATATAAATACTCTAGCCCTTCTCAATTTGTATTGTTAGTGTTTATATATGTAAGTTTAAGTACGTATCTTAATTCAGGATTTTTTTAGAAAAGATTTTCCCTAGCTGTTTCCGATTGTGTACATATATATATATATGTATATACATCGTTGTTGAGTTACCATAGTATATGCTTTGCTTAATTAGGGCTAAGTCAATTTGTGCAGTTCATATCCAGTTTGATTATCAAATGTAGGTACAAATAAACTTCGTACCATACTTCTCCTCGTGGCTCTTTGTAAGTATTGGGGTCAATTTATATGTTGCTTTGTAAGTGTCCATGTTTCGAATCCAAATACAGTAAAATACACGTATTGAAACTTTTCTTCTTACACACCCACTCACTCTACTTAAATTCAGAAATACTCATTGGTACAAACAGTACTTGAACCACTGGCCACCACGGTTCATATTAACATATCAATTCATCTTTCAATCAATTTTATCTTGGATGTACATTTCTGTTTGCTTGACGAAATTTTCCATTAATTTCTTAGTGTCATCCGTGCTGGCTGTTACTTAGGCAAATGTCACCGTCTCCTGACTAAACCGGTCAGTAAATTAAACTTGCTGTAAAATATAGTCAGCTGGTGCAATTTGTCGTGTTTAATTTCAAACCAATTACGTTCTTGCTCCTCGGTGAGAACTCGTTATATATTTATCGAAGTATTTAATTCATACATGTGAGTTGGAAGCTTGGATTCAACCAAGAATTAACCAGCTCTACTGTTTAGTCTGTTTATATTTACGCCTACTCATTTAATATGTATGACTAATTCTCGAAATATTATATCCGTGGTGATACACGGTGACCGTACTTAAATTATTTTTATTTTTGATAGGTACTATATTTAATTTATTAAGTAGATTAAAAACAGCATGACTTATCATAGTCAAGTGTCCCAACAGGATTCCAGTCCGCGAAAGAATTAGATATATCGGTTATTCAATACACCAACTTCCCAAATATATATCCTACTAATATTATAAGTTCGTGAGAATATTTGTTCCTCTTTCACGGTCCTATTTCATAAGTAACTGAACAGAAATGGGTGAAATTTGGCATAGAGATTATTAGCTGGATTAACACATAGGATATCTATGTATTATTCCAGAAAAAGTCTACTAATATTAAAAAAAATACGTAGGTGAAATCACGGGGCACAGCAGGTATGTTATAAGTGCACTACTACTTTATAAATATACAAATACCTATATATCATTACGCTGAGCAGACCCTCGCCGGCAAGTATGTCTAGACAGAACTGGCGCTCTACTCTCTCTGCCTATCTCGCGAGGAACTCTAGATATATTCTACTCTATAAAAAATTAAACGACAGTTTACGACAGGTTACTTAACGTATCCAACCAAACATACCTAAGATTGATTAGTCAGGTGTTCTTATATGTCAGCCGAGCCCCATTTGGGGACAAGTGGTAATATGTCACCTAAGCACGAAACAATTGGACCAGTAAACAGTCCACTTTCATGCGCTACTCTCGTTGGAAAGCGACATTATATCATTTGTCACTTTGTCCGCTGTGAAATGTGAATATAAGTAGGCACTAATTTGTTGAGTGTGCGTTTTTTATACATTATTTTGTTTGTGCTTATATTATAACTTATGGGAGTTTTTGTGTACGTACATTCACAGCTTCCCATAAGAGTACCCGTTTTCTGAAATCTCTTTACTTCGGCTGAGCTCAACGGGTATCTGTCCGAGCTCTGCCTATCTCGGTAGAGTTCGAAAGATACCTCCTTTTCTTCAACGTGACAGGGTCCGCACGAGAGAGTATCTCAGCACGAGTATATACATACATATGCATACGTCTTTGAATTTCTTCCTGAAAGTTTTCTTCACTGTAGTGAAGAAAATCTTATTGGTACAGACCGCCGGTGTTTTAATCTGCAATCTTATTTTTTTTTTCGTATTCGCTCGATGATGTACATACAGACAGACTACCGTTCCTCAAATAACGGACATAATTAAAGTTATGTGTACACCGATAAGGGCTGCACATATCAGATTAAGCCCTTCTTTCTACCTATGTTCTTACAATGTAAATAACATGCGTATTGTTGGTGTGCCAATACTTAATATCTTTTTATCTGCATTTTTAGTTCTTAAGATTATCGTGTTCTAAGAAAAAAAGAAATAAACTCCGCCTCTTTAAAACATTGGCGTACCTATATCTAATAGAGTGCTTGCAGTTAAATCCAATGATAATGTGTTTTAACCGTTTTGCAAGGGAATAAAAAGTGTTATTTGATACCAAATGGCACAGACGGTAGTAAATTGGCTGGACCGACTCCTGCTGGGTCTAAGACCTATAAAGTGGGGAATTAATCTATTGAGGCTGAGGGCAGATTAGATAATAAATTTGCCGATTGCGATCTTCGGAGAACGAATATGATTCATGTATAGTGGTATTCATATTTAAAGTTGTAAACGCATATTTATTGTATGAATATGATGTAAGAGAACTGCTGTTCAGCTAGATACGCACATAGCTTATAATAATCGATACCAATATTATAAACAAATAGAGTTAGCTGGATTAAATTAAGGATGGCTTTCTTGGAGGAAAATTTGTCATCATTCTTCTACTTAAGGGGGCGGGTAAAGAAATGTATAGCAAGTTGAACCGCGGGGTAAGTCTCATAATCAGTTCTGTTCATCATCTTCATCACCATATCATCACGCCAAGTCCCTAACGGGGTAGGCAGAGAGTATAGAGTGCCAGTTCTCCCTAGACTTGCATACCTCTTCCGCTTCGTCCACATTCATCAGTCTCTTCATGCATGCTCGTCGGTTTCGAGTTCTGTTCAGTTAGATACAATATATATATATATACAATCCAACTTATATATTTCTTACTCTGTTTCTTATCTCTCTCTACACTTGGGTTGCCTGGTAGAAATCGCTTTTGCGATAAGGCCGCCTATTGTGCCTACTATATGTTTTTCTTTGTCATTTCTGTTGGTTTTTGTAAATGTGTGTGTTTGTACAATAAAGGATATATTATTATTATTATTATTATTATATAATATTCATAACAATATGCCGGCACATATTGACTTTAGCATGAGCACTTGTAACTTGAGTAACAATTAATGAGTATTGTAATCACAAACGTGTACGGTTAATTGTTGTTTACTTTTAATGTTATATATATGTACACAATATATGTGCCTTAATTATATGTATATATTACTAAGATAAAACGCCTCCTACCTTCACTTCTTCTTCCTATTCCAAATCCTTCACTGCGCAAGCTGTCCGTCTATGGAACTCGCTACCCCAGAACATCAGACTGCCGAAGACATTGAACTCCTTTAAGAAACTTTTATTTTAACACTATTTCTCTTCATAATTTATTCATATATAAGTATGTTTATGTATATGTTATTGTATGTATATAAAGTAGGTATATGTTTCGTATTTATTTATTTAGATTGCTTAGTATATGTATATTATAGTAATTGCGTATATTTCATCCGCTAAACTATCACACCTACCTTTCTTTCTCTATTTATTTTCTCTCTAACTTGGTTGCCTGGAAGAAATCGCTTTTGCTATAAGGCCGCCTATTGTGCGTACTACATGTTGTTCTCTGTTTTTTTGTCATCCTATTTGTTTTTGTAGATGTACGTGTACAATAAAGGATATTATTATTATTATTATATAATCCTAATACCAACAGTTTGTAGATTATTAAGAGCTGAGGTTGTCGAGTGGTGGCCCGGTAACACAAAGATTGCAAGTTACTGCTCAATTCCCGACAGTACCAAGTGTTGTTCTGAACAACTATGAGTTTTTCTGAACAGTACAAAAAGTACAGTGATTAGTAAGAATTTCAAAATACGTATGTATATATTTTGACGACCGTCTGGTCTAGTGGTTAGAGCTCCTGACTGCGAAACTTGAGGTCGCGGGTTCGAAATCCGCTGAAGGCAGATATTTGTGTGATGAACACGAGTATTTGTGCTTTAGTCTTGGATGTCCTATGTATTTATTTATGAATATAAGTATCTATATATATCGATGTCTAGTTACCATAACACAAGCTTTGCTTAATTTAGGACTAGGTCAATTTTCGTAGAATTGTCCCAAGTATTTTTTTATTTAAGTATTTATATTGTATAGTTGTGATTGATCTGGCATGTTGGCACCTGAATGTCCGCTTATATAATTTGTCTATGCGTAGTTATTAATCCAACTGCGTATAATTTGTCTATGGAACATTATTATCATTCGTACTATATTATTTAATTCGATAGAAGGGCTCTTGACCCGAGCGGTCAATTCAATTTGCGACCGTCGTAGTTGCAATCAATCGTATTAAATTACTTTCCTTGTTAACTGTCAAGGAGTATATATAGTATGCAGCAAAATATCTTTCTCTAATACTGAATGAATATTAATGTATTACTCGCCTGCATACGCTTGAGTAGAAATTCAAAGGCTATGTATAGTCGTGCTTGAGTAACGGCGACGTACTCGCCATCTGTCACGTAAGCATATGAAATATATCTCTGGTGGAAAGTGGGTGAGTGGGTACTACCTATTAAACCTCTGCCTATACCTTCGGGGACCCTTATGGGAAGGCGTGAGGATATATTATATTATTTATTATTAGTTTCTAAACATTTAAACTAGTTAGTGAGTCAACACCGCCTAACTCATGGAAAACGTAGATACCCACAGATGAATGGGAGATTATGACAAGCGAGGGGGTTTATGTAAGACAACCGTGTGCTAGATTTGTTTGTGCTGCGAATAGCTGCCATCAACACATGGGGCTGCGGCAAGGAGCCACTTGACGGGCGGAATGGAATAAGCTATCTATTTATCTATATAAATGTATGTTTGTCTATGTAATAATATCCATCTATAAAAATGAAAGATTGTCTCTATGTACTTTATAAAATGGTAAACGGCTGGACCGATTTTAATGAAATTTTCTGTTTCTTCAGGTGGATTCGAAAAAGGTTTAGATTCACAATTGGACCCGATAGGTGGCCCTGCGATCGTGCTATAGCAACTTTTATTTTTTCACCCAAGCGAAGCTGGGCGGGGCCGCTAGTATGAATATAAAATAGAAAAAAAACTTTTATCCTTTATAGACTGAAACTATCCGACCGATATGCCCCAAACCGGTTTTATTTAAATGGCGAAGATAGTTTGAGACTCCTAAATCAATAGATTAATTATTTTTTTAGCGTAGGTATCACATGCGTTAATTTTTTTTCTGAGTTTTGATTCAGACCATAAATTAAATCCATACTACATTTTATATTTTTAAGTCTTCAATCTTGTTCGTTACATAGTTTTACCTAGATATCATTATGTGTCAGATTTTTGTATTCTTCTAGTATGTTGTATACGATTGATTTTATTTATCCACTGGTAAGGAAACAAATCCATATTTTTCTCGATCCGTGTACATTTTGCTTCCGTGAGCCGCGGATGCATTCGCGGAACAATGCGCCGGCGCAAACAGGTCGGCGACCCCGCGGACATGCCAACTGACCGACGAAGACAATCAGACGTTGTTACTCAAACACTGCATTCACTTATGCATCCATGAAAGTGCTTTGTTTTAACACTAGGCAATGACTACATTAACAGGCCCGCTGCAGTTCGATAAACATTGCTAATACTTTCACCATCATTTTAGCTGCTTGCTGTTTGACGTATCGTGGGGTAATACAATTATGTAGGTTTTAATTGATTTTAAAGTTGTCATTAATTACAACAAGTACAGGTTTGTACGTACTTGGTTTTTTACTCATTTATTTACACTAAATATTTTTTGATTAAGTTTAATTAAATTTGTTGAATTTTAAGAAATGTTGGCTTTGTGTTCACATAAATTGTCATTCACTCTTCAATTCTAATGTTAGTTTTCAGAAAATCTTAATTTTGAACACGTTTATGAAAGTACGGAGCTTCGGCCTTCCCAATTCTGAAACAAGAGCAGTTAGACCCAACAACGTCAATAAGTTAAGTAGTTGCCTGCTTAGTAGATGCACAGATTAATAATATAGTTTGTCATACTGTTGAGTATCGACTTGTGGTCGTTGTCTTGTGGTTCTGTTAATAGGGTTTAAAGCTGTATTCTTATGATTGTTAATGCTTTCTTGTCTTTTATCTTATTTGACACACTCGGCTGCCGCAGCAATCGATCAGTAGCTTTAGCTTTTTTAGTAGTAGCGACATATGTAGCGGCCATCGGTCATAAGCTATCGTATTTAATACAGAATAATCGTCTCATAAAGATGTGCTCCACTTGCCGCTTACTGATCCACGTTCTAATGTATATAAATTATGCGCTTGTTTTGTACTAAACGAACTGTATCGTGTTCCAATTTTAAATTTCAAACCTATGACAACAATGTTATAGGTTTATAATATACTAGCTGTCCCGCCCAGCTTTGCTCGGGTGAAAAAGTTAAATTGCCCGTAACACGATCGCAGCGCCACCTATCGGGTCCAATTGTAAATCTAAACCATTCTCGAATCCACCTTAAGACACACAGAAAGGGATAGCTTCGCACGGGTGAAAAAGTTAAAATTCCTAAAACTCGATCGCAGCGCCACCTATCGGGTCCAATTTAATATAGCCTATGTTACTCGGGGATAATGTAGCTTTCCAAAGGTGAAAGAATTTTTGAAATCGGTCCAGTAGTTTCGGAGCCTATTCATTACAAACAAACAAACAAACAAATCTTTCTTCTTTATAATATTAGTATAGACATATTAGTATGATGAATAAAAGTACTTCAGTTCAAAAGTAGAGCAAATATTTTCAATATATCTTAGTTTCGTACAAGGGTTTGTTTAAATATTGTTTACATGATATGGAGACTTTCAGTCGCTTTTTTGTAAACTAGTCTATTAGGACTACCAAAGATGTTTTATCGGAGATTTTTTTATGCTATTTCTGACCGATTTCGATATATGGCGAGTCTGTTACCATCACTCAGACACTACTAGTATGTTTGAATATTTTTCTCGGATGTATACATGTATATGGTTTCATGTAATTTTTTACTTGTGAATCTTTTGACATATTAGAAGGTCGTCATACAATTTTAGACTTTCCGTTAATAAATTATCGTATTATATTAGTTGCGGAAATATAAAATAGTTATTGATACATACTTAAGTATGATTAAATACGTTTGTCAGGAAGTCAATTAAAAGACAATTAAACAGTCTATGACCGTAAAACTATTGACAACAACATAAGATAGTACCATGACTCACTAACAGATAATTTTAGGTCGAGTTTCAGAGGATATTAGTAATCCTTAACGCAATTTAAGGATTTCTTTCGCGTCATCCACATTCATCAGTCTCTTCATACATGCTGGCCGGTTTCGAGTATTCTTGACGTTTACATACTTGAGTTTTTTATTGATTTGATCTAATAAAGTACTTGAAACGAGTTCTTACTCTGCCTCACCTCCACACCACTTTCGCATTGTATACCAGTTTAGACAATTCTTCTTCACTCACATTTCCTTTTGTATCCATGCCAACGTAAAATACTTTTCTTCATCTTTACAGTCACAAACTCGTTCGTCGTTCGTTGCTTTGTGAATTCATAATTGCGGGTTGAATCTAAAATCTGTGCGCACATTCTTCGCAAAGAAACACAGATTGTTAGCAATAGTAAATTGTTAAAAGTAATAATAGTATATTCTGTCGGCTCGAAAATATAACAGTTTTTACAGCTCAGAACGTCTTAATAACTGTATTACAAATATACTGAATGAAGGGTATTGTTTAATTCGTCTCCACGATGATAGATAAATTAACGATACGCCTATAAATTGCGTTTTGTTTGTTTGGACACTGTATTGGCATATACTGCCAAGTAATGATGAAGGGTGGTCAGGCCACCTAGCTAGCAAGTGTCTTTCTAACGAACCTCATTGATTTATTATGTCCCACTCTCTCTTCTAAGACTTGACGAGGAATAATGGAAATTGCAAGTGCATTGCAATTGAAAATATATTCGTTATATTATTTCTTAAGGTACGTCCGCTAACAGAACTTAGAATATACGAACAGAAACGCGACTTGAGTGTTAACATATTTGTACGAGAATTTGGACAAATTTTCTTATTTTTGCATGAAGCCTACTTGAATGCATGTTATAGCTAATTAGCATTTCTAGAATCAAATGTTTTTTTTGTCGTGTGGTGTTTTGTTTTGTTTCTCGAGAATTATAATTAAGGAGCTTTCTGCTTTTGATGAGTGTTACCAAACATGTTTGAGTGAGAGTGTCCTGAACGTTTGGTCACCCGATGTTAATTCAATTCTTTTATGAATTTATTTAGATTTTTCTGTTAATTTACCACATTGTACGATCCTTATTATAACATCATACAACTAAAAACTGTACATGAGTAGTGATTGTATAATAAGTATAATTTACATTACTAGTGAATAGAATTCCAATTAGTGATCTAATAGACAAAAAAATGGTTTGCATTTCATTGAGAACTGTCGGATATTATGTGTTTAAGGTGCCGTGCAATGTTTATGTGACGGAAACTATAGTGGACGAATGTTCAGATACATCCGGAATTTAACAACTATTTGCGTCATTACGCACGTGCTATTATTAAGTCCTAGATGCTGGGTATGAGGAGAAATCGGACGGAATTCATGCCAATTATATTGTAGTTATAGCCTCTATCCGTCTTGGTGTGGTGTAAGTTCGAGGAGATGATTATAGAAATGCATTTTATTACTGTAATTATTATCACACCTTCTCAAAGGTTGGGCAATAATAGGATAGTAGAATACCTTTTTTCGTCGGAGATACATATATTTAGGTTTCATCGTCACATGAAAGCAGATGGCGAGTCTATTGCGGTCCCATAGATGTTTATCAAACTGATATCGGAATCCCGTACGATACTCCTCTAAATCGTTTCTAAATATCATGATGTATTACTGTACTTTAGAATTAACTCTGGTACAGAGTGGTACAGAGAGCCATCCGGGCGCACTCGAACCTATAACTCTTAATTTAGCAATTCTGCGAACTCACATTTAAGAAATCAGAAGCTAGCACTTGTGGGCTACGGTAAACGCTTATCCAGCTTATATGAGCCAGATTTCCACTTTTTTGAATTCAATGATTGCGTAATCTACAAAAATGTCTACTTATAGTTGGCAAATATCAGAAGGTTGATTGGCTGTTTGATCTTTGCGGTATGGTTGAGTATGTGAATTGCAACGATTCGTTCGAAATAAGTCCAATTAGTATTTTAGTATGCTCTCGTATTTACGACCTACGATGAATCGAGTCCGGATGCAACTTGATAAATAAACCACCATAACGGTCAAGTGAGCTATATGTAGCCATGTAGTATTGAGCAACAACGATTGATCATAATTGTATGCGCGTATATGATATGATACGCATTGATGTTTGTATGGATATGAATAAATCACCTTTATTTATTGCAATGATTTTCTTTTCAGGTAAGTACCGAGTAGTCTCTAAGCAGCCACATCGCCGTGCTGGTGAGTGCCGGTATAATAAATTGTATATAGAAAAGGGAAATAATTTTAACAGCCTACCTAAGAAGATATACGTAACTGGAAAATCGTGTTCTGAAGTTTTTTTAATGCAAGTAGGTAAGGTAAACATGCATCCGGTTCTTCTGATGGCAACAACAGACCCTTAAAATGAAGTGCTGCATAGAGTAATGTATGAAGGACCCCTTTGACGATACTTGACGTATACGTGCAGTCGAAGACAAACAAATTGCGATGTTGTTATTTTATTATTATATTTCCGAAAAGTCAGTAAGTACTACACATCTCAGCCTTGCCCTTGGGGAACCCTGGCGGGAAAGTGTGAGAAATATATAATTAACTTAATAACATTTTTGGGATATCTCATAGTTTGTTCACTTGCTGCACAAGTTTGTGCTGCTTGCAAATAAATTATTTATCTTTAAGGTTCGTATCTCTACATCGAAGAAATTGTATTTGGATATCATTAGGTTAATAGATCAAAGTGTACATGGTGTAATTTCACAGAAAGATAAAAATCGTCTGTTTTACTGCTGTGCAATTTTCCTGCTTATCATTTCGATTAATCTCAACGAACTGTATCTCATCTGTGCATGTCAGTGCGAAGATGAATGAAGTTTACATTCAGTAAATCAATTGCAGCCGTTCGCGGAAAATGGCCGGCGCGGTCGCGGGCGTTGGTGCAGATTTCCATGAGCGTTTGATGGCTAATTTTAGGGCGTCGCGTGCACTAGGAAGCGTCGCGGCCTATTTCAGCCTGGCCCTTTGTGCTACGTTTATTTCTGTTTACGTCTCGTTTCGTAACTTTACGAGCGGCCGATGCGCTCTCGAGCCGGTGTTGCAACGCTGCTGGTTATTAACGGTTGCCCGGAGCTAACCCCATACGAAACGCCCGTTTAGTTATTGTAATGATATAATCGCATTCGGCGCTTAATAGCCTTATAGAGTGTCTGTTATTTTGCCAATGATTGCCCCACTGACATTGATTAATTGAAATGGATTGGTTTTCTGTTATGTCCTGTAGAGCTACCGATTGGGAAAATGCATACCTTAAGTATACTATTCTCTTCATATATTTTAAAAGGATCGTAAAGCGTGTTCTAAGCTTATAATTAAATCAAATAAGCTCTAATGAGAAGTTTCCGGAGCATAGCATGCCATTAATTGGCCGATTAGTGCCGGTATTTATCCATAATTATCGTTTGTAAATGTTGTTTTATCTTTTGTTATAGGATGGCAATGATTATAGTTAACCAACGTTTCCTTCTAGTCCTTAAACTTGGAAAAACGATAATAACATTGACTGTCCCTAAATTTTTAGTAGGTACCTACTACTGACAAGTTAAGAATGTATCCTATTAAGTGTTGTCTTAATGACATTTTTCATGATATAAATTTGCTAACATTTGACGACTAGAAACATATATTGAAACTGTAACATAAAACAAACACATGCCTCGTAGGTCAAGTCACTAACATTGACTTATTATACTCACTGTAACTGTAACTTTAGTAAATAATTAGTCGTAATTAATTTCTTATGCTTTGGATCATTGTGCGTTTGTATGTCCAGATATATATGTAGGTATATCTAAAAGTTTATGTTTATGAGCAATATAAGCAGCTTAGAATCATTTTGAGCTAAATAGTCTGGTAGCTGGTAGGTGAGCTAAATTGTCTAGTAGCTACTTAAAACCAAGTTATGATAACTTGTCATAGAATCGGTATAGATTCCATGGGAGCGACACGGCCTTATTATTATTATCATTATGAACTTTATCATGGGTGGTGAGGTCTCGCTCTTCCAGCGTAGACTTTCCGTGAACATTTCTGAACACCTTACTTAGCGCAGGAACACAACATTACCAGAGAGCAGAACCATTTGGATGCAACCTCCAGACAGTTCTGCTCTTGTCAAACAAGTCTCACAACACTAAGTCTGAGGAGAGACTTTGCCTCCCTGTGGGTGTTCTACTGCTTGTATAACGGAGAGTGTTCTGACGAATTATTTGACATGGTTCCGCGAATGCTCAGGCTGTGGACTGTACTCCCCGTTGAGGTTTTCCCTAGACAGTACAGTATGGAGTTCTTCAAGAAGGGTATGAAAGATTCCTGCAGGGTTGGCAACGCGCGATTTATAATCCCTGGTGTTCCAAGTGTCCTTAGGCAGCGTTAACCACTTACCACCGGACGGGCCTTGTTTTTTTTACATCACTAAGGCCACCTTAAGCACTTGATTTGTATTGTAGGTATACCCACCGTCTCTTTATTACTTTCATTAATAGCATCACCAGCTGCAGATCTTGAAATGTTGGAACATTTCTGATAATGTTTGTTAGAACTTCATCAGTGTGCCGATTGATGATGGTGGCGACAGTTGTTATCTGTTATATTAAAAAAAAGTGTTTTGTGTATAAAAATTATGGAAATTGAATGCCCTTTAAAATACATTCTCTCTTAATATAATTAATTTATAACTAGTTGTTTATTTTCTACATGCGTAGTTAGCAGCCAAGTTTGACCTTCCACCTTATTCCCACGTGGAATTTAAGCACCTGCTTGGAGTTACTTTGAATGATCTAAGTTGATATTTGAGAGGTAGGGCATAACGGGTTTCCCGTTCGAATTTGGAGCTGCCCGACTGGGGCAGGACCTCCACCTTATAGAAGTCCGTAGCCAAATAACACAAGTTATTGTGTTGTGTTCCTACGCGGTGAATAAGGTTTCCAGTAATGAGCTCCTTGGGGAAGGGGGAGGATTGTTACATTGTGTTGGAAGCAGAGGGATTAAACCTTATGCTGCCAACACACTATAACTCTCCGAACACAGAGTGGCAACGCGCAAGTGATACTTTGGTATCGTGAGCGTAAATAGGCTACGGTAACCGTTTCCCATCAGGTGGGCCGTATGCTTGTTTGCCACTCTTGTTGTATAAAAAAAAAAAAAAAAAAAAAAAAAAAAAAAATCCTATGGTGTTATGATATCTATGGATACCGTCTACCGTCTACTACGTTGATTTATTGGTGCCTTGCTCCAAAAACAATCGTGCCGATATCGCTTGTTCGTTTGGTTTCTTGGATGCTATTTAACTTTACTATCGATGAAGTGTTTGAAGAGAAAGGCGCCATTGTTTTGATAAAATTGACATTTGGAGTGATAAGTGCTTAAGTAGACAGTGGATATTCTCAAGTGGAGATTAATATTATTTCGTAATGTGATGTGATGAGAAGTTATATACCAATAAATATATAAACATAGATGTATGATGAACTCTTCCGCATTATACGAGGTATTCGTAATATCTTGAGGACCAAACTAAAGACCACGTTATGGTCCAAAATATTTACTAAAACTTTACGGAATAAAACAACGTTAATAAAATCAATATAAAATTGCATAAAATTAAGACTTACGAATGTGAATGTTTCGAAAGAGGTTTGTATCCTAGAGAGGAGACTAGTGCTTTAATCTGTCTGCCCATTCCGTGAGGAACTTAGTGTGATAATATATAGGCACATATATATTCGTGGATTATTGACGGCGACAGACTCAACATTTGTTAACTGAACCATTAAATGTATCTCCGGCGCAACAAGAAAGTAAGACTTGTCTTTATAATGATATCCATGTGATTTGATAACATTTTAATGTGTTGTAATGCCACAAAACTAATAAATTGGGCATAAGTTTTTTTTTTTCTATGCATTATTTCGAGGACAATGGTGTGGGTTTTACATTTACCATTATTTTATTTATAATTTTTACTTGTAAACATTAATTTTGATTAACATAATTATGATTTATTTTGATTTATTTTGATAATTTTATTCTTATTCTTAATTTTGATTTGATTTGGAATTTTTTAATGTATGGATTTTGGTATCTGAAATAAATAAATTATTATTATTATTATTAATGTTATATTGTTTTTGTCCCAATAAAAAAAATAGGTTTCATTTACTCGATCGGAATATCTTACTGAATAGCTTACTTAAAAGGATTTTGTCGAGCAGGTGGTAGACTATAGAGTCTACCTGCCCTATCGCAGCAAGGAATATAGATACTAATGACAGTGTTCACACAGAGAAGGAAGTTCTCGGTGAAATTGAGTGGTTAAGCGCTTGGATGCTCTGAGCGCTAATACGTCACAAGACATTTGATAACCGGTTCATTCGCATGCCATAAATTGGAATTAAATTCATATGAAATGAAAGGCGGCTTTGTCTTTAAAGCGATGAAAGTAAATCTACCGTTAATTCCATGTGACTTACTCCGGTCAGCTCTAATAGCTCTCAAATTCATATTAAATCTATGATTTGTTCTCGGGGAAATTGGTATGTGGCGTTTTAATGCTCCGTTGCACAACGAGTATCTTACGCAGATATAATGATAAGTTTAAATTAAACTTAACTGCATTGAAAGTGCTTCTAAAATGACAAATGCAAATAAAAAAATATGGGTTACATATATATGTATTTATATACATAAAATGCTTGATGAAATGCTTTGGTATAAAGGCTAAACAGTTTTTGTCTTTTTTCCTCCCAATCCTGGAAAAGTGCAACGGTCATAGGTATTCCCAAGCCAGGGAAACCCAAGACCGAAGCCTCCAGTTATCACCCCATCAGTCTCCTCAACGTCCTTGCCAAGATTTACGAGAGACTTATCTACAATAGATTAAAGAGTTTTGCAGACTCTAAGAAAGTCATACCTGACCAACAGTTCGGTTTTCGAACCAAACACTCTTGTGTCCAACAAGTCCACCGTATAGTGGAAGACGTCAGTAGCGGCTTCCAACTCGGTTATACCACGGGTATGCTCCTCTTCGACGTGGCGAAGGCATTCGACAAGGTCTGGCACAGCGGCTTAATATACAAGCTGTACCAGTTGGGCGTGCCGGACCGTCTAGTACGCATAGTACGGGACTTTTTGTCGAACCGCTCCTTCCGCTACAGAGTCGAGGGCACACTCTCTTCCCCCCATCCCATACGAGCAGGAGTCCCGCAAGGCTCAGTGCTCTCGCCACTCCTATTCACGCTTTATACTAGCGACATTCCCCTCCATAGACGAGTTAAAAGCGCTCTATTCGCCGATAATACGGCTATCTACTACAAAGGTAGAACTCCCGAGGGAATTCACGACAACCTCCAATCCGCGGTCACAGCCCTGGGGCGGTGGTTCCGGAAATGGAGAATTGAAGTGAACTCCACCAAAAGCGCAGCCATTCTATTCTGGAAAGGCCTCGAACGCCCACGGGTAGCCCCCATCACCCTCTTCGGCAAACCCATTCCATGGGAAGAAAAAGCCAAATACCTGTGTGTGATCCTCGATCAACGCCTTTCTTTCCGTCACCACGTGAAAGCGGTACGCGCGCGAGCCGCCTTCGCGCTCGGTAGACTTCACAGCATGTTGAATACGCGAAGTAAACTCTCATTGAAATCCAAGGTGAGGATTTACACGACGTGCATTCGACCAATCATGACATATGCGGGTGTAGTGTTCGCACACACTAGCAAGTCAACACTTAACCCCCTGCAAGTGCTCCAAAGCCAGTTTCTCCGGAGAGCCACAGGTGCCCCGTGGTACATGCGTAATAGTCAACTCCACGTTGACCTCAAAGTCCCCACTATAAAACAGTTTTTGAAAAAACTGTCCAAACGTCATTTCGATTCTGCTGTAAATCACCCCAACCCCCTCGTCGTATCGGCCGCTCGATACACTCCTTCCCTTATCTCGAAGATAAGGCGTCCAAGACACGCCGTCATCGAACCGGATGACGACATAACGGTCCTCCAGGACGCCCGACAAAAACATACCAACACTACACAAAACCAACTACTGTTCCGTCCTCGCCGGCGAGGCTCGACGCGAATAAGCCGTAATGTTCCCCGACCCCCGCCGCAAACGCCGGCCCGCGCCGAGCCTGACGCGCAAATCCCGCCCCCAAATAATATTTAAATAAAATTACCAGTCCAGCCCAGCTCCCTTGCTCGCGATCCAGCAACGCCCTAAGCCGAGGTTCGTACCCCACAGGGGGTGCCCATAGCTGTGTTGCTTAGAAATAAAGTGCCTGGCTGGAGGCCTAGGTCTCGCCATTGACCGGTTAAGTAGCAAAAGTTCCCGGAACTCAAGCTACGAGAGACAATACAAAAAAAAAGTCTTTTGTCCTTTTTCACCAAAGCAAAAGGAATGTACATAACAGTAATTAGGTATATACATATTATGAATGGAGTATTGATGTCAAAAGATTTTTCTACTAAAGATAAAGAGGTATGTACATCGAAATGAAAGTTTTTTGTCTATCAAGTATAATTTGTATTATCGAGAGGATTAATGGTGTTGCTGGTAACAATGCAATGTAAAAAGGTCTTAAGATTGAGATAAGCATATTATTGCAAAATTTACAGGGAAATGCTCTTAAACCTGCGCGTGCGGTGTACGAGAATGGCGGGATCAGTTATATCTACAGTTAAGCGAGATTGACCATCCCGGCTAGTGGATTGAGAAATCCCTTATGTTTAAACATATGTTCATAGCAATGAGCGGCGCGTATATATATACTAGCTGACCCGCCCAGCTTCGCATGGGTGAAAATTTACATACATACATACATACATATCATCACACCAAGTCCCTAAGGGGGTAGGCAGGGAGTATAGAGCGCCAGTTCTCTCTAGACTTTATACTTCTTTTGCTTCGTCCATATTCATCAGTCTCTTCATACATGATCGTCGGTTTCGAGTACTCTTTTCGTTCCCGTCCTTGAGCGTCCGATCGATTTGATCCAGGTAGTTGGAACGTGGCCTTCCTCTGCGTCTTCTTGCACACACTTTTGCTTTGTATATCTGTATCGTCAATCTTTCTTCACTCAACCTTACTATATGTCCAAGTCAGCGTAGCATGCCTTTCTTCATCTTTTCAATCTCGCCCTGATTCACGCCAGTTGATTTGCGAATCTCTTGATTCCGGACTCGAACTAAGATCGTTACTCCGCACGTTTTTCGCAGCTGATATCGCATCTCAGCTGCATTTAAGCTATCTTCATACTTCCTCTGACATACCCAGGGTTCGCTGCCATACAATAAAGTAGGCACAAATATCACGCTGTGGACAGCAACCGTTGCTGGCCATCAACACCGACATGGCCCCATTCACCTTAATACCGGCAGTTAGCCTTCTTTCAATATCTTTTTCATACTTTCCATCTCGTGTGAACATGCTTCCTAGATATACAAATTCATTCACTTGCTCTAGAATTTGTGAAAAGAATTTAAAATTTGGGTTTTCAAAAGAAAGTTTGAAAGTGATAATAAAGTGAGATATAGGGCTCGTTTAGTCCCTAAGGGCTCTACCCAAGTAGAAGGTGTGGACTATAAAGAAACATACTCACCTGTATTAACACTGAGAATGTTATTTTCTTTAAGTGTAAAGTTAAATTTAGAAATTACTCATCTTGATGTTAACACTGCATTTTTAAATGGCTAGGTACCTTGATGAAACAGTATACATGCTAGTACCACCTAATTTAGAATGTCAGAGTAACAGTGTACTCAAACTAAAACATGCAATTTATGGACTTAAACAATCAGCAAGGCAGTGGAATAAGAGAGTAGATGATTGTTTGTTAAGCCAGGGTTATATTAAGTCTAAATTGGAACCATGTTTATATAGTAAAAGGTAAATAATGAACAAATTTTAAAAACTGTGTTTGTCGATGATTTTTTTCATATTTTCCAGGAGCAAGGCATTGACAGATGAACTGAAACATAGTTTAATGTCAAATTTCAAAACTAAAGATTCAGGGCAAGTGAAAGAATGCTTAGGTATGAGAGTAAAAGTATATAAAAATGGTTGTATATCATTAGATCAGGAGCATTTTGTCGAACATATTTTAAATAAGTTTAAGATGTCAAACTGTAATGTTGTTGATACTCCTATTGAATGTAAATTGAAGTTGGATAAGTCAGAAAATGTTTGTAAATAATATCCTTATCAGCAACTGATAGGAAGTCTTATGTATTTGTCTATACTTACACACCCAGATATAAGTTACAGTGTCAGCTATTTAAGCCAATTTAACAATTGTTTTACTGCAGTTCACTGGAAAAACGCAAAGAGAGTGTTAGAATATTTAAATAAAACAAAATCTTATGGTTTAATGTTTACAAATGATAATAAAAACTTAGAAGGATTTGTAGACTCAGATTGGACATCAAATACTATTGACAGGAGATCTTATACAGGTTTCTGTTTTAAATTGTCTGGTACTGTAATATCATGAATGCAGAAAACAACCGACAGTGGCATTGTCCAGTACTGAGGCCGAGTACATGGCAATGCCATTTTTTCAATGTCAAAATTTCAATGCCAAGGCAATTTGCCAACTACTGAAATGCCTGCTGACTTGTTAACGAAAGGGTTAAGTAGTTTGAAACATTACTATTATGTTAAAAAGTTAGGCATTAAAAGTATTGTTTAGGTGTAGTTTATATTCATTTATTGTTACATGGATATTACATTATTTTGATAAGAGGTGAGAATTTGCCCTAATATGCTGAAGGATGATGGCATCATTTCTTGGTTACATTACAATATCGCGAGACTCCATATTCTCCCCAATCACGATTAAGGCAACATCATTTAACATTGGTGCATTGATGCCTCTCTCATGACATGTTGTCTCCTGCAGGTCGCTTGTCTGCTGTGATCACTATTTTCTGATTGTCCGATGGCATCACATTACTTGTAAGACAGTTTTGAACAATTGGATCAACTGATTATGTTCATGCAAAAGTTGTTGTAACTGCTAAATGATATCTGCGAACAGCGTTCATTTACCTCTTCTTCAGAATTCCCCAGGAAATAAATCTGGAGAAATTTGTATTTACCATTGCCTACGCTGTTCTTCAGTCTCATTGGCTCGAAGATTAATTATGAAACTCACACTAAAACACAACAAACATCTTTTTGCTTTTGTTGTTATGAAAGAAACTGTAATTTGAGGTTTGTCAAAACTACTACTTGAATGAAATGTCAGTCTAGCTATACATAGGGTGCGTTCCACTAAGCGTTCACAATGATCACGCTCACGACCACAGTTTGCTTGTAAGCGTTACTGTCGTAACCTCAAATGGAATGGATTACAGAGCGTTTTGAGCGTGCAGGTAAATAATACAAACGGCGAGTTAGTAAAAAGAAAGCAAAACATTTAAGATGATAGTTTATAATCTGTAAGCCTTGAAAATAAACTTGATTAATTTAAATAGATTTATATTGAAAAAATATATAATGTTTTTTTTATATTTAATATTATTGGTGTTTTAAATTAATTTACGTTCAAATAGAATTAAAATGTCTTGCGGCGACACTTGGATATTTGGTAAGAGGTACAGTCGCCATTTTATATGCTTTGAGTTTTGAAAATCACGCAAATTTTCTTCGATTCAACGATCACTTCGACCCACCTTTTTAGATGGGTCGTCGTGAGCGTAAGTTATGACATTATAATTGACGTTTTCGCCGCGACCACAACGACCGCGGTCGTTATGTGGATCGATTAGGTATAGGAGAATTTTCATTGTTGTGGGCGCTTAGTGGAACGCACCTTTACCGTCAATATTTACACGTCACTCTGACAGAGTATTTGTCAATATATTGAAAACGTCTCAGTATCTTGTTGTCTGTCTCTTTCGCACACTCACTTTTCAGAGATTTTTTTAATATTAACTATTATTTATTTATATTTTATATAGCCTAAAGCCTTCCTAGAATCATGGACTATCCAACACAAAAATAATTTTTCAATTCCAACCAGTAGTTCCTGAGATTAGCGCGTTCAAACAAACAAACAAACTCTTCAGCTTTATAATATTAGTATAGATATATATATATATATATATCCATAATTCACCATATGTACATATTGTATATAGATATATATATATATATATATATATATATATATATATATATCTATATACAATATGTACATATGGTGAATTATGGATGAAATATAAAAGGCATTTTATATAAATATATCCTCACGCCTTCCCACAAGGGTCCCCGAAGGGGTAGGTTTAGGTAATACCCATACACCCACTTTCCGCCAGAGATATATTTTAGGTGCCAACGTGATAGATGGCGAGTCCATCGCCGTTACTCAAGCACAACTATACATACGTCTTTGAATTGCTTCGCGGACGTACGCAGGTTTCCTCTCGATGTTTTCCTTCACTGTAAAGCTGACGTGGTGTGACTAAACTGTACTTAAGTTTCGAAGAACTCATTGGTACAGTCGGGATTAGAACTTGCGATCATTGTGTCGCAGGCAACCACTCGAACCACTCGGCCACCACGGCATTTTATAATTTTAATAATATCTCCCAGTCCAGCTCAGCTCGCTCACGAACGCCCTAAGCCGAGGTCCGAGCCCACAGGGGGTGTCCTGTAGCTGTGTTTGCTTAGGAACTAAGAAGTGCCTGACTGGAGGTCTTTCGGTCTCGCCATTGTTAGATACAACAAGAAAAGATAGCATATTCACACTGATACTCATTTATAGACTGTTCTACTTAAATTAGGTCTACGTTTTGTTTTATGTAATTTTTTCCATTTCGTGTGATGTACGTTTATGTTTACAAATAACCTTTGTAGTTATCTGACGTACAATCCTCTAGCGTAATCTTTATTTGGCCAACTTATTCCCATTAAACAATCTGAATAGTACGAAGTGACTTTCAAATCACTTACCTTAATCGCCGGGCCGCAACGTTACGACACCTCAGTGCGCCAACCTTCCAGTCGCTGAATAACTGAAGTCATTTGATTGATGACACAATGGCATTCCCGTGACATAACTGTGGGCAGCAATGTACTGTAGCCGTTACTCTGTGTCGCAATTTGCTGTTAATAGAATATAGTGAGATGTGAGATGCATTTGCATGGGAAACACCGGAGTATTAATAACGAATGACGCAGTTGTTACTCTTCGCGTGAAGATAACTTAAAATGTATGGTCTGTTGCTCCTTCTTTAGATTGAACTAAGCTGGTCAGCTAGTGAACCAAGAGTATGAAAATATGCCGTTCAAATTTTAATTGAATTATTTTTAAATCTTTTCTATATTAGGGAAACACAGAACACTTATAGAACATCGTATTATATTACATTCAAAATTACTGTTGCCTCAGTTCCTAAGAAAAAATACCAAGAAAAGAAACTATGAAACAAACTCCTCGGTTTTTTTAATATTGGTTCCCTATTTTACGTAGCGGTAGATGAAGATTTTATTAAATTTGTTATTTTTTTTACAAAAAGCTATTCATTACAATGCTAAGCTATAATTCTGCGATATAATATACGTTAAAGGAGAATTTGTACTTACCGTTTTGCTTACTAGCTGCATACAGCTTCTTGTTAGAAAAGTGCCTATCCTTATTCATATCTCGTTGCGAGCTCTAAGCTTCAGTAATGGATTCTTAAGTTTATGTGTAAAGTTCGAAACAACAGAATTAACCTTTTAACAAATCTGACATCTAGCACGAGCTGGCAGCCAGACATAAAATGAATTTTGTACTCAATGTTACTTCGGTGTCATTCGCGTAAATGTCAATAAATTGGGCTTATTACAAGTTGTATACATATACCATACAGACATATATCCATATGTAATGTGTAGCGCATAGTGGTCATAACTCAATTTCTGCAATATTCAATCCAGAATGGCAGAACGGAATTGGATGCACAGAGGTAAATTCTTAGCTAGATTAACATATGACTGGAAATTGTGCTTTATTCCAGAAAAAAAAACTACCATTGAAATCAAATTAAAATAGCTGGGCATTTTAGTACTCTAAGAAGTTTTTCAATAGTAGTTAGTAGTCTGTTGTATCTATTGTAGTACTCGACAAAGACTACAATTGAACACTTGGAAGTACTCGATACTGGGAGCATCTATGAAGTGACTGACAAATGTGGATGAAGCGAAAAAGGTATGAAGTCTAGGGAGAGCGTATCTCGTGAGGGACTCGGCTGATGTGATGTATGTATTGTATAATAAACATAATTCAAACACTGTCCAAGTGGCGAATGTTCCTACCGGAACGCGCTTCACACCGAACGCTTTGCAATATTATTGGGTACCAATGGTTGGTTGGTTGGTTACTGGTGAGCAATAAGCTACAATGGTGGTTTTTATGTGCCCACGCGGGCTTGGTCGTGCCCTCGGCGCGTGAATCGCGTGATGGACGCTGATGGCCCATTACTGGCGATAGCGGGACGTACGATACCTGCAAGATGTACACTTCGCCAGTGGCCAGTTGGAAGTGCTGCTTCTTAATTGTTAGCTGACTGTTTATGAGCCTGATGGGCTCAAAAGAGCGTAAATTTTTATGTTTGTTAGTATTGTACATTGGATAATCTACGATGTGTTTGACACGTATGTATAATCATCAGATCACATTGACGTGTCACAAAAAAGTTGTTTTATCATTTTAATTTTGAGCCAGGGGCCTTTAAGTAATTGGTTTCGTTATGCAGGACTGCAAAATGCAATTTCTGTGTCTATTAATTTTAGTGTGCGTGTGCAGTCATAGGAAATCAGTGTGTACCGATAATACTTCAATATTAGTGTAAGGTTGCAGTTACACTATAATCTGTGTAATGAATAGTGGGGAGCGTCTTCGTGGATGGCGCTGTCTATATTTACTGTCTTCGTGGGCCAAAAAACAGATCTGTTTTATACGTAAGTAGGTTGAACATACAGCGTGTGTATTTGTCTCGTATTTCATCGGGTACCGTCCGGGCGCGATCATTCGATCTCGCGCGATTGCTTCTTATCGATGTTATCGCATGGCGTAAACATTTGGACGGGCGGCGTGCGCCGCTCACGACCGCCATTGTGTCGCATTTCACGCCCGGCCCGCGCGCGCCTTTCCAAACACGGCCCTTGCTAGAATGCGATTAAAAAACTATACCAACTGATTACGACTTGTAGAAATATTTGTAGCCGATGCCACGGAACTGTTTACTGACAAGTAAAAGCGGAGCTATTGTTTTCTCATCTTACGTAACCAGGAAATCATTGGGGCACCGCCTCCCATAAAAATATTTACAAATGTCAGCTCTGATTCTGTTCTTTGCGGCGTACTTACATCTAGGATTAAGATTAAAAGTGAAAATAACTTTCGAAGTTTGTTGTTTCGATCTAATTAATCTTTAATAATACCTAAAAAGTGTTTCTGCTCTAAAAAAAGCAAAACTGGTTCTCAAATTAATTTCGGTACCTTTAAAGCTATATAAGTTAATTAAAATAATACACGAAATTGTGTGATAGAAAAATAATTATAAACATTAATAATTGATTGAACAATAGCGAGACCAAACTACGTCTAGCCTGGGGTAGTGATTAGCGTGTCTATCTGTACTCTTAATAGGCCTCCGCAGACAACGGTAACCATTTACCATCACGAAGAACGAATGTCTGTCTATCACCTAGCATACATCATCTTAACAGTATAAACTATAGGTATCCGTTACACACATCGATATCTTTTTGACGCCTTCCTTACGTTATCTATACAAGGGTTTCCGAAGGGGTAGATAAAGTGTAGCAATAATATTTGTGTGGCGTAGTTTTTTGTAGGGAAATAAGCATGCCCTCCTCCTGATGGTAAGCAGTGACCGCAGCCTGTGGCCGCCTGTAACACCAAAGGTACCGCTCGCGCGTATCGGACGCAGATTTATTTAGGTGCCCATTTTAATTGATTAACCTTAATCAGCAAACTTTCACCGACAGCCTGCGCTTGCGTCGGTCCAGGCTCGCGTTACACGATACCGTCATTGATTAATGTTGGGTACAGGCGCTCCATTGACAAGTGGTCCTACTGCATGTATTGTTAGAAAGGCTCGCACGGATTCAATACCGGCATACACTGTGTATGGTGTGTACTATAAACAATGTTTTCATTAGCTGCGTATTGTATAATTGTACTTAAAAAATAGGTAAAATAGTAGGAGCTTTCGTCTTGAATCCTCCGAATTGAAGAATCTTGTCTCTTGTCTTGTAAGTGGCGTGGATTACTTCCGCCAGAGAAATAGTTTAGGTGCGAACGTGACATATTCAAGCCGTCGCCGTTATTTAAGCACGACTATACATACGCCTTCGAATTTCTTCTCCAACGTAGGTTTCCTCTTGATGTTTCCTTATCCGTACAGCTATCACTATATACCTTCAATAGGGTTATCTTAGGGTGTTTTTGTAGGAATTCGAGAAGATATAATAATAATAAAGATCAAGAGTAAAAAGCTGTGCTATAGCTGCCGCTCTAGACACAGAATGATGTGTAGGAAGATATACTTAAACAAGTATTTTATAAGACATCAAATAAACTAAGGTTCTCATAATAATGCTGGTCTCTTGTGACATAGACATTGTCATAATGTTTTATCTTCATATCACTTGTCTACGGTTCGTCAACTGTCAATCACGAACAGGCATATGATCTGTTATACGTAAGCTCAAGTCCACGCATACATTTGTCTTGGCTCTGATGTTCACGCTCACGAGATATTACGTTTCATCAACGATAAATTATTTTCTGAAAGCAAAACCTATTCGCTATCTCAGAGGGTCATCACCTCAAAAATATATTGTTAGTAATTTATAGTTGGATCGTATTCCTATGCGCCGCCGGCTGCGACTATATCTTCCGCAGCAATAACAAGAGTACATTAAATACAATCAATTGATTTACTATAAGTGGTATTTAGTTCAATGACAGTCATTAGACTGTAGGTGTAGCGGACCGTCTCTTAGCGATATAGGTATTTAATTGAGATTAATATTTTATTTTTATTGAAAGGTTGTTGTTCGTGTTTGGACCATAGGTACGAGTGTCTATCCATACATACGAACCACTATGTCGAGTCTCTTTAGAAGTTGGCAGATAGACTAGAGCGGTTGGCTCGACTAAAAGACCATAATTTCATCATTTCATTCACATTTATCAGTCTGTGTATACATGCGCGCTAGTTCCGAGTACTGTTGAAGTTCCTATCCCCTTGGTATACATATTTAGTACTAGCTGTACTCGCGACTTAGTCCGCGTGGAATTTAAAAAGTACTTCTTTGTTTAGTTTCTAAAATAAATGTAGCCAAAATTGCTTCGTCTCAGCTATCTGCCAGTGAAAGTCCTGTCAAAATTGGTCCAGCCATTTCAGAGATTAGCCGGAATAAACAGACAGACATACAGACAAAAAAAAGGTATTTTAGTATATGTATCGTTATACATTTTATATGCATACATACACCATAGCATCACGCCGAGTCCCTAACGGGGTAGTGCCAGTGCGCCAGTGCGCCAGTTCTCTCTAGACTAACATACCTCTTTCGCTTCGTCCATATTCATCAGTCTCTTCATACATGTTCAATCTTATATGCATTTAGTGAAAAGCGGTAATTTTTAAATTACAAACAGACACTCCAATTTTATTTATTTGTTTAGATTGAATTGAGTGTGTATACAACATAAATTTAATCGGCAAAACTTTTCTAGTAGATATTACAGCTCAGAAGAGAAACGCCTGTTGGATTAGTTAATATTCAAATAAGATCGCTAATTAGTATTCATGGCCTATTCAGCTTAAATAGGTTCTATAATATTTCCGCCTACTATAATCGAAATAATCCAGTGTAGGTCCAAATTGGATTGACAGCGGCATGTGTGGTATTCAGGAAATATGTAAAAGTTTCACTTTTGGGTGTAGGAAGTAAAACAAACTGTTTATATAAATTAAAATCGAAAATTCACGCCTTGCGACTAGGGTATCAGAAGGCGGAGGCAGTGATGTAAAAGCATATTATTTCCCGGGGTATACTTCAGTGCCTACATGAGAAATGGTGAGTCTAGCCGACTCTTGGGAATTACTTCATAATACGTATTAGATGTCCATAGACGTATGCAGGTTTCCTAGCAACGTTTCCCGTCATCGACAAGCTTGTGTAGTATGACAAGTTTCTACTTAAATTGAGGCGTACTCATTGGTAGAATTAACGAGATTTTAATCTGCAACTATGTGCCACCAAACAATCTGCTCTGCTAAACACATCACAAAACTGAAAGACCTAGTAGAGTAACAAATAAAGTTTAGGAAAACTCGGGGTTCTAACTTGCACATCATCAGTACTATAATGCGTCGAGAGAGTAGTCCAGTTGAGCGTAAAAAGTTACTTTGACATAACTCTGTCACCGTAATGGGTTCACTGTACCTACTTAATTGACACTTAGTTCTAACATCCGAGACAAGTAAACAATGATTAAAACTTGTTACCACGCGCCTATCGGCAGAGAAACTAATATACGTCAACACTTTGAAAATGTACTATGTGCTCGGTATAGCTAATTAAAATTTACGAACTAACATAGCGTTATTTATAAGTTCATAAGATTGCAAATTGCATAAAATCCTATATTAAACGAATGCGAGAATAACTATAGAGATGATAGCACCGTATTTAAACATGAAGAAGAGTATAATAAAGTATACGTTATGCGACATTAGTAGATCCTGCAGGAGCAGTCTTCATTTTTGGCTTAAAAGTTACTTCTACCTAACCTAATCTAATGTATGAGCTAATAAATAAAAACATTAATACTCTAAAGCTTTCGCGTAAATAATATTTCTAGTTACTTAAGTAGTTACACGGTAATGTTTTTGAGCTCTTGTCATATATTTTCGGATAGACAACTACGTGATTAGGGGCAAACTGGTATAGAGAACATAACGACAAAGAAAATTCTTAGTAAAGACGCAATATCTTAAGTAAATGCTTATTTAATTAGTTATACCTACATGCTTTATGTATACTTAAATTGGTAATCTTATGTAAATTGTTAGAGATTTTGTGAGTCCTTCCACATGTGTCACCAAAGAAGTAGATAGCGAGCGTCAACACTTCGCCGTGCCTCAAGCGGAGGCTTTAGACGAAATTAATTACATGGTTTTGGTTTCGTAAAAATATTAAATATATGTGCAGTAAAATATTGCAATACGCTAGCTAGAATATAACCTAGTGGCATGAAGGAAACTATACTTAAGTACTGAAAAATTCATTTGAATAGGTCTCTGTAGTTTGATCCTTCTAGAAATTTAAGTCCCAAAGTAACAGGATTCAGGCTTCAAAAAGTTTTTTGATCCTGTCTTCATATGAGAAAGATTATGCTAAGATGGAAAAGACAAGAAAAGTAATTAAAAGATATTATTAAATTTCACGCAATTACATAATGTCTTTTAATTATCCTTAAATATTGAAATTTGCACCTTTTTGCGCCTTGTTCAAGCTAGAGAAGGGAAAATTAGAAAGTTACTAACATAGGTAGACTTTGTTGCATTACTTCTGTGTAATCACCTACATGCTCTCTTGTACTGCATTCCAAGCGATACTTCGCTGTGAGGTAGTAATTATCAATTAACTTCACAACACCTGCTTTTCAACCTTCTTCAGCTAAATGTAGTTGTCAAAGTGTGGATAAGGCTACTTTACTGAAAAAATACATTACCTATAGAAATCTCACCCTAACTATAGCTAGGGCTTGTCCTGCTATAGCTATAAATTAAAGATATATATATATCCTGTTATTATATGCCTTCACACAAATGTTTGTTCCCTGTGGGAATAGAACTCTCGACTATTAGCACGTAACGTGGTCTGATAAAACACTGTGCAAATAAAGCCTTTTGATACAGACTGCCAAGATTCGTGCAATCTTACCGAACACCATACACCACTACTTTAAAATTTGCTTCATTCAATACTAGAAGTCCACCCCCGTGGCTTTCAGAGTATGGTACTAAGAAATTATTTCTTTCAAATAAAACGTTTCGATTCATCTTTCATCTCTTTATTTTCACAAAATTTGGCCCCCTGTTCCTTCAGACCTGTTCTTACAGGTCGACCTTACCGTTGACGGCTTTAGAGGTCCTTCACTAAGACGATCCCACATAACTCCGAACGGGTTATGGGAGACTCACTTGAAACGCCTTCGGTGGTCTCCTCTGTCTGTACATATACTCGTAGCAGAGCTCTGGGTGCTCCTGAGGAACGCACCATTGCACTCCTGCTCTTTGCCTGAGCACGTCCAAAAGACGCTCAACACCGCCCCGAGCGCCCTCTACCAGAGCTAACCTAACCAGAGCCCCACCCTGACTATCCGTAAGCCCGAGTAGTCAACTCTAAGGTGTCATCAAAATCGACTTAATTGGTGTAGAGGATTAAGTGAATTAATAATATTAGCAGAGAATATACATATATCCATATTATACTGGCTGGGCTTTGTGTAAGCCAAGATACAATTAAGCCACGTGTGGACAATTACCATTTCATGTATATTAATTAAATTTTCTTTGCTTTACCTAACTGCTTGCGGAGCTGAAAAAACGAATCGTATATTAAAAATATAACTCTCTCATCTGCTTACAATTTTATTTAATTGTTTGTTTTTGCACAAACAAACATCCTTCACTTTTAGCCGGAGATACGAGTATGTATATATATTTTAGATGCCAACGAGACAGTACTGAAGCATGACTATACATAGGTCTTTGAAGTTCTATTCAAACGTATGTAGGTTTCCTGTCGTTAATTTCCTTCAGTGTAAAGCTCATAGAGTGACTAATGACTGTACTAAAGTTCATAAAAACTCATTGGCACAGACGGGATTCTAACTTGCAATCAACTGTTGTTAAAAGCAACTACTCGAACCACCCGGCCACCATCTATATGTATAATAAAATAAATAAGACAATTCCGTATATAGATCGTTTAAACAGTGGAATAGTATACAAAGTGTCAGTCGCATTTTTTACGATACTCCGAATGTTGGCAACAATGCAAATTAATGGACACCGGAACTTCGTATCAGGAGACAGATTTACATTTCTAAATAATTGAAATGTCTTTAGTATCATTCACAATGCGTTATTAAGTTAAGGCATTACAGTTATCTTTGTAAAAAAAACCATTGAACCAGAGCTTAAAAGTAGCCATTGCCCCGAAGAGTAATCGTCTAGATTTTAATCTTTAATATTATTGAGCACAGCCTCTTGGGGCATGTTTTCACCTAATCCATTTAGATAAAAATCTGTACAACAATCCGCTTAATGGTTTTCGAAAACTCGATTAATAAACACTAGCCAGCTGTAATGTCTAAATTGATGTAGGTAATAATAATAACTTGTGTTCAGTAACCTAAAAGAAAATTCGTTCATCTAAGATCTATAAAAAATAACTAATAAATAATAAGGGCTGACCAAGCTGATGGCTCTGTAGTTTGAGCAGTCCAATCGTGATCCCTTGCCTTTATAGAAAGGCACGATGACTGCTCGCCTCCAGTCGTCCGGAACATCCCAGCAAAGATTGCATAGCAAATAGATGACGTCCCAGACCGCTGGTCCACCGTACTTGATCATCTCAGCCGTAATCCCATCTATTCCCGCAGCTTTTCCACATTTCAGACTTCTTATCGCGCTTACAATCTCTCCCATACTTATTTTATCCGCTATAGGATCCTCGACAGATTCTGTTGCAGGCAGCTCTCTGAGTAGATCAGCGGCACCATCATCATACATATCTTTGTAGAATTCACTCCATCGCCTGAGGACGTCTGTTTTGTCAGTCAGTATGTCATTGTCCTTCGAAATAATCACATTCATCCTACTACTGGCTGTAACACAATTTCTGGACTTCTTAACTTCCCTCCAAAAAAGTTTTGCATTGTCCTTGAAATTATGTGACAGTTTTTCGTCTACAGTCATTTGGAACCTCTCACGCTTCTGAGCGTACGATTTCTCTCGTACGATTTTTTTGCAGGCGATATTTTTCTTTCATCTTTTCTTTCATATTTTCACTTGACCTGGACATAGCCAAAATGTCTTGCCTTGCATCCTTCTTCTTTTTTACTTCTTCTTTCACTTCATCATCCCACCAACCATCGCCATTTTTGGCTGTCCGCCCTTTCGAAATGCCACAAACCTCTTTTGCGGCGCATAATATGCTGGACTTAAGGAACTGCCAGCAAACATCGACACTCTCAAACACATCTTTCGGTGGATCTTCATCTTTCGGTGCATCTTTCAGGCTAGCTGTTCAGATACCCTTTCTTGATATCTGTCTCTAATAGCCGCATCTTGAAGCCTCCAGCTTTTGATGCGGTCTGCGACTGCAGAACAGGGACCCCCAGCGCGGGATCGCCAGCCCGCGAACAGACCCCTTATCCTAGTTATAACTAGGAAGTGGTGCGTTCCCAGGTCAGCTCCCCTGTACACCCTGGTATCCATCACCTGTGTTCTGAGTCGCTGATCTATTAGAAACAGATCTATCATGCTTCGCTCATTTTTCCGTTCCCATGTATACTGATGAATCCTTTTGTGGTCGAACATGGTGTTCGCCACAAAAAGGTCTCTCTCCATGCATACATCTAATATCAGCTTGCCTGCCTCGTTCACTCTCTTATCACCATACTTGCCGAGTACTGCCTCGTAATCCTTACGGGCTGTCCCGACCCATCCATTCAGATCACCACAAATAATCAGCTTTTCATACCCTTCTTTCGTCTCTAGAACATTACTCACACATTCCCAGAACTTATTCAGGTCGCAAGTGTCCGCTGAGGCCACCGGAGCATACACCGCGACTAAAAATAGTCGTGTAAGGCCTATTTTAAAGCGAGCCCAAATAAGTCTGGGGCTCACCGCATCATAACTTATCATACATTCTGCCAAGCGGCTGGATAGTAGAATTCCCACTCCCTGGCAGGCGTGCTCGGTGTTTGCCACTCCTGACCACAGCACTAAACTCCCGCCCGGGAGTTCGTCTACTCCACTACCCTTCCGCTTGGTTTCAGACAAGCACACAACATCTAACTCGCTCTCTGTCATAACATCGATCAATTCGTTCATCTTATCAGCCATACCTCGTCTTACATTCCATACACCCATCCTACACTCCACTTCCCGCCGTGAGGCACTCCGCGTGATGGGTGGCGCTCCCCATCGCCGCACTGTGCTGGATTTTTCGTACCAGCGGGGACGGACTGGTGCGCGTCGCCTCGGGGGCACGCCCTAGTAGCCGTCCGGCTTATGCGCATCGAGTGGAATTGCAGCCCTCTGGGCTGGCAGGAATCGCGACGTGCACGCTTCCACTGAGATCCCCTAAAAACATTGCGCGACTCCAAATATAGAATACTGTAAAGGGTGCAGAATGTTAATGACACAGTTGTGTCGCCGAGTGTACCACTATAGTATATACATACATAGTATTGTATGCATGCTTACATTAGTAGCACCATTTAATTGTTCACTAGTTATGTAAAGATTATGCTTCGATTGCGTAAGCTCATTGGGAAATGTGTTGTTTATTGTTTTACGAACTTACGCCTAACTCTTTACTTTTAACCCGCTTCTTGGTAATATGAGTGCTTATTAACATTTTAGAGCAAGAATGCTACCAGAAATTCTAACGTTGAATATATCGATTGATTATGTTAATTGGAAGCCTAAAAAATAAGGGGCGGGATATGTTTAAAAATTATCCATTCTTAGGTACAACTTTTATCTTGTAAGTACATATTTTCACGAAAAGACTGAGGCCAGAGATGTCACATTTTTGAAATTTTTTTTGCATGCCAGAATAGGACAGGCTTAGACAGTGATCCATCTAATCCCTAGTATCAATTATTATATAATAATTACCTTTTTGATGCTCTATTTACTATTTGGGTACAGCAATTACTTTCTAATAACTTAGCGTTTTCAGTAAGCAGAATTAATTCTCGTTTGCGCAATTCATAATTGCTTCTACAAATATAATTTATATTCGAATGTTGAACAATGTATTTTTTATAATAGGAAATTCTGAAAAAAATTACAGTGTTCACTCCTGAATTTGAATCAAAATTAAAACTCGATAAACCCTTGTATGTATCTGGTATTTAGCATCAGAAAGTGCACGGCTTGCGGTAATCGCAGTAGCCAGAGGTTAGCCAAGCATGCGACATGCCGCTTATCTTGCTGGCGCAACTAAGAAATTGCACCTTATCTATTTACTAATACATCGTTCCATGCAAATAAGACTCGTGTTCAATCTCACTACCATCTCTTTTGTTGGGTAAGGTTGATTTAAATATGGGAAAATGAGTAAAATTTTTTGTGAAGAAATTATGAGATTCTGCGCGTTATGCACATTCCTTTGTACCGACGAACTAGCTGGAATGCCTGCGATTAATAGGCACTTGCCTATTAATCGCACTTGCACGTATGATTTCTCTCAATATCATATTGCATAGTCTACCATAGCGTGAGAGTATATTCGGTCTTGTTTCGGGGCCATCATTATTTATATTATAAAATGTGATTATGTGTCGGATTGTTCGACATTTGAAGTTCGCACGACGCAACTTCTATTATGTCGGGAGTGAAATGTGTTACGCCACTCTCTATTGGGACTGGCCCATTGGTATGTTTGTGCCTATATTTTTTTCCTTGGACGGCGAACATGAAAAAACGTAATCCATAGGCATTAGCTGTGGGTCCATGCAGCCGTTCACTTTGAATGGTATCTCATTGCAGATCGAACGAATAGAAAATTATATAAATTGCTTCTCGTGATACGCGCTCCGGCCGCCCGCTCCACTTTTATGTTCCATTCGTGAACAATTTATTGTTGCAAGTAACAAAATATGATTTTTCGTACGATAGATCATCGGCCTCACTATTATACATTAAAATTATAATTATTTTAGGATTTAATATCATTTATTTCAGACTCTCAAGGACGGGAACGTTAATAGTACTCGAAACCGACGAGCATGTATGAAGAGACTGATGAATGTGGACGAAGCGAAAGAGGTATGTAAGTCTAGAGAAAACTGGCGCTCTATACTCTCTGCCTACCCCGTTAGGGACTTTGCGTGATGATATGTATGCTATTTGTGGCCCGGTATTTTTTCAATAAATAGGTTTTTCGAACTCCTTCTGCATTTTCTCTTTCATTCCTACTGAATTGCAACTTCGAGAGTCTATGTGTAGTACAGTGCGGAAAGGACGCCGAAGGTATGAGTTGAAAGAAGAAGGTATGAGTTGAAGTTCAGATCTTTTGTTTTGTTTTTTTTTATACAACTAGAGTAGAGGTAAGCAAGTGGCTTCACCGAAAAGCTCGTGGTATGACATCTCATATGTGATTCGTGATATTCATTCATCATCTTCGTCATCGGGCACCACGGCTCGATACATAAATAAATACAGAAGTTTATAAATAAACAGGTTTTGCATACACATAAGAGTTCAACTATTTCCATTATGCATCTAGTGCTTTATAGTCTGCACCAGGCAGAAGAGACCATTAATCATAAACAAATAGATGCAGCTAATAACGTTATTATCGTCTTAAACTTCCGCAAATTGAGCGTTCGTGTTAAAATCTCATTAGCACCCCGTACGTGTTTTGAATAGAAGCATCCACCTGCCGGCCTGGTCTGCAGTGGTCATTACATTCCAACTGCATGCAATTCGACATTCCGCACCTTTCATCTCACTCGTTTTATTGATAAAGAAATGAGACGACGATATCATACAAATTAGTCTGTACAGAATAGCGTATTAGTTGTAACCCTGAGGGCAAATAGCGCGCGCCCATTAATCAGACACTCAATAGCCATGTTATGGACAATTAATGCGCGATAACTCATCTGCGACTTGGTTGCTAGACGATAGCTTACGCCTATTATTAGATTTAGCTTGGTTATCCTGTGTAAGAATTTGAAAGTGCTCTCAGTAGTCTAATTTAGAGGGAGTACAGATTAAGCATTGTACACTATGGGATTTTTTTTGTTAATGATTTTTTACTTAAATAGAGTCAAACTATACTTTATTTTACAAATTTCGAGTTGAGATTCTATGATTTGTTTTCTTTTGTTGGTTTATTTGGTAATCTGAGTCTTAATGCTTAAAAATCAAAATATTTTATTCAACGTAAGGGACACAGGGAACACTTATTGAACGTCACATACTGAATATAAAGTAAAGTGCTTATAGCATTGTGATATTGCGGAGACGCCGTACATGGGTACACTGTGTGACAGCATAGTGGTGGCCGAATGGTTCTAGAAGTCGCCTGCGACATAAAGATTAATGCCGACTGTAGCTATGAGTCACAATAGCTTTACAGTTTAAGAAAGCTTCGAGAACAATCTGCATATGTACTAGAAATGAATTCATATATATATGTATTAGTCGTGCTTCAGAAACGTGGATGGAGTCGCCATCTATCACGTTGGTACCTATAATATATCTCCGGCGAAAACTGAGCGTTCTACACACCCCTGCCTACTCTGCGAGGACTATATGATGACGTGATATGTTTTACATTAACTACAGTGACACTAATGTTAAGCGTTATACTGTCATAAGTAATTAAAGTGACTGGCGGCATGACAATAATTTGACAGTTTCATCAGAAACTAAAATTGGCGAAAGTACCGATAGTTTTTTAAGAACACAATCTACTTTCATAAAATAATGCAGAGTGGTTAGGGTAAAACTGGCGCTTTATTGAAGCTGTGTAGTATTTTGCACATAATACCTGAATTGTATAAAAAGCGTTTGAGGAGACAAGCATGTCTAATTCATTTAATTCAAGGGCACCATCTATAATTCTCCATATTCAAATTTTCCTTGAATGTATTCCGCTCGGTAAACAGATTAAAATAAACTATCGCGTTGATCAGGAAAATTACATATCTGTGGAACTAAACCTGACAGCTTTCATTCATGGTGGTATGTTTCCCCTGCCTCCTCTGTCTGCCTTAATAAGTGTTTGATGTAATCGCAGAGCCACGATTTGGATAACGGTCTATTTTAATTCATTTATTATTTGCTGTCACTTTGAGAATGAATAATCATAGTTTACTTTCCCTATAATAATCTCATATATATAGCCTTAACCAGCTGAGATACCAGAGTATACATTATATGCAGAAATATATTCAATTTATTTTATTTTGAACCCATAGCTTCGCTTTTTACAGAATATAACATAAAAACAAGCTCTGTCTCTTTTTGACATCTGTCCTTAAACAGTTATGAGACCATTTTACATCTAAATCTTAGTTACTTATATACATACATAGTGTTGGCTTAAACAAATTCCTTTTTATTAAAAACTCTCTCTACTCCCAGAAAAGTAGTGGTTTAATTTGAGTTCATTTTATTCTTATTATTAATTTAGTTTCAGCTAATTTTTAAGTCGTGATCGAATCACAAATTAGAAATTTAGGGCCGCAATTAAGATTTTTTAATTACTTTTTTACGGAACATAAACAACTCTATCAACTTTGTATCCGATTGCTTTGGCGTTTCCGATCAAATCGGACAACGGAACTAATCGGATTAGCGACAGACGTGTTTAATGTGATACGAATAGCCTTATTTAGATTAATTCAGTGTGATAAATGAAGATCACGGGTGAAAGCCCGGACTCAATGCGGAACGGTCTTTTGTTTCGTATTCTGATATGGGATTATCTTTTTTTTATGAAATCGGCAAGATTTCATTATGAAACTGATGATTTGTAAGTCTGGCGAGGACTGGCTCCCCTTTCTTTGAACGTAGGGAGTCGACATTAGATACCCTTACCCGGTTACCCTTGTGTAAATGTCGTACCTTTGGTGGTAAAGTAAGTACTTTTAGGAATTTAACTATACGTGTGACAAATGTTTCTGATACAAATCCATAAAATCGTGTTTTTGATGTAACTTTTATAAATGTTTACAAATATTCATTGTATTCATTATATCATGGAGTAGGTACTTAATATATACCTATTAGGCACTTTCTTATTATAGCCCCATTGAAACCTTGAAAATATGTCTACAGAATGGAAGTATCTGAGTCACTTTCAGCTACTGGAGTATTCTTGCTCAGATTTTTACTGCCCATCAAGGCCGACATGGCCCCATTCACTTTATTACCCGCAGTTATCCTTCTTTCTATGTCTTTTTCATACTTTCCATCTCGTGTGAAGATACTTCCTAGATTTACCGATATAACACACTCAGTCATTTTTTCATCTCTGTCGATTACCAGGCATTAGTCTTGCCAGCGTTTAGGTGCAGCCTCTTCTTTTCACATTCTTTTTTCATTATAGTAAATAGTGTCTGCAATTCGCCCTCTGATAATGCCAGTAAAACTGCGTCATCTGCGTATAAGAGGCAGTAGACCACAAAGTTTCCCATGTTCACTCCAGATCCGTTCGTTCTATAGATTTCTTCTAGACAGTTATCTAGATATATAATGAAAGCGGACATGACACACCCTTGTTTGACCCCCGTCTTCACATCAAACCAGGGTGACATCTCACTCTCGACTCTGACCCACGCCCGTGCGTTATCTAGAAAATCTAGAAAACTTAAAAAATAAACCCGTGAAATCAGTATATAGTGATAAAATAAATAAATATGCTCACGCCTTCCCACAATCACTATATAGTGATCTATAAAATAATAATAATATATCCTCACGCCTTCCCACAAGGGTCCGCGAAGGGGTAGGCAGAGGTGTATAGGTAATACCCACACACCCACTTTCCGCCAGAGGTATATTAGGTGCCAACGTGACAGATGGCGAGTCCATCGCCGTTACTCCAGCACGACTATACATACGCCTTTGAATTTCTTCTCAGACGTATGCAGGTTTCCTCTCGATGTTTTCCTTCACCGTTCAGCTCGTGGTGTGACTAATCACTGTACTTAAGTTCAGAAAAACTCATTGGTACAGTCGGGATTCGAACTTGCGATCTTTGCGTCGCAGGCAACTGCTCGAACCACTCGGCCACCACGGCTATATAGTGATCTAAATAGTGATTTCACGGCTTTATAGTTTAAAAAACTCTTATAAAGTAGTATAATAATGACGTGGTACGATTAGTCGTCTGCGATGCAAATATTGCAAGCTCAAACCCAGACCTTGATATAGACCAAAAACTTATTTATTTTACTTATTCATGTCTTAAGTCTTTAATTCTTTAAAGTGTCACAGAAAGGTTAGGCAGGGGTATGTTTATTGGCAACTAACTTTCGTCGGAGCTATATTTGGGCGCTACATATCACGGTTTTTCAATCACAACTAAGTATACATGAGTGAATTTCTTATCATACTTACTTAGGTTTCCTCTTGATATTATTCTTCAATCCCGCGTATGATTCACCTTACTTAAGATAAGAAACGACGACGGGATATACAAATATAAATATCATATACAGTTTATTATATACACTAAATACTGACAATGGATAAACGGAATAACAAAATGTGTAATTTATAGTTTTAAACTAACATTGGAAAGTGGCAGCAATTTGCGACAAGTGGGCCACTCTACCGCACATTATTAACCGTTTATGAAAAGTATCATTCATAGACGAAATATAGAATACGAGTGAGTTTGTTGCTTAGCGGGATGGTTTTGGTTCCGTATTTAATTATGAAGAATTTTGTGTACTGTGACGTTTGTTTTCATTTAGACAAAATTGTAGGTAGATATATTATTTAAATTCATGAAAATATAAATACACAAGTATTAAACGCTAAGTCATCACCCTAACCTTTTGGGCAATGGAAGGAAGTGAGCATAGCTACCCACACCTACTCGTAGCATAAGCAGCGTGTAAATTTTGACATCGGATAGGTATTATGAAACCTTTTAATGCATTTTAAAGGAACCCCAGAAAGTGCTAGTAACAAGAGTAGGTTGACGCTAAATGCACGACAATAGAGCACGTTGACAGTCATTAGTGATGGACGCCGCCAATTTCAGCATTATTTTTAAAGCCAGCCGTTATCATTAACTGTAATTTCGGGACATTTCACGAACCGTTAGATAAGCTAGGTGCTCATTGCGGATTCCACAAACTTGACTGCGATTTTATAGTTCCCATAAAAACATATTACTACCGTGATCTCGTGACAACCCAGAGACAATCAGAATGTTTATACTAAGAGGCTATCTGACTATATAGGGACGCCTAGAATAATTAATTTGATGCGGGATTTTATTTATTGACCATTTTATTACTTGGATATTTCCATGTTTGAGAAGTTCATTTACTTTTGAAACTTTATTACGTTCATTTAATTTATGTATCGCATTTCTTTGCAGCGAATGTCCCTAAATTAGACGTAGAGATTCACTTTCCCGCCTAAATCGCTGTCATTGTCAACGAGCCGGTGGCATGGCCGCCACTCGGCCTCAATGCGATTTGTTTTGATGATCCCGCGCAATTAGAGTAAAACGCTACTAAACAGTAATTTGAACGAGTTTCCCGTGCTTAACGCACCATGTTACTTTCTTTTTAGCGAACTTTAGTCAAGAGGTTAAATAGACTGTAAACGCTGCAGCTACTGTTACCAAAGACGTTTTAGTTTTTTATACTGTTTTTCCTAGCGCTGGATCCAAGGCACATTAGAAGTAGTTATCGACTTGATTGGCCCATGCAGGCACGGCCCATGAACGCAGAGCCAAATTTCGTGAAAAATTTCTACCTACGAGCGGCTTCCTTTTAATAATATACAATTTATTTATAATTAATCAAAGCAGCATTGCAGTAAATGCCTACTTTAAATATTTTTCTGATAAAAATTATTATTATTTTAAGACTTTGGACCTGAAAGATGAAAATGAACGCGCAATCGCGAAGGGTATAGCATCATATGACCGATATCAGCTAGGTTATGGTAACAGCTAACCATCAACAAAATACCTATTGCAAAAATATCATCATCACTTCCTACTTATTAAACCTCTGCTTGGTGCATAATACATGATTTGCATTACTTGACAATAATATCTCAGCGAGAGTTTACGCTCCGAGTAATCGGAGTGAATGCTCGGCTATTATATGCAGTCACTTTCGTCAACTAATAGCCGGAGCCGAGCTGACTCATCAATTCCCATCCACTTAGGATTTCCATTGCAGTGCACATAAAGAGTTGTTAATTCTAGAGCGGATTAATAAAGATTAGAATACTTTATATGGGATACCACCAGAGTTTATAACAATGAGGTGGCAAATAAGCACGCAGCCCGCCTGATGGTAAGTGGTTATCGCCGCCTGTTGACGCTTTTAATATCTTCTCGATGTCCCACAAGGGTCCCCGAAGGGGTAGGGTGTAGTAGTACCCATGGATATATACATCCATATATATACATATATAAGTATGATGAGAAAAAATTATAAAGGATAACTGTAGGAAATTAAGTGAATTGGACCATGTCGTCTATAATGGGTAGTAAAAAGAATGCTCGAGCAGCTGTACACAACGCGATATTGGTGCCTGCTTTATTATCCTCACGCAACTTATAGTACCGCAGCAAATCCTGGGTACCACTCCCTTCTAAAAATGTGCGGCGTAACGATGCTTAGATCGAGTCCACAATGAAGAGATTCGCAAAACAACTGGCGTGAACGAGGGTACGATTGTAATTTACGAAGCATGGCATGTTACGCTGGTTTTGCTACGCGGGTTGGTTTTTTCAATTTGTGTCTCTTTTGCAATACGGTGTGTAATTTTTCCGTGTATGTTTTCTTATGACTTAAAATTTTGTTGAGCCGGTTTCTTCAGATTCAGTTTTATGGTGCGACAATCAAATTTCGAATGCGCAGTGTTTACAAAAGCAATATAAAAAGAAGTAAAATTGTGATGGCAATACAAGACGTATTGCCATCACAATTTTACTTCTTTTTTTTTCTTTTTTTTTCTTTATTTTTGCATATTATGCAATTGCATAATATGATGTTTTCGTTTACTTAAATGTGAATATTAATTCCGTATTTGACACCACGCGCCGTTTTAATAAAAAATAATTATGCATCACAGTATATAAAGAGTTGTCGGTCTCTGTATACATTACAGGATAAAATCGCATCTTCTTAGAATGGCGTCTCCTTTGATTGGAGCCATAGACATTTGAACGAAGACCGATGTGCGAGTACTGACTGGTATTTTTTTGACAGGTATTCAAAGATTATATGCTGCTTATTTTTAAAGTGCTATCTTTACTCATCAGTTTTTATTGCATTCATAAAGTTTTACAATCTTTGCAATGTTTTATGTGGGTTTAACATACTTTTTTTTTATTTGACCATCCCTGTGAAGATTTATAAAGATGTCGAAGTGTACGGTTGATCTGATGCTGCATGGTAACAGTTGTCTATGGACTTTGTAATACCAAAGTTTTAAGTAATTTTGTTGTCTCATTGTGCACTTTTCATTGAGTGATTGATTTATAGCTACATTGAAATGTGAACCTCATTTCAATTGAGTGAACCTCAATTAGGTTTGCTAATGTAATAATAATTTATAACATATAGGTATTTCGGCTGACGAAGATGCCTATTATGTCTATCTACTGCTTAAAATCGTTTCCGAAAACCCCGAGATGCATTAAAATTAGTGACACCGCGTTTGTTAATACAATATGTTATATAAAAGATGTAAGAGCTTAACATTTATTCGATTGAAGGACTAGTATATATGACAAGAAATAAATAATACAGAAACAAAACAAACAGAGGTATCTTAATATATCATTATATCAACATTGTGTTAAGAGCAATTTTACTGCAATGCAGCATCCTATAATCCCATACTGTCGCTCGGCCCAGCAGCTCGGTTTTTGAAAGGTGTGGGCATAAAAAAGACAGGTGATTTCTTTCGTTTGTTTATTGTAACAATGAGCACATCTGTGGTAAATTTAGTTTATATTAAATATGTGACGTTCAATAAGTGTTCCCTGTGTCCCTTACGTTAAAAATATTTTGATTGATTGATTGATATAACAGTCCCTTAACTATTTATATGAAATTGCATAATGAGAACAATTCACATCGTTGAAGAAATCAGCAAGTAAAATTTAAATACGCAGAGGCGAAAGTAATATGTAATAACAAATGCTAACAAAGTGCAGTCCAATGCATTGTACATACAGTCGCGCACACAGCACTCACGGCATCAATATGGAGGTACAATCATCTAGATACAGAGTCGCGTGTACTCGGTCCATTCGTTGTTCCTGTACGCGCTATCTCAAGTGACTGGTGTACTGTTGGACACTCAAGCACGAAACTTACTATTTAATTTAATTGTGTCCAAGAGGGCTATAGCGCCGGGTATGATCGTACTGTTTGTGAGGTTATAATCTTTTATATCGGTGTTCTCTGTAACTCTAGATGGGGTTTTGTCTTTACCACGACAATAGACATAGCATCTTTTTCCCTTCGGAGATACATACCGATGCTAGCTAGCGCAACAAATGACGTATTGTCAGCGTTGAAAGTCTTCTCAAACAAACAAATAACGATATTTTCCTTCAGCGTATAGCTCGTGATGTGATAAATCACTGTCCTTGACTTCAGAAATATTATTGGTGCAGAGGATTAGGATTTGAAGATGCAATCTTGACTTAAAACATACTTACTACTTAAAAACTAACCAGAACAACGAAAAAACAAATTATTTATTTAGATTCGAAATAAGTAATTGTTTGTGTTCGAGATTGTACTCTGTGAACACTTTCATTTGCAGGCCCTTGTTTAGCTCGATTATTGTTAATTTGTATCGACTGTTATATCAGTAGTGTAATGTATAATTTATTATACGCATCACCATACGATCCCCAAAGGGCTAAAAGGTGGATACCACATAACGGAGTAATATTTTAAAAGCTACGTTCGGGTGGCGTTCTTGTAGCGAAATGTTTTAGACCAATTTTTACTAAACCTCGTGGTGTAAAAAAAACACTGTACTTAAGTTCAAAAGGAATTTGTAGGCACGAGTATTTTAATGCTCGCATAAATATCTTATACATAAGCCAAATACCTGGGTGTGATCCTCGATCAACGCCTTTCTTTCCGTCAACACGTAAAGGCGGTACGCGCGCGAGCCGCCTTCGCGCTCGGTAGACTTGGTAGACTAAACTCTCATTGAAATCCAAGGCGAGGATTTACACGACGTGCATTCGACCAATCATGACATATGCGGGTGTAGTGTTCGCACACACTAGCAAGTCAACACTTAACCCCCTGCAAGTGCTCCAAAGCCGGTTTCTCCGGAGAGCCACAGGTGCCCCGTGGTACATGCGTAATAGTCAACTCCACGTTGACCTCAAAGTCCCCACTATAAAACAGTTTTTGAAAAAACTGTCCAAACGTCATTTCGATTCTGCTGTAAATTACCCCAACCCCCTCGTCGTATCGGCCCTCCTACACTCGATACACTCCTTCCCTTATCTCGAAGATAAGGCGTCCAAGACATACCGTCATCGAACCGGATGACGACATAACGGTCCTCCAGGACGCCCGACAAAAACATACCAACACTACACAAAACCGACCACTGTTCCGCCCTCGCCGGCGAGGCTCGACGCGAATAAGCCGTAATGTTCCCCCCCGACCCCCGCCGCAAACGCCGGCCCACGCCGAGCCAGACGCGCAAATCCCGCCCCCAAATAATATTTAAATAATATTACCAGTCCAGCCCAGCTCCCTTGCTCGCGATCCAGCAACGCCCTAAGCCGAGGTTCGTACCCCACAGGGGGTGCCCTTAGCTGTGTTGCTTAGAAATAAAGTGCCTGGCTGGAGGCCTAGGTCTCGCCATTGACCGGTTAAGTAGCAAAAGTTCCCGGAACTCACGCTACGAGAGACAATACAAAAAAATAAAATCTTATACATGAATAATGACCAAACGTGATTGTCAAATAAGAGAAAGAACATACACAGAAAAACTCTTTCCGACTAGGACTTAATCAGGTTAGATCACCAGAACTATTATTAAGAAGAGCTTTGTTCGCAGAAGATACTCTTTTTGTTGCCTCTAGTAGCGAGTTCCAGAATCTTTTCACTGGTAATTGAATACCAAGGCTTGCGGCCTATAGAGCTGGTCTCTCGCCTCAAGCCGTTTCTGGTTCACCAGCTAGGGAGCCGGGCTGAACTGGAAAATTGTTTGCAAGGCTGCAAATTGTTCCTCCTTTATGCTGCTAGCGTAGCGATTTCTCTCAGCATAACTATTATCGGTCGTACGGTCTGGTTTCTACTACGAAGAACTGTTTCTTTGAGTGCTAAATATCGTGCAATTACACACAATCATTAGTAAGAAGCTAATAACTAGAATAGGAGCTAATTACACACAAGTTGAAAGGTACCGGGCCAACAACATTAACGATACAGGGAAAAAGGTTAAAACATACCAACTTTGACAAAATTGTTCGACAAACCATTATATATCGCACTTATTATGCTTACAATTATTCAGTTCTAAAGTATTTCTTCTTATAGATATTATCTGCAAGCTAGATTCCATTTTGTAAGCTAATATTGCAAATGCGATAACTAAGTCATTTATGTGCTTAAAGGGGTGACAGACTCTTTGTTTCTACAACAAATGCCATCTACAGTCGCAGATTGAAACGATAGCTCGCTTTGCAAACGCACACGCCGCAAATGTACAAAGCGCTCGGGAACCGATTGTGCCAAAGCTCCGCATTTTGCGTAACAATCAAAGCATAATTCATAATCACAGCTCTAGACCGTGTAATTATTATCAAAGTTGTTTTGTGTGAGCTAAATCGATGCACGTTCGATTTACGTTAATAATCGCTTATGTAATAATTTGCAGGTTATTATTGGTTTCTTCGTTCTAGTCGATACTATAATAATTGGCGTACGTTAGTGCTTTTGAAAGTTTGGCGTTGTAAAATAGCTTAGCTCCGTCATGCCGTGATTTATTGTGAGGAACTTTCGGTTTTACCTCATCAATAATTTAAAGTTGAGTACGCTTAATGACCGTTTATATTTAAGAGTAATTGGTAGGTTGTGTATTCACTCTCTCGTCGGGTTATTTAAGCGGTTTAGGTATTTTCATAGGTTAGTCATATCCTGACGGCTTAGAAAATACGAAATAATAAAGGCGTTTCTATTTACCGCGCTTGTTTATAAACCACAGCGAATGTTGTCTTGTTGTTACCGCAGTTTTACCTCACAATATGTCAATGGGTTGTGGTTTCGCGATGCGCGGAGCTTGGGGCCATTGCTATCATTATAATATTAAGAGTGTGTATGGGATGGACGTATATGACGTCTATTGTCTCTCTCTTTCGCACTCTGTTGGCAATAACGCGTCATGGTAAGGCCCTTGCTCGGGAACACCTCTATTCATAGACGCAATGATGAGAATTTCACTCTGCCGCGAGTAAATGATTGAATATGAACTTTCGATTGCGGTGAATGTGCAAGTAATCTGAGCTTTGGTGCGTTGGAAAGCGCAGATATTGCTTTGTCTGCGAACTACTGATTAGATATGCCTGTTTAATATCCATTCTCGGTCGTAATAGGTCTCTGCCAACGATAGCCCAACAGTAAAATCTGATATAGCTGTATAAGTATATAAATAAAAGTATAGTGAGCCAAATTTTTATTGAAACTGTCTTGGGTCGTTCCAAATAAAAATATTGTTAGCAAATGCAACCGACATTTTAGGATGAATCATTGCATGAATTAACTTGTTGTGAAAAAGTGCATCGCTTTCTAAAACTTGTGCAGTATCTAGGTTAGATACCATATCTTCCTTATTTTAATGTTCATTCCGTGCGGACATCCCGCACTTGAATAAATTAAATAGAGTTGTTATCGATACTGCCTTCACGATTTCCGATACGGTTGTCAGAATATACACAATCGATTTTGTATTTATAAGAATTGCGGCAATAATAACAATTTTATACGAGACTTATTGTTTTTTGTGTGTTTTTAATATTTGTATATACATAGACTTTAAAACAAACAATTATGGTAGTCATATTAGGTAAGTGAATCGAGAAGGCGCTTACGAAATTAAGATTGCAGGTTCGGACGCCGACTGTACCAATGAGATTAAGTCCTTAACTTAAGTACAGTGATAACTTAATTCCGTGAGCTAAGGGTGAAGGAAAACATCAAGAGGAACAATATTGTATACGTTTTTAAGCTTTGCACGGACTGACTGACTAACCTCGCCATCAGTCACGTTGGTACCTCAAGATCTCTGACGATATGAGAGTGTTATTATGTCTCTACCTCATGGGATAAACAGGAGAATAACAGATCTTTCGAGATAACTCTCACGTTATCCACATTCATCAGTGTCATACATTTTCATACATACCGGTTTCTAGTAAGTATCAATAGGTTGTTAATAAAATACAATCGATTAACTGATTTTATCGAATTAAGAAACTGCTTTATTTAGGTTCAAAGGCTCTAATTGTTTAATACATTGGTATGTTAATTGGTTAATTACGGACGACGTTTGGCTACCGAATTTTATACAATTTAAGTAACCGTTCGTAAATCTCCGTCCCTGAAAACCTTTTACGAATAATTTAATTTAATTATACCGCGCTGTTCTCAATTTAGGCACATAAATGTGACAGTAAAGCATTTAATAGTTCGTCCGATGAACCAAACAGCTCGGCTCCAATGCGACATTAATTGCAAATATTACCTCGCCCCTCCAACAGATTGTTCTCGATTTTGCCAAAGAAATATTATCTTTTAATTAGAATCGAGTAATCGATTTATCCAGATCAAATACGGCCGCTTGTCGACGAAATTTGAGCGTCAAGAAAGCGAGACGAATTTTTAATTAAAGGGTTTTCGAAGCCAACTAAATATTTTCTTTCAAGAGATTTATTGAAATATTTACAAAAACAATTTTGTCGTTTCCGATATTATGGTGAGGTTTATTTAGCGCTTATAAAATATACTCTCATTAAAAGAGAATGAGGCAATTCAATGAGCTAGCTAGGACATATGAATAGAGCGGCATCATTTTTAATGGCTCCATCCACTTTGGTGCCTCGTATTTGTTATTATATTCGTGAAACCCGCAGCGACGGATGCGTGTCTGCTTCTCAACGCGGCTTCTCAAAGTACACACACTTTACAAAGCAAAGTATTGTTGTTTGAGAGTACCATTCATATATCGCCATTGTTTCATTTTGGTGTTTAAATACGGAGTTCCTTTCAAGACGTCTGCTGGGAGTGCGGTGTGTTGTCATGGGTATACTTCAGCTGTCAACGTGACTGACGTACACACATATATGCTGGTAGAGAAAGCTTTCACAACATGGCCCACTTCTGTAAAGATTCTTTAATAAAAGATGGACAGGAAATAGCAGGCATATGTTTTACTGTAGACGGAAAAGATAAAAAGAAATATATATTTTAATATTTGATCAAGAAACGTGCATGACTAGATGTGCCTCGTGGTTTCACCCGCGTCGAATTTGATTATTCGTTCCCTTGAGTCGTAGCGTGATGATGATATAATTATATATAAGAGGGCTATCTAATGCAGAAACTATCTCAGGACTACATTCGATTTATAAATCGCATTCAAAAAACATAGATAATCTATAAAAAGTTATATCTGCGAAAACACTAAGGGGTTGCATTTTTTTAGGTTGTTCAGCCATCTAACTGTGATCGCGAGTCTACATTGCGTTCCTGCACTGATTGATATATGTACGTGTACGCGCTGTTATAGATCTCCTTGTACAGGCCTCCTGAGGCAGCATACATCTAAACTCGATTTTATACGTGGCTGTTTATTTTGTATTGTGTTAGCCTCAAGGCATGTTTGTACAAATTAATCAAAATTATCTTTTATATCTCTGCCACTGTACTGCGCGCATTGTGTGAACGTATAAGATTGCTGTGTTCGATTGTACCCGATGGACAAATTCTTAGTCACTAAATGTTCGTTTATCTTCATAATATACAGGTACATTAAACTAATAATAAACTGAAACCCGACTACGAATATAACTAGATAGGACTAGTAGTACGATGTTCGTAAATCATTAGTTTCCAGTATTACTTAGAAACCGAGACAAATATTACTATTGTATGGCGGAGCAGCACTCTGCCATACAGTAGTTGGACTGGGCCGGTACACAAGAGGGTCCATATAAATAGTCACTTCAATATAAATTTAACTTTTATTAAATACCATGAACATTACTTAAAGCTTTTGATAGAATTTGTTACAGGTTCCGCATTGACTTAATGCGGCATTGGCCAGGAGTTGGGTAGGGTCAAGGACCTAGGCAGGGCACGGCTCGCCGGGCAAACTCCACCTTTAAAGCCAGTCTTCACAGCCACATGCGTGTCTTTTGAATCTGTGTATATTGTAACTGCTGGTTCAAGAAGATCGCAGATGGCTCGCTCTTCAATTGCTAACGCACGAGGTTTGGTTCCGACTATGAGTTCACCCGGTCACTTGTCAGAGGCAGTCTGCGTGTAATATAATAAGGGCAAGTACTAGCGTCGTGCGCACGCGTCTGCGATAACGACTGCACTTCTCTGGCGACCTGTGAGCACTGTCCCTAATGTGCGTGGGAAAATTACCTGTCATGTCCAGGGAATTGTAGTTTTTTTTATAACTTTGGTATGGTGATAATGGGAGGCATAAGCAGATTTCGTGGAATATAAACGTCTTAAAGGTAATGTTTGTGAGAGTTTAGATAAAATTGTATCTGTTAAGGTAAACGTGGCTGTTCCCCGCTAATGGCCATTGGCCAATAAAGGTATTTACATTGACTCTAAGACTTGTTTCAGTCCCATAGGTATACGGTTAGCTTAGTTAGGGGACTAAGTTGTCCCTTGAGTATTTAGATCTTTTAAACTAATAATGATTTTTATAAATACAAATGCGATGAATACATTCCGATAGCCCGGTGGTATTACGTACGGTAGTATTCTGTAGACGATATATATTTTTGAGGTATGCCCGCACCTCAGATATATTTGGTTAGGTGGAGTTGCTATATTTGTTGCATAAGGAACAAACGTGTACCGCTTCTACTAGCACAGTTATTCCATAAGGAGTTAAAGTAACTTAATTATACACTTAAGTAGTGCAACATATCTACATGCTATTATGAAATGTCAATCAAATTCTAGAGAATCCGCTGTACCCTCAATTTGTGCTGCTCTTATAGCACAATTCGGATTCCGGTACTGCGTACAAGATATCGAGTTTAGTAGACGCGTACTATCGATTACCCAAAAATAGGTAGTCGTACATGAAATAGGTACCTAAGCATACCAATCCTACCTACAATATTGTGTAAACATTCTTCCCTCTAATGTTGTTAGCGCTTACATCAACAGGAAAAAGTGTATGCGTTTCTGTGCAACTGCGATGAGTTCTCAAACAAACAAGGTTTTATTTCTAAGTTCGGAACTAGTCTGCTTTACGTCCCGATATAGATGTGTTCCACAATTGACGCGTGTGTTATCTACTTATACAAAGGAAGCAACACATAAACACATGTTCACTGAAAGTGCAGTATTCAGTATTGCTGGGCGTGTGTTTTTAAATTGTCTATGGAAATATAAACTGTTTGGTGATGAAGATCAGGAAACAGCATGTGCCCTTTTTTAGACACGGTAGTATACAAAAGTGTAAATTGCATTATAAGGCATGTTTTGAATATTACTAATATTAACTATACTCGGAAATTTTGAAGTTTGTGAGGAGGAACAAGTCCTCAATCACGCCAGAACGACCGAAAGAAATTGAATGCAAATTGGCACATAGATTTAGCCGGATTAGCACATATGTTTAAATCCAGAAAAAAACTATTAATGAATTCAAGTTTTCCGTTAATAAACCACGAGGTACAGCTAGTTATCGGGTATATATTTCGCTATAAGCATGCTCCTAATTATCCATCCTTTTCCATAAACATTTCAAACAATGATTCGGACACCTAAGTACCTACGAGAATTCCTTAGTTCTTAATTAATAATATTAGGTCAATTGGTTACTCAAGGATGGCGAGCATGTTGGAAAAGAATGATGAATGTGGACGAAGCGACAGAGGGATGTAAGTCTAGAGATAGTTTAGTTCAATCCCCTTTACCTACTCCGTGAAGGTTACATACTCTCTTTGAGTAGGTATTCATTTTAATATTGAACGTTTGATTCCGGGAATACACAACAAAATTTTACTTAACCTAAAAGTGTACTGTGAGTTGTGGCTTCATCCGAATATCGACTATCGAGTCTACATTCGAATGTAACCAATCGTAAACATTTTATTTTGGAAATGCTAATGTAGAGTCGCAACTAATTAAATGTAGGTATTTCCACGAGTGTTATTAACAAACATCACATCCGTAGAAAGTTATAAATTGAAACATTTTTCATAATAAAAATGAGATTAGACGCTAAGTAACACAAAGAAAAGCAAAAGCAAAATGTGTTCGCGTTCTTATTGTGTATTTGGTGTTTCTAATTACGAACAGAAGTGTTGTAATGGGCTGTGTTGAAATAGTGGAGCTTTCGTCGTTTGACGTTTACCGCTGCGAAGCTCGGAGATGGATGCGCGGGCGCAGCTAATGCACGTGTTTACGCTTCAACACTTAGCATACTTGTGATCATGCGTGAATATTCCTATTGCCAGAATGTTTACTTTTAGCTTCAGTATAATATAATTCCGATATCCGGTGTCCGATTTTCCATTATATGTTTGATGACTACTTTCTTATATCATGACGCTGAGTCCTTCTCGGGGCAGACAGACAAAATAGAGTTCCATTCCTCTCTAGACTTCTTCATTCGCATTGCCCACCGGTTTCAAAGACTGTTGACGTTCTGAAATGTGTATGTCTAGCGTGAAGGAGATCTACGTTCAGTAGATTTATTTCGTTCGAATCACTCGATGATGTGCAATACTACGTTTCTTTATTTACGGTTTCAATAAGAGGCAGAGCTCGTTAACGATTGTCTCGTATGAAATACAGCCCACAGCCAGACGGCTCTATAGGGATGAATCATTGAAGCCCCGTTACGACCCACTTCCTAAGCCGAACTGGCGACCGGTTCGATGCAGTGCCCGCGCTGTCGACTTTTGTTATCGCCGACCTGTCCCTTCATCTGTTGACACTGGTCATATGGCGAGCACCATGTGGCACAGGAACGGCTTTATAAAAAAAAAACATAACAAGAGCTACGGAAGTAGCGGCGGCGGCGCATGCGCGGTTCATTTTCACGGCGCGGGCGGAGGGTGGCAGCATCGACTCGACTTAAGTGAGGGTGCCCATCCGCGCGCGTTCAGTCAGCTGTCTACAGCCGTTGTGTACGCACGTCCACTAACTCAGCCGCGCCGGGTACGTGCAGTGACCGCTCTCGAGTGATAATTCTTCGTGTTTCACAAAAAAAATAACTGCAATGGCCACCTACGCCCAATTCAAGCACGTCGAGCTCTACAAGATCGGCCATGGAAAGAACAGGTAAGACCAATTTTTTTCAGTCATTGTACTGGTACGGCGGATGCTCCTGAAGGATTTTCAGTGCATGTCATATTTTTTTAACGAAAGGATGCTGACATCAAATGGCCTGTAGAAACGCTGCGAGTATTTTTCTTTCTGATAAATAATTATTTTATTTAATCTAATAATATTATATTGCCGCAATGGTATAAACGAGAGCTACGATACTGCGATTTTTAGGTATTATTAATCGTTTCCTAAACAGCATATTTAAATGTAAGTTCTAAATCTAAAATCTAATAAAAATACAAAATACTATACCATAATTCTTATCACTTGTGTGGTTGGTGTTATTTTCCACGGTTGGTTTTCGAGAGTTTATAGTTGAATACTGTAGGTACATACATATTCAGCTCATTATACGCTTTTTTAATCAGAAAGATAGATTAAGAGACACACGACATTTTATTAATGCGGCCTAATCTAGGTTTCATTAATTAACGTGAGGACAGTTTTTCAAGAAAACTATTACAACATTTTTGTAGAGTTGAGAACGGGCGAGTTAGCTCTTGGTGTTGCGAGCGTCCCATAGCGCTGATAACCGCTTACCTTCAGGAAGGCAGCACATTGATTTTTCAAATTAATTTTAATTTAAAAAAATATATATTTATACTCGAAATATTCTATTCCTGGAAAAAACTGACTACTAGAAATATTCTATAGGTACATTAAATAGTGTTTGATTATGATGGGTGACCGAGTGGTTCGAAAGTTTGAATAGCCTTAACACAAAGATTGCAAGTTCGATCCCTGTGATTTGACTCCCAGTGTGACTAATCGAAAGTGATTAGTCGTCACACCACGAGCTTTACGGTAAAGGAAAACATCGAGAGGAAACCTGCATTTTGAGAAAACGTTCAAAGACGCACGCTCGTAGTCATTGATGGACTCGCCATCCGTCACGTTGGGTACTACCGACACGCCTTCCCATTCTTGTAGGAAGGCGTTAAGATACTATTGATTTATAACGACTTTAAGTATAAATATTTTCAATGTACCTCGTATTATTCGTTAACTAGATATGCCCCGTGGTTTCATTCGCGTAAAATTTGATTTCGTTGGTAAATGTTCTTCGAGAATAAAACATATTCTATATAGATTCTCTATAGATACTCTAGGTAATAATCTATCCCTGTACCCAATTTTCCGTCCAGCCGTTCTGGCGTGATAGAGTAACAAACATCATCACATACTCTCGTACCTACTTCTTATTTAGAGAGCTCAAACCGCTCTGAACATTTATCAGCCAGGAGATTTGTCTTAGCGTGTTTACGTAAATTTGAAAATGTGTGGAAAATGTCCAAGAGTAAGTAAAACCTTCAAATTGTTTCGTCACGTAGCTTGCTAATGCCATCTACAAATCTAAGCGCAGATGTACTTACAAGATCAGTCTTCACCCCATTAGCCTCACCAGAAAATGTCACACTCGGTTATTAGTCACAGCACGAGCTTTCCGGTGAAGGAAAACGAGAGGAAACCAACATACGATTGAGGAGAAATTCAAAGACTATGCATGTATTACTATGTATAGTCGTGCTTGAGAAACAGCGATGGTCTCGACATCTGTCGCGATGGCATCCAAAATATATCTAAGGCGAAAGTGGGTGTGTGGGTATTTCTACACATCTCTGACTACCCCTTCGGGAACTAGGAATGGTATTCGTATCATCAGCATGCTTTCCTTTACCCACACTTTCATTCACGTTAATATGAGGAAAATTATACTCGAGCTTTTAAATTAGAAACGATCACGTATGACGCGTTTTTAGCGCAGGCTCCACCGCATAGCCGCAACTGGCGCAGGTACGGAATCATTGAACGCTTCTCGGTGGCACGGACGGGCCCTGAAATGTCAAATTGGACGTTTGTCTAATGTTCAAAGTATGAAGACTTCACTTTTTATTTCTAGAAGTCGTAACATGTCACGAATCGAAATTATTATGTATTTACAGCTCGTGCTATGCCTGGAAGTGTAGTACTAGAAGTACTATTATTTAAGTAGGTAGCCTTTGTTCAGTGATACATTTTACATCACGCTTAATCCCTTACCACTACAATACGTATTATACAAATACACGTTACACGTCTAACTGCGTGTTTTATTAGGTTTTGTTTTGTTGTTGCGATACGAACACTTAGGATGGGATTGGGAACGTTAAGAATACTCCGATCCAGTGAGCCTATATGCACATATATGAAAACTGATGAATGTAAACAAGGTCTGTAAGTCTAGAGGAGTCTGGGGCGCTTTGTCTCTCTGTTGAGGGACTCGGCATAATGATATGTAGGTACATCATACATATAATTACGCCGTATATTGCGCATGTTATTCTATTATTTCTATGAACACGATATTCCATGATAAGTAAAACCAAATTATTAGGTATATTCCTACTATAAATAAAATAGAGCCACAATATGTACCTACAGCTATAAATAGTAGTCAGTTGTTCATTTTTGTAGATAAATATTAAGTAATGTTACAAAAAAAACTCGGCCATTGTTACAAAATCTATTTGGAATTGACAATATCACGCGATTATTACAATATCTTTCAACAGTTGATTGCAGTCACGGTGATAAAATGTGTGTAAAATAGAGTATATGGCCGCATGTGTAAATCTACGGTGCAAAGGAAATCACGCAAGTTTGGCTCGAGGCGTGACTGGCTGGTGTTAACAAAATTCCCTCAATGTAAGCGCCACCCTTTCTAGCATTCTGTACGTGTACTGTAACGTGCTACATGCCAAGAATTTTAGTTATTTTGTAGTCATACCATCGAATTATTGCTTGATATGTAATATTAAACAGTTTGCTGCAAGACGCAATGATTAGAACTTTCTTTTATACAACAATCATTCAAAGGAGGCGGAGTATTTTTGTTGAAGCGAGCTAATCTCGGGAACTAATTTCTTTTCTTTCTTTTATACCACATGGGTGGCAAACAAGCATGCAGTCCGCCTGATGGTAAGCGGTAATCGGTAATAAACTAATAATCGGATACAAAAATATGGTTGCATTAGATAGCCCGTTGATTGATAAATAATAACATATATTGAACGCGGGTGAAACAGCTGGGCGCAGTTAGTATTCTATTATTTCCTTATTTCAATTTGAATACGAATGAGATAAGCTTCAGCCCGGGCTCCTTTCACCCTTAGTTCCCACAGTAATATAGCACTTTTAATTGATGAGTAGACCCAAAATCTGTTTGTATGTAGGCGAAGGCTACAGGGTGGTCGCTCGCGTGCCACCGGGTTGAATTAGCATATTCATGGGAAGTGTGTGATTACAGCCCGCCGCCGGACAGACGCGGACGCAAGCCTGGAGGCCTAGACACAATCCTCACTAAAAAAGAAATGTCCTGAAGATTTCCTTACCAATTTGAGTTTTACACTAGGTCCTGCCTTCTTTGACAATTGTCGTGACTTTGATCCCCTTCTGCAACATACACTGTGATTGTATGTTTCCTTTTTGGCAGTATGTTTCCTGATGTATATACTTTAGTAGATACCTGTAAGTAAATTATTAGTAATTTAAATTAGGGTCGGCAGTGTGCGATCGATACCACTAGTGTTGCAAGCGTCCATAGGCAGCCGTTACCGCTTACCATCAGGCATCAGGATAGCTTGTTTGCCACCAATCTGTTTTTTTTTTGTATATTGTATCTAATGAATTATTTGGACTGGCGCTCTACTCTCTCTACCTACCCCGTTAGGAACTCGACCTGATTACTTATATGTATGTGTGCTAGGAATACAATCTCTGATATGCACACCGATAACAGGCACATTCAGCATTATTTCTATGTAGTTGGTACAGTTTATAATATATTTTAATGTTATATTAAATTTATTTCCAGAAATTATTGCATGCACTCGTTAAGAGTGAAAAGTAGCAGAAATATAGGAAATAATTAAAATGTTATCGATATTATGTAGTTTTCTTAGCACTAAATAACGTAAATAAACCACGGAAGGGTGGATTGACCTTGGTTTAACCCCATAAATATTGTCATTAGGATTTGCCTCGTTTATAGCAAAGTAGCATCGCGTAAAGCCCTTCTAATTCCGCTGTAATGAAAATTTATAGCGAAACAGCACGAGCTGTGTGCTTGGAATTCTTAAAGCTGAATTTTCCCAGTGCAGTTCATACACCTTAGATGTAATAAGTACGTCGCTAAATATATATATCCTCACGCCTTCCCGCAAGGGTCCCCAAAGGGGTAGGCAGAGGGGTATAGGTAGTACTCACACACCCATTTTCCGCCAGAATTATATTTTAGGTGACAACGTGACCGATGGCGAGTCCATCGCCATCTGTCACGAATAGTTAAAGTGAATGTAGTTTGATGCTATCTTAAAGAAAAAATAAGACCTTAAGATAATATGACTTCATTACTTCAAATAATGTGTGTAATTGCCAGTTTTTTTCCGTATTTAATTTACGTAACAATCAATTTCAAACCTTTTTGGGTCTTTGCAAACCTTTGGGCACCGCAGTTTTTGAAGCAATTATTTTATTGATTTACCTTTACCACACTACGCTTACGCGCTCCTGCCACTATGGCGGAATCTTTGGAGTTAGTTTGGTATTTCCCAACTGAGGTAATTCTTCTACATTACAGTAGATCAAATAGCATTGTGCGCTTGTAGTGCTGTGTTCGTAAATTAAAACGAAAACTTATTGCTTTTATTCGACGTACTACTGGATATAGTTAGTAGAAGATTCGCCTTTTATGCTACAGGCCCAGGCTAAATTCAGCGAAGTCGAATATACCTAGTGAAGAAGACTCTTGTTTGCAATTTGAAGCATTTAATAAGTAGGGAATGACATGACTAGAGCTTTCTAAGCCAAGATTAAGCCTATTTCTCGCTCATGGCAAAGGCCATTGCCTTCAGACGCCGCCGCCGCGCCGGTGACGTCAAACGGGCTGCCCGACGGGAGTAACCGAGTTCCGTTCTAGTGTTTGGGTCAAGGTGTTGGCTTCCGTTTTGTGACTCATTCCATGGGCAGGATTACTATAGAGCCTATATTAGCCTATGGTTTAATATTAATGTTTAAAATTTTAATTAAAGAGTTAGAGTAGTATCTAAAACCGCAGACATTGCACTTCCTTAGCTTATCTGTCTTGTGAATGTGTTTTGTTTCAAAACTTAGTTATTTTATTAATTCTCCAGCCTTGCGGCGATAGACTCGCCCTCTGTTACGTTGTGAATTAAATACATGTCCAGTAAAAATGGGGTGTTGTAACACCTTCCATTCTCTTCGGGGCTATTTGTGGGAAGGCGCGAAGGAATCGTCATACCTTACACAATGTAAAGAACTTGGATATACCAACAGCTTTGTATAATAAAGATTGACACAGGTATTGTGGACTATGAATTCATAGTTCACAATACCGTTGATTGCAGCAAGTGTTAGGTTTATACTGTATTTATACTAAAAAGCGTCTGTTAGTACGCGGTCAATCGAAGCGTTTACTGAACTAGATCAAGCAATATTTATATCGATATACTTAAACAGCGTTATAATCGCGACAAAAAATTAATTGAGGCGTTCGCCTGTATATTACGATGTATCGATAAAAAGTTGGCAGCGTCGATTCCCGACAGCGGATTGAGACCGTTCGCTACACGCCGGCCTGCTGATGATATATGATATAGAGTTGTGTATGTGAAACATTGCATTTATTACGCTAGTTTTGTCCAAATTGGCTTACTTTCAGGGAATATTTAGAATCGTTAAAGTATTTTTTTGGTTCTTAGTATAAATTCTAAATATACCCATTCGTCAGTTTGAAGGCACATTTACTAACTGTGTTTGGCTTTTTATGGCCATACTAACTTTGTATTCTATACTCATATCAGAGTTTGTTTGTTTGCATGCATCCTATCACTGGAACTAACATTCGGAATAGTTTTTATTTTTGCCTTTATAGAGAGCCCTTTTTGAGATTACGACGAAAGTAAGATCTCAATTCTTGAGAGACATTCCCGTTTAAAACTAAAATTACCTAAGGATATCGCTTTTTCAATTTATTCGTAAATTACGTACTCTGCTCTATAGTTTGTTTTGAAATATATTTCCAACTTAATACTGCTTTGACATATATTCTGCCATTGAAATGCATTATTACATAATATGATTCCCATACTTCCTTTTCCGTTACACTTATCCACGATATGATTATGAATCCGCGTGAAGATGATAGTAAACTAAGATAAAATTGTGCTCCAAGCGGGTGAAATGGCAGGCAGCACTTAATTGCACTATAAATTATTAACGAAAGCTTTGACTCACCAATTTCTATGGCTTAAGGTGATAAAATGATCCAATTAGTAAAATTGTACCAAATTTGTCAAATGTAATGTTCAGACTATAGGGTTTGGCCGCACTAGTGGAGTACTGTATACCAGGGAATAATGTATGCTAATAATATTTTACGTTGCCTGCGTAACGAACGCCAAGGTCAAAGGTTGCGTGTTTTCGCGAAATTTATTTAGTCCCAGATTAGAACCTTTTTTGTCATGACATTCGTGATGCGCAATGCTGTAAAATCTGAAACGATATCGCATTGTTTGATAATATAATTAATGTATTCTTGCAAATATAAAAAAAATTACTAAAACTCGGACGATATACTAATCTATGTAGTATGAAGGTCTTTTGATGCAATAACATCAAGATATCAGTTGGTATCAAGAAAAACTATAACGTCCAGAAGCCTTAAGCGTCACGTCCTATTTGCCTACATAAAGTAAAACAGTGTTTTGTTGTGTTATTGTCTCTCGTAGCGTACTTAACCGAACAATACCTAGACAAAGGCCTCCAGCCTCTTCTTAAGTGCAAAGCAATCACAGCTGAAGGCGCCCCCCGCGGACTTCGGACGTTGGCTTAGTGCATTGCAAGTTCGTGACTTAGGGAGCTGGGCTGGACTGGTATACAGGAGTGCGCCAGGATATAGATTTCAAGGTTCCCAGGTGTTTTATTTTATTTTATGTACAATGATGAACGCGCTTTGCGGCAAAGGGAATCATTGAGACGAAACCTTCATACGCTTGATAATTTCATCGGGTCTCAGAGTAAAGTATTCCTTGTTAGAAAGCGCGAAGATGTATATTATATATATATATAAATAAGATGTTGTTTCAACTCGGACATTAATTACATTACAACAATTACTGTTTTACGAAGTAAGTAATGTTTAGGTGAAGACAAACGATGACCCGTTAATTTGGTGGTTTATTTAACGAGTGGCGCTCAGCGGTCCATTACATCCATCTAAATATACGTGTCTTAGTAGATTAGCATGTTACGTATGATGGTCGAATATTTGTACTTTAACGACTGATTTTACATGGATTATCGTTTGGTCGTAATATAACGATTGTATAGGTCCATAGATGAGTAAATTTACATTTCCTGCGCTAGGAACAGCATCGTCAATCTGGATTTTATCTTTCGTTATTATATTTTCATTCGAATTAAGAATGCTTTACTATGTTAGTAATTGGATATTGGCTTACTCATGTTCAATACATACCTTGTACGCAAACCTTTTAAAGAGTATTCAGAGCATATATTTATAATATAGGTATTTGAGAGTTTTACTTAGAAAGTGATACACATATGCACGAAAGTGAAAACATAATTAGTTTAAATAAAGAGAAAGGAAAGTATTTTCGAATACTTCATTTACTTTTATTATATTAAAGTATTACCTGTTCTTTGTGTGGGAATTAGATTTTTAGTTGGCATTCAGAGAAATATACTCAATGATACTTACTCAAGGCTCGAGTCATTTGTGTGTGAAAATAAACTACGTTTACACACTATTAAGAGCTTACTAGTGCACAACAGGTATTTTCGTTCAAATTTCGAATTGCCTGACTAGGATTGTATGTACCTCATAAGAAAAAAGGCACTGCATTTGGCTCTTCTTGCAAGAAATTGCCGTAATGGAAAAACTGGATAAGCAGGACCTGTTCATCCATTATAACTCCACCTTAAATTTTAACATCGTCAATTCGGCAACGCGTGAATTATACATACATACATACATACATATCATCACGCCAAGTCCCTAGCGGGGTAGGCAGAGAGTATAGAGCGCCAGTTCTCTCTAGACTTACATACCTCTTTCGCTTCGTCCACGTTCATCAGTCTCTTCATACATGCTCGTCGGTTTCGAGTACTCTTAACGTTCCCGTCCTTGAGAGTCCGATCGATTTGATCCAGGTAGTTGGAACGTGGCCTTCCTCTGCCTCTTCTTGCACACACTTTTGCTTTGTATATCTGTTTCGTCAATCTTTCTTCGCTCATCCTTTCTATGTGTCCAAACCAACGTAACATGCCTTTCTTCATCTTTACAATCACGCCCTCATTCACGCCAGTTGATTTGCGAATCTCTTCATTGCGGACTCGATCTAAAATCGTTACTCCGCACATTTTTCGAAGCGATCGCATCTCAACTGCATTCAAGCTATTTTCATACTTCCTCTGACATACCCAGGATTCGCTGCCATACAACAAGGTAGGTACCAATATCGCGTTGTGGACAGCAACTCGAGCATTCTTGTTCAGACTTTTACTGCCCATCAACGCCGACATGGCCCCATTCACCTTATTTCCGGCAGTTATCCTTCTTTCAATATCTTTTTCATACTTTCCATCTCGTGTGAACATGCTTCCAAGATATACAAATTCATTCACTTGCTCTAGAATTTGCCCATTTACCGATATAGCACACTCGGTCACTTGTTCATCTCTTTCGAATACCAGAACCTTAGTCTTGCCAGCGTTTAGGCGCAGCCCCTTCTTTTCACATTCCTCTTTCATTGTAACTAGTGACTGCAGTTCGCCCTCTGATGACGCCAGTAAGACCGCGTCATCCGCGTATAATAGGCAGTTGACCACTAAGTTTCCCATTTTCACTCCACATCCGTGCGTTCTTAGTGCTCTCAGACAGTTATCTAGATATATAATGAACAGCCAGGCAGACATGATACACAATAAATGATACACAATACAAATATAATGATAACAAGGAGCCTAGTATAGACACATTGTAATTAATAATCTCCAAATGCCAGCATGGTAATTATTGACCGCAAGGGATGATTTCTGACGTCGTGCAGCGATCGCGATGACGTTCGATCGAAACGCATCGTTTGTTCCGTTACGCGCTTATGTTAGCGAGTGTACTTTTTATCTTGGTCGTCGGTCCGTTAGAGCGCACGCGCGCAATTTGCACTCGCCAAGTGGAAATCACTGCTATCCATCCGATATAAATTGCCGCTCTGTGTGATTATGAACAAGCAATTAAACCTGCCGCAATAAATAGCTCTGGAGCATTGTACCCTGTATCTGCTGAATCTTAGTAAGGAGCTTATGTATATTGTAATTATAAACTTTTAACGTCGTGACGTCGTACTATTTTTTTATTTTGTTTTTTTTACGATCATTGGGGTATCAAATATTTTTAAGGAATATTTTTTTCTAAAATCTGACAATGAAATTTAGATGCTCTAAATAGCAGATAGATGGATGGAAACCCATTTTCATTGCAGTGATAATGAAGAGCATTTGCATCATATTCCATCCATATCGTATGCCATTCTACCTACTATCTGGAAGGGTTGATGTTGCAGTAAGTATGTTGAAGTATAATGTTTGGTTGATTGATTAAAGAGAAACCAACATCTATAATATTAGTAGGATATTGATGTAGGTAGGTTGATTCATAATGGTCTACGAGGATTTTACATCACGGATAAAGTGATAAGAACATCTTAGTCCTTAACATTCTTGTGGTTCAAGTTTTCCAGATCTAATAGTATACCGTTGTATACAGCACAGCAGGAAGTTGAAACATTTCACTATAATGAGCTATTGTGAACAAAATGTTACAAATAGTCCGAGTTCGGGCAAATGGCGTATCTTGATTATAGAGCGGATTGTATAATATAAAGCTATGTGCCTCTATTAAATACTTGCTTTCATAAAAAAAGTTTATATTTAAAACATATATAGGAGGGCAAATGCAGTCCTCTTGACGTTTTTGAATGTTTGGTTTCGTCTAAGAATTTATTTATATTGTGTTTCTTACCACCAAAACCATGGAGCATGTCTATTCGATTCAAGTGCTAAGGTGGTATACAATTATTTTATGGATAAATAATCGCAAAAATCGATTACATAAATAAATGATACTATAGAAGCAGTAATTCTTTACGCAATTTCAATAACACTTTTTAAGCCTAATGTTATTTTGTTGTTATTGAAAGTAGGCGGTGACTTAAAAAGCATAGCGCATGTTTCTCTAGAAAAGTGGCTCGTAAGTTTAGACTCAGTAATGACAAATTCCGTAACAGACCGGTGGAATTCTATTATAGTTTTATTAGTCACCTAACATTGTAACCGAATTGTCGCACGTTCGTCATACGCTTACCAATTTTTGCCACAATTACACACCTTTCTCTTCACGTAGCGTTAAATTGTCATCATGTCCACAATGCGTTTCAATATATTTTAAATAATATTTCAATTGCCCGTCCGCTCAATTACCTCTATTGTTTCGATGTTATCCGAATGTTGTCACTATGTTGCATCTTGTCATTATTATCACATCAATACAAGGTAATGACGCTGCGGGCTTTCTTTAGTTGAATGATAATGTTTTCTGATGTTTTATATATTGTGGTTTCAATTTATAAGATTTTTGTCAATATGAGTCACAGTTTTAGTTATTGTGAGTAAGTGAAACGTTTTCGTTGTCAATAATATATCATTGTTATAACCACACTTTGGTAGTGGCGTAGTGGAGTCATTTACACAGAGTTTTACAATTAAGGAAACGTAGTATATAGATGTTAGGTACATAATCAAGCTAGATCGGCTGAACGGAATATGATAAAAAATTTACATAGAGAGATTTTAGCTGGCCACAAAGGATATGTTTCATTCCAGAAAAAAGAACAAAGTTTACCCTGCTGAAATCGCGAGTTACCGCATAGTGTACAAAAATTATTATTATATATACTACACGTAGTTTACTATACTGATTAACTAATATTTATTGAATATTACGAGAAACAACAAAGATGGTACGTGTCAAATTACATGTTGGTACAGAATATCAATACTGTGATAACACCCTCACAAGTATGTAGTGTTACTACTGTCATTAGTAGAGTCTGTTTCTCACAATAAATAGATAACATTGTTGATATCTCACAGCTATCTATGTGTGTTTCTATAATCCATATTAATAAATATGGAATAATAAATATATTTTATTTTCTTTATTTATAATAATAATAATTACGAATATAATAAATCTAGATCAAATCGATCGGACGCTCAAGGACGGGAACGTCTAGAGTAGACGAGCATGTATGAAGAGACTGATGAATGTGGACGAATCGAAAGAGTATGTAAGTATAGAGAGAACTGGCGCTCTATACTTTCTGCCTACCCCGTTAGAGACTCGGCGTGATGATATGATGATGATGATGAATATAATAAAATAAAACACTTAATTAACAACTAGAATACTTATAATAATATATCCTCACGCCTTCCACAAGGGTCCCCGAAGGGGTAGGCAGAGGTGTATAGGTAGTACCCACACACCCACATTCCGCCAGAGGTATATTAGGAGAATAGTTAGTATAGATAAAATATTTAACCCAAATCGGTATCCCGCACCAACATAACAAGAAGACTAGCAGCATTGCCAGCTTGTTATGAGCTATGCTTCAGCCCGCTTGATTAACTTAAATTCCAAGATACACGATTTAGTACCTAGGTAACTAATAAAGTAGGAACAAGACATAGAAAGTGATCGTGCCCGTGTAAATATGACCTAGCGGACAGTAATCGTGTCGTAGCCGTTCCGTTCTTGTGCTACGTCTAAATTTACAGGTGCGCTTACTCACGAGAACGATCTTCCTTCAGATACCAGCTTTATTACAACGTTGAGTTATCTACCCGACTGTCACGTACATCTACACAGTAAGACTGATGCTCTCTACCAAACAAACGTAAACAACACTGAATTACTTTTGTCTTTTTATTATTATTGCTCGAAATGCAGTGTGAAATGAAAGTATGATGCAGTGCCGATGTGCTGCGATAGTCGTGGATTTTCCGTATATAGTGCATTTAAATTATGGTGCGAGATATGAGATTATAGTACCAGGGCGACAGAGCTGCGTACTGCCGACGCCGAAATGCGAAGATATTTTTCCAGGGAAACATTCATACATACAAACATATATCACACAGTAGGCAGAGAGAGTAGAGCGCCAGTTGTCTCTAGACTTATCTCTTTCGCTTCGTCCATTCATCAGTCTCTTCATACATGCGGGTTTCGAGTACTCTTGAATTTCCCATCCATGAGTGTCCATAGCCTAGTGGTCCGTTGCCTCTTCTTGGAAACACTTTCGCATTGTATATCTGTTTCGTCAATCTTTCTTCACTCATTCTCTCAAACATTCAATGGTGGATATAAAATATTAATTTTTAGAGAGAGACGTTGTTGTAAGTTGTTTCTTTAATTGAATTCAAGGAGATATAATTTCACAACTTCCGACTCAGGTATATACAGCAAGTAACTGGTTGAATGTTGGTCTTCACATCTATGCCTATTCGTGTATGAGATTTTATGAGCTAAATGAATGCTTGTTTCAAATAATGCATGTAATAATTCCAATTGCTGTTTTAAACTAATGGTATCGAAGGACCAATCGATATAGTGATGCAATATTTGTGATAATTGAAAACAAGAGCGTCTATATAATGCTAATACATTATATTAAACTCGCTCGAGGAGTATCTATTAAACCGATTGTTTATACCATTGACAAAGTTTCCTGTTGATTATATCAAGCAATTACGGCAAAGTCCAATTGTATTTATAGCTTATTTATTGGTACAAAAATAGCCGGTGCTATTGTTAATTGTAACTAGTCCTTTTGAAGTGACACCAGGCGTTCAAAAATTGGGCTCACTTCAACAACAAATTGTTTAATCACACAATTCCTATTGTTAATACCAACTGTTTGTTTTTTTCGTAGAAATGTCGTGAGTGATATTTCCTCTAAAGTATAGAATCATAGTTTAGCCTTTATCGAACAAAGCTTTTTTGTTGTACATATTAGTAATGTGAATGTGAAGAGCCGTAATGGCCGAATGGTTTTAGTTGCCTACAATGCAATATCGCCGACATACCAGTGAGAGTTTTTTAGAACTTTGGTATTGTGATTCTTATATACAGCGATTTATCTCCTTTATATTTATCTTATTTACGGTAACGAAACATACTATGAGGAAACGTGCATATGTTTGAAACAAATGGTGACGGAATCTCCATCTATCGTTGAAACCTCCATTTTGCAAATCCTCCTCCGTTGACTAATCCATTTCCGCGGAAATTAGGATGAAGGCACCCTTGTGGGAAGAGATGTTTAGTAATGTGAATTATATAATAAAAGAAAATGTCATTACCATTGCCAATTTTAATTTAAGTTCAGATTTTTAGTGTCTTTGTATTCCGTTCAGCAAACATTTTTCATCTTTTGTACTTAATGCCATTTTGTGTCCACCATCAATCTTCAGTGACACTGTTTTCAGACATTATTTGTTTGGATTACAAATCTTTTGTGTCGACCGACCTGCTTTTTTTAATGTAAATGGATGAGAAATTATTTTAAGCGTATAATCATTACGCGCAATTCATTTAACGTCTTTATAGAAAATGTGGAATTAGCTTCACGCATTGCCAACAGGGTTCTTGTTTGCTCTTTGCCTATTGAACGGAATAATATACATAACATGCATATTCCGAATTTTGTTTCGGGTGATTGATGGCGTATCTTCCGCCTTTATTTATTTAAGTTACTACGTTTCAAAAAAATACTTTTCAATGTCAGACATAAGCGAGTTAACTAATAATTATTGTTGTATTGTATTAATAATAATTATACAATTTAATAATAATTATAGTATTGTATTTGAACCACGAGTAGAAGGTAGATGCAGAATAAAAAGAATGTATTTGAGAAGCGATCACAGAAATTATGGTTGCCAGAGAGGTATGGAAGGAAAAAATATTGTGCCGAACTCAAATACCAGATAAGGGCATGATAATAATTAATTAAATTATTGCAACTTCCTAATTAATGACACATTCTCTAGAGCTTTAGCGTAAATAAGATTTTTATAATAAAAAAATTCAGGCATGTTGCTCATTGGTTGTGGGAATTCGCTACGATTCAATAAAGTACCCCTAAGCGGTGTAATGTACTGCATGATAACGATGATGAACGAGCGAAGCCGGATAGGTCAGCTAGAATAATTATATATGAATACAATCAGAGTACCGCGTCTTTCCATTCAATAGCTTCTTCTAGTTACGGTCTGTCAACCTTGTAGCGTATAGCGTATGTCTTATTGGGATCATACACACTTCCAATGAAGTAAATCAATATATAGATATTCTTAGCATACAAAGGCAATTCGCACGAGCCTATATACAGCTGTAGAGCCATTAATATTGTCCTTTACCGTGAGATGTTATTGTTTTCAGCTGCCACCGCACCCATCGTCGAGTCATACATTTTTATCGCAATAGGTATTATTCAGCTTCAATAGATCATTGAAAAATAAATGAACAGTGAAATTGCCATTGTTTGCGTCACATCATATGAATCTTTATATAGGTCTATTTATAATGTGTCATGCCTGAGAGATGGCGACGGGCTCACCATCTGTTAACACTTATGTACATATTATTTTCTGGTGACAAAGGTTAGTATTAAACCTACACCTTCGGGGAGATTTTATAAGAAGACCTGAAGATATAAAAATATTGGGCCTCTGGGTTTTTTACATATTTTATTTAGTATGTAAGTATTCTGTTTCTGGAGTTACAGGACTCTATCGCTTCATTTAAATTCATCAGTATCATTTACATGCTTGCCGGCTACCAGTAAGGCATTATTCGATAATAATGTACTGTTATAGGTACATTGTGGTATAATTTTTGCATATCATTTGCAGCAATGCATGTTAATAATGTTCCGCCATGTGTATCGTAGAGAATTACCGTTAAATGCACACTACACGTACTCACACTGTCTTGTTTTAAAAATATAATAGAATAAGAAGTCGGAGATTGGAATTGAATTTAGAATTAATGCCAAGTATCCATTTGTAAAATGTTGCACCTACATAACTCAACTTAATATATGATGAAGCGATAGAGGCCTAGTCGTAGTAGAAGTCAAAAGGTAACTGAAGCTCTACTCTCTCTGTCAACTGCGTGAGGGGCTCAGCGGGATGATATATGATAATGAAGTACATAAACATACAGAATATATGTATGTACATAGTGCATTGATATATTAAAATATATCTTGACTGAGAAGAGGGAATATTCGAAGGTGTGAAGTTATGTAAACAAAATGTTTTTAATCCCTGGTTCAGCTTAAATAACATTTTGAAATACTTGTTCAACCTATATTAGCTTAAACTGACACCCAACACGAAGGACAGCGTCATTTCTGTGAAACCAAAGCTCCCCGAAATACGAGCACTGTTAACCACACCTAGACCAAGTAAATTTCGCGTGTACTATATATTTGCTAACCAGATTCTCTGACTACTTGAATACCTTACACAAATATGCATAGCGGTAAAACAATACATACACACTCATGTGTTCAATTTAAATGTGAGTTCAAACTTGCTTGTAAAGAAATATTAAAATGATTTAAAAAAAATTGCAGGATTATCTTTAAACGCTATAAAATAAAAGGCTCCCCGACGTGTCTCTCTGTCGAAGGCCTTAATTTATTTATTTATTTATTTAATAAAAAAAAACAAGCGGATTTTCAAGCGTTTTTCACCGTCAGTTATGTAGGTATTATAAAGGAAAGTTTATATGTATGTACAATACACCCTTATAGTAATACATACAGTTATCTGTGATGTCCTATTTGATGGCCGTCTGGTCGTTAGAGTTGTTTGAGCTCCTGACTGCGAAACTTGAGGTAGCGGGTTCAAATCCCGTACCTTATGTATGTACCTTAGTCTTGTTTTTCCTATGTATTTATGTATCTATCTATCTATATAAGTAAATAACCTCAGTCTTGTTTTTCCTATGTATTTATGTATCTATCTATCTATATAAGTAAATATATCGTTCACTAGTTACCATAACAGAACCCTTGCTTAATTTGGGACTGGGTAAATTTGTATGGAATTATCCCAAGGTATAAATTTATTTTATTTACACGACTCCATTGCATGTTCTAGTCGCTATGAATTGAAATGATTTATGAAAATATTGTGAGAAAACCGGAACGTTGTGATCACTTGTCCGGAAAAACATTAAAATATGCACGTCGCTCGCAGAAAAATGTTACCGTTCAGGAAAAAAAAATTCGCGATGTCTGGAATGAATTTCGAATAGAACTTCGCTAAATGCAAGCGCAGATCACGCACTATATGTAGCGGTTTTGGAAAATGGGCTGTATGTTTATGGCAGTTGATGTAAATTTACAGTGAAGTCAAGCGACGATACCAAATTTTTTTATGACGAATTTCTTAAATCAATTATTATCTGCCTTTATGGATATTTGTATACATAATATTTGTGTATACATACATAATATAGGCAGGCCCTAGGTAGAATAATAACTTGCGTTTTGCTTCAAAATTTTAAAATCGTCTCCGAATAGCCTAAACTCATTTAACATTACGAACTGTAAAATATAGTGATATACCTATAAAGGCCATATTCCAAAACCAGGTAGAATACGTAAATAACCGTAACGACCATTATTATATCTCTTACGAAAACATGTTTTATTAAGCTCTTGTAGTGGAGAGATTAGAGTTAATGTGTTTCTTTAATGCAAATGTGCATAGTCAGTACTTACGACATGTGTCGACATCAATCAAACGCTTTCTCTTAATAGCAGCTTATGAGGTTGATATAAACGTCATTTTCACAGAAAATTTTCTGTAAATTGTCAAGTCTGTTGACTGTCGACGTTTGTGCACAGTCATCGATTACCAACTCAGGGGTAGCTGAAGTTTCCGCATTCACACAACAAACAAACCGTTTTGTAATTAGTTATGCTATTTACACGCTCCTTATGAAATGATTCGGATGTTTGCAGATTTTTTGCTTAGCATTTCACAAGAACAAGTGTTTGACCGATGACCGCCGGTAATTTAAACACTTCACACTGTCAGAAATGGTATTTAGTGTCGTGAATAGAAAGTGATCGTAGTTGTCAGGTACGCTCGAATCAAATTCGTTGAGAAATAGATAAAATAGAGATAGTACACTAAGTACGTCATTTACATGATATACATGCTTAATAAATATATGAACAATATTGTACAATTTAAAAAAAAAAAAAAAATGTTTAAGAAAACCGTATAGATTCAGTACCTACAAACAGAACACGAACGGTGTGTCACGTCAGCACCTAATATATATTTTTAGTGAAACGTGGTTTGAAACTGTCATAACACCCCTGTGTACCCCTTCTGTTATTCTTTGGAGAAGAAGTAAATGACCTATAAGTATAGGGTAATTTGAAATAGATCTTTTCACAATTTCTATGCTACTTAACGGTTAATTGACTTCAACTGGGGAATGTCTTTCGTAAAGTAAAGTCTTCTTGGAGTAAAATCGAATATACATTTGATTTTTTAGTTAATGCATTCGATACGGGTATTGATGTAAATATTGAGTTATATAATTTTTAGTCGAATAATATTAGTCATGGTCGGTAAACACAAACAAATTGATGCATTTATGGCGCTAAATACGAGAGTCGATTTGTTTTTACGGATTAGTTATGGGCGGCATTACGAGCCATTGATCGATTGATTAATTGTTTTCACACAATATTTTATTTTATTATGCTAGTTGAACAATTAATTGCAGGAAAATTACTAAGGCGTCAATATTATTTTATTTGATTTGAATATTTTAGTAAATATGCCTACGTGTTAGACTAGAAGACTAGTCTTTTGCCGCCTCAAAGACATGATCTAAATACGCATTAGAAATCTCTACGCTATCGTTAGGAATTATAAAGCTGGTGCTTGAACCAAGAAAGTCATATTTGTTCAGACCATTATGTGAACTTGCGAAGGTACCAAGTTACGCCACACGGACATTACATTTCTAAGTCTTAAAACTAATGACGAGGAAGATATTAAAGCTGCAAATTACGATTGTTATTATACCATAAATTACTATTACACTAATCGTCTAGACGACATCGGTTCGGTATTAAGACGATGATAGAAAATTATCGTCGTAAAGTACGCAACAGATGGATAATCTGAGTACCTACGCCTGCGCACTGCTGAGTGGGCTGGCGGTCTAGGAATAGTCGGGTATCGATAAACATCTTGAGAGCAATTTCATAGTTAATCGATGGTTTCGTCCGTATATACTCTCAAGTTGAACTATTCCAGATACTTATAGCCCAGCAATGCTTTTTCTTTCTTATACCTACCTAATTAACTCATCATTCTTTCATATACCTAAATAGATAATTGCCGTGAAATAAATTATTTCCTTTTTTATGTTTCAAAAAGAGCCTTAATTAGTTGATATGTACATTAATTCAATATCCGGTAGATTTTCAGGAAAAAAAAACAAGTTCCCATTGTTTCTTATTACAAGTTAAGGTTCAGTTATAGTGTTTCTCTTAGTCGCATTTGATATTATCAAATCACATGACATTATTTGAGTCATTCATACGCGGAACTTTCCCTTTGTTCCTTAAATAGTGATTTTGAACAACACGTTACCCTTTATGAATGAAATTATTGATTTTATTATATTATATTACCTCAGCGTGTTGCTGCACTGCAATTAGCTTTTATGGCCCCATTGAGCTGTGTGCATGAATGGTATGCCCCAACCTCAAACTCAGCTATGTAATAGGGACTTCGTCGGTTGAATTAAATATAATTTGCCACCCACATGCCACGATTTTCTCCTTCAATATTTCCTATGGGTATGTTAAGTTGTAGGCAAATTATCATCAAAGCTCACACGACGCGTAGACGATTCAAGAATTTAATGTTCGATATAAATACACTGACATACAATATTCAAACGCTCCTTTCATCACAGTACTTACTGACTTTTCATATCCATAACCAACAAAATTTCAAGCTTGTTTGCGCAGCTAGTGAGATTTCGTGTGATACTTTTGTATAATAATAATAATATTTTTATTTGCAAAAACATGGTATATACTACAGGTGTTACAATTTTCAAATAGACAGTACAAACATGTTTTGCTGGATATATTCCAGCGTGCAAATATAGTGTTCCTTTGTTAAGAGCTATCTTCTAAAAATTCTTGTACACTATAATAATTTTTGTTCCTCAACCACTTAAACAAATTCGTTTTAAACTGTGTACAGCTTAATAACTTAACGTACTTCGGTATTTTGTTGTATACTTTTAAGCACAAAACTAAACAACTTTTAGTATACTTGGCTAGTTTATAGGGAGTGTCGATTGTCACAAGTTTGTATGGGTCTCTTCTATTCCGAGGGCAGCCATCATTTGCCATTTTAAATAAGTTTCTATGCTTCCGTACAAACATGCAAACTTCGTATATATAGAGACAAGGCAGCGTCAGTAAGCCAAGCTTTTTAAATACTTTATATAATAAAAATATATTCATAAAATTAGAGATATGAAAAGTGAAACTCCCATAATTTGATTGAGCTGTCAGTCAGATTCTTTAATAACAAGTTATAATATTACAAGTATTAGTTTATTTTGTTCTTGGTAGATCAGAGGGTTTCTTACTGACTCACTATAATTATCCAACGGTACTTTATTTTTAACAGTAAGATTTCTCGTTCAATCAAGGTATACTCATCATTTTGACAGTCAATCAAATTAATTAATTATCCAAATATGCAACGTCACTTAACGACCGATGTAATTTCATAACGAAACACGCGAACAATTTTCTTCTTTGTTGCATATAATATCTACAATCAACGTGTTTTCCTCTTACTCTGGCATTAATCTGAGTTAGAGAAAAGTCTTCCTAGAGATTTGAATAAACAAAGTAAATTTTTAAATCAGCTAAAAAGTAGTTGCGATATTTTAAGCATGTTGCTATTTTGTCAGTGTGTCATATTTTTTTATATAGGTACATAACTTTTAGATTTCCATACATTTGTACTAATTTACATGACAGTGAGCTAAAATACCAAGTGATACCACTTCTTACAGGCTCTTAATAACAGTGGGTATCTATGACAGACAGTTTGACACAGACGCAGTTAAGGTTTCTATAGTTCGTTTCCAACCAGCATTTGCTTTGCACCGTGTGCTTTGAAAAAAGTATATCATGAACAATATCATCATACAAAAGAATATTTTGTTCAGTTGTTAACACTTACGAAATTACACCAAGCCTATAAATGCTTATTTAACATAAAATACTCAAATGTGAAAATAATAAACAGTAAACTTTTCTTTAGTTCTTGCGCAAGTAACGCGAGCATTGTGTATAAGCCGTTGTTTCAAGCTCACGGTCCAGTGCTCTTTAATAAGTGATAGGCCCGAATTGTATACATCAAAGCATTGTTGAGGCATACGGCTCTCTTCAGATATTAATCTTGACGGAAAACACTATTTACCATTGGCTAATATCGCATTAAATCAATGTTAGATCTAGCATTAATCAATTCTGCTAAACATGACTTTTCCGTGCATTGTTTGGGTGTATTGTGATACGGGGCATTGTCTCAAGACAGTTCAAAATCTGAATTAAAGATAATTTGTTCGTTGTTACATAATGTCGGAAAGACTACTTAGTTTTTCCCTTAAGTTTGGAGGGTTTCAACAACGCCACAACGGATCATGCTGACAGAAGGGAGACCTGTTCATCACATAAGCTGCTAGCTGATATTACACTCGACCAAACTTGGGTAGATTCAAGCCAAAATAATTTTGAATACCTCCGTTAGGCGGGCCGTATGATGAAAAAATATATCTTATTTATACATATATCGTGACAGTCGTAGACATCAATCGATGGTTCCATAGCTCACCTACAAACCTTAGATTTCATTTTACCTCGGTTAAAGCAATATGCGCTTGTAATCAGAAAAACTACACGTACGCTTACCCATACAATAGCTGATGTAGGTACCAGCTACCCTAGTGTTTATTGGCCATGAAATACAAAAAAGACATTATGAGCAGTACACTTTTGTTCAGAGTTACAACATTTTCAAGTAATTCAAGCGCTAGTTAAGTGATTGCATAGGCATATAAAGCCGTTGTTTCTGGGCTCGCGGTTCAGTACTCTTTCATAAATATAGCCCAAATTGAATTCATCAAAGCATTGTTGAGGCGTTATACGGCTCTCTTCAGGTATAAGATGTTCAGATATACATTTATTTATTTTATTTATTTATTACAGGCATTACACCTCTGCGCCTCTCGCGCGATTTTCATTCCATTATGATTGACGTCCTGTGTTTTGATAATGAAACCTTCCACGAGTAAAGAACACGTAACGAGTACCAATTCCGTTTCCGTCAGCTATACTTGTTCTTTTGTATCCTCCACTGATATTCTAATTTGGTGCTGTTTTTATTTTTAATCTCGGTTATTTCAGGGAGCAATTAATGTGTTTTACGGTTTACGCTCTGTTAGTCGTTCTCCTTTCGGCAGGAAATTATCGCCCGGTGTTTATTAAACAAACACCATTATATGTTGCCTTGTATTTTAGGCTGTTCTTCATCACATGTGTCTATTTGTGATGTATGTACGTCCATTGCATTGCAACATTTGACGACTTGCTCGCATGTGGCTTCAGCTATTTCCATCATTAATATATGTATATACAAAAGTAAAACATAGTAAGTAACATTTCAATTTAAAATGTAGTTGTTCAACATTAACTGAAACTATATTTAACTATTTTGTGTTTCTGTATTTTTGCACGTGTTTATACAATATGTTAAAGATAAATACGGATGAAGTATTTTATACCTTGCTGGTATGTCTTCACATCTCATTTTATGGATATTCTTATTCTGCTGATCATCACTATCTTCACCACTCGGCCATCATGACTCTCCTATGTTTTTTTATTAATAATGGTATATTTTCTCTTTTCAGGTAAGTTTTTGCAGCACAACACAATATTTATTATACGTTGGCAGATTCGTAAGTATCTTATTAACTATAATTGGAAGTATTTTTGAATGAATTGCAAAAACAAATGAAACTCGCAGAATACTGCCGGTTTGGAAATGTGGTACACCAATTCGGAAACAGATTCTAGCAGATGATCCGACGAGAAAGTGTAATGTAATTATGCGTAAAATATTGTACGCAGTTTCACGTCCATCACACTAATCCGCGATTGACGGTTGAATTGATATGAGGTATGGGAATATTTGCATATTTTCCATATTTGCATAATACTGTGTTACGATTGAATTCAGTAGTAAAGATAAAGACGCCTTAACATATACATAGTTGTAACACTTACTTAACATTTCTCGAAGAAATTCAATACGACCAATATATACACGGACACATAGACTCAATTGTTCCTAATAGAAATGTTTCGCTGCCTATACATTGAATGGGTGACGAGTGTAATGTGCAAAATAGCCACCGACTATGCTAATATTGTGTTGCCTTTGGCACACTCGGGTTGGGCTATTCAATGCTGGTGACACTTTCGCTGGAAAACGAGTAGGTAACAAATGCAGTGAAGCTACTTCAAAGATCGAGAAGGCTATAAAAGCAATGGATTACACTGGCGTCTTATGTGCAAGAACATAAATATGTATGCACATTAGCGACATCCTGCTGAGTCTGCGGTTACATTTCAACTTTAGCTTTGATAATATCGCAGAATGCTAAATACATGTAGCTGTCAATGCCGTCGTATGAGTGTAGAATATGTCGGATTGGGTTGGCAGCTTAAAAAAATATGTAATTTCTACTGCAATTTTTAATTAGCTTCTTCTATGATTTAATCTATTTGGTATCTGAAACTTCCGCAGATCATGTCGGACGCCGTCCACTAGGTAAAAGGGGTAAGGTGACGTAAGTACATTCATATGTCACCTTACACTTTTATGTATTATTAATAACAATAATGTTCTTATGCAATGATCACTTTTTTCATCATCATCATCATACGTAAAGAATCCAGATGGGAAAGTCTGCTCCATAAACCTGTCATCGCAGAGTGTCTGTCATGTTGGAACTAAATATATCGTCAGTAACACGTGGTGTTTAATGATTTATGTCACATTCATTTGTGTGTTTAAATAATTACGTATTGGTATAATTTTTTCAATTAACTTTTGCAAACAAAGGATTCAAATGGTTTACAATACATCCTTTATATACTGACATTGAGGAAACGAATGTGATTAGTTGGCCATTAACCTTTATTTACGCATCGTATTAAGTGGTATCTTCATACCACACAAAGGGAAACAATAGCGTTAATGAACGGTGGTTACTGTTTACTACTTACTACTTACTACTTACTTAACCCACGTCCAGCTAATGGGGGACAGGGGTGTAAAGGTAAGCTTTAGGTCTAAGATAATATAATTTCCTTTTGGCCCCGTCAAGTTTGAATGTATTGGTAATTTTTCATTCTAGGGATTGTTCTGGAATAAAAAGTATTATATGTGTTCCAGCTTATAATCTGTCTCTGTACTTCTACGTAAATACATTTAAAGAAAAATTAAAACAAAGCAAAGTTTATCTAACGACATTGATTCTTCTCTCAGCACTGAATCATAAGGATATGTACTCGAAATAGGAAAAAAAGATTAATAAGAGACTCGTATCGTATGTATGTAATGATAATTACGTAAGTCTAGAGGAAACTGGCGTTCTCCCTGCCTATCGTTAGGGACTCGGCGTGATGATATGTATGAATGTAAATTTCAACTCTATGCATAACTTCTGAATTACCTGCTATCTAAACGTTGGTTTCGCTTACCCGAAGCGCTAAACGGCTGGGAACTGTATAAATTTATTAAATGTATAAATTTCCTCCATCAATAACTTTGCCCATAAATCAATTTATAAACTACATCAATTAAGTAGAAAGTCTATCATAATTTATTAATTAATCAAATGCACGAAAGTGCCGTACCTTCGAGTTCTTAAGTGGTATGAGTGGCCTCCTGTCAATATATCCTTGTCACGTTTCTATGAGTTTTGTGCATCTGCCCGAGTGTGCCTTTCTATGCATCGTGGAGGCTAGGCTTCCTCCATTGATATTCGCAGTTGCATCCTTCTAAATCATGCACTTTCGAACGGTGAAATAATCGCCACCCATTGGGAATATACACTGGTTGAATACAATAGTTGGTTGTTTTCAATATTAATAGCTGGAATGAGGGCTCATAGTCAATTTGGTCACGTATGAATTGCATCCTTTACACGAACTAACGGGTTATTTATGGACCGTTTTATTTGTGTAGGCCGTAAATATTTAGGTCAATATTTGGAAATTCATTCAATGTCCTGTAGATATTAGTTCAGTAGGTCTATATGTGAAAATCTGGGTCGGTTTGAGGAAGCCGGTGATGTATGTATATATTTCTTGGATGCGGTTTGAGGGCTAGTCTGTTCCATTACTTACATTATTATAAATTTTTTTTTAAGTATTTATACTTCTTTTTACTACCTATACACCTCTGTGGGAATGCCTGAGGACACTTCTTTTTAACCAAAATAGTGTATCATATAAATGTTCTAGTTAACGATTTTTTTTTTAACACAACAAGAGTCGCAAACAAGCATACGGCCCACCTGATGGGAAACGGTTACCGTAGCCTATTTACGCTCACGATACCGAAGTATCACTTGCGCGTTGCCACTCTGTGTTCGGAGAGTTATAGTATCGGTTGTATGATATACATAATAATTTGACCAAATAGCAAGTAAATATACATATTACTCAAGCGATAGAAAAACTAGTAGCTACTGGTAACGGCGATATGCCCTGCCACCTAAGAGACAAAATACTGCAATGTAGCTAGCGCATCTCATGCAACAATTTGACAGACTTTGAATCAACGTGAAGTTTCAGCCATATCCCGACTTCCTACTAACAAACCATGCACCTTACATAACAAAATACAACAGAATGGTGGTACATATAGTTCTCATGATTGCCTTCAACATCACGCTCTGACAATGACATTAAGCTACTGATGAATGCCACCGCTGTCATAATAGCGTGTTGTGAAATAGTGCATTGACTCGATCACGTCACTGACTGGGCTTTGTTCCCCAACCCTCGTTGGTTTTACTCCATTGATTGCACCAACATTCGAAAATGCATCTATTATTTTGGATTTGGAATGTTTGAAATGCTGCCTCGTATTGTTGGCTTTGTCAGCGGTGTCATTGAACCTGATATTATAAATTATTTTAAATTTGGAAGCGGGAGCGTTCTCTGTGCGATCCTGTATGCATCGAACTTTTTCCTTGGTTTCATTTGTAGATGATCCAGAATGTTGTTCAGCGAATTGATATATGTAACTGTATAGCTTCCGCCTTCCCATAACGACCCCTGAAAGTGTAAGCAGATGTTAAGGCATGGCCGTCGCTATTTCTCACTGTACCTATTTATCATTCTTTGAAGTTCTTCTCAAACTTAAGCAGGATTCCTTCATTGTTAAGCTTGCGGTGTTATAAATTACTGTATTCTAAGTTCAGAAAACCCAATGGCGCAGATCGTCGGGGCTTGAACCTGCAACCTTGATTTTGCAGGTGCGACTTAAATGCCTCTGCCACGACCGCTAGTTGCCAAAACAATTTCTCAGTAAGTTAACGTGACAATCATATTCTGAGTATATCATACATAATAACCCTAGAACTAGGTTTTAAGTTTTAAACATAAACTAATATGAGTATCTCAAGTTTGATGTAGGCGGGAATCGAACATTGACTTAGTTCAGTAAGAAAACTCGAGTGAATGTGGTAATCCATTATGAAAGCTCTGTGTATTCCCTGTAGCAAAGATTTAATTTTCCTTAAATACAATATTTTGCAGATATATATATATAGGTTTGGGGAAAAGGGTTCCATACAATAGCCAATGAATTGTATGTACTACAGTAATGAATTATCCTTTTATGTATTGTGATGGGTTTTTTTGTATTCATATACAACGGGGATAATATACCATTGAAATTATGGTTCGAAATCCACGTCAAATGAGTTCCTCGCCTTTGACTTTGAGAAGAAGAAGAAAAGTATGCTTGTGGTGTTTACCTGTAAGTGGTTGTACATTTAGTCAGATATATAAATAAGCTTTAATATTGTGTAATATGTGATGTAACAATCGTGGTAGACCTATTTAAAAAATAAAACAAATACGTAGGTATATTATTTGTGAAGTAAATATAAACGGCTAAAGTATTTTATACGCAGATTACACATTTGAAATAAAGATATATTGCTTGCACCAGTTTTCTCTTTAGTCTTGAGTTTCTTACAAAAACTCCCCGGTTTCGGTTCCATTCTTGAGTGTTCGATCTATGTGATCTAGATAGTTTTGCGATCGGATACATAGTATAGAAGTTGATTTTTTTGCAGCGCCATCTACCGAGCTCTTTTATTCACTCGAACTCACCACCAAGTTGCATCATAGTCGGATTAATAAATTTAGGGTTGCATAGAAAACAAACATACATAGACAGAGATACATACCTACATGTCATCACGCCGAGTCCCTAACGGGATAGGTAGGGAGTACAGAGCGCCAGTTCTCTTTAGACTTACATACATAGTTTTTGATTTATATGTATACAGCTGTACAGCCCAGGTGTAGATTGTCATATAACACTACGAATCACTAAGTATCACCCACTTATGTAGTCTATCCCTTACATCGTTAAGGCAAACGCCGCGCTCTCCCTTCGTCCTGTAAGGAGCCGTAATTCGTTCCGTACAAAGTGTGGCCTCGTTTGTTAACATGTAATTTAAACATTATCGCGTAAATGGATAATGCTTATTCTATACAATCTGTTGCCCTCTACTTGGCCCGCACACAATGTAATTTAAGCTAAATAGTTTGTAGCTGGTGTCCCATACTTTGTCTGCATAGAGTTTGTACTAAGACGTTTCTTTTTTAATAATTATTAGTTTTTAAAATTCAATACTTTTATTCATTCAATAATACATGCAATGCAAATTACACTAATCAATCACCTTACATATTTTTTATTGTTAAGCGAAGCTTGGCGGGACAGCTAGTATATATACATATAATATTAGCTGTCCTGCCAAGCTTCGCTTAGATGAAAACTGTATCTGGAACACTATCGTAGCGCCACCTATTGAGTCTAATTGTGAATCTAAGCCATGCAGTTTTACTAATATTATTCTCGAATCCACTCGAACATACTCACAATATTTCATCAAAATCGGTGCAGGCACTTAGGAGGAGTTCAATCACACACGCACAGAATAATTATATATGTATATAGAGATCTACGTATATTCATCCTAAACTTCACACTTTAAATTATTTTTTAGCAAATGGTAGCCTATACATATGTCCTTCTCTAAAATCCCATCAGCGATTTAGACGTGAAAAGCTGAACGGACGGACAGACGGCTAGTTTAGCATTTATAATATTAGTGTGGATTCCACACGAGTTCACATGGCGCTGTAACCTGGCGCCGCTTGACATCGATACATAAATTCAATCTCACGATTGGATTCGATCACTGTAATTATACCGCAAGATCTACGAGCACTTAATCCGTCGACTTCCGACCAAGAACATTGCCTACCCATACACCCTGGTAATTATGAGAATTGATTTCATTGAGCCTTACACACAACTGTAGGTAAAAGCGGTTTTCTAATAAAGCACCTCCATTACAATATAAATGATGGTTCTGTGGGAATAAAACGGTTAATACCGACAAATTATTTTGAATTGAATTGTTTAAATTAATGTATGATGAAAATTGATAAAGGAGTTTACGCTTTGTGTTTGTGTATTTTTTGTATTTGGTAGTAATTTATATCAAATACCGCTTCAATTATCCATATTTTCTAATCAATTTCAATTTCAATTATTAATCCATAGTGTAGTAGATTTTTGTAAATAGATTCGTTGTAACATTTTTTAACAGTTCTTTACTGCGTGTTGTTACTTTTGATTAATACAACACGTAATATAAGAAATTGAGTTACAGACTATTCCGAGTGCCTTCAATATACCTGAAAATAGTTCCGCTTCGCAACTCATCCCATTACTCGGATACAATCTTGTGGTCTAAAACGCAGATAAATAACCAGTGAATTATACGAAGTGTCTCACAAGACTGCAGTCCACTGACAAGGAACGTGACGTTTGCAGGTAGATATCGCAAGGAGTGCAGCGCTCCGAGACGTATCGACTGTTATCGTGATCTGTCGACGTACGGCCCCGCTTATTGGCAATCACGCTCCGCCATTACACGGGATTCTAATAAAGATATACATTACGAAAAGTTAATTAAAACGCTTATCGAGGCGAGTCATGATGAGGGGCGGTTGGTTACTCAGTCAATTGGACGATTTATAGGTAAACAGCAGCTTAGAGTAGGTTTATTTAAAAGGAGTCTATCACACATTACATTACAATAAAACCTTCACACTTCGGTATACAAAGAGAGACAAAAATATCACGTAATGTGATGGTAAGAATTGGGAGTCTCACATAATAGCAGATCGTAGGTAAATAACATTACCCCTTCCTATTCCTGCGGTGAGCTAAGTTTTCCATAACCCTACATGGGATGTGCTGGCAGAATGAGGACTCGTTTGGACTTAACGCTATCTGACAGCTAACCTTCAAAATAAGTGTGTGCCAACGCACGTGTATTGAGATTCGCCCATAGGATATATAAATTTTTTGTTCAGTTTCTCCAAAGAATTTAACGATATTCAACCCACGATAGTGCCGAGGAAGTGTTTGGTAGTAATAAATAACATTGGCTAGTTCCGTTAGCGCTCATATGAAGTGGACACGGTAGGCGAGCGCGCGATCCCAACGGTGCGATGCTCATGCGTCATATCGCCCAAATGACTGGCGGCTCAATGTCTGCCATCATGAATGAATGAGCTCTCTGCATCGATAATATAGAGTTCGTCAAAACTGACTCAACAGGACTTTCATCAATACAATTATTTATGTTACTGGCCTACAATTTGATGTCATTTATAGATTATTTCTGGAACATTCTTCTGAAATAAAACAGGATATGTTTTATTTCAGAAGGTCCAGCCGCTTACGATTCTATAAAGGACATACAAACAAACATTCATTTATATATATCTGGATTAAATGTAATTCTTCAACCTAAATTAAACTTGTAAAATTAATATTCAATTCTGTTGTACCTGCAATATATAGTTTTTACTTTTATTGGATTTGCAAAAATAAGTTTCTAGATCCGAATATTACCGGTATCACGACATGATTGTGAAGAATAATCTAGTTCGAACGAATTGCATAATGGAAAATAATATCCAGGAGAATTCAACTCGATGATTGCATGAAATTATTATTCATATAGCTTGCTACAGCAAGTAGTTCACCGGCTCTCCTGTATTATGTTCTCAAAAGCCTAATTCTCTGCTCTATTGTGTGGAGAGATGATGTGAAAGTTTGAAAAGTTGCAAAGGTAAGGTACAGACGGGGTCGCCGGTTTGGCTACCTGTCAGATGGAATTGGGCTTTTTAACTGAGGTTATTATTCGCTTACGTTTTTTGTTCGTTTGATGAATCGACGATTCTATACGGATTTATGTAGAAAGTTATTATCGTGTAGGTTGGATCAATATGGATCCTATCCGCGAGTGTCTGTTGGTTTAAGAAACGTATACGTTAGTCAGCGTTTCAGGCAAATCATGACAAAGGAGTTTGAATAGGGGAATATCCACATATTTTTGTTCTCAGATGTCGGCAACAAAATAGAAGTTTCAAGGATTTCAATTATTCAATCGGGTTTCATGAAATAACTGAAATTACCATAAACAGCGCTCATTCTGTGACCGGAAAAGCAAAACGCCATGTGCGATGTGCAAGGGTCGTCTACACCATCAGAAATAGAATCTCAACTAGTCAACATAGGGTTGGCACACATCCGGAATTAACCTGATTAATGAAAATATTGTGTGCCCGGAATGCTGAGACTGTTTGAAATTCTCAAACTCATTTAAGCTTGTCTTAACACTTAGTAAACGAAATCGTGATATGGGAATAATTCTACAAACATTCGTTCTTTTTTACTTAATTCTAGTTTGATGTTCTGGTAGCCCTTGGCTAGATTCACATACGAGTGCACTCTAATTATAGCGGCGACATGATACAAACACACGGTTTAGCATAATAATATAAAACAGTAACGAGGGAATCGACAGGAAATTAATTCGTCGACCATAAAAGAGTAATGATTTAGTTTTCCGCCGCTGTTTCTGGTATACACTTGAAAGTAATCTTCGATGTAGTTGAGTTCTGACAGTCATTACGTCCACATTTTTCTTATTCTTGTTCATTTTTGTTTTATTTTTTTATTTTTTTTATTGAAAACCAACGGCGTTATTACAAATATAGACTTAAGAATTATACATAATTTGTAAGGCTAATAAAAGGTTTCCCTCTGTATTAATGCAAGATTATTTATGTTACGAAACAAACTGGAATACATGTATATGTTTGTAAGGTACTGTAAACGATTACTACTAATATGTAATCAATTTAACAATAAATAAATTAATTACTTGTTCTTACATTACTTTACATTACTTGTTCTTGTACTAGTATTCATTTATGAACCTCTAACATCTGCACGTTCCAAGTAGATGTTATACGTATTTATGGCATGCCTATAAAACACTTATTCGAGTGTTTTGCAAGTAACTCTTTCAGTTTGTGTTTTGGCGTCACTTACATTGGTATTACGTCTTTTCAGTGATTAATCAAGTCTACTTCTTGTCTGGAAATATTTCTCATTTCTATTAGAAACTTGAAAGACTGTAAACGTGGGATGAATTAAATTAATAGTGATGGTGAATGTGATAAGACAATAACGTATCTACACACATAAGTATGTACTCACTCTCATTCTTGATACTTTAAATGTGTCAGTGTCGACACTCCAATCACAAATCGTAAATAAATCGTACCAGTTGTCGACCCAGTTACGTCCTAAAATCAATTATATGCAACTACACTATTACCGATAGTAGATTGAATGTGATCATTCAATAATAATGATTGATTAAAAAAACAGCAGTCCTATTGAAAGCTTTTCCGAGTGCTGACAACAAAACACGAAAGAATAAATTAATTCGAGATCGGCACGAAACGAGCTGCCGTCAGTGTGATATAACAGCGAATTGCCTTTTTGCCATTATGTCCGCATCATTGGACACAGTGCTTTCTATGACAAACATAATGGGTTGTGTAATAAATAGTAGAATGCTGTAAGAATTTCGGCATGAAAGCAAGAGTGTTAACGTGTAAATTATAAAACTTAGTTGGATATTGAAAAAGCACGCTGAAACTTAAATATCCTCACTTCGAGTCCCGCACGATGCACCGATGCACGAGGGAGTAGAACGCCAGTTCCTTCTAGACTTACACACCTTCGCTTAGAAGCTGGCCGGCTTCGAGTACTCGACGTCGCCACCCTTGTGCGGTCGATCGATTTCATCTAGATAGTTAGAACGTGGTCTTCCTCTCCTAGACAGTTTCGCATTATGTTGTATCTGATATGTCAATGTTTCTCTCTTTATCCGTTGCAACAATAAAATACTAAAGCAAAATTAATTTCAATATCTAACAAAACAACATTGTATCTTTTAAACAGTTTATTAATTGTAGGAATCAAACAGACCTAACGTGTTGATACCTTAAATATTAAATATCAGGTTTTATAATGTACTAGCGGTCCGTCCCGGCTTCGCACGGGTGGACGCAAGATTTTTTATAAAGAAAATATAGCCTATCAGCCTATCACTCAGGGTGAATGTAGCTTTCCAATGATGAAAGAATTTTTCGAATCAGTCCACTAGATTCGGAGCCTATTCAATACAAACATACTTACATACAAATCTTTCCTCTTTATAATATTAGTATAGATGTAAAAGAAAATTAAGAATTCCCACGGGTTGCATGTACATATCTGCAGAAGTAGATGAGAGCCCGTTATTATCGACAAAACGTGTGTCGTTAGGGAGGGGCGTGCCTGTCCCGGTTATCACCGCTGAAAAATACTGTAAAAACCACGAACCCTTTGCATGTGGTTCGTCACGACACATATTTCACTTCACCAGCGAAATGTCTACTAAACTAGTTTTATGTCAAACAGAATGAGCGTAGATGGCGAAACGGCACTCTATGTTGCTTGGGCACGTGTGCAATCAATAATAGTTTGTACATATGATTTTTTTTTATTTATTTGAAATAGGCTTCGTAATGTTGAGTTAGCAAATGGATCATCATAAATATGTCCACTTTATGAATATAGTTTACACTTCGATGTTGAGTTGAATAGATGACGCACATAAACCGTACGTTAACTGAGTTTAATTAAATTCAAGTTTATACAACTCATACATATTTAGACTATCTGTGCCCTGCGGTTTCATCTGTGTAAAGTTATTATATTAATAGGATACTGTCATCGGCTGTCGACATCGGTGTGGTTTCTTCAAAACAGCTTATTTCTTGTTTTCATTAGGACAAAACAACTGTTCAAATTGAGTTCTTAATTCATTTGAAGTATTCTGACAATATAATAACGGCGACGCCTAAATGATGATAAGTGTAAAAGAAACTTGTCGCTTGTCTGTCCATTGTTGAACATTTCCTTCATAAATGTTTCGAAACTACCTATTATCCATTTAATGGCATTGAAACGGGGCTTTTGAATAATTGCCGATTTTTACACCGTGAATATACAAACAATCCGATATATTTATTTGAATCCGTGTAAAGTGTGTACTCGGCATTTAAGTTTTACTGGGTCCTTACAATGACGAGCTGTATTGCCATCGTCGTTCATCGATACGAAAGCTACAAATTAATATAACATATTGTATCACATTGGTTATCCCTCGGGGGTTACGGTGGAGTAAGCATTCCATTTCAAAGACGTGAGTAACGTCGTCTCAGAAAGACGTCAATAACGTGAGTATTGACAGATACTCACCTTATTGGCGTCTTTCGACACCTAAATATATCGAGAAGTAGGTGTAGGTATATCTTCTCTATTTACAACTTTAGAGAAGACGAGATTAATATATACACCAGTTCTATGGGCAACCGTAAAATTCACTTGATTATGCATTGACTATAAACCTAATTAACCAAAGCTTTGAAGCACATCGTATACCGAATGATCAGAGACCGTAATGTCGATATTAAACAGAGTCATCTGTGATTGTCGATATTGGACATTTCAGTCGGCAGCTGAGACTTGTACCAGATTCCCATTGAAAATAGAATTCGCTGTAGCGTTTCAACATGATTTCCCTATACTACTACTTTACTGTTATTTGTTACGTTCAGTCATTAACCAATTAGGTTGACGGTATCTTATTTAAGGAACGTCGTCCGATGTCAGAGATCTGTCTAGTTTAGAAGGAATATTTCTAGTTATACGGCCAATGTTAAGAATTACTGTTTTCTAGATTGTGAGCTTAGGAAATTGTATTGTGGCTATGGATTGTTGGAGCTGTTTATGAATTTTGCCACTCGTGTAAAAGACTATTGGGATTATGGTAACTTTGACCTGATTATTAATATTGATTATTTGCATTATTGATTTTTTATTGATACTTTTGTTTTTTTATAGAAACGCACATTTTTATCTTGGTTTACAATTTTTTGTAAATTTTTCACTATTATATGTTTGTATTAACATATGCTTAACCAATGATTTATGGTCAGTGCAACACTGTACTGTTAGTAGTCATACTGAATTGTTTAATACAATTAATTATATCATATGATACACAGATGCTAGATATTCCAGTATTGAGATACATGCATGTAACTGAATATTTCCTAGCACACGCGACCATGCGACATATTTCTGTGACACACGATACCATTAGACAAGTCATAATTCTCGGCCTAATATCTCGTTACCAACTGGACAACTTTACATGACATAGTTTTACCTATCCTCACTAATATCATAAATGCGTACGTTAGTTTCTGCGTTCGCTCTCACGTCTAACCGATCATCATGATATTTTGCATTGTTACATGTTGTACAAAAGAGGTACAGAAAAGAGAACTGTACTCTCCTTGGATATGGTTCGAAATAAATCTGAATAACATTTTTTTACTTGCATTTCTTAATTGCACATTGCCGCGAGCAAAGCTGCTGCCTAATGCTAGTACATATATAGTTGCTTTTTTTGTTAATATGGGTGCAGTTACACAAGCCATCGATGAGCCTCGCGGAAAGGCAACAACTGTAGCATTACATATCATATAATACAAGACAATTTATATATTTTTATCCGTTCAGCGACTACCAGAAAACACAAATAAACAAATTATAGATATCGGGTGGCGTGAACGCGTGAACGAACAGAAAATAATTTTGTCTAGATCCTTCGGTTAGTTAATGTAAGTTGTAAAAAAATTATAAGCGTGCAAAATCGCCGACCAGTCACGCTCATCAACCCGACCTGAAGCCGATCAGCTCGTTATTTCACACTTTCCTATAAAAAATCGGAGCGTTGTAATCGGCGATTGTCTTGATGACTTCCGTTGGTCGCGTCGTGTGGTCATTTTGCACTCGGATGCACTCGGTTCAGTTGTGCTGACATTACGAATGCTTACCAATTGATTTGTGCCCATGAACAATGGCCCTTTGTATCACAATCGACAATTTCGTTCGCATTTTGCAATTGCCGATAAAGATCTACAATATCCGTGTTCCCGATCTGAGGTAACTGGGTGCGGAATTGTAGGTGTACAACAAACAATATAAGGCGAGGAATATAGACTATTTATACCAACAAGGAAGCAAGCACATGGCATGGCATGTGATAGTATTTTTTTTTCTTTTGACATCGTTATAACATGGTTTTCATGAGCGCAAGTATTCGAGACCCTGACCCATATGTGACAGCCTCAAAATAGTACGTTTCTCATAATTGTAATTTATTTCTATTTATTCAGGTGCCTCAGGCATCTGTAATGTCAATTCCTGCAGCTTAGGTGTTAACGTAGAGGTTTTCACGAGGTCGTTGGCACGTTCTTGTAAGTTTTTTCTGTTGTATGATATTCAGAGCGCGACTGCGCACTGTCTTGCGCTCGTTGGATGCGCACTCGCCGATTAGCCAACAGCGGGCGGCCGGAACGATGCATAATGAGTTTGATTATAAATGTGCTCTACCGTTGTATTGTGCAGTTATTGTCTTGAGGTCAAGCCTCAAGTCACATAATATGATGCATCCGACAGGGTCATAATTTGGTTGATGTCCTAGGATTCGGCATTAGCTTCAACCACCAGTGTTCATTAATTCTGTATTCACCATTCTTCTATTTCAATATATGTATAATATGTTACCAAATGTCTAATGAAGACTTTTTGTTACAGGTATGTATAACGAAAAATTTAACTATATAAAAGTAAGACGGTTTTTGGTAAGTAGAAAGTGACACATTTCTCGCTGGCACGTAGAGTGCCAATAAACGTCGTAATCGTACCGTGGGAGTGAGCCGTGCTCATCTTCAGAGGCTATTCGCATGTACCCTGCGGCGATTACGGCTCGTAAATTAAATAGTTGGCGTTTAATTTGCGATAACACAGTAGTAGGTCTCCCTCAACCCGTAAATAACGCTGCCGTGAGCTGTCTCGTTCGAGTCACGATGGCTCAGATAAATTGATCTCCTGCGATATAAATCATGATCGTCACTTCACTGCTTACAAAGTACTTTAATCTGTTAAGTTCCACGATGTCTTTAGTAAATCTATTACCTTTCTGTGTATATTATTAAAGAGCTGTGGTGGCCGAGTGGTTGCATTAGTTGCCTGCAATACAATGCAGACTCGAATCTCGACTGTATTGTAATTAGTTTTTAGCTCAGAGATTGTGACGGTAAAGGAGAATATCGAGAGGAAACTTGCATACGTTTGAGAAGAAATCAAAGGCGTATGTATAGCTCGAGTGACGGCCATGAGCTCACCATCACAATGGCATCTAAAATCAGTCAGCAGATTATAAAGGTCTGATAATAGAATGATGATGGAGTGAAAGAAATCGGCGAGAAAAGAGTAGAGAGTAGAGAAGAAAAGAGTAAGTGCGTTCTATGTCCTCTGTCTACCTTATCTACATGTAAACTGTATACATGTTAATATTATACGCAAAGATAAATCTGGCCTACACCGAGACACACGTAAATAATGATTGACATAAGCTTCTTTTAAATAAATCGTCTATATATAGAGTTGATTTTAAATTCTACGAAAATGCTATCTGTCACTTAAGTATTATATACATATTTGGTACGTGTACCTTGGGTGTGAGGGGTAAGTCCTAATAGTTGACTGTTCGGTAACAACCTGCAAAATGCTCGCTCTGGTAACTTTTTTCACGGCATCGTTTCGCGCAATGGCGGGTCAACATGCGATACTCCCAACAGATACCGGCACATGGCGTGTAATGTATTGTGGTTAACTGTGATACACCTAAGTTATTCATTAAATCTGACACTGATGGGTGGTCTTGACTGGTGAGCACACAAACGGGATTGGCAGCTGTGACGTCACTCCTTTTAGGGTTAGTAATTGTTACCTGCTTTGCTTTGATACTTTCCTCCAGTCGTAGAAATATTTTCAGTATTTTTTTTTATATATTTGACTACCAATTGTAATAAAGTATTCTACATACATACATACATATCATCACGCCAAGTCCCTAACGGGGTAGGCAGAGAGTATAGAGCGCCAGTTCTCTCTAGACTTACATACCTCTTTCGCTTCGTCCACATTCATCATCTCTTCATACATGCTCGTCGGTTTCAAGTACTCTTAACGTTCCCGTCCTTGAGAGTCCGATCTATTTGATCCAGGTAGTTGGAACGTGGCCTTCCTCTGCCTCTTCTACTTTCCAACAAATTTTGGCAAACTAACACGTTGTTATAATATGGTTTTATATTTTCAAATTATAATATCTTATACTCACTTCTAGGACTACGCAGGGGCGTAACAACACTGTAGCGTAACGACACAGTGTTGGTCATCATGGTACAGGCATAGTATCCATAATTGTATAAAATATGATTACATTTTCAAATTAAAGCATTACACAGAAATCTCTCAAATAGTACGCGAGTACTTTTACCTACAATTTTGACAGATATGATGGTGCAATCAAACCTCAGTACTTTCTACGTTGCGGTCACTGGGGGGTCAGAAGCGTCTGCGGTTTTACGTCTGCGTCTTATGAGATTAATCTCGAAGTTTGCGCGCAATTTGCTAGCAATCCCGTTTGGTCGACATATCTAGCCTTTCCCACGTCTGTACAGTCGGTTGCTAAAGCTCACTACACTACCAGCCCACACGATACCTAACAATAACTTGGGTTCTCAGCTGTACGCGGCAACGTGTTAATCATACAGGCCAGAGGTGACGTACGGACGGACGTGACAATCGTAGAACTGAGATGTAATTGGCATTTGTTTATGAGAAAACAGCATAGGCTGTGTTTTGTTTTCGCCAAGCCTTCTACTACAATTTATCGATTGTGGCATCTCATACCCAAGGCAATCGTCTACGGTACTGCAAATCTATGGCTAGTGATATTTGGCAGCAACCCAATATGAACGAAAGCTTTTTGTAAAGACACAAAGTATTATAGGCTTTTCTTCATTCTTCTAAGGCCTAAGTGGCTCTGACCTTCCTCCTTCATACATATTCACAGAATTCGGGATCAGATTCGTAGGCGATACCTACTTTCTCTAGATAAGCGTTCAATGTATTCAAATATATTAAATGTAAATGCAGGATAGAATATAAATCCAGTTTATAAGAAACATGGACGTTGTTTTTAAATTTGAATGGTCTGTAGAATTGCTAGGAAACAATAACTTTTTCTTACACTAACGGTTCCTTACAGATCATTTTCTCTCTCAATCAGAATCCCTAATTATACTCTTTAACCACGTGCTTTTTGAACAAGGGAAAATGTACAGGCTAATCAGGAAAATATCTAGAATGAAATGCAAAGCCTAAGTACAGTCTTCCTTGAGAAGTGGCGCGAGATTCGCCACCTATCAACATATATGCATCTCCGACGAAACGAGAAACACCACTGTTTATCTTTTCATAGACAATGCGTCTAGGTTTATAAAATTGAGTTGCTTTTGAAAAAAAAATACAAAAACACAAATATAACCATAGACATCCGGAAATCGGTATCTATATAATAAGAGATTTAGTTACTGAAAATGTAATAACATACTTCAATTAGCTTTATTTCGTTTCCATACTGAACACTTGGCAAACTAATATAGCACAAAATGTTTTCGAGTTTAACCAGAAAATGCACGTACGAAACTGCCGCATTAAATCTGTCATTCCATTCTAATAACGTTCGCTATTTAACTTAGGATGTATGCTGTCAAAGTTCGTTTAGACACCACTGAACAGATAAGAACTTTGTACCTATAAAACGCGTCAGAGCCAATCACGAGCTAATCGATTTGAAAAAGACATTAATCGATCGCCATATAATAATTACGCAACTTGTTTAGTCGATATCATGTAGACAGTCGATTGGTCTTAAAACTATCGCTGTTATTCTTTTCTTTAGTTTGCTTTGAGATTTGATAGTTAGGTGATGATCACAAGTATTTGTTAATAGAGCAATTAAAGAGTTTTTATGGCCGTTTATGGTCGTATAAGAGAGCATTAATATTAGTTTTATTTAATAACATGAAAAGCATAAATCTTCTTTTACGAGATACATTTTATTCATTAACTGCAATAAATTAACTTTATAATTCCTTTTTAAGTACCAACATAAATATTGCCGAAGTTAAATAAGTCTTAATTGATTTTCAAACAGCTCAGATGCGGTTGACCAAATAAATACTCCGTTCTAGATTTTTTTATGGTAATCTAATTGGGGTATATCTGTGTATTTTTTTACCTTTTCATGTGTAATAATTTTTTTGTATGTTGTGTATGTAGGTATGTGAGAAATTACGAGAAATGCGTGTCTTGTAAATGTTTAGTTGTCTGCTGAAGCATATTTGTCTTGCCATTTTGGAAAGTTGCCATAGCTTCAATCCATACCATGAATATTTATACGCCAGGAGGAATTCTGCAGCCGAAGTCAGACACTCGGGACCTCTGCCGAGAATCGTGACCTGGCTTATGAGGAACTTCAGTAATGAGAGAGTCAGTGCATCGACTTTCAAACTCACCAACTTTCAATGTATTGCAACGTCAGGAAAATTCATAACGTGTTTCTGATGTCTGCATTAAGAACAACCAAAATTATTAAGCGCCGGACTTAACAAATTGAATGCTTTCTCCGCGCATCACGACTCCATAGTTGCATAAGTAAATTAAAAGAGTGATAAATCAGAGCTAGCACAAACATAAACACGAATTAGGTTAATTAGTTGAGTTAATAAAGACGTTCAATCATCCTTTGTTACTTTCGAACACGAATCCGCACGTTCGACTCGGCGCGTCATAAATCTTCAACTATCTCGATCGAAGTGTTTCACTAGCAAGGGAGCTGCGGATTGTCAGCGAAGGCTTTTAATGAAATAACGCCTAATTAACGGACACGAATGCAAGCCTATTATATTAAAAGCATTGTTGTATATCTATATATCCACATATTGTGTAATGTTCGGGTTTTAGTGGGTTTAGTGGGTAGTACACTTTTGGGTGTATGTTTGCCTATAGATAGCGCTGCGCAATTAATTCCTTTTTTATTTATCGCGCTGAGATACCTTCTCCACATTTACTATAAGTAAATAATAATAATAATATCTGCGCGCTTTCGCACAAGGATCCTCGAAGAGATAGGCAGAGGTGTATAGGTACTACTCTACCTATACACATCTGCCTATCTCACTTTCCGCCAGAGATATATTTTAGTTGCCAGCGTGACAGATAACGGGTCCTTAACCATTATTCATGCACCCACTATACAGTAAACTATAAGTAGTAAAAAAAATTTAGACGCTGTACATATTTAGACATTTTGGGTGACCGATTGTTTCTGTAGTAAATTCGATCTTTGTACGCTGCACAACGCTGCACTGGGTTCTGCACTATTGTTTTTCACAATCTCCTTGTGGGGTCACTATGCTAAATTAAATTAATTGAGGTCGCCTAATGAAACAAACGCATTAATTAGACCGCAATCAAGTCGCAATGTAATAAAATGTAAGTTAAAGCTACTTCCATTATTCGTCTGCCTACGCGATCATTACATTCGAATTGTGGGACAATGCATTTACATTGAATTGTCTTTAATTTGAGCCTACTGCCTCTTTATTTGTTGTATTCTACAAAGAAGGAGTATTTAACGATTATTGAATAACCATTGAGCGGTTACAAAGATCATTTTTGTTTGTGTCAAATACAGTATTTTTCGTATTTGTATGTACTCTGTGCCATAAAAATGTTTGATTGAATGCGCGATATTTTTTGTAACCGTATATTATTATGCACTGTTACTGGCCCGAACAAATGTTTTTTTTCAAGTCTTACTGCGAGAAAATTCTTCTTCGCTTTGTATGAAGTGCACCCATCATCTAGAGACCTTATCGTTGGCCGACATCCAATGGGCGGGTTATTGATTCGTGATGATTCGACGGAACCGAAATACGGTGCGTTCAGTCAATGGCTGAGTTACGAGTTGACGTACGTGACCCATGCCCCCCAGTAATACTGGTAAATGTGTGTAAGACAGTTCTTCAAAACAACACGAAAACTAACTCTTTCTTTAATATGCTATTATTTATAGCCATCTATGTCCCACAGCTACCTAATTGCCTCCTCCTCCCTTTCCACTCCCCACAGTCGAGCGCTAGTTCCGACAATTGTTAAGGCGATCCTATTCGTTCCGCCATCTTCCTCCTTCACCTTCAACATCTGATTTATTTCATGCTAAAGACTATAAATTATACATACATACATATCATCACGCCAAGTCCCTAACGGGGTAGGCAGAGAGTATAGAGCGCCAGTTCTCTCTAGACTTACCTCTTATTATAAATATTACTATAAATTATTATTTATGATATTTACAAATATTCTACTTAAAATGTATGTGTTTTAATATAACTTTCTAATTATATACAATTATTTTCTAAAATATACATTGCCGACATGTAACGGATGCCACACCTCGCCCTGCCCTTCGGCTAAGCGAGAAGATGTGTTTTTTTATTTAACTCGTTTCGATTCATTCGGTCTTTAAATGATTCAATAAAATTAACACTCATGACTTTTATCATCTATCGTCTGTGGTATTTTAAGAGGGTCAGAAATGTCACGCAATTAGGCAGTCAGAGGGTCATTCTCTTAATTAAAGTGGTAACTGATATTAGGTATTGTTTTTAACGAATGGATGCTCCGGCCAACTCGGAGTGCAGGGGTCACACCATTAACCCCGGAATTAGCCACCAACACTCAATAACGTATTCAGATAACACCTGAGAATTCGATCTTCGCGTTGGTTTTTTATGATTCAAATATAAAACGTGGGAACATCTATCAGTGCAGATAAAGATAACTGATGTTTTGTGGTGCTTAAAAGCGGCTTTGAATGAACATTGGTTATTGTATATGCATGAATGTTTCATACATATTTGGGTCATTCTATTGTGACTTAGAGTTCGGTTTTTTTTTGTATCAATCAGCCCAGACTCCTAGTTTTTAACTGCCTCTACTTTCTTCATAAAAGGCGATATAGACTAGCTTCATTGAAGCTATTGTGGACTGGCAGATTTACTAGATTATTTACGAACTGTGTCAGAGAATTGATGCCATTTCAACTGCTACTAATTTAATAACAGATCGTGTATAGTAAAAAAACATACATGGATATATTATACACAATGGCTGCTCCAGATAAGCGATAGACGTTGATTGATGTGTTTTGGCTATATAGTTATAGATTTAGATACCTGAAGACTGCAAATGTATTTAATAAAACGTTAACCAGGCTAGCTTCGACTTGAATGAGATGAAATAAAGCTGAAATAATGAAAAGAGCTGGTTCTGGCTAATCCATAACACTACTCTCGATAGTCGGCAATAAAATTATAGGGCGTTCGCCGTTGAAGGTAATACATATTAAGAAATGCCACAAAAGTTACCTAGTAGAGCCAACATCAAAACAAATCAGCTTAACTTGCTACGAAGGCTACGTTAAAGTTTTGAACTAGGAAATTACAATTATAAGTAGTTTGCTTACAACGCTCGATTTGTTGAAAGTGTGTTGTTGTGGAAACGTTTCAAAAAGTCAATGGATAGCGTACATAGGGCTAAAATCGATACCTGAGTCAGCGTAGTGCATGGTAAGGTCGTAGACGCCTACCAGACGGTGTGTTAAGGTTAACGACCCCCTTTCGTGCCTAAACTGTATCTAGATTTTGTGACCCGATTGAATTTAGGAGCAAATAGTCGCGGGTTGTTTATCAGCGATTGTTTGTGCCTAGACCTTAGATACACTACTATTTTAAATACCCATTCCGATATGACATGTACTTTTGATAAAGTTTTTGTAGTTCTGGGAAATGAAGATATATATTTGCGGGTCATTGCGGGAAATTGCAATACACGAACATCCCGCCGAGTCCCTCACAGGGCTGGCAGAGTTACTAGATCGACATTTCTCTATAGCCTTACAGACTTTCTCCTGGTGTTCTCATCTTTACAGATACAATAATATCATAAATAACTCGTAACAGCATTATAACACTAACGTCAATAGAAGGAAATTGGAATAGGCGCAGGTCCTTGAACTGGTAACATTTTGGGGCTGAATAATTACACGGCAGCCCTCGCCTTAACTGACCGTGCTACTCACACTTGACGAAGGCCAAAGGCGACAACCTTTTAACTATATCCAAGGTATTTATGTATACATAATGCGGGAAGATTGCCTATCAGCATTCTAAAATTAAATTAAGTCCTTTATTATGAGTCTAGATTAGTATAGCATAAATAAAGGTTTCGTAATTTTATATATTCAAGCCTATACCCACGGGAAACGAAAGGGTAGGCTAAAGTAATGTTGCTTAAATGATAAAATAAATAAAAATAAAAATTCATATTTTTCCACTTCTGTAGAATAAAAATAAACATATTCTTCTTCTTCTTCTTCATGGTCTTGTTCTTTATGGGTTAATGTTTGTCTATTATTCACACCTAAATAAGGTTGCCAGTAAACGTAAAGGCAACATAAGTATATACATAGTCGGACGTATATTGTAGTGGCCTGATTTAATAGAATTTATTCTTATGATCTATCATTTCATCTGTCATAAGTAAACGTCATTGTTATAAAATAATAATACCCTATATTTAATTGGGCCCACAAGTTATGGGATCGTTAAAAGTACCTCAACAGTCTCAATGTTCCCAAACCGGCGACCGAGTCTGTATGCAGTGTTGAATGTGGCTGAAGTGAAAGAGATCTATAAGACTAGAGAGGACACACGCTATTGCTGGTTTACTTGTAAAGAACTCGGGGATTTATGTACGAACACTACTCAGAACATCTTTGCAGAGAATGGAGGTTAATTTTAATCAATGCTTACTTATCGCTGCATACAAAATGTTTAGTAAAGCGTTACATCGCTCTTATCGAACGAAAGTATCAAATTATGTAAATTAATGAAATTGTAAATTCTATTATATGCAGATGAACATGTGTAATTCGATTGATATCTCGTTGATCTCGTATTTGTGTTGATTTTTGTGTCAAGTCATAACATTTTTATGACGTTTAGAACTAACTGACAATGATATGTCTGAAGTAAGCAAAGCTTAATAGATATAGCTCCATTCAATTGGAACCTTTTAACCCAGGGGATAAGGTGGTGTCTAGAAGGACATGGCTAGAGGTGGGAAGCGGGTGCAAAATAAAAGAAAATACAGGTATCTACAATTAGGCGCCGGAACAAAAGACGATTGATGTTTGTAAAGGGTGGGTACAGTATGTGTGTATATATGAAGGATATTAAAGGCTATATAGGTAGCACAGAATAGACATTACGCATAGCAGATGTCTCAAGTATGCATGTGGGATTAATTTTTATATAACAAAATATGTAGGTTGGTACTTATCTTGATTAGGTGGTTACGAATTGTAGAAAGTTGCGTCTAATGATGACCGACACTTCATTCCCTCGAATTACAATGGAAAACACGGTTGTAATGTGATACTTATTGTCACGAATCAACAGCCTAATGACTGGCGTATGACCGATACTTTTAACCAACTTTTCAAATGCGGCTATTGAATAAACTTTATTAGAAGCGTTGGATGTCTTGTATCGGAAGGAAGCGGCAAAGGTAACATGGTAGTTGCGACGTAAAGAACAGTTGAAATGAAAAGGTACGTGAAAGAGTAGCCGCATGTAATTTGAGCGTCTCTCAGTAGAGAATGTGTAATTTCATCCAATTTGTTTTTTTTCGTATGAGCCAGCAGTGCTACAAATCTCTCGGCAATTGAAATGTTACCTCTTGCGATGGTTCGCTTATGGAACTATTCACGTCTCATTTTCTTTTACTATATATCTGATCAAATAGAATGTATCGCTATCTAACCATCGACTACGACGAACTAAAAAGGCGTTATGATGTTTTAGCGTACAACTTTAATATGTAAATATTGATCTGAAATTACTTCCCTACATTACACGTAGTTATAAGATTCATTTCATAGCGTGATGTTATAGTCTACGGGCCACAAAGACCAAGAAATTTGTTGCCTAGTCAACAAGTCCTCGGATATCGTGAGCGGACAATTATTCGAATTTACTGCGCCTATAATACAGTTCATGTATGGTATTATCGTAAAAGAGCAATTGCAAGGAATTTGCAGCATCCACGACTATACATTCTGCGGTCCGCACGTGCTGCGTGTTCAAGCCTCAATATGCGAGACACTCGAGAAATAACGTCGACCCGATAAGAGCCAGTTGTAAATTTCTTATTACACGATCTAAATCCTGTAGTTCTACAACCGCATTATTCACCTGTTTACAATTTCTCGCATTGTTATCGACAGTACGAAGATAAATCGGTATGCGTTAACTAGACTTGGCATTTCGCACCCTTATACGAATCGATGACACAAATTGTAGCTACCTTTTAACAAAACATCAATTAATAATTTACGTGACTTAAAATATTACAGATACCTTCTGTAATTTTACGGCGGGGTCACGGGGAAACTATTTATAAAAGTCTTAAAATGAAGAAAATATTATTAATTAATAAAAATACCTTCGATGACACCTACGGTTACAGCCCATAATTGTCATCTAATCGAAACTACATTGCTTAAGTATAATATATAAAAGTATATATATATCTGCCTACCCCAACGGGAGAGGCGTGATTATATGTATGTATGTATGTATGATTGCACTTCTATTTATCGTCTTATTTCAATCAATCAAATCAATGAAATAGCAAGATGGAAATACAAGATGGCTAAACTTACTTGGTGAATTACAAATTGTCATCGATACCACTGCATTAAGATCGTCGAGAGAGTGCCCGGGATACAATCGTTGCTGTCTACAAGTTATTGCCTTTCATTTGAAAACAGTTTCTCCCGTCATTTGTTCCGCGTAACTTTATCATACGCGGTCTCTCATTACCGCAGATATCATTAACGTGGTTAATTTACTTGTGACGTCTGTGGAGCGAAACTGTACTGTGCAGAGGCGGAAAGCCATTATGTAGGTGAGTTACCGACAGGCAGAGCGTCCCGTCTACGCAACGACATTATCTTCAGAGCCCAACACCTCATCGTCAATTATCAATGTATTAAATATATAATTGCGACAAGCCTACAAATAGCATTGCAGCCGAGCGAATAATAGTCATCTTCCAACTAGATTGCAAGTTCATTTCCCGGTGATCTGTGCCAGTCTATAATTTTTCAACGTTGATACATCGGGAGGAAACCTGCATATAATTGAGAAGAAATTCAAAAATATACCTGTGAGACGCTACCTGTTAGTTACTATTAGTTACCTGTGAGTTAATATTATGTGTATATATATCTTTATTACCCTTAGGAAAGCGTGTAAATATACCACAAATTACTAGGTATTTCATGAATTACAGACCTAAGTATTGAATTAAATGCAAGGTAACCGAGCCTGCATTTGCAGTAGGTATCTAAATATATGTGCATTTTTATGCTTGAAAGTTGTCGTTGGTGAAATCCAAGCGTAACGATGAAGTTGACTACGTTGACGTCCCCTCTTATTATATTTCCTTTCAGCCAGCATACACGGGATTTATTATTATCATCCGGAGTGTTTTCTCCATCGGTCCCCCTTCGACAGCTGTTTATTTTAGTGAGCCCGGCGCGGCGGGCGTCGTGTTTCTTCAGGTTGCGTGTGGCGCAAGCGCAACGCCTGCTACGCATATCACAACTAAACAATTTACTCTCACGCAATTTCATCTGGCGCTTAATTATAGGATAGGCGAGACACTAGGTTTGTTTTGATTATTTCTAATAGTACGCAGTTAACGTAGCACGCGTAGTAAAGAACGAATTTGTGTATATAATATACTAGCTGTCCCGCCCAGCTTCGCCTGGGGGAAAAAGTGAAACTTCCTGAAACACGATCGCAGGGCCATCTATCGGCTCCCATTGTGATGTAAGCTTTCCTATCTTTCAAGTTAGATCAAACTGCACACGGTGTACAAATTTGATTTAAATCGGTAAGGTAATTTAGGAGTCCATCGCGGACAAACAACGTGACACGTAACTTATATATATTAAGATTGTTAGTCATCGGTGCAGATGAAAAGAAGCATAGTAGGTATGGATTTTTATGGATTCTCCGTAACATCACTTCGTCAAATACATAATACCTTCTATAATATTATAATGGATGCCATATAAATGCGTTAGTAATAATGCAGCTCAATAACCATCGGTTTGAAGGGAGATGTCTATGCCTATGCACACTAAATTCAGGTTTTACGAGTATCTACGCTGAGACTTAGAGCCATTACGAGCTTTCAATTTAGCATCGTATTGATATAATTATTGTAGACCGTCACTTATCCAGAGATCTGACATGCAGATGGAGCAGCTTTTACTTTGACGTTTGCTTTTAAGCTCAAGCTACGTACGTCTGACGATGCGGTCCATTAAATAGTGCTAGTAGTATTCATGTCATGAATAAATTATGACTACTTTGGCGCAAGTCTCATAAATATCCTGATATTGGTTCTATGTACATTATGGTTGGACCAAAATGACTTGAAGTTAGGTTGTTAGTAAAAGCACAAATTACCAACATCCTTTTTTAAGATTAAGATAAGAAAATTATGAAAGAAATAATGCTTAATAATCGTTGATCATGCACAGGACCACTCAATAAGTAATCACTATATTTACGTAATGTATCAACATAGGAAATTAAAAAGCGATATGAGCTTCGGAAATCACAACGACGCTTTATCGATAGAACCTTCATTATTGCATCCCGTCTGAAATCTTACTCCATTACATGTATGCAAGAAATCTATAAAAAGAAAAGCAATTTACTTAATACCTGAGTATCGTAGAGATCGGCTCAAACATGAGGAATAAACTCGTAAGTAGACAGATAAAGGTTCAGTAACCTCTAGGCATCCGCTGATCGACCGGTGCAATTAATTAGATGTCCGATTCGACGGGTGTGCTAGCAAGCGAGGTAAGATCGCACACACCATTTACACGTGATTACAGCTCAGATAAGGGTTCCACTTATAGCCCTCGCATTTGCTGCTTTATCTAGTCATCATCGTGTGGTATTAACCACTGCGATTTGCCAAGTAGGCGATTATGACGAGGCGAGCTCATTCCCGCATTTAAAAAGGTGGCTTCAATTGGAACAAAATGTTCATTCATCCTGTTTGGTTTGTTTCCTTTGCATAGGCCTGTTTTGTTAAATTGTTTTTTTTTTCACTTGTCGTGGGTAATGTCTGCATATGTCTTGACCTTTATCGAGATACTGGGTTCGATATCATTGTCGAGCAAAACTTGCATTTGTTTTTTTTATGGGTATGAGCAATTGTCTCAAACCGTGAATATAATTCTACTACGAACAGCTAGCTCTACCTGGGAACTAAATCAAAACTTTTCAAGATTAGGCTATCTCGGTCGAACGGGTATTACGTACACACCTCTGGTCACCCCTTCGGGGTTCCTTTTGGTAAGGCGTGACGCAATTTAAAAATACGATTCTAAGTATAGACAAACTTACACAACAAGGGGAAAGTTTTCTTTGGTTGTCTATGCGCATTTTATGATGAATCAAGAACTTTAAGACACTCGCATTCTCCTCACCAAAGTCCAGACATACATGCATTATTTCCCTACACCTATCCGTAAACTGGTCACATTTAGGGTCAGCGATAAAGTGGACATGGAGCATACTAAGGGTGTGACTTATAAGAGTGAGAGTTTTAGCGACAATTTTTACAGCTAGTTGCGGCGATTTATAATAGGTATACCACCAATGTCAATAAAAAAGTAACAACCTGTCCGACACAAGTAAAACTTTTTCGGCTTTGCAGTTTATACCAGTGGAAGACTATCGATTAGCGTTTCGGTTTGTCCAGGGAAATGAACCCTACCCCAGCCAGCGGAAGTGTGTGTCGCCCCTGCGTGTCCAGTTACTGCCCAATATCCCTAAATTCAACTTTAATGTATTCTTGTATCGAATTTCTATTAATATAATAATGTGGTTGGTCAGTTAATTGATGTGCATAAAGCACGTGATGTATGAATGTTAAACATTCTACTAGCTTTATATAATGTAGGGTTTGAGCTCTGTATCAACATGATTACCTACTATATTGACTGACTGATGACTGAGCTCAGAGTTACTCCCGTGTCCCTTTACTTCATCCCCTTACGGGTTCTGTCTAAATACCTACTAATAGAAAATATAAAATATATATAAATATATAATTATTGGGACGATTCCTAACAAATTGTTCTAGCCAAGCTTGTAGCAAGAGATAGTTTAAGCCAACCTTAAACAACCAATATAACGTCCAAAACTAAGGAAAAAATACGCGTGTTCTTCATACAATACAAATATCCGCCGTGGGAATCAAATGTTCCCAAGATTCGCAACCAGCTCTGACCGTCATCAAATATCTAAATATCCCTTCTTAGTTGCATACATATGTTAAGTGTTACGCTTCCTATAGGCTTATTATGCAGTCCGTTGTCCGACAGTCATAGTTACTCTAATATAGGATATAGATTATTCATCGATAATTTCAATCAGTATCTCTGTGTATGTATGTATAAAGTAAGGCAAGGAGTCATATGCCTTACAGTATTTAGCCGTTGTGACGCATTGTCGATGATCCCATGCTCACAAGCGGCTTGGAACCACTAAGTCTGAGGAGAGAATTTGCCTCCCTGTGTGTGTTCTACCGCTTGTATAACGGGGAGTGTTCTGCAGAATTGTTCGACGTGATGCCTACTTCTGACTCCTACCACCGCACCTCTCACCATCGACGGGGAATTCATTCCCATACCTTGGAACCACAAAGGTCTCGCACTGCGCGGTTCCAAAGGAGTTTCCTTCAGCGAACGCTCAGGCTGTGGAAAAATAGAAATTAAATGTATGTTAAAAGTGTTCTGTTGTTATTTCCAGGGTGCCAAATGCGCCCAAGAGCTGCATCGCCGAGATCTTCAGCTCGGACACGCTGGATGGCAGCCCGGTGAAGAGCAGCGCCTCCAGACCGCGCGCCGTGCGCGATACTCCCACGCGGCCCAGGGACACGCACTCAAGGCTCTTTGGACAGGTAACGTCGCGATTGTTCACCCACTAATATAGGAATACATACGAGCAGTGCCCAGCGGCTTAATCTTTCTTTGTGCCAATCCAATCCAATTCATCCAATTTCGTTCAGTAGTTTTAACGAGAAAGAGGGACAAACATCCTCGCATACTTTCGCATTTATAGTATACTAGCGGCCCGTCCCGGCTTCGCACGGGTGGACATTTATTTTTTAAACATTTTGGTATTTTTTTTTTCTTGCAATTAAAATAGCCTATATTATTCAGTGATAATGTAGCATTCAAATGGTGAAAGAATATTTAAATCAGTCCAGTACTTTTTGAGCCAATTTCTTACAAACATACTTACATACAAGTCTTTCCTCTTTATAATATTACTAGCTGTCCCGCCCAGCTTTGCTCGGGTGAAAAAGTTAAATTGCCCGTAACACGATCGCAGCGCCACCTATCGGGTCCAATTGTAAATCTAAACCATTCTCGAATCCACCTTAAGACACACAGAAAGGGATAGCTTCGCACGGGTGAAAAAGTTGAAATTCCTAAAACTCGATCGCAGCGCCACCTATCGGGTCCAATTTAATATAGCCTATGTTACTCGGGGATAATGTAGCTTTCCAAAGGTGAAAGAATTTTTGAAATCGGTCCAGTAGTTTCGGAGCCTATTCATTACAAACAAACAAACAAACAAACAAATCTTTCCTCTTTATAATATTAGTATAGATTACAGTATAGATAATATACGATGATCTATAATATTAGCAGGCTAGGATTGAGATATACATCCGAGATAATCCTCTCGAATTTCTCAGGACAAACTAAACCAAATGTAACCACTTAGCAGGGAGGTGGCGGCTCAGTGGCACCGATGATGACGGACACGAGCCGCAGCCACATCCAGTTCGGCGACGCGCATATGAACGGCGGCAGCCCCTCGCACTCGCCCTCCAAGATGATGAACGGCAGCGCCTCCTCTACACCCAGCCGAGGTGAGACGGACGCCGCCGCCCACTGTGAGTCGACCCCAATGTAGGCACGAACAATCGCACGCCGATCGCAACGCTATACTACGGACTTGTGCCCAGTGCGTAGCAGTTTTGTTTGGATGTGGAACGGAGTAGAGTAGACAGGCTGTTGCCAAATGTATCGATGCTGCTGGCTAGAGCTGGTCAGGCACTGCTAAAGTCGCTGAAATTAATCAATTCAAATGGCATAGGGATTTGACCATGTTAGCTGCATTGCGTCGATATGTCTAGGAACACCTTGTTAGAAGATTTTGTAAAGAATTGAAACTATGTTTGGTCTTTTTTTTATGTTAAGTTCCTCAAACTTTCCATACTAAAAATTGGTTCAAAACATATATATATATTTTTCTAGGCGAGTGAATGAAGCCCCATTACAGTAACGAAGGGGATATTTGAAAGTGAAGTGTGTGTTATCCATTCCACGTTCCAAACGTCGTGACTCCGGACGCAGGAGTTTAACAAATCTGCAGTGTTTGCAGTTTTGTGGTGCGTACGGACCACGGTCACGACGGACGCTACCACTCGGTCTCAGCTCCACATATTTGGCACTCGTGCACGCTACGAGTATAACTTTCTTGTGCTTCATACTATACGTTCATATTCTCAGGCTCTCTTCACTCGACTACCTAAACCTAACATTTACGAACTGACACGATAACTCATTTATTAATAACCATTATTTAATTGACATTAAAATACGAATTTCGCGCTTCGCTTAGAATTAAGCATGATTGATCGTTTTAATAATAAAGTACTTAATAATACCGAACTAATATGCATCATACGTAATACTGTTTTGTGCATAACAAACAATTCGGTATAGTATATTATTATATGTATATCATTTAGTTACATAATACCAACAGGTATTATGCCAACGAAAATATAAGTCAATATAAGTAATTTTTAGGTTCAGTCAGAATGTTTAGGATAAAGGATATGTACAAAACTGTCAATTTATAAGTGAAGTCCCAAGAACTTCGAGTAGAACATACCTAAATAGAGCGAATGAAAACCGTTTGTTCTGTGGATGGTCAGCGTCGTACACTCCACCGAAGAGGAACCCCGTGACGGGCGACGGAGTGGCCGTCCCGCCGCAGCGCCGCCGCCACCCCGCCGCCAGCCTGCGAGGTGCCGACCTGACCCCCTGTGATCCCGACCCGCTCCTCCCACAGCTTACCCACAAATATTTCACCAGAGACTGGCCCCCCCGACCCGCCGATTATTACGTTCAATCTACAACTAAGCCAAGCCTCAAAGTCCGACAAAATCCCTACACTCTTCTTGGTTTGGAAACCGACGACCCAGAAATGACCCATCCCATAATCGACCCTGATACGCTGTCTCCGCAGCTGGTCCTCGACAGGCACTGGCCACCTTATCCTGCGCAGCATTATCTCGAGCCGAAAGAGCATAAAATTCCCTATCACCCCCTGCCCCCGTACGCCTTTGTCGGCATGACTTCAGCTTTAGGAGACAGGCCTAAACCGGACTACAAGTACGACCCAGTGCCGGCTTTGGGTGGCCCGATAGATCCGTTTTTAATAGCGCACTGGACGCCACCAGCTTCGTTATTCAAGTACGAGCGTGACGGCCCGATACCCGACGTGGCCCCCCTAGAGACGCCACTGGCGCCCGGGCCGCACACTCTCACCGGCTTCCCGCCCATATTCCACAAACACGTCCCCGGTTACCTATTCAGTTTGCGTCGGCATGCAGAGGACTTCAGACCTAAGACGTACTATGTAGACTATGTTCGCCGAAGAGAAATGGGTGGGTGTTCAATTTAGACTGAAGGAATGCCCACTACCGTGCACTGAAGCGTGTAAAATATACACAAAATTTGATCTCGTAAAGCTTACTAATTTTTATTTGCTATTGACAAAGAACTGGAAAACGATTCCTTCATGTCTTCGAATTAAACACTCACTGCCATTTTATTGTTTGCTTTTACTCTGTAATAAAAGTTATATGTAATCAATTATTTAGAGACAGCGTAGTCTGCTTCGTATGAATGATATGTGCTTGTTGCTGTATCTTCAGAGCGTTGTTTTACATTTAATGTTAAAATTATGTTGGTGTATTTTTATATTCATGTATTGTTGGTATATTATTGCGCACGCATCCTGACAACATTGTGTTATTTTTTCTATCCAATATATTCATTCTTCGTGATCTTTCGTTAAGTCAACGTAACTCAGTCGATCGATGGCAGATTTACTAAAGTTGTCCGTAGTTAAATAAGTAGGTATCTACCAAGCGATAATTTTGGGTACAATTCACATTTTCTATTTCTTATAATATAATTAGTGCCTAGGTGAAATAGTAACTTGCATGTAATCCTTTATTTATAGTCATCTTAAAGAGGTAGCTGAAAATCTATTTTAGAATTTTACATGTAACACTTGTGTAGATTGGTCTATGTCTAATTTTGAATAGGAACAAAGTTAATAATGTTCGTCACTAAAACAGGAATGCTGAAACAATTCGATGACAACTGTGTATTGACATTAGTGTTGACATTGATATTTCCAGAAGGCAATCCGATCACGGGGGACGGCTACAGGTCGATGAACGGGCAGATCAACACGGTGACGTCAATAAACGGCTCAAGCCAGATGCTGCATCACGGCCGCGTGCCGCCGGGCGGGTACTCCGCCGGCCTGTGGTAGACGCCACCCCTACCTTTCCAACAGACCACCGCGGCGCATTTCACCTCCAGGGCTACCGTTACGCCGCCCACTTCCCTGCGCCCGCGCATATCTAATACTCTACACTGTTCTCACCTTCCAGTCTAGACTATTAGCTATGTTCTCTTAATGATAAATTGCATTTATTTCTTAATATTGCGATAATTTACTAAATTTTAATAGTAGCATCGGTAAATTATTTTGTAACGCGATATGCACCTTAAATTGCAACGTCCATATAAAAAAGGAAAAACAGAAAAGGGTATATGTTGTTAATTAAATCCTTAGCCTGACCCAGTAACAGTTTCATTCGAATAACTGTAGGATAGAATTATAGATATTTTTGTAATAGTAACTCTAAAGTTATATCAACCGACGGTACATAGAGTTGACGTGACTCTTTGAGGGCACACCGCTCAAACGTATGGGGGGCGCAGTCGAGGCGTCTGTAGCGGTGTGACGCCGAGGAGCCGTAATTATCATAAGATCTTTGGAAAAATTGTAATCTCACATATTTTAGAATTATGCTAACCCATTGATATTGTGAATTAGGAGTGAGGAGACGTATCAGCAATATACCAAAACGAATAGTGCCTTGATTGGTGTTGAGATGAAAATTCGGTATGAAACGGTGTACATTCGCGTAGGCATTGAGAGTGATTATATATCTATATTTCACCGTATAGAAATAGTAATCATGCGGCACTCTGGCTAATTGATAAACCCTAACATAACTTATTGTATCGACACTATGTAAGACAGTCTCGTTTGTTATTTCAATTCGTTTTTAATTACATTGAGGAGGGTATATAGATATTGCATTTATTTTGATTTTTATACAAGTTTATATTATTGCCTAGTTTATTTTCTACTCGTTTAGATGGGATTGGAACTTTGGTCGTTATCTGTTAACAATGTAAGATTGTTTGGTCGTATATAATTAGGATAGGGTGCCGGTACAAGACGGCGGAACTATTCGTAGTGTTTACTCGAAACTATTCTAGACTTAGCGTAGGCATATCATGTTTGTAAAAACGTTTTTAATATTCTAACAAGGAACTGCATAATCACAGGCCTAACTGTAATAAACTGTTAATAGATAATAACCACTATTTCAAAATAAAGTTTTTTTTATTATGATTGTGTTTTTTTGCCTGTTTCAAATATATATACTTACTTAACATAGTCACAAGACCATCCGTAGGGCATGTCGGCGCTCTACATCCGTGTTTGGTTGAAAAGCACCGAATATTGTTTGCTATTGTAGGCACAAGCAACGAATGGTAAACGTATCAATAAAAAAAAGAAAGGATGTTTGAAAAAAAAGGTGCATCGACGTCCAATAGAATCTTTAACATACAAAATATACATTGATCAATTTTTACGGAAAATTCAGTTCAAACAAAAAAATACACGAATTACCTATTTCACTTAAATTAAGAACCATTGACTTCCTCTACCGTTTGCTTAGTTGCGTCCTCTTGTGGGTCCAGTGCGTTCTTAGATCGTGTCCTATCTTTACCTTGTAAGGCTGGGGATTCAATTTCAAATGTCACTGGCCCGTCATTCTGAATGCTCACCTGCATGTAAGCACCGAACTGACCATCTATGGGCAGAGTGCGATAAATTAGCTCATCATAATACACAGATAGGTAAGATAAGAGTAGAGGTAAGGGCCTGAAATATACCATGTATGTTACAAGCTCAACCTAGTTTAGGTATTGAAAACAATTCGGTACATGTTGATATTTTGCTTTGTGTGACAAATACGATCTTAAAAAATATATATCCTAAGTAATATTATAAATGTAAAATGTAAGTTTGTTTGTTACGCTTTCACGTAAAAACTGCTTAACCGATGATCATAAAACTTTGTACACATACTTTCGGAGGTATTAGAAGTAACATTTTTGCGAAAGACAAAAAAGCCGTCCACGCCGACGAAGTCGCGGGCACAGCTAGTATATTATAAGGGTAAAAAGTATGACAGACCCAGAGTAAAGGTTTTCAAGAATAAATCTAAGAGTTAGTCGTATAACTATACTGGAATAGTGCAATGAGGCTACAATGTTCTGTAGGGACAGCGGAAGTACAACCCGAATGTAGCTTCTTTTCTTTTTTTAGAATGTAGCTTGTATTATGGAAACTTGACATTAATATACATTCATACTTATTCTATAATAGACAGATATGTTCATAAATACATTTAAATTAAGGGTACTCATGTTCAACATTCATATAAAGATGCGTTGAGTAGGGATTAGACAGTCACATAATCCGTACAGCCAGCTGCTCGTTAGACCAGACGGCCACCAAATTGATTATAAGTGTTGAGGAACAATATTGGCATAAATAATATGGCAAAAGCCTCAGGTTGATGGGTGTACATGGATAAACTTATATAAACAATTATATGAGTTTTCCGGTTTCCCTTATCTATACTAATATTATAAAGAGGAAAGATTTGTTTGTTTGTTTGTTTGTTTGTTTGTTTGTAATGAATAGGCTCCGAAACTACTGGACCGATTTCAAAAATTCTTTCACCTTTGGAAAGCTACATTATCCCCGAGTAACATAGGCTTTATTAAATTGGACCCGATAGGTGGCGCTGCGATCGAGTTTCAAGAATTTTACCTTTTTACCCGGGCGAAGCTTTCTGTGTGTTTCTGTGTGTCTTAAGCTAGATTCGAGAATGGTTTAGATTTACAATTGGACCCAATAGGTGGCGCTGCGATCGTGTTACGGGCAATTTAACTTTTTCACCCGAGCGAAGCTGGGCGGGACAGCTAGTGTTGAATAAAAGTTTTAAATTTAAGATTGACACATGGTCGAAAAATTCCAGTATTTGAAAATAAATGAGTTACCTTTAATCTTGTCATGTTTATAAGCATCACCCAACATTTGTAGGAAAGTTTCATAAAAATCCTTAGATTTGTCCCCAGGCATGGCATAGTGGAAGTCTGGCTTATTACCCTGAAACATTCAATATATAAGAGATGTTTGAAAAAAAACTGCTAAGAAAGAAGAAAAAGAAACCTGTTAGAACCGAAACTTGCTGGGTTTTGGTAATTTAAATCTCAGAATTCTGTAAGCTTGAACTTTAGAACCCTACACATAATCCCCACTAAAGTGGAGGCAACAATGCAACAATGAGGCAAATTTACAATGCAAAGTTAAAAATGTGACAGGCAATTAGGTTATTTTAAAATAACCCTGCCTTGGGCAATGTCTTTCTAGTCTTCTAGACTCAAGAAATTGCTGTTCTGGCTATACGCAAAAGAGGTATTTTATTACCCTGATGCTGCTAGAGTAGATACAACTCTCTCTACCTACCCTGTGAGGGAGACAGCACGATGATGTGAATGTTTATGTATGTATGTATAAGGCTGATAACACCAGTTCTCACTAAAGACAAGAAGAAGAAAACAAGTTTTGACTGCACTAACCTTCCATGTGTTATATAGAGTAAACTGACTCACGCACAGCACTTCCAATTGCTTTTCAACAACACTCATCTTCCACTTTTTGTTGGTTTCATCATCAAATATTTTTATATTTAAAATCTTTCGAACTCTACATTAATAGAAAAAACTTCATTAGGCATTACTGATACAATAGAGCTAGAGCTTAAGACATGGTAAATTAATAAAACGTATACTGACCAAATCAGACACATAATAAACTAATAGAGACAGAAACATCTTACTAATATTATGAATGTGAAAGTTTGTGAGGATGTTCGTTACTCAATCATGCCAAAATTGCTCATTGGAACCAGAAGAAATTTGGCACAGAGATAGATTATTTGCTTGATATGGTTAACATAGGATATATTGTAATCTAGAACAAACCTACCAATGAAATAAATTTTAGCACGGGTGAAACCACAGGAGTTATTGTTAAGTTGGTCCAATTTACATAGTACATAAATAAACTATTGTTTATGGATTTATTTACTTAGTGTAGTATGTTTTATGTTATACATTATCATAAGTACATATAGCCACACGAAATCCCGAATGGGGTAGGCAGAGAGTGGTCTTTAAGTCTAGCATTCTCTCAAGACTTGAAAACTCCATTTGTTTCATTTTATTCTAACGTTAGCTGATTATACTTCGCTATCCCGATAGCTGCTTCGCTAGCGCCTATATGTTAGTCACCCCTTTAGCATCAAGCCGTATGCATGTTTACCATGTTTGTAGTATAGTGCGTAGACACTTACAAGTATTCCATATCTTTCTTTGTATCATTACTAGATATACCTATGAGAACACAAATTCCTTGCTCTATACTGCTGATAACCTCATCATTAACTACAACAAAGAAATATTTTTATATAAATTCTGCTGAATTTAAAAGGAACCTCGATTTGTTATACTAACCAGTAACTTTAGCATTCATAACACGCTGTATTAAAGCTTTCATTATTTATCCTTAATCGATTTGAATTTTGATTTGTTTATTAAGTACGTAAGTAGTTAGATTTCATCAGTCATCAAATCACATCATTTCCAAATTACAGCTGTGATGTGACTTTTTCTGCACTGGTTTTCTTGACATGTATACTAGGTCTTTTGTGTGTTGATTAGAAGTTTATGAAGATTATAAAGTACCTACAGCGGAAATGTATTAAATAAAAAACAATACACTATTTTATGGCTGCACTAAGAACAATATAAATAGTAATATGTACTTTTTTTTTACTTAACTATTGAATTATTTAGTGTTAATTATATAATGTGCTGAAAGATGGCGCTTTTGAAGCAGTTATAACAACGGAATTTTGTTATTCATAGTTATAGCAATAATAATAGTTGGTCTACTGGACAATAGATGTCGCTCTCATTGCTGCTCAGAATCTGTAACTGTAGATGACTGTAGTCTCTGTCTTCCCTATTAGAATTTGTTAGATGTGTATAATGTGTAGTGTCTTTGATACACTTCTTGTCAAGCTATAACGGATAGAACCAGCGCCATTAAAGGCGTTTTTTTTGTCATATTTTTGCCTTATTCTTAGTTATTTTTGTTTATTTATTGATAAAAAAAAATAAGTTTGTTATTTTATCCTGTAATAATAACACTATAACACAAAAATAGTTAAAACAAGCTCTTATTAAATGTTAGAAAAGATAATCCGTCAAAATTCTACGAGACTTAATTCAATTCAAAATAAGGGTAATTCATTCTCACGTCTTTGGCGCCGGGTTAATAATAGAATAATCAAAACCAGTTCAGTTCAGTACATTTCTTTATTATAAACACAAATTCAGAGCCATATTACTTATGTATAAACAGTAATGAATTTCTTAATTAACACACCGAAGTCAGTACAGACTAATGTTTAAGATGAACACAGTAATTGGTTGATCTGTGTATTCTAATAAAATTATAGCTACTCTATAAATGCAATCTCTTGGAGGTCTGATTCACACGATAAAACCACGTAAACAATGATGACTATGAAAATAATGTAATTGAAAGTTCTTGTAAATAACATGTCCTATTATTAAAAACATTGCATCGTTCACAATTTAACCATAAAATTACTAATACTTATTAATCTGCTATGAATAAAAACAAGGACAGAAATTGTGTTCAAGTATCGAATTTACGACCAACTCGTTTCAATTTGGCAGGTTTTTAATCGTATCGTGCGAATCAGACACTACAATTGTATGTGATTAAGTACCAATACTATCTATGACTAAATATAAGAGTATTTTATATTTTAACCAGCCTGTCCATCCCTCGCTTCGTACTACTATGATTTTTGCATTGGCTTTTACAATTGTGTCGAAAAGTGTGAACTACCTTAATAATTTTATAATATTTTGTGAATAATTTTATTGCATTTCTCAGAAACTTTATTATGTACCCATTCATACATACATACTTATCATATATCGTATTATTTAACTTACAATTATTGAAATAGTTCATGTCCTGAACATCCATTTAGGTAGATAAAGCTTTAAAAAATTACAATTGAATGTAAGAAGTAGTTATATTTAAGTAGTAGTAGTACGCATATTCACATAATTGCATAAAACCAATGGCACTTAGTAACAACACCTGTTCTCAATCACGAAGTGAGTATTGTACGAATATGTACATAATTAATTGTCAATACATACTCGTACTTTATTTCATTACTTTCTTTGTCAGCAGAACTTGGCTTTGGTTCGCAATATCTGTGATCATTATATCGTGCACCGGTTGCCAAGCTTAGTTAACTGACGTTGCGGTCTATAGTTCATGCAATCGTCATTTCGATTTTCAATGTGCTGAGATTACAGAATACTTAATAAAATTACTTATCCATACGTTTTAATCGCGTCTAATACAGCGATTGACTGCGGTGTTATCTTAGACGATACATTATATTATTTAACATCGATTATATTTGTAATAGAGGGCTTACAATGATTGGCTTCATACTTCGTGTAAGCAAACCCTTCAAGGAATATACTACACTAATTAATTTGTAAGATCCCCTCAACTATGCTTCAATCTGCTTGAACGCCCAATATTTATGTATTGATGAACTTGAGCGAGTACAAAGCACATCTTTAAAACATCTCAAATATACTTAGATTTCCTTATACAAAAGCTAATATTCCGTAAAGTTAAAGATCCGTTATTACGTAAAGTTTTTGAAAAAAATTGTTTTACTCCGCTTACCTACCTGAAACACAATTCAATTTTCGTTAATGAACTGTAAATTATTGTGTCATTGGGTAAATATTTGGATACATAATCTGAAAAATATGCATGAAAACTCCAGACAGTCGAAACTAACTGCATTATATTATCTTTTTTTTCTTGTTGGTTACGATTCTTTTAAACGAGTAGTACATGTTTTTGTATTCGATATTGATTTGTAACTTGTTATTGTTTTGTATGCTATATCTGTTTAAACTGCATAATTCCTGTGGATACTGTTAGCTCTTGTTTTTTTCTGTAAATTTAATTTGTTTTAAATGACTGCTTGTATTCCCTTATGAATAAAATAAAATAAATAATAACGTTAACAGCCTCATTTTCACAACCTCACGATATCTTATATCTAACAACACGAAGTATGAATAGCCACAATATTTTACTTAAGACACTGCATTTTAACACATTATTGCAGGAAATACCTTAGATAATATTTATACGGACAGATGTGTTTCCAACAAGGACCGAAAATTTGATCCATATATTCTGCAATAATGAAAAATATTTAAAATAATGTTTCCGCTATGAAGCCACGTTTAATCATCAATGTAAAATTTCACACTGTAAAAGTAATTTGAAAAAATATTTTAAGAATATAGATACAGCTCTACGTAAGACATTCAAGATTGAATTAAACGAAAGATGTTTACCAAGTAGACATTCATGAATTATACATAGGTACTACATATTATACATTGCACAAGCAGCGCACACAAACCAAGCAACGCGAAACAATAACTAGCAAAATAACATTCATTCTCTCTTATTGGAGATCATACTACCGTCTGCAAACATGTGACCAATGCACCACTTACTTTGGCTTTTCCAGTAATTTGCCACGGAATACATCATCGACAAATATACGGCAGTTTAATACAATCCCGAGTCTAAACGAAAAGTTATTATTCCCAAGATACATACATATTGCAAATCAATACGCAAAGAATGGGTTCTTTAAAGCTAACTTTGGCAAGTTAGCTTTAATCAAAGAACAGATGACATACGAACTCATTTGCAACACATACAAGCGATATACTTTTCGAAAAGACGCCGTAATAAAACGCAAACTTCAAGAGTTCCTCAATCCAGAAGCGTGTTCACACATCGGGTTCGAGCTTGGTAATGTTGTTGTTGTTGGGCTCGACCTTCACCGGGCCTGGCTGCTGCTGGGAGCCGCCCTGGCGCAAGTTTTGAAGGAATCGCTTCCTGTTTTCTGGGTTGCTCATGACCGTTCTGACGAACTCGGCAGTCTCTTTCTGCAAGTCGATGATCTTTTGCTGGATGAGTTTGTTCTTGTGCATTAGCGCCATAGTTTTCCAGGTTAGTGCGAGAATGACGCGGTTTTGGACAGCCTTGTGAATGGCTGCCTGTGCCGCTGTGGGGCCTTGGGTGGTAGGCGTAGGTGTGGGCTGATGCGCGACCCTCTGGAGCCTCTGAATACGCCGCGCTTCACGAAGCCGAGTCACGTGGGACCCTACTGACAAAGAAAAATAACTATAAGTAAACATATTTGACGGCCTTAAGGTATATAAATATACACACATATTTGTTTGTATACATCTAAAACAGTATGTACATATATCGCTGCCTAGTTCCCATAGAGGTTTTCTTAAAAGCTCTGCTTTGTTTGGGACTAGATCAATCTGAGTGGAATAATCCTGAGATTTTAATTTATTTGACGGTAATAAGACACAATCTTGAAAACAACGTAGTCGCGACTACATACTAAGCAATGTAAAAGTGTTAATGTAATTATGACTTTGCCTGTTAATTAAAGCGATGTAAGAAAACGTATTCAAAGGCCATAAATATTAGTTTCCAACGGGTAGTGGCATATTAAACCGATATACAAAACTCAGCCACGTGTTAACCCGAGTAGCAAATACAGTGACGTAAGACAAGCACATTTTGCTCAATGTGATTCAGGTACGTTGCATAATGTTTGATCAGGCGATGGGCACCAATTAAGTACTACTTTCTACGTTCTGTCAATTAACAAATATTCAGTACCGAACTATTTAAATTACACATTGGGGTTTTTACCCCAGAATTCCGTCCGTAAGTATTAAGAATTTATTTTTTGTCCCGTCAAAATCCCTTGTTCAGATAAAATACAAAAGTAGGATAATCATATAGTCATGTATTTAGATACCTGGCGTTATTTGCCCAATGTCCGTAGCGCATGATAGCGGAATGTAAACATCGGAAATAGACACCTTGACCCAGTCTCCGGGCCGCTAGTAATGTGGTAAGTAATGGCGCGCTTAAGCTGAAGCTTAATTTGAAATACGAGGGTACACACAATACGATGGTCTGTTGCCGCGCCATCACTAGCATTCGTCCACCATTATAAACGTACGATAGGGGAAAATATAAGCGAATATATATATATATAACTATTAGTCCCTTAAAAATAATAATGCAGAAGGAGAAATGGTCTGCAAGTCTAGAGATAACTGGCCCTGTAAGCTTTCTACCTATAGCGGCAATATGTACTACAATCGAAGACAACTTCCGAATAAATATCATTGGGCCGTTGTTTACGTTGTTGTGTAATCATACATACAAAATGTGAGAGTCAAAGCAAGAATATGAGATACGAAATAATAAATCACGTGGAAACTCGCTTTGCGTAAGGAAATTTGGATAAAAAGTTAAGGCCATTTATGGTGTAGCTAGCAGAAACTCAGGTAGGATTTTTGGGTTCCTAGATGAGCAGCTTGTGTGTTTCTTTGCAGTTACGAAATAGCCTTCACTATTTCAGTAAAAGGAAAACCTGTTGCGGTAGCCACTTACATTGCATATTGAGTCACGTATAGTAGAACGTGCGTACCAAAACACCAAGTTGCCAACAAAAACAACGCATGTCTCTGCCACGTGACTAGCCTCGCCCCACAGAATTTAAATTTGCAGCTTGCACTTCTCTTGCAAGACCATTTAAAGCTTAGCTCTATTCGATTAAGGTTGTTATTTGCACGGTAAATTATTTCTTTTGTCTGTCTCGCCTGACGTACTGTTTGTACCTTTCATTTTGTTCGCATTGATGGAGCAAAGCCACCGGAGAATGAGTGGAGAATAGAAAGTCAAGCATGTTCTTAGATTACACTACGAGAATGAATTGGTACCTAGCTATGACACGATTTATATTCGAACCTTCCCAAACGGTATACCAAAGTTATGTGCAGAGGTAATATCAACCTTATTTATGTACGTATGCCGTTATGACACAGCCGACACAGGGTCGTACTTCAAACACGATTAACGTGGCTGTAATTTTCAGATGTATGCAGTTTTTAGACCGCCGGGGGACTAAGCCTGCCTTCCTTCCTTAAGCCTATTTCCACTTTACAATTGACTACCTTAATACTTTTAAAAGATGTACAATTGAAAATATATTTCTATTCTTATCTTCACTTGTACTCTATCTGGACGCACGCCCGCCTTCCAGACCTTTCCTATCAGTCACTTTAATTACCTACGTATGTAAAAATAAAGCATAGTTCTGTTCATCATAACCACGCAGACATACTTAGCTTCATACTCAATGTATTACTGTTCTTTGTCCCTTCAAATAAATAAATACTTTTCGTTATTAGTGTATATACATATATTTATACACTAAGTGTATGTATGTTAAGGTATGTATATTAATTCTAAGTACTTGAATCCTATCTTAAATCAGAAGTATCAGATAAAACACTATAATTATTGTTATGTATTGGATAAATTAAAATAAATAAACTACATACATAAAGAAATATACCACCCACGGTAGGTATTTCAAATGTTATACCTATTGACGGCGGCGTTGATACGCTCAGTCTAGAATATAATATGTAGGAAGGTTGGTTGGTAGGTATAACGGATGTCTGTGGAGTTCTGAGCGCTCGAGTCTCGACGCGGCAGTGCACATCGAGAACCGAGCGACGTAGCCCGGGTTCAATGAACTAAGCCCACTTTTACATTGTCAGTCAGTGACCATTTGCAACTTATGCAGTTGTAGCTGATGCCCGCGTCTTCATCTACTTGGAATATCATTTTAGCTTAAATTTGGCCGGAGGTCGCTTCGTGCGTGTTTTGGTTAAAACTGAAGTTGAGAAATTATTGGTTCTCTAAATGTAGCCCCCTCCGTCAGAAAAAGTATGGTCATTGGGTTATAAACATAATAATTTAAGTTTTTTTAACGTAGGTAACGATATAATTCTCTCGATAACATGAATCTTACAATAAGCTATCGAAAGTAATTAAGTAGCTTAGACTATTATTATTAGAACCGTAAAGGTTTCCATCAAAAATGAATATTATCGTTAAAATACTCTTAATAATTTATACCTACTAAGTGCTCACCAATTGAAAATGAGGCAACGATTCACCGAATCATCCCACGCCGCGCGTTCATTCCCTCTACTAAACCACGTTTTGCGTGGGATGTCCCTGAAAATGTTTTCTATTCACACGCAAAAGGAGTTTATCATTCGTGAAGTTTTTCGCGTATAGCTATATGTTACTTTAAACATACAAATAATAATATATGACCTGGCGAATACTATCGTTGGACGTACACCTGGCAATCATGGGGAGGCCCTTGCGCAGCGCAGGCTAATTGTAACATTATTTGTTCAAGTCTTGTGTCTACTTATGTTATATGACATAAGGATACATGCCCCCGAACAGGCAATGGCTTGGCATATAAATAATAGCATACGTATGTTAAGTTAAGCCCATAATCCTAAGTTAAGTTAATTTCATGATAATATTTTTTAGTTATCTGTAGGTCGTACCTAACCTATGAAAAAGAAAGTCAGACAATCATTTCGTTGTAGATAGATTATATCTGGTCAACGAAATGTTTAATTTTGAGAAAACACCCTGGAATATGTACGTGAAAGAAGGCACGAATGTAATATTCCGTCATTGTGATGATTTCAAAACAAAGTGCAAATCAAAATACATCAATCGACTAAACAATGACGCCGTCTCCCTATTGTCAATTGTGTTCTTGGATGTACTGAACTTTACTTTCATATTATTCGTACAGTGATTTTAAACGATCAATTTTTTTTATTTCCAATCAGTCAAGGGTCGAATGACTTCTAATCAATATTTTCAATCCGTTTTATAAATCATTATATTTTAAAATGTCACCACTGTCCACTGTAGGCCAGATAGTGCAAACTATCATCATTGATTAGAGAAATACTGACAATATAGGTCAGTTGAGGAGGCAAAGCTGTTTTCAGATTTTAATTTCTATCAACAATTATTTGACATTTCCCTCCTCCTTATAATAACAAGGGAATATAAGATAATGTTTAGTATCGCAAAGACAGCATATAATTGCAACAAAAACCATAGTAAAAATTCCGACAGTGCCAAATATAGAACAATATCAAAATTTAAGAAATAATAGTACCTCTTTTAATGGTTCTGATCCTTTTTTCACACATTATGTCCGAAGTAAACAAGTTGATGTCAACACAAAAACACAAAGCTTAACTGTAAACAGTTAATTCAAGTTCAAAATATTATAGATAGCTCTTCAACTTTTATTACTGAGAACGCGTGTAAGCTCTCTGGATAACAATCGTGGAGTGATGGTTGATGTAAATCGAATCGAATCGAATGGACGAATTTGTGGCGTAGCGTCGCTGCTGCGCCGGCGTAAAGCGTGCGAGCGAAATAGCTGCGGTATTGTCGCGCTACAATACTCATTATCCTGATTTATAATTGAAATAGAATTTCAGGATCTCAGAGGAAAAAAACAGATCACCAAGGGAAATTAGCTTGTCATTATATATTTTTTGTAATGTTTCTTAGCTTAAAGCTTTAGATCAGATATTCTTTATCAAATTTTGAATCTATAACAATACTTACATATATGTATGTAAATATGTTAAAAATGTGTGTAATATGTATTTAGTTCAGTAGATTTAGCGGCGTTAACTATAAGTTGACTTAAATATAATAATATAAGTACTCACTTATGCACAAGTACAACACGATTTTTTTGTTATACAAGTATATGGTGTGAGGATTTTAAAGTTCACTGTCATCATTTTTAAAGGCACTTTATTGCCCAATGTCCTCACGGGTCCAAAATATTTATGAGGGAAAATTCGAAGATCGACAGAAGAATACATGTATGGAGATATAGTACTCGGTTCATGATTTAATTCTTTAAATGTGGTAGTCATTATACACACTAAAATATCCCCTTGAAATGGTAATTTCTTTTACGAGCGATGTGGTAACATTCACCGAAGCTTGAATTATGCGTGCTCTGGGTAGCTCGCATGGTCTCGCACGTGTCTGCTGGCAATTGCTCCAGCCCCCTATCTGTCGCACACCGAGCTACGAGTTAATGGAGAAACCTTTTTCACTCCTACGTCAGTGAAATGGGAGAGAATGTGACTCTCAGAATCATAATATAACGTAAATAGCGTAGTAATAAAACCTTTTCTTCATATACAAAATGTGTTTAAAATACTGGATAATAAAATGGGGCCGATTTTGAAATTTTTTGTGTTCCCTCCTATAGGGAGCACGCATATCTTCGCCATTTCGGTCATCATATTAAAACATGATCTCGTTCTGTTTGTGATCCATGTTAAACTTGAGATACAGTTAGACAAAAATAACCCAAAGCATATATATTTTGCATAAGATGTACCTCCTCGTCTTTTCGAAACTCTACTTTTTACGCGCACGTTATAGCGGATGGTGACGTATAAGTTGGAAACATTCGCAAGTACGCAACGTCAGCAACGTGGCTGGCGCGTGAGTCATGCACGTTGCATACCTCACTCACACAGTCGAAACACCCGGCTATTCCAATGACTTATATAACCATATTTAAAATTAACGACAGGAGTAGCCACGTAGATGTTAAAATTAGACTACCAAAAATATGCGTTCAGGGATTTTGCTACGTATGGCATTCTATTACTGATATTCCATCGCTATTTAACATAGAGAAAGATGTACATGATGTAATAACATCTCTCCCAAATTAAATTGTTTAATAAAATTGTACTATACTTTTTAAGTTATAATAGTCCTTTTTTTAAGTTATTTATATTAGAGGTATGATGTCATTATGTATTGTCTGTGTCACTCGCGTGTTGCATAATTTGTTACCTTCTTTCTTTGATGGATCGATGCGATCTTACATCCCTCTCACCTCAACATAATATAAACTAGCCTGATCAAGCCTTTGTAGAATATAATCCAAACATTAATATATTATATGAGGATATTATTAATATGCATACATGCAAATGAAAGCCGATTAACTATCAACACAGCTGATTTGACCATTTGATCATTTCTATCAAAAGTAGTTAGTTTTTTATATCTATTGTACAATACGACGATGGACTCGTCTTCTGTTACGTTGGTACCTAAACTTATTTGAGTGTCGTCGTGACAGATGTCAAGTATGTCAATTCAATTACTCCTTACCTTATTTTCACCGTAAAGCTCGTCCAACAGATCGTAGTCGAGTTCAGACAGATTATAAGGTCAATCAATCAAAATCAAAACAATCCTCCAAACGGCAAGGGTTAAACATTATAAAATATAGAGAGATACTTAAGATATATATTTTTTAAACGTACCTGATAGCGGTTTTATTAAGTTTCTAGTATAATGCTAAGCTTAAGACGGGAAGCGGATCGAATATACCTACGCAATCTGTCGAAATAACAAGTCAGCCAGCCTCCTTATTACATAAAGGTCAAATCCGTATTATGTATCAGAAACCCGTTAAATGTTAAGGAAAAAATGTGAGATATTTTCGTAGAACCACCAACCAGTACACGTGATTCGTGAATAAAAGGGCAAACGTGGGAGGGAGGTACATATTTCTTGTAGAGATATTACGTAAAATGATCATGAAAGGATGACAGGCTCTAGACGTCTAGACGTGGGCAGCTAAGGCAGCGATTATATTTGTGATGAATATTATATTTTCTTCGAGGTCGCAAGAGAATGAAATAAATACCTACACGTTCCAACTAGCTATATCACATTGATCGTCCTTTCAACTATAAGCATGTTAAGAGTACTCGAAGCTGGTGAGAATGTATACAGTGACTAATGAATGTTCAATTTAGGAACAATTAATGAAGCGAAAGAGGTCTGCAAGTCTAGGAAGGAATCGTGTGATGATAATGTTGTCGAAATCTACTCATTGTCAGTTGCTCATTCATATTATATTTGTTGCATAAATCTATTTCGTGCCCAGTAGTAATGAGAATTCTACAAGGCATATAGTACATATTTTCACAGGTGAAGACAGGCATGTTATAGAGAGTGCCATCGACAAGACGCGCCCCAGCAATTTCTAGTTGAGGGGGTCGCGGGATGCCGGGAGTATGACCCGACCCGACTCTATTAATTGTAGTGTGCGTGTGTACTCATGGGTAATCAGTGTGTACCGACAATTACTCAAACATTGGTGGAAGTTTGCCACTTACACTATAAACTATAAGGAAGAAAAGTGGGGCGCGTGTTCGTGGATGGCACTATCTATACGTTGGCTTGGACATGTAGAAAGGATGAGCGAAAAATGATTGAAGAAACAAATCACGCTGAGTGCCTGACGGGGTAGGCAGCGGGAATAGAACGCCAGTTTTCTCTAGACTTGCATACCTCTTTCGCTTCGTTCACATTTAACGGTTTCTACATACATGTTCGCCGGTTTCGAGTACTCTTGAGTTCCCATCCTAGAGTGACCGATCGATTTGATCTAAGTACATAGTTGTAACGTTGTCTACATCTACCACTCTGTTTCGTCAATCTTTCTTCACTCATCCTTTCTACTTGTCCAGAGAGTAGACCAATGTCAATGTTTACAATAAAATCTATATGTTGAAAAAACAAGGCCAAGTAGTTAATACTACCGATATCCTTATTCTCTTTTATCCCACCTCGATCTGTTCCAAGCGGAACTTTTCTTATGACTTTAACAAACCAAAAATAGATTAATTCAAAACCCCCTTACCTAACTCCGCGGAAATTTCCTCTATACAAAAATTGTGCGGAAGCCTTAGTAAAATGCTTACTTGCAACGTGTAAGGCCCGTGGTGCAACACGAGGTTGAGGCAGGTCGCGGTCGCAGCTCGGCGCCGCGAGTCGCACGTTGGCCGAGCACGTTGTAGTCCATGCGGTTGCGTCACCAGCACGCAGGCGCGCAGAACACGAGGCCACTGACTCGTCTTATTGTGACGATTGTACAACACATATGTTGGCAATACTTAATTATAAACGGCGTAATAATATTATGTTTTGCATACACTTACATATATATTGACATATATTTACGCCGAGTCCCGCACGGGATAGCCAGTGACTACATTATATATATATTGTTTTTAACTTAACGGCCGTGTTTGTTGATTTAAAAGGCATCTGCAATGCCAAGATTCAAACCCCGGAGGACGTCTGGGCTAACGTTTTGGTCAAGATAATTGACATAATTGTGGCGGCACCAAATAGTTTAACGATGAACAAAACCATTGCAACCTCGAGGTGAATTTTTAAATGACTATATTTCAGAAAATCTTATTCGTACCTACAGACAGAAGACTGGATTTTGATTCTGGTTTATTTTGGAGATGACAACCAACACCGCAGGGCAACCACTACTCATTTGTTTATAAATTAATTTTGTTATTAAATTGCTATCCAGCACAAATCTGTTCAATTTAAAAGTCTGATTCTTATTGCTATAACTAGTGAAGCTTACAGCCATTACAGCCACAACTATTTTCCGTTTCACTAGTATTGCGCAACTTATCCTCAGTCAGGCTCTTCCCCTCAAACTTCCCTTAAAGTATTTGTAAAAAATTCAAATAGTGGTATGAATCGTCAAACCAAGTCGAAGAACTGTTATCTATGCTAAGCCATAACTTTGTTAAATTCCCGGCTTATCTTTTACTTACCGACGGTGGTGCGACCGTGCCTTTTACGCGCACGTTTTAATCCACGTGGACGTGTCACCTCGCATTTCAGGGTGAAGAACGGTTGCCATGCCGAGCGTCAGTATCACAGGTTGAAATTATGCTGGTAATTTATATAGTAGCGCCTTTTGGCCTATGGTCGGCCTAACAAGCCTTAATTGCATAACATTTTTCTAACGTTTTTGTTAGGTCCGCTAATAAACAATACGACTAACGCATCCCTTCAGTCTTCAATTTTGTTCTAATATGGTTTATAACCCATACACCAGCTTGTCCAACCAGTATGTTTTGTATGAGTCGTGTATCGTATGTTTAATAGGAATAATCGAACCACGAGCTTTATGTGAAGGAAATCATTGAGAGGGTTCTCGAATAAGTTTCGCTGAGAGGAAAGTCGAATGGCCTAAAAAAGTAACAGGTCTTTCTACATTTGGACGTAAAACATCAACTTGAAGCAATAAACCAACATAATGGCTTTCAATTATGATGGTTTATTGCTACAAAACTATCTCGGAGAAGAGAGGAGAGATAGATAGTTTTGAAGGCTCATTTTTCCATATAGCTGTCTCGTCATGCACATGCTTGCCGATAGGGAGACTACCCTAAGAACATGTATAGTCGGGCAACCACGCTATCATTACGATTATTCAACACAAAATATGCTGAATCCAAACACGTACGTTTAGTAATACCTACCGGTCACGTGTACTTCCATGCTATGCTGTATAACGTGCCCAGTGCTCTGCAACGTTGTATGATATGGCGCAACTAGTGTAATGGGACACTTTCCTAATACATATTACCAGTGAAGAAGATAAATCAATCAATTAATGAACTGACGCAATATAGAATTTAGTTTTAATACTTTTTAACGAGTCAGTTTCAGTCAATGTGAGAAAATTATGGAAATTTTTTAGGAACAAATAAAATGTCCGAACAGACAGGGTCGGGAAACGTGTATTCCTACGAGGAACACACTTGAAATTATTTAAAGATGCAACACTTTCAGGGTAAAATCGCCAGCGCAAAATTACTCTTCGGCATTCCCTTCTAAGGCCCTAGAAGTGGGATAGGGGAGTGTTGGTGGTGCAAGGTACCGATGCAATGACACACCGAAGCTACTTTTTCAACACAGTTACTAATTGCTATTATTTAAATTCGGAATATCATATTTTGACAAGTTTTTTATATCAGTTAATATCAGCGTCAGATCATATAAGAAGAAAAAGTTATGAAGACTAATTATTAGGTCACTATAGGTGCGAATAACCGATATAACAATAACAACAACTTCAATTCATTTGTTAGGTAGATAATTATCTTTGTCTGGGCGACTGTGCGGCTGTGTGTATGTAGGTATGAGAGGTCTGTCTATACACAAACTACAAACAAGCACATATTATATATCTCGGTCTCATTAAGTTTTTCTCAACTTAAGTAAAGTGATTAGTCCCACCACGAGCTTTACGGTGAAGGAAAACATCGAGAGGAAACCTGCATAGGTCTGAGAAGCAATTCAAAGGTGTATGCATATTCGTGCTAGAGTAACGGCGATGGACTCGCCATCTGTCACGTTGGCAGGAAAGTGGGTGTATGGGTAATACCTATACATCACTGCCTATCCCTTCGGGGACCCTTGTGAGAAGAGGTGAGGATATATATATTATTTAACTTTTTTTTACCGCAAAGGTGGCAAACAAGCATGCAGCCCGCCTGATGGTAAGCGGTTACCGTCGCCTATGGATTACGAAATAAAAATACGTAGGTAATAATGTAGACATAATATTCTCAGAATATATTGTTAGGTATGTGTATAAGCAAAAAAACATGATCGCAAATAAGTATATACAAATACCTATATATGGTATAATCTTGTAAAAATATACAAATATGCGCATAATGTGTTAGTATTCAGAATAAGTATTCAGTAGTCAATAAAAGGAGTCACGTTGTCCAACATGCATCAGCACACCTGTGTTATTGTTGTTCAGAATAGGTTGCTGCGTAGTGTGGCGAAAAAGTGATATTCTTATAAAACAATCAGAGCGGAGTCGCCGACTTCAGACAATATAATAAAATAATATTATACATACATAAAATTAATATATACATCTACTAGCTGTACCCTGCCACGCTTCGCTGTGGATATGTGACAAATGCAAAAAATAGATAAAAACAATCCTTGATGCGGATTATATATCATGCTAAAATTTCAGCTCGATCGGTACAGAACTTTTTGAGTTTTTGAAGCGTACACAAACCAACGTAACATTTTTATATATATAGATAGATCACCTGAGACTCGATACAGGTTTCAAATGCTCAGTACGTTTTTTTTTATTATTATTATACTCATTGCTACATGAGTGAAATAAACAGCTTATCGCCTGATGGTAAGCGGTTACCGCCGCCTATAAAGCATGCAACATCTTTTTACACAATTCTTGAAGAACTCCATGCTGCACTCTCCAGGGAATACCCCAAGGTGTTAATTTCATAGCCTGAGCATTGAGCAGCACGAGACGTGTTTGCCAACGTGCCTAGCTTTTTCTTATACCACTGGGGTGGCAAATATCAGGCGGCCCGCCTGATCGTAAGCAGTTACCGCCGCTTAGGGACATTTGCAATACCAGGGGTATCACTCGCGCGATGCCGACCCTGTTTTTATATGAGTTAAGGTACTGAGTAATAGTATACTTCCATACGTTCTAAGAGCCTATTCATATATTCATACCTATTGTGTACTGTATATATCGTGTACTGCATTTAGAGTAATTGGCTACTGGCCGTTCTAATGTGTATTTCAAAGTAAATAATAAAAATAAACATAAATAAAGAACCTCCATATATTTATGAGCAACATGAATAGCAACTGACAAGTTGACGTCTAACATGCACATCTAAAAGGGCAAGCTAAGACGGAACATTTTAAGCGAAGCATTAAAGCAGCGAAGTAAAAGTTGTGTCAAACATTTTAGCTGGCTGTAAGTAGTTAGTAAATATTGATAAATTGTTGTTATTGTTAATAAACATAGCCTAAATCCTTGTTTAACGTTGCGTATTATAATGATATTGGCATATAGATGAAGCTGTAGCCAAGCACGCAAATGACGGAATTATTTTTATCTTACTTTCGACTAACCATAATAAAACCTCTATTCCTTACGCGATATTGTAATTCTCCATTTCCCTGGCAATATGGATCCTAAGGAAACATAGACCTATGATAAATTTAAGTCATCCAATTGAACCATTCAGGGAAGATTCCTTAATTTTTTTTATAATCGACGTACTCACTCGCCGTTTCTCACAGCACAATGTTATTGAGTATCAGAAAAATATGCCATGGATGCAGCAGGCACAACAATTTTATGGATGGACAAAATTTTTTGGAGTTCTGGGATCTAAACATATTGTATTCGCGTAATCAAAACACATAAATATTTAAAAAGAAGATGTATGCTGTCTTTAATTATGTATAGTTAATAATAATGATAGCGCACGTAGTACGGCCCCAGAAAGCCTGGCATACCTTCTCTAACAATGTTTTCGTGGAATGTATTATATAGCCTTGAACAATTATTCTTAACTAAATATATATGTAGATATTTTGTCTACATTATTGCTACGAATGATTATTCAAAAGTATTTTCCCTGTTGAACATATGTTTTTTTATTATTTTACTGTTATATTATTAGGTATCCTCACGCTTTCCCACAAGGGTCCCCGTAGGGGTAGGCACCTCTGCCTACCCCTACGGGGACCCTTGTGTATAAGTGTATATATTATTTAGTTTCAGCTTATTCTCTATTCCTCATAAATAACGAAATAGTCCTGCTAATGCTTTAAACGAGATAGTTTGTGGATATGTTTGTTCCTCTTCCACGCACGAACTACTGAACGGAATCGGATGAAATTTGGAAAAGAGGTAGACATTATTAGCTAAAAAGTCTACAAATGAAATCAAATTCTACGCGGGTGAAACCGCGGGGCACAGCTAGTACGATCAATTTATACTTACGGTATGAAAGGCTGACAATTTTGATTTTGTGCTGATGACGTCACAGAACAACGTGTCTAATATCGTACTCAGTGTTCGTGACTTTCATAGCGTGTGTTAGTCTACTTTTTAATTTATTTCTCGTGTGCGTTGCTATTAACAATCGAATACCTACATAAATTACGTGAACGACCAAAGAACGTGAATATAAACGTGAATACATATATACATATTTTTACATACTCAATGCTTTCACCATGTATTTTGATGAGTATTTTTGAATTACTCACGTGCGCGGGTTTTTGGTAAGTTACATTCAATATATTAACGGAAATGTAAATGTACACTTGTGAACATATTGTTTCAAATGAACTTCAATCACGGGACTCGTTGTGGGTAATTTTTAGAACACACATTACGGTATCCGACTATAATACAAAGGCGACGGAATATAACCATGAATGGATACTTGATCACGCGTTAAGATTTTGATCGAATTTGATACGAGTGTGGCTTGTAACATGAACTTAACACATATACTAGCTTTTATCTAGAAATAACGCTGTTCCTGTTCATACCGTTGACCACTCTAATATCTTTACATAGTACAGTATAGTACATAGTACTTTACAGCTTCCTTCCAAAATTAGGATAGCTCCCACCAAAATAATTTTCAAGCGCCTAGTAAAAGAGCACTACTTGAAAGCATCTTAGAACTCAAATATTTACTAGTCTCCTATATGTATAAATATTGTATGATGTTTCTTGTAATATATATATGTGATGTGTTTGTAACTTGTTTGTGTATGTTTATATATTGTATGTATGCCTATTTATTTTGTATTTATTGTATAATTCATTATTTTTTCATATCCATAAGCTAATCCTTCTGTGCACACCCGCTTCAATGTTTCTCCTGTCAAGGGTGGTTGACTGGTAGAAAATGCTTTAGCATTAAGTCCACCACTGTACTTTAATTGTGCATAAATATTAAATAAATAAAAATAGTATAAAATGAAGTCGCTTCTGCTGTCTGTTCGCTTAGATCATTTAAACTATCCAATGTATAAGTTATTATGCAGTGTTTAGCAATAATATAAAACATACATATTATAGTACTGAAAAGCCGAAAAATTCAAAGATTTGTAATGTGATGTCGTAACAAACGTCGCAAAGGCAGCCTAACGAGATCTAGATCAAATTTATGTGCTACGGAATAGTATATCTTAAAAAGATGGATAATAAAGTCCGCGATAACACACAATAACCATTTTTATCTTTTTTAAATTATTAGTACATACACATAACACAAACTTTGCTTAGTTTGGGACTAGGTTAATTTGTGTGGAATTCCCAAGGTATTTATTATTTATTTATTGCACCCGTGTGAAACCAGGGCGGATCGCTAGTATGCAATAATTTTGAACCTTTCATAGATACGTTTAAAACGACAACGAAATTATTGGCAAACACTGTTCAAATTAAAATACGAGTGTGGCAGCCCTGGGTCACGTTGTGGTTACGATTCGGAAGTGCACATGGCTGCCCACCACTCACGTTGTCGCTAATATTATCCATACTAATATTATAAATGCTTAAGTTTGTCTGTCTGCTACACATTCACATCTAAACTGCTTAAACAATTTTGCGAATTTTGAGAATGAATTTGCCTTGTCATGCTTTATGTCGCAAAAATAACACGTGAAAGGGGTGATGAAGTATGGGAAGACTTTTTTATGAGGCACCGATAACTTATTTTAAGTACTAATTCTATGCTAGCGACATAGTGGGCACCATGTATATGTATATCTATGTATATAAATAAATAACTACATAGTATAAAACAAAGTCCCTCACAGCGTCTGTCTGTGTGTTCGCAATAAACTCGGTAACTACTGAACAGATTTTCATGCAGTTTTCCCCAATAGAGAGAATCTAAACTTAAACTTTCCTCATGAATTACATGAGCAAAGTTTAGGTTTAGGTTTTAGGCAGAGGAAGGCCACGTTCCAACTACCTGGATCAAATAGATCGGACTCTCAAGGACGGGAACGTTAAGAGTACTCGAAACCGACGAGCATGTATGAAGAGACTGATGAATGTGGACGAAGCGAAAGAGGTATGTAAGTCTAAAGAGAACTGGCGCTCTAACGTCTCTGCCTACCCCGTTAGGGACTTGGCGTGATGATATGTATGTATGTATGAAAGTTTAGGTGTATAATTAGCTGATGCATAATATGTTCAACTACACGGGCGAAGCTGGATCGAACCGCTATTATAAAACTATATTTCACACGGAAGAAGTCACGGGCTAAGGCTATACATACATACCACTTAAGAGATAAAATAGCTCCACGTGGCCTGTTAGCCATATATAATATGTACATATATCGGTGTGAATATTTTACCTCCATTTGGGATTTATGTATTCAATTTCAAACCATTGCTTTTTTAAATAACCTTATATAAAATATTTATATGTTGGTGTCTTATCGTCACGCCACAAGGGTCCACGAAGCGGTAGGCGGAGATTTGTAGGTAGTACCACTTTCCGCCTGAGATTTTATTTTAGGTACCAACATGACAGATGGCGAATCCATCGCCGTTTCTCAAGCACATACTAGACATACGACTTTGAATTTCTTCTCCAACGTATGCAGGTTTCCTCCCGATGTTTTCCTAAATTTTTCAGTATCTTCACACTTTTATAGATTTTAGCTAATTAATGTACGACTCTTGTACAACATATTTTTCCGTTCGGCGGATGTTTTACCTTTGTCGCTGACTGTACTGCCCCAGACATGCATCATTCATTTGAGTCATATCACCATACGCTTGGTTGCGTCGACGACTCGACGAGCTTCACAGTGAAGAAAAACATGGCGTGAAAATCAGCATATGTACGTTTGTGAAGCAATTCAAAGTCGTATGAATAGTGGTGCTGGAGAAACGGCGATGGATTCGTCATCTGGCACTTTGGCTCCTTAAATATATCTCATCATACTACATCATTACTGAATTGCCAATACAGACAGTTGAGAGTTTGAGCATGTTGTTATAAATTATGTACGACAAATAGATAACAAAGCCTTACACTAATAATGGGCAAATTATATTCACAAAATAGTGTACTCAAGCTCGAGCCACAAGGTATTTAAGGTCACTGGGTTGTAGGATTATTTATTGTGTATTTCAGCAGTCAATGATGTTCGAGACCCGTAGTCGCCGACCCAGTGGTTTTCCTTAAACTTAAATAAAATGAATACCTATTCCTAGAAAAAAAATCTAATGGACGATGAAAACCTTCCCAAAAGCCGTCACGTAGTTATTGGGTGTATCTTTCAGACAGACATATGCGGCGGAGGGACATTGTAATCGTCGGCTTGAGGATAACGAAGACACTGGGCTGTTGAAAATATTACGATTAAAGAACATACACAGGTATTTGTTTTTATGAAGAATACTGCGAACATATGTATTGCTAGGGCAACAACCTCTTGGGTGTGTAAAGAAACATTTGTTATGAATGTTGGTAACGAAGCTCATAGATATGGGCTGCGATAAGGTTCGTATTAGTTATGTTATTATAAAAATTATCCTACTAAAGCACGGTCGCGGAGCAGGAAGAATTTCGTACAATGACCTATTATTACCCATCTCTGTCACTCCCGCGTAAATATAATGCGTCTCGCTCGCACAGATGCAATGACCTTGCATCTGTGCGAGCGAGACGCATTATATTTACGCGGGAGTGACAGAGATGGGTAATAATAGGTCATTGTACGAAATTCTTCCTGCTCCGCGACCGTGCTTTAGCTGTGTCCCGTGTTTTCCTCACGCCTTCCCATAAGTGCCCCTGAGGGGGGAGGCCGAGGTGTATAGGTACTTAGGTAATATCCACACACCTACTTTCGTTGTTTTAGGTGCCAACGTGACAGATGGCGAGTCCGTCGCCGTTACTCAAGCACAACTATACATACGCCTTTGAATTGCTTCTCAAACGTATGCACGTTTCCTCTCGATGTTTTCCTTCACCGTAAAGCACGTGGTGTGTGGAATCACTGTTCTTACGTTCAGAAAAACTCATTGGTACAGTCATGATTCGGACTTGCGATCTTTGTGTCGCAGGCAACTACTCGAACCACTCGGCCACCACGGCTAAATGTTAAATATACTAGGCTAGGCTAATTAGAGTCAGCAGTGCGAGTAACACGACTGATGTCGCAAACGTTGATAGCTGACGGTAACGACTTTCCATGAATTAATAAATTAATCACCAACCAAACATGCCTAATGGAACAGGAATAAAGAAAAATAAGTGTAAATGTACATGTAAATGCCTCCCCCTTCGGGGACCCTTGTGGGAAGGCGTGAGGAAATATTATATTATTATAAGTGTGAATGATTTAAAAACAAATTTGATGCAGGCGACTATACGAACCATTCAGCCACCACGGCTCATATTTGAAAGTAGAATCATTTATTTGCAGCCAGATAGCAGCCCAGCAGGCCTTGCAGCCGGGCTATGACCTGTGAAGTAGGTCGGCACGTGGCTGCTGCCAGCCGACACGTGCGCGTTTCGCCGTGACACCAAAAGACTACACGTTGTATTAGCGTTCCTTCCTTTTACTTCGCGTCACTATCACAAGTCACGAGCTCGGATCGTTTCTTAGTCTTTTTACGCCTTTTGATTTGACAAGTAATGTACTTAGTGGGAAAAGGAAAAGGAGAGTGTTATAGACACTCCAGAGTCCAGATCAATAGCATTTCTAGTCTGGAATATTGTACCTACAATGTACGGAATGTCGAGTTTACGGGCTATACATAATATATTGTGACAATATTATCGCTATGATACACACATCATCATCATCATCAGCCCACGCTAGTCCACTGCTGGACATAGGCCTCCCCTAATGAGCGCCATAGCGCCCTGTCTTCAGCCTATAATATACACACATAAGTAAAATAATTACATGATAGTCACAGATCTGTTTTGCTTCATCGATGCCTTCAGCGCCGATTTCGAGTACTCTTAACGTTCCTGTCCTTGAATGTTCAAAATTATTTGAACTAGGTAGTTGGAACTTATTTTTCTGCCGCCTCTTTTAACCAGACATGTATATATTTTGGTCTACCTACATATAGATAGGGCGAATACCCTATCTATATGTAGTACATTACATTATACAGTAGATTAGGAGTTGTCTATTCGCATCAAGATGTTCGCGTCGCCATTGTTTTTCCAAGATATAAGTGAAAGTGATTGATTTAAATTTAATAGGTATTATAATAATTGCAACAATTATATACAAACCTGGTCTATTAGGGCTAGATCATATTTTGATGGAATGAATTAATAAGTAAAGCTTTTACTACAATGACTCATTGTTGTACTATGGGAACCAGACGATATACATACCCATATAGATAAATATCTAGATATAAACATTATTTGCTGATGCTGATGAATTGTGTGAAATTGACTATAAATGACCTTGTGGGAAAGTATGAAAATAATTATAGATATACTTTGTAAATAAATAAATAAATGTAAAGAAATAAATACTTCTTCACGCCTTCCAGGAGTGGGTGTGCGGATACTACACTATTCACACACCCACATTTCGCCGGAAACATATTTTAGGTACCAACGTGACCGATAATTTATCCGGCAGAGAAACGCTAACTGAATAAGTGGCTGGTCGTATGTATACGATCATCACGACACGCGTCACACGCTGGTGTCACGTGTGACACTGAGGAGAGCTAGCGATCTCGATGTGCCAGTAATTCGATCCTCATTGCTGGACTAACATTTGCCTTACATTGTATACAATAGGTGCAGCGCTATGAATGAGACTGAATAATGTGGACGAAGCGAAATAGGGATGCAAGTCTAGAGAGAACTGGCGCTCTATTCTCTCTGCTTATCCCGTTAGGCACTCGACGTGATGATATATATAATGTAGATACATATCTAACTGAAGTATTCCACATTGGCCACTCGCTTAAACGGCACCTAGCGATATTTTTCGCAGGTGCCATGAGTGAGTCCCTAACGGGGTAGGCAGAGAGTATAGAGCGCCAGTTCTCTCTATGTATGTATGTATTAATTGCATCGTTACAATTGAAAAAATAAACATATCTCTATTGTGCCAATTATAGATTAATTATAGATCTATACACGACATTCACTTTGTATAAACAACACGGTTTTGTCAATAATTAAATAATTCGTAGCGATTTGTAGGTTTGAAATGTTTGAAATAAAGTACATTTAGCCCTGGAACTAAGCCCGTAGCAAACGAATTTTTTTTCGGGACAAAGGTATAAAAATATAAGAATACTAGTTGTCCCGCCCAGCTTCGCTCGGGTGGAAAAAAAAAAGATGGTGGCGCCACCTATCGGGTCCAATTGTGAATCTAAACCATTCCCAGATCCCCTTGAACACACACAAAAAATTTCATCAAAATCGGTCCAGTCGTTTGAGAGGAGTTCAGTGACATACACACTCACAGAAGAATTATATATATAAAGATTGAAGAAACGACAACAATAGCAATGAAAAAAAAATTGTCTATCAAAAGTCAATTTGACAAAATGTCAGATGAGCTTACATTTTGTTTTTTTGTACTCATTCCAAGAATGGTATGAAGGTCTTTTTTATTTAACAATTTTAATAAAATTACGTACCATACATTTAAAGCTACACACCGATCACTAAATAAAAATGTTTAACGTTTGGTTTGTAGCAAAACCTAATTCTTATTTGGTCCAATTGAACTGATTGAAACCTCTGTGCAATGCAGTTAACGGGTGAGCTACACCCAAAAAAATACTTAACACAAATATTATTATCTCATTATTGTTTCAACAACAATATAGTTATCTCTTGCACGTGCCCGCCCAATTCAGTGATAATTGGTATGGGCACACCCGGAATTGAACTGTTCAAGTGCCTTTCATTATATAGGCCTCGTTGCTAGAACTTTATCGTCATTCACAGTCGCGTAACAAAACAAGAGTTCATCTCAACAATTATTCTGAAAAGCTACCCAATCTTCATTGTCGATATTGCGTCGTGATTGTTTGGTATTATTTAAAATCGTATCGTCTATGTATGTATTTCTTGATCTAGGGTTGTAAATGGCGTGTTAATGATTTAAGAAGCGAGTGACGGACGGCGCGCCCATAACGGTGCCGCAGTTGTATTGGTTATTAAAAGCAAACTAAATTACAAAAGAACGTAATTCTACCTTACCTCGAATTCTTAACAAAATATAAAAGCAAATTAGAGCGCTACTTGCAAATATTTGTACAAACAAGCAAAAACGAGGAAAAGCACATTCTTACTAATCTATCAAGGATACTTCAGTACTTTAACCCGGCCGGCATGAAATATACAGTGGAATTGCATGCCATTCTCTTTTCGTACATCGAGTACATACTCGATGTCTCCATGTACTGATTGTGAAGTACACCATGTACTGTCTTAAGCCTATCTACATAGCAAGTTACCTTTGAAACCGATAAAAAAATATATTTATTATGTACTTTCAAGGTCAATACAGCCTAAATATATTTTTTATCGGTTTCAAAGGTAACTTTATCAAAGGTACTTATGTACTTTCAAGATCAATACAGCCTATATTATTACCCCGTTCTTTTATGTATATCTCTTTCTGTTCATATTTACGCGAGCCATCATATGGCAATGGCATTGATTGCGGAAAAAGCTGCCATTGCTTCACAATGGCGTGAGCGTGAGTGTGAGCGTGATTATGTCTAGGGGGGCAAGGCAGCCCATAAACACATTACAAAGCAAACTAATGAAATAGAATCCTTAATAAACGTTTCAAAAATACATTTTAATTCAAGCTCTATTTGCGTTACAAAAACGTCAATGACTCAGCTGAAACCGAAACGTGATCGTTCACGTTTGGGGACGCGCGTTTGAAATTCAATAATACGAGATAATTGCTCTTCGCTCGTTCAATGTGACGCCCACATAGCAAATTAATTATATGTGAGTATTATTGATTGATACTGACAACTGTGCATACGAACAAAGCAAATTCTACCAAAGTTATATTATAACTGAGGGAGTTAGTTTGGATGTTTGATAACTACTGGGCGGAATTGGAGAAACCATATTTCCATAACCATATTAGTGGCGGTTTTGGAAGTCAGATTGAATTCACTTTCTTTTTTAATCTATGTGTGCATGCAGCGATTGAGAATAAACTTTTGACGAAACTATAGGTACCCGACCGTCTTAGGGAGTGGTATATGTAAGATTTCTTCTCTCTATTCAACTTCGTTCCATCCGGGTGTCCCTTGACACCTCTCAAGTTATTTTTTTCTATCTATCTATCTATTTCTGTAATGAAATATGGCTAAATAAAAATAAGTTTTTATAATAAATAAGCACAGATTTCCTTATTAAATAAAAAAAATCCATTTACCAAAAAAATTATGTGAGATTAGGGGTTCGAAATTCATGGAAAAACTTAATTATGGAACTCATAGAAAATATTTATGGCAAAAACAAATCTACCAATAAAATCAAATTTTCGCTCGCAGGGCACATTTATTTTCAAAATAAAACTAAGATGTGGGAAGTATGAGCTCAGACCTGGGCCCTTAAACCACAAAAATTGGACACGTGACATTTACAACGCAAACACCATACGAATTACACGTAGCACCAAGTCACGCATCATGGGTTATTGTGGCGAGTGAGTTTATTATGTCAGACGTCACGTGTCCCTAGTCACGTGGCACACAAGATAACAACATTTAATATGTAGAACACGTCATGCAGTTTTTGGTGACTTCCGTTGACTCACGTTGCCACAGTAACGTGCACAGCGAACGTTATAATGTATGAAATAATAATGCTGATCAACAATGAGGTTTTATCTATAGAGACGTTATACTCCTTGAATATGAAGTATAAACATGGCAAATTTTATGCTATACCTACATATAGCTACAATACACAACTCACGCAACGGCATTAAGCACACTGATGAGATTAAAAGAACACGAAGTATATGAATCCTAGTTGTCAGAACGGGATAACAGCACAGCCACGTGCCAATATGTCGAGCTCTAAACGTTCTCTCTTTCGCTCTTAACCGTAACGCGCTACTTGTCTCGTTCGCGCGAGTGGCGCAGTGGCATCGTCGCAGGAGTTAATTCAGATTAAAATTTAATGTTAAATTTTCGTAATGTTGATAGATAAAACAAATTTACATTACTTACAAATGAAAAGACACATCCTTCATGTTTTTTACACTCGTCCAGTATATGTTCTGCAGTTTCTAAGCACCTAAGAAGGCATTTTTCCTAAATGCTGAATAAGTGCTACGTCGTTGCCAGTCAAGCTGCGACTAAGTTGACTCAAGCCAATTAGCTTGTGTTGAGTTAGCCAAGCCGAGCGCGGTAAGACGTATCTATTCTTTTTTTACACGCTTTATATTAGCTTCACCTGTATGTATGTATGTATGTATGTAATTTATAATTAATTAATAATTTTTTTATTTCCAAAACTTTTTTTACAAATAAACATTTTTAACTGACCCCCACACTAGGCAAAGCCTGTCCCGTGGGGGAAAGCATTAGAATTAAACAAATTATGGTACTATAACTAATGTGGATATTACAAAATAAATTATGTTGTAAGTATGTTATGTTTATGTGTGGTGTGTGTGTGATGTGTGTGTGTGTAGAATAAACAATTTAAACAGGCACTTTAAATAAATTTTCAGTGATATCGTATGTCCACTTTAGTAATTCTTTTGTCAGTAATACCTTTGTTTCATGCACTGAGTACCGTTGAAAGTTGAAATGCTTGACAAGTTTATTATACAAATATGGAAAAAGAAATATAGCAAAACGGTGAGAGAATGAGCTTTTTAAGGTGGGTGTAGGTAATTTAAAGACCCTTTTTTTAAGCATATCGTTATAATTGCTGGTTGTAATTACACCTCTGTGTGCATGGACTACAGCTCTCAGCAAGTAGAGCCTACGCACGCTGAGGACTGCAGCATCTTCATATAAGGCGGTAGTTGGGTATCTAGCAGACTTACGAAGTGCTACTTTAAGGACCGCTCTTTGTGCTCGTTCAAGAGTTATGATAGTGGTGGATGCAGCGCCACCCCATGCTAATATACAATAATTTATAATGGATTGGCAAAGAGTCAAGTAGACCATTTTCAGAACTTCACCACCTGCTATGTCGCGGAGATTTTTCATCAGTGGCAGAATTTTTCTTACTCGACGCGACATTTCGTTAGTGTGTTCCTTAAAACTGAGTTTTTCGTCCATGACAACTCCTAAATATTTTAGGCTAGCAGCCCTTTTTATAGAATCACAGTTACACATTACAATGGGTCTTTGAGAGATACAGCTATGAGTGTGAAGAGGAATTTCATTTAGTTCAACTGGAGCGGATGCAGCCGTTTTATGAAAACAGAGAAATTTAGTTTTTGTGGGATTTAATGTGAGGATGTTGCTGCTTAACCATTCTGTAACTGATACGATTCCTTCTTTAGTTTTTTGACATACAGATTCCCAAGAGACATCTTGAAAAATTAGGGCAGTGTCATCTGCATAGCAGATCACCTCAGCATTTTGGAGAGGGAGAGAAGCCAAATCATTGATATATATCAAAAAGAGAGTAGGCCCAAGTATGCTGCCTTGCGGAACGCCGTATGTGGTTTTAGTCACGTTGCTTGTGAGGTCACCTATCTTTACACACTGATGCCTATCAGTCAGGTAACTGGTAAACCACTCTAATGGTTTCCCACGGATGCCGTATCCCTCTAGCTTCTTCAGAAGAATCGGGGTCGAAACTGTATCAAACGCTTTTGCTAGATCTAAAAACACACCGATACAGTTTCGCCCATTATCTAAGTGTGAGGAAATAATATTTGTCAGCAAAAGAACCGCTTCTTCAGTGGATCTCCCACGACGGAAACCAAATTGCCTTTCGGAGAACAGAATGTTTGATTCCAAGAAAGAGACCAGTCTCTTGTTTACAACCCGTTCTAGAAGCTTTGAGATGGGCCCTAGTAGTGAGATCGGGCGGTAGTTATTTGGGATGTCTTTGGTCCCGCCTTTGTGTATGGGGATTATACACGCTGTTTTCCAAACATCAGGGAAGGATCCCGTTTTGAAACTTAAATTAAAAATTGTTGCTAAGGGCTTAGCAATTTTTTTACCAACAGCTTTCAGAATTTTATTATTTATGTCATCCAGACCCGGTGAGCTTTTAGAGTCTAGTTTATAGATAAGTTCCATTATTTCTTCTTTATCTGTAGGAGTTAAGTAAAAGGAGCATACTGGCGAGTTTTTAATTTTAAGTTTGGAGGCAAGCAATGCTTGGCTCATATTTTGCTGCTTCAGTAAAGAATCGGCTAGATCCTGTCCAACGGTTGAAAAATAGGAATTACAAGCATTTAGAGCTTCAATTTTAGAGCTTGAATTGGTATTTAAAAGATCATACGAGTTAGGAGATTTTCTAGTGGATCTGTGGGATATCATGTTGATCGTCTCCCAAAGTTTTCTGGGCGAGGATTTATTTTTATATAATTCACTTCTTTCATGATCAGCCTTAAGTTTCCTAATGAGAGAGTTATAAAAATTGCGGTACCTGGTGTACACAAGCTTTTTCTCCTCACTATCCGGAGTTTTTCTGTAATCGTTGTGTAATTTATCTCTATGCTTCGAGCACCTAATGATACCGGAAGTCATCCAAGGCTTAATGTTGAATTTAGACCGACTAATTTTAGTTATCTGCGAGTGTTTCCTGATCAAATTTGTAAGAGTTGTTGTAAAATTTGTCACAGCAGTCTCCAGAGTATTGTCAATACCTACTTGAGACCAGTCGATTCCGTCGATTTCAGAATTTAGACCATTATAATCAATTTTTAAACTAGTTCTGGAGAGAGGGAGAGGAGTTATTTCTCGGGACATCATTCCCAGCATTACAATACTATGGTCCGTTAAATCAACGGGGCATACTATTGATTCTGCTCTTGCTTCGGCAGGGACAAATATGTGGTCAATGCAGGACTTATTATGCGTGGGTATATTAATTGATGAAATAAGACCGTGTTCAGCAAGAGTATTAAGATACATAGAGGTAGTTTCATCTTCAATATATCCTGTTAAAATGTTAATATTCATATCTCCAAGTATTGTGAGACAAGGGCTACGAGTAAGTGGTTTGACAATTTGGTCTAGTGAAGATATAAAAACTTTTTCATTTGTGAAAGATGGTGAACGATATAAGCCAAGTACAGTAAACATATTTGGCACCTCTATTTTTAAGCAATTTGCTTCGTCTATTTCAGGTTCAGTCACGTTTGGAGACCATTTATTGTGAACATATGCTACGACTCCTCCAGACCTATTTATATATTTACGCGTGCAAAATGAGTTGTATCCATCGATTTGTTTTATAATAGTATTTTCATTTAACCAGCATTCGCTCATAATGATAGCGTCAAAATCAATACCTAATCGTGCGAAGATAATCAGGAAGTTATCAAAATTACATTGCATGCTCCGAATATTGGCATGTAAAAGTTTAATTGAGTATTTATTAACGATCCTGTAACATTCTTCAGGATAAGGTACTGCGTGGCATTCAATGTTCATAGATTTATCGATATCATTTAATAGTTCCAGTGAGTTCATCATAAAAGATTTGAGAGATACATAATAAGGCGATGAGTATATTTTGAATGCACGCACTATACCACGAGGTGATTGCTGAGAAACTTAATTTTATTTTCGGATTTAGAGTATCTAGTGTTGTTATTGTAGATGAATGAGTAAATAAATATGAATAGCGATTTGAGTGAATGTGTTTCAGTGTAGTTTGAATGGTATAACAAAGTGTATCAAAAAATAACAGTAAGAGAGAAGAGATCCAAAACATAATTCTAACATAAAGTTTTATGAGAGATAGCAATATCGTCACTAAGATGAACTCACTGCGGTGAGGACAGCACTCCCGAGAGCTTATGTAGATCTTCAAGAGATTGTATTTTAATGGATGGGCTTCCATCGCGTCCCTCTCGTTTTCTGACATATATGCTACCGCCTCGCACCCAGCAGTATTTATAGGTGTGTTCAGTTGCCCAAATCCGCGCCGCTCGAAATAACTGACGTTTCTCATATGTAAGCCGCTCATTTACATAAATTCTCCTTTTGGGGCCACTCCCTACTATTTCGTTACTGTCTAATGTACGTCGGATCCTTGATTGGTTTAGAAATTCGAGTCGTTTGGTTCTGCGCGTAAAAGTGACAACTATAGGTCTGGGTAGGCCATTTCCATCTTGAGTGCTGTCTTTACGTGTTTGTCCGGCTCGAGAAACGTGGTCCAAATCCTTTTCATCTAGCTCAACTCCAATTTTCTTCGCGGTGGTAAGAACCAGGTGGTAAGGGTTTTCATTTGAGGTTTCGGCCAGGCCTACTATTTCTATTTCCGAGCGAAGGGAATCTTGTTTTTGTTGATTTACCTGGTTTTGTAGGTGTATGACTTGAGACCTTAGTTCTCCATTTTCTTTCTCCCTTACCTTCCCTATTTCCTCTAGTTGTTGCAGTCTGGAGTCGTACATCGCTATGTTTGATGCTAAGTCATCAAACCTCTGTGTGAAGTCCAGTTGCAACTTAACCATATCTTGGCGCAGTAATCTGATTTCAGATAAAAGTGACTGCATACTATCTGTTTTTGGTTCAGCTCCCGGTAAGTATGAGGACTTTTTACGTATTGTAATATTTTCATTTGATCGAATAGGGGTATGTGTATTATCACCGCCTTTCTTAGCAGTAGCTTTACAAACAGGGCAAATCCATGTTTCTAGCTGTTCAGCGGTTAGAGACTCTGTGTTTGTACACACCAAATGAAACGCTTTGCCACAGCTTGAGTTCGAGCACAAGCTGAAATCATCTTGCAGAATAGGTAGTAGGCAACCAGAACATGCCATTTGATATTCCATAGATAAAGTGAAAATACCAATATACTTGCAAATAGGCGCGCTGATTGCTAAGCAAGTTGATGTAAATGCAGCAATGTATGTATGTAACCGACTTCTTTGAGCTCGATTTTGACCCACTTTAAACGGCCAGATTTCGTTCAAACTTTGTAGACTTATCGAGGACCGCTGACAATACACTAATAACTAAAAAGTAGAAAATAAATAATAGTTAAAAAAAACTAAAAAACACGCTTTTTATAGAAAACCGAACTAAAAAATAGAAAATAAATTTCGATAATATCTTAAAAAGCGTGGGGTGCTTTTTAAGATATTACCGAAATGATAATCACTCTACTAATATCTGTCAATAAAATATTTATAACTATTGACACCATGCACCCCACGCTTTTTAAGATATTATCGAAATTTATTTTCTATTTTTTAGTTCGGTTTTCTATGAAAAGCGTGTTTTTTAGTTTTTTTTATTTACATCAATGCTGATCAATGGATGTACACAGAAAATAAACCGTTTTGGTTCGACCTTACCATAATTGAATATAATATTATGTATATCGCTGGGAACTTCCGAACGTACCGTTCACGCAATACCATCCACTTTCGCGGCAACGTGACAGATGGCGAGTCCTTATAAAGTCCTGTATTAACTACGTCTTGAATTACTTCCTCAACGTATGCAGGTTTCCTATCAATGTTTTCCTTCACCGTAACGTAAAGCTTGTAGTGTGACTCGTCTCATAGGATTTTACTTTGAAGTGCTAAAAATCGATTTAATTAGTATTAAATTATACTAATTAAATCGATTTTTAGCACTTAAATCCAGGTTTATTTTCGGAACAATATCTATTAATAATAATCTCTGTGTGAAATTTCATTCAATTCCGTTCTACCATTCTGGCGTAATTAAGTAACAAATATCCATAGTCACAAAATTTCGCATTTATAATATTAGTAGGATATAGGTGTGTGTATGTATGTCTATCAACGGGAAATATTATATTATATTACGGGGAAATTGATGTCAACAGCCTTTCAATGTACAAACAATACTAGGTAAATTATTGTGTAATAATGTCGGTGAACATTGCATGCTATGCGCTAGCCTGATGGCTATTAGTATACGGCGACATGAAGTGGCTGGCCTCAATTGCGAGTACTGATCATCTGTCGCTAGGAAGCGTCGACCTCCGCCGGTCACGTGGGCTCTGACGAGTCGGCGCGGCTATTTATAGACTAACAAGTACTTATCTTATCTACACAAATAATAATATTAATAACCCATTATCTTTAATTCATATAATAGGTTATTTTAAAATATATATAAAAAAAGAAAACCATAGTCAAATATAGAACATAGGGTCCCAGAGAAAGGAACCTCCTTCTCAATTATGTTGTATTATATCTTCACGGCTTTCCACAAAGGCCCCCGAAGGAGTAGAGGTGTGTAGGTGAGTATGTATGAAAAGACTGCATGAGTAAATCGAAAGCGAAAGCGGCAACATGATATGTATGAGTATACTTATTAGTGATATTTGTGGGACCAACTATAGAGTTAAAAACTATTTTGAATGCGCAAGTGAGTTTATTTGTTTCAAGTTGTCAAACGATTATCATGAATCTTTGCCCACACTTTGTCAAGGATACAGGTACAGATTTGGATTTGGACTACCTTTTATTCCGATGGAATACTCGTCCCTTGAAGTCAACATTTTGGGACCGACCGTTAAGTACAGTGGAAGACCCCCATAGACCCCCTTGGAACGGCCCTTGCATGCGTGGTAATTTTTTTATACAACATGAGTGGCAAACATGCATACGGCCCACCTGATGAGAAACGGTTACCGTAGCCTATTTACGCTCACGATACCGAAGTATCATTTGCGCGTTGCTACTCTGTGTTCGGAGAGTTATAGTGTGTTGGCAGCATAATGGGTTTAATCCCTCTGCTTCCAACACAATGTAACAATCCTCTCCACTCCCCAAGGAGCTCATTACTGGAAACCTTATTCACCGCGTAGGAACACAACACAAAAAAATGTGTTATTTGGCTACGGACTTCTATAAGGTGGAGGTCCTGCCCCAGTCGGGCAGCTCCAAATTCGAGCGGGAAACCCGTTATGCCCTACCTCTCTTAGAGAAGAAATACCCGACCGATAATTAATTCTGATATTATTGTACATATATTATGTATACATTATTGTATGTATTATATACTAACATAAGTATTGTGTATAAAGGAGCTATTGCCTTGAGTTATCACGTGTTCTATAATGACATCGGACACTTGTCACATTGTTTGTGTAACATTATAGTAAGGGCCATATTGTCGCGGTGAATGTGAAAGCCGTTGATCGAGAATCCCTTCGACCTTTGTTACATATATTTATGAATTAAATCGAATAAAGATATGGCTGAGTGGTTATAAATCTTTAAAGGCAAGGTTCTTATTCCGATGGTTTGTAGCAATGAGTTTTTCTAAACTAAAGTGATTTTTCCACACTAAGACCTGTTTGAGAAGACATAGTTACACTGCTGAATGATAGCGACTGATTCAGTATTTGTCACGTTGGCACTTCTGGTGGTGACTTTTGATGATGAGACCTTGTATACGTATGTCAGTATTGTCTAGTTTAATGTAAGATAATTTCAGGCAGTAAAGTATACTTATACCTCTACAGTTGCAAAATAGCATGTCGTCCGCCCAACGGTATGAAAAAAGAAGGCAATGGACGTTGGCAACCAGCTTACCACTCCCTTGTTACACTTCTTACACTCTTCTTGAGCAAGTACTCTAGGGTGACTAGGGTATAAACGGTGAGATCATTCAACAACTTGAGCGTGAGACTAGGCGACGCGGCGTTGTTAATATTGATTTGGGTATTGTATTACATACTCATCTGTTATAGTGTTATTACTGGCATTCATGTAACTATAACCCTATTTAATTTGAAACAATGAAGGTCTATCTTTTTTACACAAGTGTTGCATGTCGCGACATAGTTTTGAGGAAGCGTTTTCTCGTTCAAAGCGGCGTTACTATGTATGTGTATACAAATGGATGCAAATAGTGTATCAATGACGTGAAACGAGGGCTCAGGGGCATGTGAGGACCTCGAGAATCTTTCTACCACGTGACCGTCCGTGGGGTCAGGGAACAGCGGTGATTAATATTTATTATATAGTCTCCCAGACTGGCCTTAACAGACTGAATTATGTATATATGTAGATTGGCACCTCAGTCGGTACCACCAGCGGAGGCTCATAAAAAAGCGATTTTGAACTCTACACTGAACAATACAAAGTTTATATTTGCTTACCTTTATGGACGTATAAGAATAGAACCAGCGAAGTTATTGCTTTATTGCGAAAGAATAATAATGTTTCAGTGATATCTAACTTGCAATAGCACTTTTAATTAATTGGTTGTAACATCGCAATGACTAGTCATATTCTATTTATTTTCTTTGTAAAAAATATAAAGATTTATTTTCTAAACACATATATGGGATAGTTAGAGGAATCTAATAATACATAAATAATTTTACTTTTTTTTTTGGTCCAGAACTTGATCAGGGTCTTCAGTAGACCCAAACATGAGTATATTGTGAAGCTTTTAAAGCCCCTAAGAGAAGTTCGCGGGATCGACATGCTAGCACAGTTAGGGGGCGTCCATGAATTACGTGAGGTGTATTTTTTAATTTTCTGTCCCTCCCTCCCCCCTGGTGAGATATCGTGAGATTTTATTCAACCCCCTCCCCCATCCCCCAATCTCACGTGAGATTTTTCAAAATGTGGATTTCTTACGTAAGCGCGTTGGATTTTTATTGTAAAAAGAAAAAATAATGCTTCGTGCTTTTATTTACGACTAGTTATGACTAGTAATCAATATTGCTGAGAGCTCAATTATAAGATTAAATCTTACGCATGTTCAATCTGGATTAAATGGACCAAAATAGTATATATTTTTTTGCTTAATCAGAAAAAGAATTGCGTTATATTTGCCGAGACCCCCCTCTCTCCAACGTAAGATTAGATGAGATTTGACTCGACCTCCTCCCCCCCTTAAACATCTCACGTAATTTATGGACGCCCCCTTATCTCGTTATGGTAAGCTCATTTGAGCTGCGAGGTATATAAGCCTACTTTGAATTATTCGCATGTGTATACAAATGATGACCTATAGGTCAGTTTTTAAATATGTGTACGCAGCTCTCATATAGCATGTAGGTAATTCACTTCGGGCAAGTAAAATTCATTCGATACAATATTATACTCAGCATACAATAGCTAGAGCTCGTCTGTAGCTACGTCAGCCTTATGAGGAAGTAGAATTATGCATGTAATACACTTCCGTCCTTGCGTCGGGTACACGTATGCGCATATAGTAATAATCTTACATACATTGATCTTTCTAATAAGGGGCCTTATTATGATGAGCTATAATTGCAATTATATTTCTCGACCACTCCACACAGTTCATATTATATCTTATATGTAGATATTTTATTTACAATAACAAACATTAACAGTATTTACAAAAGGCAGTTGTATAACTAACTACTTACAGATAAAGTAATAGACCCAAATCGGTAACCGCGACTACGCGAAATATATATATATCGCGACGACGTGCCAAGAAGACTAGCAGTATTGCCACGCTGGGTAGCGATGACAAGATATATTCCAGTCCGCCTGTCACGAGAGATCTCGATTAGAAGTCGCGAGACGTCTTTAAAAAGACGGAGAGCCTCAGGATCCCAAGGTCCTAGAGTTTCAATCGCAAACGATATTTGACCCGAGATAGCCATACTTGCGGCGCTTGAAACACTCCTGCAAGCAGCACCGATGCTGGCCGCCACCGATGTGTCAGGAAGATGGGAAGGAGCTAGTGTATCGACACACGTATCGTCCTACACCAAGGGCCGACCCATCCTCCATGACATCAGAGACATACGGTCTGGCCGCGGGCGAGACGAGCGAGCAGGGGTATTTGTGCGTGATGTCAACCTTGCAGGAAACTTAATAACTACATTAATTGTCTCATGAGCATTCTTGATGTATGATTTCAATTGCACGTCATACTAGTCGATCGATCCTTGCTTTCTGTTAGGTATACGCATATACCTATCTCTAAATAGTCTCTTGGTAAGGACGTCATTCAAAATTAGTTAAGAGTAGATTGAGAACTTGCGCTCGCCCACACGACATTCGTCTACACGTGCGCGGTACGCGTGATTTGCGCTCACGCAACGACTACGGACCTTGTGACTGTTGTACAGCGAAGGAAATATGGATTTGGTAAGAAATCTACACAAGGCTGCAGCAAGCCACTTCTGCAATACACCGGGCCACACTGCTGATACTGTTTTTTTCCCTAGATGCACTTTCTGCAGGCTTCCCGCCTTCCCACAATGGTCCTTGAAAATATAGCTAGCGGTGTGTAGTACCCTCCCACTTTACGCCTGTATCATATTTTAGGTGCGAACGTTACAGATCGACGTGGCGAGTCCATCATCGTTTCTCAAGCGGAACTTTTACTATACATGCGTCTTTTATATATATTTTGTTACTATTTTCTCTCGAGGCATGTCAGGCAGTTCAGGCAACTTTTGGTATTTAGTTAAACAATCGCGGGACCAAAAGGTCTCCAACAAGTCACTCCTTAGGTACTAAGCAATCACAGCTATGGCTCCCCTCGTGTGGGGTTCGGACATCAGCTTAAGGCATTGCTGATTTGCGAGCTAGGGAGCTGAGATGGACTGAATAAAAATGAAAGGTCAAATTTACATGCATCAAGGGAAGGCGCTTTCAATTAATTTGCCACCCACTTCTGTCGGTAGCAGACACATCAATACTGGAATTTTGGTAATGGTATAATAATAATAATAATAATAATTAATAAAAATAGCTACCAGCTTATTATTGTATAATTAACTTTATGGGACTTTGTAGTCCCATAAAGTTAATTAATAACTTAATTAATAATTAACTTAACTTGAACAATCAAGTTGTATATTTACAGCTAGTGCCATCTAGCGTCAAGAAGCTATAACAGAAACATTACTGTACTGCTATCTAGTGTCAAGTAGCAAGCACTACACACAGTATACACTTACGAATTATAGATGGCAGTATTCTAACATTATACATACTAACAAGGATCCGATGAACGACCAACAACTTTGATGGAGAATTACAGCACATTGTAATTTCGATAAATTTAGAGAGAACTGACACTATACTCTCTCTGCCTTACCACTGGGGGACACGGCGTGATGTATATATGCATATATTATTAATATATTTTCTACGCGTGTATATCGTGGTACCACGATAGGTGGCGCTGCGTTCCAGCTTTTTTGACAATTTTTTAATATAAAAGCATTAACTCTTATCAGAATTTCAATTATTCACTCTACTAATAATATACTATTGAAACGATGACCCTCGGAATGAAATCACCAAGATTGATAAAAAATATTAGAGATAAACTCTAATATTTGTTTACCACTTACGAAATATTATTAAAAAAACGATTTATAGTTATCACCTCATTGAGGATATAGCTAGCTGTGCCCTACAGTTTCACCCACCATGAGGTATATTAAAAAACCTCTCCCTCTTTCATCAACGCCGAAGGACCGTTAAATACCTACATATACATAAACCATCGAATGAAAATATATTAAGTAAATTCTAACAGGTAGTAATTCTAAAGAGAATTGGCGCTCTACTCTCAGCTTACCCCACGAGGGATACGGCGTGATGATATATAAGTATGTACATATGAATATATGACTGGTATTTGAGATTGATGAGTGTTTCAAAATCAAGACACATTATTTTGCTGAATTATATAAAACTAGCGCCCCATCTCGGCTCACTACAGTAGCTAGCAGCATCAGAGATGATCTGAAACCCTTACTTACCAGATGAACTCAAAACTACGAGGAAGCAGTGCCATCTGGATGCGATCTTATGAATGGTGGTGGTACAATAAGAAGCAAATACTTATTGAACCGCCTTTTAGCTTTCTAACTACATTTTTCTTGAACAGAAATTGTCGGCATTAGTCCCGGCGAGATCTGAGCTGTTACGGATTTCTGCACGCGTGATATAAAGAACAATAGAATAATAAAAAAAAATTGCAATTTGTACCGGTAACATGCTCTCTTACCCTAACTCTCCTACCTTCAGTATGAAATACATACGTTTCAAACTGCTGGCTGCGAGCAGGCAGTAAACTCTAACATATAGGTCAAATAGACAATTTATAAACACTACATTTTGTTTCTAGACTTTCACGACTATCAAATTAGATATTAATGTCAAAATAATCGCTTTCATCATATTATAAATTACTTTGTGATGTCGGTCAGATTGTTAGAAATCACTTGAATTTATTCCTATTTTGTACAAAACAAAAAGGATTTAATTTCTATCTTCATATAGTTTGACAAAATATTTATACATGGTAACTTAATCTAGAGAGAACTAGCACTTTAATCTCTTTACATACCCCGTGAGGGACTTGGCGTAACGTATAGATGATGATAACGTTGACTTGATAGCCAAACGTCACTGCTTGTATTGTAAATACTCACCCTTTTTTTAAGCATCCTGGTTAGTTTATTTTAGCCGTAGCGTGAGTTGCGGTATCTTTTGCCTTCTTCAGTCATGTTGGAGCATCATGCCTAATCTATACCAATAAATAAAATTGGAGTGTCTGTTGTAATATTAATGTAACCGATTTTTCTTAGGCATAATGCATATTTTAAATTTTTGTCTGTCTGTTTGTACCGCTTTAACTCTGAAAAAAAGTAACTAAGGCTACTTTTATTTTAACAACTTAACAAAAATTCTTGTGATTAGTCACACCACGAGCTTTACGGTGAAGGAAAACATCGAGAGGAAACCTGCATAGGTCTGAGAAGAAATTCAAAGGCGTATGCTCGCCATCTGTCACGTTGGCACCTAATATACCTCTGGCGGAAAGTGGGTGTGTGGGTATTACCTATACACCTCTGCCTACCCCTTCGAGGACCCTTGTGGGAAGGCGTGAGGATATACATATTATTATTATAACAAAAATTCTTTGTTAAATTCCACGCGGACGAAGTCGCGGGCACAGGTAGTTACAAATAAATGTGATAAGCTTTTTTTTAATTTACTAAATACCACGTATTGTTTCAAGTATTTTTTGTTTTAATTTTTTATCCAAAACTGGCGAATGAATATTCCACAAACTAGTTTATCTGTATGTTTAAAATTGCAGATAATATAAAATATAGGTAGGTATTGTTATGAAAACAGGATGTTATTTTAGTAAAATAGTGTCACACGATTTGCTGACTGGTAGCCGTCGCACGAACAATTGATTTGTAAAGTAAGAATAAGCTGAATTCCCACAATCATCACTTTATTTTACCGTTCTAAGAATATTGATGCGTGACCAATTGCGTGACTTCATAAGATTTCAACGACAATTTTTAAATCAACTTACCTCATGATTTTTTATGACGACTAATTTTGAAGAGATTTGCTTTCGAACAATCCAAATTTAAAATCGATTAATTGTTATCACGTTATAAAGATTGAAAAAAGAGATTACCTTTTCATTACAATTTTAAATCAATTGATAAAAACCTTTAAGGACTTGATAGACGCTTTTAAAGAAAAAACACTTTATTAAAGTACATTTCATAAGCTACTAGCTGTCCCGCCCAGCTTCGCCCGGGTGAAAAAGTAAAATTTCCTGAAACACGATCGCAGCGCCACCTATCGGGTCCAATTGTGATGTAAGTTATCCTATCTTTTAAGTTGGATCAAACTGCACACATTGTGAAAATTTGATTGAAATCGGTTAAGTAGTTTAGGAGCCCATCGCGGACAAACGACTTGACACGTAATATATGTATATTACTAGCTGTCCCGCCCAGCTTCGCTAGGGTGAAAAAGTAAAATTTCCTGAAACACGATCGCAGCGCCACCTATCGGGTCCAATTGTGATGTAAGTTATCCTATCTTTTAAGTTGGATCAAACTGCACACGGTGCGCAAATTTGAAAATGATTGAAATCGGTTAAGTAGTTTAGGAGTCCATCGCGGACAAACAACGTAACACGTAATTTATATATATTAAGAAGATGTATAAATGGGTGTGAAAACCAAAGCTTAAAAATGAATAATGCAACAGGGTAAATGCAAATTAACCATTTTAAAACAAAAAATACAAAATAAAAACCAAAATGTTGGTCGACAATAAAACGGTTTTATATTTACCACTATCTGATCAACAGTCCATATAGGTATGCTAAAATAGAAATCATTTTATTCGTTTAAAATAACAATAAATAAGCACTACGTCTTGCGATGTTACTTATCTTGTGCAACAGTGATTTTATCTGTCTCTGTTCCAATGTCCATCTAGTAAAACACACATCAACTCACTCACACCCATGAACATTCGCATTTATAATATTAATTTAATTTGTTTTTTTTATATTGTTTTTTTATGTTAATACATATTATATGTATTTCGAATTGATGTTTAACGGCGATTAGTCGCTTAAGTCACTAATAGAATAGTATAATAAAGTTTTTACATACATACATACATATCATCACGCCAAGTCCCTAACGGGGTAGGCAAAGAGTATAGAGCGCCAGTTCTCTCTAGACTTACATACCTCTTTCGCTTCGTCCACATTCATCAGTCTCTTCATACATGCTCGTCGGTTTCGAGTACTCTTAACGTTCCTGTCCTTGAGAGTCCGATCTATTTGATCCAGGAAGTTGGAACTTCATCTTTACAATCACGCCCCATTCACGCCAGTTGATTTGCGAATCTCTTCATTGCGGATTCGATCTAATATCGTTACTCCGCACATTTTCGAAGAGATCGCATCTCGACTGCATTCAAGCTATTTTCATACTTCTTCTGACATACCCAGGATTCGCTGCCATACAATAAGGTAGGTACCAATATCGCGTTATCGGACAGCAACTCGAGCATTCTTGCTCAGACTTTTACTGCCCATCAACGCCGACATGGCTCTATTCACCTTATTTCCGGCAGTTATCCTTCTTTCAATATCTTTTTCATACTTTCCATCTCGTATGAACATGCTTCCTAGATATACAAATTCATTCACTTGCTCTAGAATTTTACCATTTACCGATATAGCACACTCGGTCACTTGTTCATCTCTTTCGAATACCAGAACCTTAGTCATGCCAGCGTTTAGGCGCAGCCCCTTCTTTTCACATTCTTCTTTCATTATGGTAACTAGTGACTGCAGTTCGCCCTCTGATGACGCCAGTAAAACCGCGTCATCGGCGTATAGTAGGCAGTTGACCACCAAGTTTCTCATTTTCACTCCACATCCGTTCGTTCTTAGTTCTTATAAAGTTTTTAACAAACCTATTAGATTTTCGGTTTGATGATTTCGTGATGAGTGCGCAAGACAAACCTTGTGATTTTTTGTTTCAAAGAATGTAACCGGTTTTAACGCCGGTTAGATGATCTCTACTATGAGGCTTATAAATCTATTCTTTTAACGACATATAAAAGGTATTCGTGCATCAAACGGAGCTTACTATGACGTCCTACTGCCATCGTTGTTCAAGAATACGAATAGGAAAGATTAATAAACGTCTTGTGCATCTGTCTCTATGCATTTTTGAGTCAATGACAACAGATAACCTATGACCCAAGAGCGAATTGGTGAGCTTCACATGGTATTAAAGTATTTCTGCTCAAGCTATCTCACGAACTTTTAGTCTGCCAAAATGAGTGATAAATATTCAGGCAGGTATATTAAATTAATGTAAATGACTGGAACTGGCCGGGCTTATATCTAGAACAGAATCTTACCATAAAAAAAGATAACGTATTTTTTTAGATCTAAACCTAAGTTTACTTACCTGCCAGTCTGCATAGTTAAAATATTTTAAAGAAATAACAAGTTGATTATTATTTTAATGACAGTAACTTAATAAGTGCGTGTCGGCCGGTAGTGAGCCAGTAGGTATGTTTTATATGATTATTTTTTAAATAGTAGGAGAGACGGCACCAATTTTTGGGTAGGTATTTGAGGCAAGCTGAAAACTTGTCACATACCTCTCCTATTATATTCCAACACGGAATTGCAGACCTGGCTGGTGAGTAGCGGGGCTAAATGAACCCCTACATTTTTTAAAATTTTTTTTTTTCCCAAAGATATATTTGAGGCAATACGCAATTTATATATGTTGCGGTGTAATACTTAATAAATACAAAAAAAATAAGCCAGACAATTTAATCGGGGTTGTAACATTACCAGACGCGTGCAAAAATTTTTTGCAAAAAATTATAAAAAATGTTTTTGAGGCAGCTTGAAATTTTAATGGAGTGTTATTTATAGCTAAAAATAAGATTCCCAAAAAGACAGATCATTTCGGTAGGGTTTCTACGTGCCAGGTGATCAAACAAATAATGGATGGGTACGGGCCTGTACTGCTATAGACAAGCTGTAGTGTGAGAGAGAGCGCATATCAACAGCTGTCTTCGTTCTTGCTTGCCGCGTTACTATTGGCTCTAGCGAGGCCACGTGACTTACAATAACCCATGAGGTTTCCAGTTAGAACTTCGGAGTCGTCAAAAACATTTTTTATAATTTTTTGCATAAATTTTTTGCACGCGTCTGGTAATGTTACAACCCCGATTAAATTGTCTGGCTTATTTTTTTTCGTATTTATTAAGTATTACACTGCAACATATATAAATTGCGTATTGCCTCAAATATATTTTTGGGAAAAAAAAAATAATATTATTAAAAATTTTGGGGTTGATTTAGCCCCGCTACTCACCAGCCAGGTCTGCAATTCCGTTTGGAATATAATACGAGAGGTATGTGACAAGTTTTCAGCTTGCCTCAAATACCTACCCAAAAATTGGTGCCAGCTCTCGGACTAAAAGTTTTTTCTTATAGCCTTAAATTGCCTGTTTGGGCAATATCCATCCAATATTTTGAAAATCTATTCGTATAATAGTATGACAATGAATGTTGAGTATTTGACACGTTTATGCACATTTTAAACACATTAACTAAGAACATTTTCACATCAAATTGAATATGTAATCGACCGTATTTTGGCGAATAAATTATTTCACTCCATTAATTATAAAAAAAATACAACTGTCTTTTGTAAATTTTAATAATTGTAGTTTATAGATCATTTCAACATCGGTCGAGCCGTTTCAGAGAATAGTCGGAACAAACAGACAGACAGTTTTTTTTAAAAAGTGATTTTGCTATTTGTACCGTATATACAATCATATGCATTTAGTAAAAAGCGGTTATTTTAATATTACAAACAGATACTACGATTTTATTTATTTGTATAGATATATGCAACGTAGGGGAGATGTCAGTCTATAGATACGTATAAATATGTGAAAAGATAATTGTAAAGCGATTTTAACGCCCCAAATAAAGCTTTTTACAACCTTGAAGACATCTCCGAGCTTGTAATAACTAAGCGGCCTCAAATTACTTATACATTCTACGGAGAATCTGATATTTTTATTATCTAGTTAGCTCGGGATCCAGCAGCGTTCTGAGTTTAAGTTCTTGCCTCCAGGCACTCCCTGCAGGCATTACCAGGCACCTGCATTGCTTAAAACTTAATAAGTGCTGTAGGCCTCTCTCGATAGCCCGGTATTGGAAAAAAATCCCGGACCAAACCAAACTAAAATAAAACAATCTAAAACCACTCCGATGTGGTCCAGTGTAGGCTCATACATAAATATATATATCCTCACGCCTTCCCACAACGGTCCCCGAAGGGGTAGGCATAGGTGTATAGGTAATACCGACACACCCACTTTTCACCAGAGGTATATTAGGTGCCAACGTGACAAATGGCGAGTCCATCGCCGCTACTCAAGCACGACTATACATACGCCTTTGAATTTCTTCTCAGACGTATGCAGGTTTTCTCTCGATGTTTTGAATATATTAATATTTGTAGAATAATACACAACATTATTAAATTGTTACGCAACACTATTCAATCAGATTCATGTGTGCGCTCACATAGGAGCGCGTAAAAGAGACCTTACCGACCGACCATCGTACAGTAGAAGTACGGAATGGAACATTGAATTGTGAGCGTGGAGCTTCATCGGAGGAGGTTTCAGTGGCCCGCAGTCGGTGTCCATCGCATGACACTCCATCCGTAATAACGCGAACAAATACTCGGACTATCGTATAAAGACTATGACCTCACAATATCGAAATTAATCAATCATATTCTTAAAAAGCGGCGAAGTACTAGTGTTCTTAAGTTACTTTGTGCATTCCTCGAATGGTTTGTATTTAAATCGGAAACCCTTCCAATATATTATGGACTTCAGTGTAAATACTCGGTGTAGATCGTAGCTTAGATCGTGCACTTAAAAAAAGCGGCGAAGGATCTTTAGGCTTTTGATTTTTGTTAAGGTTAGTTTGTGTGTTCCACGAGGTGTTTGAAAAGAGCTGTATAATTTTTTAATGAAAGTTCCGATATATGATCCCTGAGCATTTTTTAGGTACGGCCGGTAATATGCCAGTTATGTGAATAGAAATATGCAGAACTAAAGAAACTATGTATAGGTAGGTTTATGATATATATACATTTGCCACAAATCTCCATTTGGACTGTACGGTACATTTTTATATAATCAAATCTTTTTGGCTTCAATTAACGCTTATGATCAATTATGACGAAACGGTTTAAAAACATATCTACTTAGATATATAATGAAGATTCGCTTGTGATTCTTTGCTTGATGTTCAAATAAAATTATACAATTTATAATTATTCAATTCAAAATAATAAATAAAAATAATATTTTGCTTCTCTATAATTAGTCACACCACCTAGTTATACGGTGACGGAAAAAATTTAGAAGGTACCTGCATACGTCTGAAAATAAATTTAAAGACGCTTGCGCTTGATATACGGCGATGGACTCGCCACCTGTCAAACTGGCACCTGAAATATACGTCCAGCGAAAAGTGACATCCACTTTGTGTACACTGTTGGTAGTGCACACCTCTGCCTACCCCAACAAATTGTTCATGATATTTAATTTAATTGAATTCAAAGAAAGGGATATTACCGAAGCTAGAACATAAAGAGCCGTGGTGACCGAGTGGTCCGAGCAGTTGCCTGCGACGCAAAGGTCGCAAGTTCGAATCCCGACTGTGCCAATGAGTTTTTCTGAACTTAAGTACAGTTATTAGTCACACCACAGGCTTTACGGTGAAGGAAAACATCGAGAGGAAACCTGCATACGTCTGAGAAGAAATTCAAAGGCGTATGTATAGTCGTGCTTGAGTAACGGCGATGGACTCGCCATCTGTCACGTTGGCACCTAATATACCTCTGGCGGATAGTGGGTGTGTGGGTATTACCTATACACCTCTGCCTACCCCTTCGGGGACCCTTGTAGAACATAAAGTTCCCTGATATACGTACCTTTTCATTTTACAGCGGTACCTACCATGAAAGTTAGTTAAAATATGAGGTGAGCGACAATGTGAGCGATCATTAATTTGGGGAATATATTATAATACATCAAAGTGTCAACGTGATCTGACAGATAGCGAGTCCGTACCCGCTTCACGACTATACATTATCTACTTTAAATTTCTTCGTAAACACATGTATTTTTTTCCCTCACGATTCTTTCCTTCACTATAACATTCGTGTGACGACTTGATGACTTTTCCCGAACATCACTTTTCAGAAAAAAGTGAGGTTCGGGAAAAGTCATGAACCTACAACCTTGCTGTCACTTTAACCACACAGTCAACACGGCTCTTCAATTTAATTAAATATCCCTTACTTTAATATCGTTCATATTATCAATAGAAAATAAAACATACAAATATATCAATATAAATACATTCAATAAGTTATAAATTATTCATCATTATCAAGTTATTAAACAACAAGTTTTTAAATATTTTGTTGGAAGTAGATCAAATATCATTTTCATAAAGTTATTCGACCTCAAGAAGGGCCCTCGAGGTCCCATTAGAGTGAGCCGATTTGACATAGTTTATTGATGGGCCTTCAATGTGTAATTGGTAATCGTTACGTTACATTAACAGCTGTGTTACATATCTCGAGGAAGATATTTCAATTTATGAATGCATGTAATAAGTTATAATGAAAAATCCCGACTGATTCTTAAACATAAATTAAGTATTATATATGCCCTCAGTTCGACTAGGGACTGCGGAGGAAGGAGGAAGGAAGGAGTTGGCAGAGGTGTAATTATACTTCTTTTGTGGATATATTTATGTGCCAACGTGGATATAATACAGTGTCTAAGAAAATGGGACCGGACATGTTTCGGAGTGAATTTTACGTTGTCATTATTTTTGTAGATATATTTTTTATTGCATTGTCATGCGGTTATATTTACTACAACTTTTAGAAGACAACTGTTATATACTCCGAGACAACCTGTTTATACGTCTTCATATTCATTTGTACGTGCCTTAAATGTCTTAGGAATTGTAATTTTAATAACATATTTTAGCAAGCCCCGATCTGGTTGGCCACCGTCCGTTCTGAAACAGTACGAGTATATAAATATGGCTTAGTGATTACATTGGAACCTAGTCTCATAGGTATACTTACAAAAAACAAAGCGTATAATTAGCTCGAAATAAATAACAGGTTTTATGTCGTAAACGAGCTTTCTAAATATAGTTTAAAATCATTTTTCTGTGTAGTTAGCGTCCATTCATAGTACTCGTTATTCTATCTGTTCAAAACATAAGTACTGTACGTAATTAAGACGTTGCCCTGCCAATAAAAGTAATAAAAAAATATGATAAACTTTTTTCTAATATATATTCTCTTTCACCTCTTCTTCCTATTCTAAGTGTTTCACTGCGCAAGCTGTCCGTCTTTGGAACTCGTTGCCCCAGAACATCAGACTTGCACAGACATTGATCTCCTTCAAAAAGCTTTTGTTTGAACACTATTTCTCTTTTTAACTTGTTCATATGTATGTTTCGTATTTATTTATGTATATTGTCAATTATTTATATATTATAATAATTGTTTCTATCTCATCCTCTCAACTGTCACACCTACCTTTTCTTTCTCTGTTTCTTATCTCTCTCTACACTGGTTGCCTGGAAGATATCGCTTTTGCGATAAGGCCGCCTATTGTGCCTACTACGTGTATTATTTGTCATTACCTTTTGTCTTTAAATGTGTGTGTTTGTACAATAAAGGATATATTATTATTATTATTATTTAAGACTAGGAAACAAGTCCTTCAGTCTCAAATGCATGCAAGTTTATATTTGTATGTCTGTCTAGTGACTGACATATTCAGTGTAACGCGTTCAAATAGTAATGACGAGGAACAATGCAAAGCTCATGGGTACATGTGTATTCATCATAAAACAGAGTCCCTCAGGAATTCGGAATGAGAAACTATTTCTATTTTAGCTCACAAACCTCTTTCGCATCTCCCAAATACATACAAAACGTCTTGCCTTATTACGGTAAAAAAGTAATTACAAATGCAGTTATGCTTTGAGAATACCTTGTGCAATGTAAAATTATACGCAATAAATTAAGTAAATGATATATGATGCAGATAAGACTAATAAGTATGTATTTAGTGTATTGAAATATGATACCTAAAGAATGACATTTTCAATGTTTTTAAAGCAAAATTATATCCATGTTCAAATTAGTTTCTAGTTTAACACAATTATGTATTTTATTAATTAAAATAATTAATAGATGTTATAAAAATGTTTTAATAAAAAATATTGGAAAACCAAACTAACTTATGATCAATGCATTAGATTGTGGATACTATAGGAAACGTGAGGATTTTGTTTTTGTTTTATACCAAAAAACTATTAGCTATGACCGGTACACTGCCGATAATACTGCGGGGTCTTCTAATATGGAGTATAATTACTTTTATTAAATACTAAAACGTACATACATTCTGTAGATAATCAAACTTGAATAGTGGGATCGACACAATTTGTACTTTTATAGATATAGGTACCTACATATAACAAAGTGGAATTAATTATGCATTTTATCTTAATTTCATATGTAAATGAACCCACTTAACAGTGATTTGATCACAATGCTACCAAATGGAACTACTCATTATCTTACTACTTTCTATTATAAAAAAACTGCTTCTAAAATAGAGTCCAAATTTAATTTACTACCTATACATTTTATAATTTATATGAATCCAATAAATTTCAATCACTACTTACAGTTATGTTGAACATGTTTTTATTATTTATTTTAGTGTTTCAAGTAATGATTGAACAAACTGTTGAAACAACTTTACTAAAATAGGTATTAGTAAGTATAGGTAGGATTTATTTTGTTTATACGGAGGTAGGTGGTTAAATATCTAGATGGCCTGAATAATGAATTAAAAAATCACGCCTTTCAACAAGGGTCCTCGAAGGAGTAGGCAGCTACTCCTTCGAGGACCCTTGTTGAAAGGTGTAAAATCAAAATTAAAATCTTTTTATTTCACATAGGCCCAGGTGGGCACTTATAAAACGTCGAAAAAGAAGCACTAGGTACATATAGGTATACGTAGCAAACACACGCCCACTTTCCGCCAGAGATATATTTTGAGTGCCAGCGTGGCAGATGGCGAGTCCATCGCCGTTTCTCAAGCACGACTATACATACGCCTTTGAATGTCGTCTCAAACGTATGCAGGTTACCTCTGGATGTTTTCCTTCACCGTAAAGCTTGTGATGTGACTAACCACTGCACTTAAGTTCAGAATAACACATTGGTACAGTCGGGGATTCGAACTTGCAATTTTTATGCTGCAGGCAACTACTCGAACCACTCGTCCACCGGCATAATATATTGCTATTAATATACATATAACTATGTATTTGTTTCTGAGAATTACAAGGAGACTTTTATGTTATAAACTAAGCTAGTAATTAAATTGATATTTTAAGCCCGTAGGCTGTTTAGTTGAAGTTTCTGTGTAAATATGATGAACAACATTGAGATGTATTTGTGTCTAATTAGAAAGAGACTTTTTGCTTATGAGGTGAGCAAGCTAATCTGAAACGCAGGATCCGTCAGTGAGTTTAGTATCAAAACCGGTTAAAATTATCTCAATCTATTCAACTAGAACCATGAGTTTAGAGCAGAGGCGGACGACATTAACAATTTCATTGCCGTGTAGGTATAGTTTTTTTACACATTGTCATTTCCATTTCATGTTAGTGGTTGACGTTATTGCGTTGTACAAATATTTGAATGATGATGTGTTAAGATATAAATATATACCTACATATTATTCCACGTTCACCGTTATACTTCGCTTCAGAATTTAATTAAAATTTTGCGGTTGAAATTCTGGGGCCTTGGGGTCCTGAGGCTCACCATCTTTTTAAAGAGGTCTCGCGCCGTCTAGTCGAGACCTCTCGTGACAGGCGGGCTGGAACATATCTCGCTCAGAGAATCAGCATGGCTATCCAGCGTGGCAATGCTGCTAGTCTTTTTGGGACGTTGCCTCGGGATACCGATTTGGGACAAATATTTTATCTGTAAGTAGTTAGTTTCAACTGTTCTTTGTAAATATTGTTAATTGTTGTTATTGTAAATAAATTAATTAATATTTTTATATACGGACAAGGATGGGAACGTCAAGAGTATGTACTCGAAACCGGCATGAAGCATGAATGATGAGACTGATGTATGTGGACGCAGTGAAAGAAGTATGTAAGTCTAGAGGGAACTGACGCTCTACTATCTCTGCCTACCCCATTAGTGACTCGGCGTGGTGATATGTATATAGATATGTTTGTATTTCTATATCCATATATATTTTCATGTCCACGGCTTGTTATATTCTTGACGAAGATACCTATTAAAATTATATATGTGAATGTTGGTGTAGAATTAACGTGAGAACAGTGACAGGTTATGAGCTAGATTAATACATAAGATATAATCAACGAAATCAAATTAAAGGTGGGTGAAGCTGCAGGAGAGCTGCAGCCGCAGCCGCAGAGCTGCAGGCTGCTCAACTAGTAGGTGTATACATATATATTAAGGTGCCAATGTCACAGATAGTGATGGCCGTCACTCAGTAAGGCTTGTGCAATTTTTTTGGACATGCGGCGAACACTCATGATGTTTTCATTCACTAAAAAGTTTTCCATTATAGTCGGGTTGTCGGCTTAATTATCAAACAGTGCTGCCAGCGTAGCTGGAGAAAAAAACTGTTTTATGTTACTCTAGCGGCCCGTCCCGGCTTCGCACGGTTGGACATTTATTTTAAACATTTGGGCATACATTTTTTTTCTTACAATTAAAATATTAATTAGTGATAACATAGCATTCAAATGGTGAAAGAATTTTTAAAATCGGTCCAGTACTTTTTGAGCAAATTCGTTACAATCATACTTACATACAAATCTTTCCTCTTTATAATATTAGTATAGATAATAATATGGCATACGTCACTTGTGTTATGGTACGAATGTAGAGTACAATAGCCAAATTGACCGTTTGAAAACAGGTGTCAGGCAAATACCAATTGAAACCAATTTAAATAGTAGGTACCCTATTTATATCATTGTAATATATGCATGTTTTTATTAATATATAATGTTTATGAATACTTGCTATAACCAGGAAATATCCTTATCCCAATAACTTATTTTATGGGAAGTGATTTTGTATTCAAGAGCGTTTTGATAGTAATAATTCAACTAATCAATAATTATTACAAAAAAGGTTTAAGCGTTCTATTTTAAGCTTGCTTATTACCCGCATTTAAGCCTGGGTTTATTTATACTTTGAAGTGCTTATAGTATATAAGAGCCGTGGGGGCTGAGTGGTTCGAGAAGTTGCCTGCAACACAAGGATTGCAAGTTCAAATCCCGACTACCAATGAATTTTTCTGAAAGTACAGTGATTAGTCACACCACGAGTTTAACGCTGAAGGAAACCTGCGTATGTTTGAAAAGAAATTCAAAGGCGTAAATATGTAATCGTATTGCTTGAGTTACGGCAATGGACTCGGCATCTCAAACGTTGGCATAAAAAATATATAACTGGGGGAAAGTGGTACATATATATATATATATATATATATATATACATATAAATACATTATGCCTTCTCTCGCATTCGCGGATAGAGTTACAATATCACAGCTAGTATTATTTATTTTGCTGTATAATGTTTCGTCATATCACATATCATCCAACATAGTCGTATGGACATTTAAGCTGCACTTCTACTCTTAAGCCAGCTGTTTTTGTTTTCATATGTAGATAGGGATAAATAGCTTAGGTATTTGCAGAACGCCACCAATAATGTGTGCAGTGAATAGTCAGTATGGACAAAAAGTGTTTTTCCGTATAACGTAACATAAACGGCACTAAAACATTAATTAAATAGTCGGAAGACTAAAGAAGAACTAGGAAGGTTACTTTGTAATAACTTCTTTTTAAGTTAAAACATTAAATGGCTGAAGCTACAGCGAGAAGTCGCTTGTTGCACGAATGACAAAGTTTACATTGAAAGTCTCATGAAGTGGCCAAGATGGTCGTAATACCCGAAGGGAACAACCCTTCGAGGATAGCTGTGGCTGAGAACCTCTATAAAAACACGTTATGGCCGGTTGTCAAACGCATAATACCGCACTGAAAGAGAATTGTACTAGTCGATGACAGGCCGGTGATGTACATAACAACTAGGACGACAAGCTTACAGGGAATGTTTACGAACTGATATGTATACGAATTGATAGTCCTCATATACCGATTAATACTGTTCGATTGCTGTTGCATGGCAATGAATTGCTCCTCTTCTAGAGAGTTTATATGTAAGTTTATCTTTTTCTACCTCTACCTAAAAAGGAACAAATGTAAAAAAAGCTAACCGAGGAGCTTGTTACGCCGTTTCTTCTCCTAACATGTTTTTTTCTTGGAAACGGTGTTAACTTTGTTTTTTTACTGTATGATGTGTCCCCTGAGTTAGGTACGTTAAATAAAAGATTTTTGCTTTTGATTATGATTCCCCGTGGGGGCTATTGCTCTATTGCCGTTTGACTACGGGTCGTTACTAGTCCTCCTTGAAAATATAGTTATAAAATATTCTAAAAGTAACGTTTGATTATTCCATTCAAGTGTTTTTCCATATTGATAGCAACATTTAATAAAGTTCAAATATGGAAAATGACTCTTAAACAAACACCTACAAATTTGACAAGTATATGTGTAGTTATCTAATTAAAACACAATTATTATAATTTTATGATCAACCTACGCCTTTTAACCTTGGTTAGTGTTCATTGAATTTTTATAACGTTCTATGTTAAAAAGAAGGCTGTAACGAGGACAGGTTAAATTATATATTAACACTGCGATGAATGTGGTTTGATTAATGATAAAAAAGGTTTACTAAAGTATCTGCGTTGTTTATGGTTTCAATATGTTACGCAATCGAGGTCATTTTAGTAAAATAATAATATGTACTTGTCTCTTCACGCATATTGACTTGTAAGAACATAATAATCATCATAAATTTAAGAGTTGAGCTCTTATCGGCATTTCTTTTGCAATTCCTTCAATTTTTTTTTTTTTTTTTTCTACCACTTGGTTGGCAAACCAGCATGCGGTCCGCCTGATGGTAAGCGGTTACCGCCGCCTATGGACGCTTGCAACACCAGGGGTATCACTGGCGCGTTGCCGACCCTGCAGGAATCTTTTCACACCCTTCTTGAAGAACTCCATGCTGTACTCTCCAGGGAAAACCTCAACGGGGAGCTCATTCCACAGCCTGAGCGTTCGCGGAAGGAAACTCCTTTGGAACCGCGCAGTGCGAGACCTTTGTGGTTCCAAGGTATGGGGATGAATTCCCCGTCGATGGCGAGAGGTGCGGTGGTAGAAGGTGGAAGTGGGCATCATGTCGAACAATTCTGCAGAACACTCCCCATTATACAAGCGGTAGAACACACACAGGGAGGCAAAGTCTCTCCTCAAACTTAGTGATTCCAAGCCGCCTGTGAGCATGGGATCATCGACTATTCTAGCGGCGCGTTTCTAAACCGCGTCAAAAGGCCCAAGCTGGTATCCAGGGGCTCCAGCCCACAGGTGGCAGCAGTACTCCATATGTGGCCGAACTTGCGACTTATAAAGTTGCAGCCTTTGTTGCGGTGTGAAGTACTGCTTAGCTCTGTTGAGCACACCGAGCTTCCTCGACGCCAGCTTAGCCTTGTCCTCTAAATGACCACGGAACTGAACGTCGCTAGAAATATCGACCCCAAGGATCCTAATGCTTTCCGAGATGTTCAGGGGAGTGTTCTGGAATTGTGGAGCCACAGCGAATGGAGTTTTTTTAGCGGTGAACGCGCATACTTGTGTCTTAGTGGGGTTGAAGTGGACTAGGTTTAGTCGACCCCAATCGGAGACACTGCGAAGTGTACTCTCGATTTCAGACACAAGTCGTTCGCGACTTTCCTCCACAGTGGAACGAGGGAGATTAGCACGGCCCGTGTAGTAAGTGTCCCCAGTGCTGTCGTCTGCATAACAATGAATGCCTTCAATAGAAAGCATGTCATTAATATGCAGAAGAAACAGAGTCGGGGACAACACAGAGCCTTGCGGGACGCCAGCATTAATGTCCATGCTTTCGGAGCAGCTACCGTCAACGACGGCTCTTATGCGTCTGCTGGACAGAAAGCTGGCGACCCATTTGCATAATCCCTCTGGCAGTCCGTAGGATGGAAGCTTCGATAGAAGACCGCGATGCCAGACCCGATCGAACGCTTTCGCCACATCCAAGCTAACAGCTAATGCCTCACCTTGACTCTCAATGGCGAGTGACCAACGGTGCGTGAGATATACTAGAAGGTCACCCGTTGAGCGACTGTGGCGGAAGCCATACTGTTGGTCACTCAACAAACCGTGACCCTCTAGATATCGCAGGATTTACGTAAGTCCACTTCAATTTCTTTGGCCTCTCTATACGCCATGACAGATCTATTCTTTCTCATGTATGTTAATATCGATCTTCCCTTTCCTCTATTTTCCACTACCCTCCTACTGAGATTTTTTAAAGAATATGGTAGGTCACACGATAGAAGAGTGCAACTTATTTGACTGCCTCTTAAGAAGGGATTGAAGGAGATGATGCCTCTGGTGTGGAGTTTTTATTATTAATAAATAATGTATAATCATGCGTCTAGTCCGCGAAGTAACAGTTTCGGCATTCTTTGTAGCAAGTAGTAGGTGGACCATTTTGTATGTTGAGTTACGTCTTCATGGTCGTAAAATGATAACATTAAAATTTATTTTATAATTGCAATAAAATATGTCTTTTTCTGTTTTTTAAGGCCGTGAAGACATACAAAACAGCAAAGAAATCTCCATAGATCTAAACCATGAAATATTTCATATATTTATGAACAGACAAAAGTGTCTGTTTATAAATATTTTTATAATCGTCATTCTTATGAATTTTAAGCTACGGAACCTTAAAACGTACACACTTAGGTAATTGAATAACTGATTGCTTAACATTTAATACAGATATCATTGCATAATAAACCAATTAAACAAACTAGTTCAATTTCAAACCAATTAACTATTGCTAGTGGTTTAAGGGTGGAGCCTGTCAAGTACAGTTTTTTAAATTAAGTGGTGTGACGTAAAAAAATATATAAACACAGCGTATTTCCGTGACCACCTCAATATTAAAAGCGTTAAACCACATTTTATGAATCATAAAGTGTCATAAAATGATGCACCTATATATTATAATAAAATTGGCTTATGATTTTTTTATTAACTTGCATGAATTCGTATGTTTTCACTTAATTTTTTTATTTGTTTACTGGTCTATCGCGTTTTAAATTGCAACATTCTTAGTTTAGGTAAAATACAAACAATGCTAAGGCGGGGTTCAAAGGAGGAGGCGCCCAACAAGAGTAGTGCCTCCCATACGAAATCGTACTTAATATCTTATAGTGTTTTAATTTCTACTGACAAGAAACCTGTTACACATTTAAATATTTTAATCTAAGACGATATTGTAGGTCGTCAAATGGCCAATATATTTACATTCTTCTTCACACTATTTGTCGGTTGACTTTCGGTTTCTGCAAGATAATTCTGCAGACTCAGCAGACGTTTTCTCGCGGCACATATGCAAGCACTGTTTACCCGCATTTTCTGGAGTCAAGATAGATGTAGGCGCCGGTAGCTTAAAGTATATTTAATGATAGTTCAGTTATGTAAGCATCATTAAAGTAATTCATTGTTATCATAATAAATGCACATATCACGTGCACAATGCAAAACAAATAAGACCTATTTTAAGCCGAGCTAAGCCTACATATGTTAGTTTCTAACAAGTGTTATTGGTGTTTTCATATTAAGAAATATAATTCTGAGGCTAGTCAGGATGATTCAAGGTTGGAATGTAAACCAACAACTAACCCAAACCCTTAATTTTAACCCTCACATTAAGTGGGCCTTACTTTAGAAACTGGTTGAGCTGTATGTAATCGTCGGCAAAGACAAAGGCCGCGGGATCAAACTATCTCAGATATTTTACGAGAGACAGTAAGAACAGTGTTAATGCCGTGCCTATCACTGGAGTAAGCATAGCGTTGCAAAAAAAAAAGGTATTTTACAAGTATTTGTACCTTCATCTTGGATATGAGTAAGTTTATGCATTTAGGTAAGTCCTAAATTTTGAACTAGGTCAACTTGTGGGATCTTATTGGCTCTGTCGGTTAACACCCTAATAAAACCTATTTGGTATTTTTTAGAGTATCACAAACAGACAGAGGGGACTATGTTTTATAATATGAAGCGTTAGGGAGATAATCAACACATTTGAAGGCAGTCTGGTCTAGTGTTTGGAGCTCCTGGCTAGATAGCTTTTATTTTTTTATGTTAGTCATGGTAGATAAGGTCCATGGTACGGTATTGTTCTTCCGGCTTCATTCCATGGCTAACTTGATGATTATAATGAAAAAAAAAACATTGCGCTAGAACACAGAGTCTGTGTATGTACGTTAATTAAATATTATAGAGTCGTTTATGCGTTTATCTTTGAGGCCATTGTACAGCACTCAGTCTTTTTATTATAGTTGTATTACAATTATTGATATAGTTGTTTAAGAACGTATGTTTTCTTTATATTATCAACCAGCCTGTCTAAGTAATATACATATTTTTTATGACAGCGGTCATATTTATAGAGAGTAATTACATGCTTGGAAACTATATAAGATTATAGATGTGCAAAGTAAATGTTTATAATTTGCAGGCTGGGGCTGCTGGAGCCCTAGAATTCGTGTTTTTATCTAATAAATCCTATGTATTATGTGTTCCTGTTAATAATTCCTGTTAATTCCATTCAGCCGTTCTAGCGTAATTGAGTAACAAATATCCAAACATGCTCACAACCATCGCATTTATTCTATGTATTTAAGTATATATCTATCTATATAAGTAAATATATCGTTGTCTAGTTACCATAACACAAGCTTTGCTTCATTTGGGACTAGGTCAATTTGTGTGGAATTGTCCCAGGTATTTATTATTATTATTTCTAATATTGGTAGGTTTTTTATCATCATATCATCACGCCGAGTCCCTAGAGGGGTAGGATTTTTAATATTGTTTTTTTTTTTTTTGTTTTGTCTCTCGTAGCGTGAGTTCCGGGAACTTTTGCTACTTAACCGGTCAATGGCGAGACCTAGGCCTCCAGCCAGACACTTTATTTCTAAGCAACACAGCTAAGGGCACCCCCTGTGGGGTACGAACCTCGGCTTAGGGCGTTGCTGGATCGCGAGCAAGGGAGCTGGGCTGGACTGGTAATTTTATTTAAATATTATTTGGGGGTTATTTATTATCCACCAGTTTATATGGAACCCTAAGCTATTTACGGTCACCATGTTTAGCAGAGCAGTAGATGGACGTTATCTAATGACATAAATAACACCATATTTGGCCCAGAATTCGATTTCTTCTCATACACAACATTGAATCAGAGAATTAAAATTCTTATTTCTTATGAATTTCTTAACTCTTATAGTTCTTTAAGATGAAGGCTGACACAATATCACCTTCGATTTATTCATAAAATTTAATGATTAAGGTAATCATAACTGTTTTCATTAAATTTAATTTACGGTCAGGTTAGTAGGTCTTCATAAGTATATGTTTATACTATGCTTATGCATATCAATGACGAGTCCCCTACGAGGTAGGCCGAGGAGGTAGAGCGCTAGTTCTCTCTAGTCTCATACACATAGTCTCTTTCGCTTCTTCTATTTCTTCGCTTTTCACACATTCGTCAGTCTCTTGTTATGTGATAATTCAAAATAATTTTTAACAAATTAAACATGTCATTGGCAGGAGCTTAGAATGTGCACTGACCATTTATTTGTTAAATTCAAGGAAAATTTTTGAATTATTATAACCAAAGTCAGATCAAAGAAAAAGTCATGACGTAAATGTTTAAGAGGTTGCACTAGACATAAGCAAATAGAGGAGACTGCATCAGAGACGCCGCAAAAGCCCAGCTCCTGTAATTTATTATAACAAGAACCTCATGCATCTAAGCTGTAGCCGGCCAAACGTATATTGTAAAAAAAAAACTTATAATTTAGTCGACTGATTCACTTAAGCACATTATGCAGAATTAGATATCCTGTCTGCCAGTACCACTCAACAGATATTTTTTATGAATAATAATTTCGAAAGATAATAATCGACCGTACAATTAAGCGTACAAGTGAATACTAATTTTGACAGTTGCTGAATTGGATAACCAGTAACACTGTCGTTATTATCTTGAAAGTATTTTTGATTGATGACGACCCAAAATTTGTGTATAGTGCTATATATATATCTATGTACAAATACTTTTTAGATAGACCATTACTCTCCCTTTCGCAAGGGATGGGTAAAACCTATGCTCGTTTCAACCAATGTTATTATTTCGCATCAGTAAATAGCGGTGATATAATGATCCTTCGTAATCAGCGAGCTAAGTGCGTGTTATTGTTATAAAACAAATAAACTTATAAATACAGAGACGTTTCTCTTGTGGCGTGATAACAGTTAAGTGTAAGTGCATTGAACGAAAAATCAGTGCGCGCAATGACTACGCAGGACGGTCGCAAGCCAGTGAGCAGGTTCAGAGTAATATTATCTCAGGTATGTATATTTGATATAAAGAATATACCCTAATCAACAAATAAGCAATCGCACATTTTTTTTATGGAACTTTGTATTTAACAAAGCCGAGGCGGTTACATGAGTGAGTAAGAGTAATCTCTCTAGTGTTGTAATGTACCTTATCAACGGACGAGCCGCAAAGATGAACTGTGTCTGATCAATTTAATTAAATTTAAAAATCCTGGACTTAACTTTTGTATATATATGATCGCGCCTTCCCATAAGGGGTAGGCGAGCCCATAACCGTTTCACAAACCCAATTATACACGACTTTGAATTTCTTCTCAAAAGTATACACGTTTCCTCTATTTTAAGAGTGATGAGGCATAACAGGACCTCGGAGTTGCCGTACTGAAGAATAATCTCCGCCTAACCGAAGTCTGTAGCCAAATAACACTTTTGTGTTTTGTTCCTACGCGATAAGTAAGGTATCCAGAAATTTGCTGGGAGAGGATAGTTGTGTTGACAGTTTCACACGATTTCAAGCGTTTCACATAGATATCGAGGGTTCCTTACTTGTAAATTTGCATCATTAAATGCAAATTTACAAGTAAGGAACCCTCGATATGCCAGTAAGACTTATACTTAACAAGTTTTTTTATCGTTTGATTTACGACACTTCCACTGCATTTCAAATTGTCAATTTAGTGGCAGTTCTAAGTGGTTCATGATGTTATTCCGTCCAATTAGGTATTCGAAAAAAATCACCGAATTATCGTCGTGACATGTGAAGTGTTATGCAATTAATTTACGACTTAAGGTTTTTTTATTCAATAAGAGTGTCAAACAAACGTACGCCCACCTGATGGGAAACTGTTACAGTAGCCTATTTACGCTCACTATACCGCAGTATCATCATTGGCGCGCTGCCACTCTGTGTTCGGAGAGGGATTAATCCCATTATGGTGCCAACACAATATAACAATCCTCCCGCCGCCCCAAGGAGCTCATTATTGTATTCAACGCGTAGAAACTCAACACAACAAAATTGTGTAATTTGACTACGGTATTGTATAAGGTGGAGGAGGTCCGGCCCGGCCCCAGTCGGGCAGCTCCTAATTCGAACGGGAAACCCGTTATGCCCTACCTTTTTTAACGTTAAATTTTAACATTTACATTAAAAAATAAATTGGTATTTTTCTATCAAGACATTGATAGAAATAATTAATTCATTTAAAAAAAAGCAATTATATTAGTTTGTTACGTTACAAACTCAACAACTCGTGAGTTCGATATCTGGATGGCAATGGCATTACACATTGTGTCGATATTGGGAAATAAGGAAGCTTTTAAAATGGATTAGTATATACCTAGAGGATCTTTTAACTCGATTACTGCTTCAATGGATTATTAATACCGTTTATTCGTGTGTATGCACAAGGTGAGCCATATACCTATATCGCTCATCTTGTGCATACAACGTGGGCTGGGTAGTCCACATACATGTGGACTACCTAGTCCACAGTTTAATACAATAGTTAGGAGTAAAATTCTTGTGGTTGGAATATTAAAAGATTTTTCGATCCCGCCCTAGGATTATTTTTTTTCAATCGTCGTAAAATTCTGCTTTTTTGCCGTCACAAACGGCATACAAAGGAAGCCTGTCATACGGCAGATAAGAAAATACCCCACTAGGAGCTATTTATAAATGCTTATTATGCTATGAGCATTTGCGAGGATTTTGTTCCTCTATTACGCAAAAGCGACTGAACGGAGTTGGATGGCACAGAGATAGATTAACAGATCATCATCATCATATCATCACGCCGAGTCCCTAAAGGGATAGGCAGAGAGTATTGAGCGCCAGTTCTCTCTAGACTTACATACCTCTTCCGCTTCGTACACATTCATCAGTCTCTTCATACATGCTCGTAAAATTTTACACGGGTGAAACCGCGGGGCACAACTATACAGAATATAGATATATTATGTATGCATCTTTTCATCGACATGGACGGTTTGCTAGAAGGCTAATGGAGATCAATTGCCAGGCGATATTTGAATTAAGAACAGGATGCAGTGATCAGCTTTATATAAGTGGAAACTTTCGCAAAAAGATTCATTTTACCATTAATAATAAAGCTTATTATTTATATTATTTTTGAAGCTTTAATGATTATTCTTAATATTATGCCTTCCTATAAAGGTCCCCTTAGGATAAACGGAAGTGTAACAACATCCTTCGAAGATATATTTAGGTGCCGACGTGACATATGGCGACCTCTCTCAAGCACGACAGTACGAACGTTAAGGTTAATTAATGTAAAGGAATTTAACCACTACGAAGTATTATTTTCATGTACTCATAAATCTTGAATTTGTATATCACAGGAAGTATCCCGACACGTATAATATCCTTGTAGTATTTATTGAAATTATTACATGGATATTTTATACACGGTTACGGTGAAGGAAAACATCGAGAGGAAACCTGCATACGTCTGAGAAGAAATTCAAAGGCGTATGTATAGTCGTGCTTGAGTAACGGCGATGGACTCGCCATCTGTTACGTTGGCACCTAATATACCTCTGGCGGAAAGTGGGTGTGTGGGTATTACCTGTACACCTCTGCCTACCCCTTCGGGGACCCTGGTGGGAAGGTGTGAAGATATATTATTATTTTTATATTATTTTATACACATAATATCATGTTTTAGTCAATTGAACAACGATTAAATCAAAACGAATATAAGCATGAATAGTAAAAGACGAATATAAGAATGAATTATCATATTCATGATTATAGGATGAGGCAACACTGAATAATATAATGCAAATATGCAAGGTGTAAATTCAGTAATCAAAGCAATAATATTTTTGAAAATAATAAAAAATGTGTGTTAGAAGTGTATGACCAATTTTCTTATGTTGCGATGAAGTATATAGGTAATTTTTCTACCACTGGGCCATTGAACCGTTACTAAAAAACCTCGTTAAATTTGAACAAGTAATGTATTTATTTTTCTATCAAATTTCTCTAGAATGACAGCATATACCTACCAGACCATTGAAACGGTAACATTTTGGAGAATATAATTTCAATTGAATCATCTACTAGGTAACTGCTTACCATAAGGCGGGCCGGATGCTTGTTAGCCAACTTAAGAGATTATATCTTCATATCTTATGATATCTTCATTCCTTCCCACAAGGGTCCCCGAAGGCAGAGATGTGTAGCTACTATTTTCCGCCGAAGATACATTTTTGGTGCCAACGTGACAGATGGCGAGTCCATCGCCGTTATTCAAGCATGGCAAGACATACCGTCTTCAAATTCTTTGAAGACGGTATGTCAGATTGAGTCGAATTTGAATGTTTCAAAAAGTTCCTTTTTTCCTATCAACTTTGAAAAATTTTAAAGGTTCCTTTCGATGCTTCCATCACCGAAAAACTCGTGGTGTGACTAATTACTGTATTTCAGAAACAACTTGTTCAGAAAACCCATTGGCACACTCGGGATTCGAACTGGCAATCTTTGTGACGCAGGCAACTACTGGAACCACTAGGAAACCACGGCTCTAAATCTTTTAATCTTAATAGATTAAAAAACTAAAAGTATACATGAATAAGTGAGTCCTATTTTTAGGAGCTCATTTTTTACAATGTAATGCATGCAAACTGCCATTTTAAATAACTTAAATTCTTGAGATCATACAATTAATTAGGAGTCGACCACCACGGTCAAATTAATAAATAATGGGGATGGTGACACAGGATCATTGATAAGGAAACTTACTTGTATATATTAAGTTTATTGCACGTAAAAAGCAACGCAAAGCCTTGATCTATGTGCTTGGGATCACATTTAATTGCAGAGTTTATATATTTTAGTATTTAATATTTTACAACTTTTAAACAGAGTTTATAAACGATACTTACATTCTGCTGTCAACATCCCCAATCCCTTGTCGTATCGGCCGCCCGATACACACCTTGCCTTATCTGCTTAGTTGTCATAGTGATGAACAATATTTACATACATACATATCATCACGCCAAGTCCCTAATGGGGTAGGCAGAGAGTATAGAGCGCCAGTTCTCTCTAGACTTACATACCTCTTTCGCTTCGTCCACATTCATCTGTCTCTTCATACATGCTCGTCGGTTTCGAGTACTCTTAACGTTCCCGTCCTTGAGAGTCCGATCTATTTGATCCAGGTAGTAAGTACAATATTTATTAAGGCAAAAGCATTTGCTACTGTGTACAAAACATGTGTTAAAAGGCAGAAGTTACTATTTTGAGGCAAGACAATTAAGGTCGGCGACATAGACGGCGAGTCCCTCGTAGTTTCTCATAGGTTCGAACCTGCAATGTTGTTCTTATCATCAAGGGCAAGACAGTAGCCAATATAAGTTGTTAAGAAATCAAATTATTAACACGTGTTTTAACTTTGTTCTCGCCAGATCTATATTGTGCTAGTTCTAACAACGACTATTTGTTAGTTATTAAGTAACAAGGGGTGACTTGCATGTTTTATATATGAGCTAGTTTTTACTGCAAATGTATCTCGAAGAAAAAACTTATGTGTATATAGTGTTACTCATTGTTGTAGCAATGCCCTTTTGAACTTGACTTAAAATTTCATGGAATTTATTACTCTACTAGAAACAACGTATCTAGCCGAGGCTTAACTTTGCCAGGGTTTTATTAGAAAATTAAAACTCTCCTAGCACCCACCTACTTATAAGTTAGATTAAGAATAGATATAATTTCACTAAATATAGTTTGTTAGTTTTTTTATGCGTAGGTAATATAATTAATTTTCGTTCCAACATTAAAATTATTGTAGTATGCAACTGTACAACCATTGTAACCTTAAATGTATAATAGTCCTATAATATGTAAATGTAAACTGCACTAATCATCTAATCAAAAATGCGTATTTATCCGACAGGTGCTGGCATGCGTGGCCCTGGACTTCCTGCTCATCGGATTAGGCATGTCCGTGAGCTTCGTGACTATGGTGCTTCCTGAGGTGCTCGATGCCAAAGAAGGACTTTCTATCAACATGAAGCAAGCGTCTTGGTTCGGTGAGCATCGCCAAGGAGCACGTGCCAATTTATTTCAATCCTTAATTTTAGAGCCGTGGTGGCCGAGTGGTTCGAGCAGTTGCCTGCGACACAAAGACCGCAAGTTCGAATCCCGACTGTACCAATGAGTTTTACTGAACTTAAGTACAGTGATTAGTCCACGAGCCTTACGACCACGAGCTTTACGGTGAAGGAACAAAATAACATACAATATAAGTTAATCCATCTTGGGGGTAGAATTTTAGTATACTGCGCTAATAATAAGGAAAATAATTATGAAAATATCGGCGAACATATGGTGTATTCATCCGAAAAAAATATTTAGGGAAGCTGGCTATAAACCTAATGGCAAATAAAATAAACTTGACATGCCAATAGACGGCGTAGCAGTCAGTATAATAAATGAAGTAATTAAAGTTAATTCCCAGCACCAATTAATAAAAACATTACAGTTTGATAACACGATTTACATCAAAATCAATATCATTCTTATCGTTTATTGTTACTGGTTAAAGTATCTCATTAACAAACTGATGATTTTCTTAATTATTATTCTATTAGATGGCATACCATTAAAAGTGATTTAAAAACATTACATTTACATCATATAAAATTTTATTTCGATTCACGTCTACTCACCTACAAAGTAATATTCATTTGAACAAGAGCAGTTTCCCCACCTTCCTTATGAGTTACCTAGTGTTTGTTAATTATGCTCGAAGATGTAAGTAATATATATACCCTCACGCCTTCCCACAAGGGTCCTCAAAGGGGTAGCCATAGGTGTATAATAATAATAATTCATTTATTTCAGATACCAAAATCTATACATTAAAAATTCCAAATCAAATCCACATTAAGTAGTACCCACACACCCACTTTCCGCCAGAGATATATTTTTGGTGCCAACGTCACAGGTGCACGACTATACGCCTTTTAATTGCTCCTCGAACGTATGCAGGTTTCCCAGCAAACACGATCACAGCGCCACCTATCGGGTCCAATTGTGAATCTAAACCATTCTCAAATTCATCTGAACACACACAAAAAATTTCATCAAAATCGGTCCAGCCGTTTAGGAGGAGTTCAGTGACATACACACTCACTGAAGAATTATATATATAAAGATGTGTACTTTTTAAAATAATAATAGGCTAGGCACTGTTTTGTACTCAATTGTATGTAATAAAAATTATTGTCAACGGGGATTGTTGTTTACATACCACAATGAAATTGTTTGAACCGAATTAGCTTAAAGGTGACTTTCTGCTTAACAACACAATGCCTACATTGATTTCCATGTACGCGAATTCCCTGAATGTTTTATCTACGGAAATACGTCATAAGTAGTCGTAAATCGAATTGAATTTAAAATTAATTAAAACTTACCAATATAAAAACTCTTTCAACCTTATTTGTGCTAATGTTTTGGGTGGCCTGAAGTTCATCCGCAATAGGCTTATATGACGGTAATGACCAGAATACCGGAAGTACCGGAAGTAAGTAGAACATAAAACGCCAATATAAAGTGTTGGAAGTTGTAGTTTTTCTTCTTCACGCTTTTCTATAAGGGTTTCCGAAGGGGTAGACAGAAGTGTTTAGAACATTCTTAGCCGGAGATACATTTGGTTCCCACGTGTCAAATGGTGAGTCCATCGCCGTTTCCCATGCACAATTATACGTTCGTCTTCGAATGACCTCTCAAACATATGCAGGTTTCAACTCGATTTTTTCCCTCACAGTAAAGCTCGTGGCTCGTCTCAGGTTCATCAAACTCAATGGTACAGTCGGGGTTCGAGCTTGTCTATAAAAATCCTTTTCATTTCTAGGTAGCATGGCATTTCTCTGCCAGCCCTTAGGCAGCGTAATCTCCGGGCCGATTCTAGACTACTTTGGGCGAAAGAAGGCCTTATTTTTGGTCAACATACCGCATATAATAGCGTGGCTGCTGATGTACTACGCATGGAATGTGCCTTCGTTGTTCATCGGAAATGCATTGTTGGGAATTGGCACTGGTATCATGGAGGCTCCATCTGTCACCTATGTTGGGGAAGTAAGGTAAGGTGCATATCGATTTAATGAAGAGAAATTTAGGCAATAATGGTTCGTGGATCGGTTTAAAATTATATTTTATTAATCAAATTGTTGCAATAAGGGTAACAGCTTAATAAACTTTGGTTCTACTTAATATTTAAGAATACACTGTTTCATTAACGGCATACATTATACATTTTATTGCTGAGCCAAACAGATTGTTTGAATTCAGGGAATATCTAATTATAACACTTTATTTCGTATCAGTGTATCTTAACATAAAATATGTATGACCAGATACTATTTTAAATCATAGATACTATCTAGTATCTGCTCTTAATTAAGAATACAGCTTATTAATACGACTTTTAACAACTCAACAAAATTGTTTCTATCGAGAATAATATTTTAAAGTCTTTGCAGAAACCTTTGGAATAAGAAATATTATTACAAAATACACCTACAAGTTGTATATAAGATATTTAAGTGTGTAATATCTGTTTCAGTGATCCCTCAATCCGCGGCATTCTAACTACCCTTACCAATAGTTTCACGTCGACGGGCATGTTTGTGGCCTATTTACTTGGTACAGTGCTCCCATGGCGACAGGCGGCACTTGTTGCGCTAACTGTACCAATCGCCACTATGGTCCTCGTGTTGCTGGTTAGTAACAGTTACTAATATTGAGTAATCAATATTTGAGTGAATAGTACTCGAAACTAGCCGTATGAGATGATTGCTGAATGTTGATACGAAAGAGAAATTCTAGAGAAGATGCCGATACTTCTTCGTCTATCCCGTAAGAGACTAGCGATGACAACTTAATTTGTTCAGGTCTCGATTAAACTGATTTTTTCGGAACTTCAGTACTGTGACTTATTATTGTATTTACAACGACCGCTGAATGCTAACACCACGGAATAATAGTTTTCTTTGTTCTGTGGCTAACACTGTAACATGAACAATATACAGGGCGTTTGAAAAGGCACAAAATTACAGAAAAAATATAATTAAATGAACATGATAACCTTTTCAGGTGCCTGAAACTCCAATATGGTTGTTATCGAAAGGTCGGCAAAAAGAAGCATTAAATTCTCTATGCAGGTTACGAGGTTGGGCCCACCCTGAGGACGTGAGAGAGGAGTTCGACCAACTTAAACAGTACAATGACGTGATAAGTCAGTGTGTCATTTGTACCAATGAAGGAAAGTCGATCCACCCTTGTGAACATACAGGACGAAACGTTTTTAATAGAGCTATTCTCAAATTCAGACACGTATTTTTTGTCAAAGAAACTATGAGACCTTTCACGCTCGTCATGGCTTATTTTCTATTCCACACTATGAGTGGTCTATTTCCAGTACGACCAAACATGGTAAATGTCTGCAAAGCCCTTGGAATGAAATACGACTCTAAAACCATTGTGGTAAGTGTTGATTTTAATACAAATGAATATAGTGTAAAACTATTAAATGATAAAAACGTAAGACGTTATGACAGTAATTGATGCATCCACTTAAGGGCACATCAAGGCTGACCTTTGTAGGAACTGGTAGTTGGGCAACTCGGTTTTTGTTTTAGTGAAGAATCTTATGGTGATTATGAAGTGCGGTCAAGTGCAATCATAAATATAAAGAATGATGAGAATGAAAATAAGGTATCATTCTACAATTGTGTATGTTCACGATGTGTAAAAGAAGGGTAAAAACTAATGAATTCGTTCGGTAAAATTGACGTAAAATTCTTTCACCATAGTGGTCGAAAATTCATAGATAACCTGCAATCTTGATGGTCGAACCATTCGGCCACCTTTTAGCATTAAATACTATCACGCCGAATCCCTCACTGGGTAGGCACATAGAGTATAACGTCAGTTCTGTTTAGTCTGGTAAACCTCTTTTACTACACCTACGTTCATGATGTTTGTGATAACATTGATGAGTGATTGATTGAACGGAATGTTTCTCAATTGCAGGTCCTAGTCGGAGCAGTGTTCATTGTTATGAACGTGTTATCAGCGATGGTCGTCAAATTAATTGGCAAACGCAAGCTAGTCCTAGGGTCTCTTTTAGCCACAGCCGCCTGTAGCTTATTACTAAGCGTTTATTCCAGTACTAATGTGTCATCTGATGTTTTCTCATACGAACCTGATACTTTCCCGGAACAAAAGGAGATCCTGCCAGTGTTCCTGTTCATGATGCTAGTTTGCTTCAATAGCTTAGGGATCCCATGGGTTCTGCTGTCGGAGGTGTTTCCTTTTAGGTGAGTGAATGAGTAATAGATTATCTACTCCAAGATTCTGTAACTTTCGACTGTGTCTAGAAATGCATGAAATGCTAAGAAAAATAAGGCTAGGATTTATGTTGTGTATGAGGTATGTTTTTTGCCCGCCTGATGGAAAGCGATTAATGCTCCTGATCCTTGCAACACGCGACAAAAAGCGAAATTATTGATTGTCTTGAAAATTAACTGCCTTTTTTTCTGTTAATGTATAGAAGTCGCGGGACCGCTACAGGGCTGGCAGCTGCTTTCAGCTACATCATATTTTTCATAGCTAGCAAGACCAACTACAATCTAGAAGCAACGTTCCATCTCAGCGGGACATTTGCCATATACTCAGCCTTCGGTTTTATTGGCACTGTCTATCTTTACTTTTTCTTGCCGGAAACAGAAAACAAAACTCTTGTCGAAATCGAAGGCTTCTACAAAGGTAATACCAGGATATTCGCTGACGACTTTTTGATAAACGCCTTCCGGAAAAAGAAGAGCATCGGCGTTGAGGCTGACAAACCAATGCTAGTCAGATGATCATAAAATTGGTCGATTTCTGTATTAACTATCATGTTTAAGTTGTTTTTATTTATTTGTCAAGCTATTTTCGCTCACCAAACTCTCATTCCAAATCTGAATAAAGTTGTTTTGAATAGTCTTGTGTTAATCATTAGAAATCATCTGAATTCTATGAACGCTTAAATTTAGCTTGTTGACTGCTGAGTGGCAAACAATTATTGAATCCAAGTATTTATTTAATGCGGGTCCTGTATGTTTAAACAGGCCCGACCGACATTTTTAATGACCCGAAAGTAGCGAATGTGTATATTTATAAATTTTCCACTTTCGGGTGGCAACACACAATATTGTTTAAAAACAGCATGCTTAATGAATGAATGTTGAACTGTCACTATCCTGTAATTCTAACCTTAAAAATATTATATCCTTGCAATTACTGGTTTATTTACTCTTTTTATAATAAAATAATAATAGTAATAATAAAAGGCTTTTTAGAAATAAGTTAGCTGTGGTTTATATGAAGGGCAATAAGTTTGAATCACATACAGGGTTTATTGGGACCTCTCAGCCATAATTTAAGGGGTTATTTTTATATAACATTTTCAATACTCGTTATTGCGAATAAGTTGAAATGTTCGATGTAGTGGTAATCATATATTGTGTGATTTATACATATAGATAAGTTTGTTTAAATGAGATTAAACATTGTTTTTACTTGCTTTTATTATTCAGCCTATACAGTTGTACTATGTACATTGTTGAAGTGTATCTTTTATATGCAGATAGTGAAGACCCCATTTTAGCTTACATCTTGTAATATTCTGAAGAAATCCCGCTTCTCACCTCTTTTTGTAGTGAACCATGAAGAAGGTCTTCGACATATGTCGCATGGTGTTGTGGAGCTTATTTTGGGCTTATAACTCGCTGTCTTAATTTGACTATTGCTTTCAGGAATAGCATCACACGAGTTTATGAGAAACTCTGTAAAAGTAACAATTACAAATGAATATCATTATCGAATCCCGAGATATGTGAGGCTTCTACAATAATGTGTTATGATTGAAGTACATATTATTCAAATGAAGAATTATGTAAAACAATTTCCTTTAAATGACAGGCATACAAGTATAGGAGATTATTATTTATTTAATATTTTCAATAATTATTAACTTACAGTTTTCAGATAACAAGGCGAAACGGCTAATCCGATACTATTTGGCTTTTAACAAATATTCATACTGACAATTGCCTACCTCCCATTACAATAACAATATCTCGGGACAATTTCACATCAATTGACCCAAAGTAGGCAAACTTGTATGGGAACTAGATGTTATACAATTTCTATGAGTAGATGTACACTTTAATACATAAGGCATCTGTATGTACTATGAAATATCCTCCCTTGTTGGGAATAATAAGCTAAGCGCTAATTGTCAGAAACTGTTGCGTTAGTGAAGGGAGTGGTAATAAAAGTCCCAGTGTATATAGAAGACAATGTTATATTCCTTATACTCTCAGTTATAGCTTCCCATGGCCATTCAGGTCGGTCACAACATGTGTCATTGGAGTAAGTACTATTGAATGCTGCAGTAAGAGTTGTGAAAGCAGTAGTTGTAGCGGAGGAGGAAGGAGGAGAACTCGTACGCGATCTAAACTCATCATCAGAAATAGTTGCCGTGGTAGATGTCGTTGTTGTGGACAACTTAAAAATTGTTGCAGACTTAATTGTTGGTGAAAAGGTTGTATGTGAATCAGAACGAGTGGTCGTCAATTTAGTTTTGGCGTATGTTGGAATAGGAACAGTTGTTTCAATTTCATTCGTTTTGGATGATAAAGTTGTTGATGGTTGGATAGTCAGCGAAGAGTTCCCACTAGTTGGTTGCGGTAATGGCCGGGATTCTTCCTTAGATGATTCATTAGTATCTATCAGCGGTATCGTTTCCGTTGAAAATGGTTCCATGGTCGTGTACTCTAGTGTTACATCTAAATCTGAACTGATGCAATATAAGAAATAGGTTTCCTGGCAACCTGAAACAGATTAACTAAAGTAAAGTTTGGCGATATTCTATTCGATAATATATACACAGATCCAAAAATTACTTTCCTGTTTTTTTGCTTTACAATGTTCAATGCCTATTTTTTTCAAATTTGTTCAATTCATAGCCACTTTTACGTGAAGTTTATTTTTAATAAAAGCCCAAGTGGTCAAACGAACATGCATTCCGGTTGATGGTAATGTAACCACCGCCTATACTGGAGTAAAACTACATCGTCTTCTGTTCAACAATTTATTGTATGTAATCAGAATATATAATATTAACAAGCGAAATTTTGCGGAACGTCTGAGCATGTAATAGTCATTTTTGTAGTAAACCCTGAAAGACAACGATAAAACACATTAATTGAAAAACACAATTTCCCACAAACAACGATGTAGTTTTACTCCGATCTAATGACAAATATTCTTTAGGCAATTTCGTTTTTTTTATTTAAGAATGTTCAATGCTTACGTGGTTCGCTTACAATCAAAACAATAGGTTTGTTAAAATTTTAGTATTTATGTATATATTTATTAATTAGGCGATACTATTGGGCTGAATTTTCTACAGTTACTACAATCGGTTTAATAATATATAGAATTAGTTTTAATGATATCCATTTAAAACTTTACAAAATCTAGGAAGACTGCACTTTTTAACCTTTTTTATTACAGAGGTTTATAACTCCTAAGTGTGATCTTAATACTCTGTAATACTTCTTTTACAAACATTATAAACATGTATATGAAACCATCGTTGTTCCAAAAAGGATATAGAGTACACTAATTTTTGCCCCTCATTTCGTACACGCAGAATTTAGGTTTTTTTAATCATTGGACTATACTGTCAAATTTAGTCCTCGGAGAATATTATAAAAACTATTGGTATAAATAAAACCATCCCCTGTCTATAAATGTTATATTCCTCACCAAAGCAGCATGTGGCCTTTGCCAAAAATGCATCTATATCTATACGAAAATTAGTTTGGCGTGTAAATGTATCAGGCATACCAACCATCCAACAAACATTCACTTTATAAAATGAGTAGGGATAAATACATACGCACTCCATTATCGCAGTTGTACTCGTACATATCACATTGATCTAAAAACGTTCTTCTTATGCAGCCGTCTGGGGATGATGCGCACACCATCTTGTTGTCATGGACGCAAGCCTCCGCCATATGGCAGTAGTTTACGGGCTGGAATCAGGGCTTTAAGATTCATCAATAAGCAGTCGAGGCTCGAGCCTAGGGCTGTAGGTTTAGGGGCGGCAAATTTGCCAACCTTTTTTCTCTTATAGATATTTAAAAAATATATATTTTTATATAAATAATCATAATATATCCTCACGCCTTCCTATAATGGTCCCCGAATCGCGATTTATTTATATCAGTAGCAAAATTTAATTAGGTCCTTACACAAAAGTTTATTGACAAAAAAAAGTATAATTGTGAACTATCGAATTGTAGTAGTCGGTAGGGCGGTAAAATTTAAAAACCTTTAAGGGCACAACTGACTGGGAACGAGCTTCCCGTGAAGGTTTGCCCTGGAGAGTATAACATAGGGTTTTTCTAGACGGGTGAAAAGATTTAGGTAGTCGGCGATGCGAGTGACATATCCGTGTTTAGAGAATCCACATTCGTCATTAACCGCTTACAATCTGGCCAGGTAGCCTGGTTTTTAGGCAACTTACTATAGATGGAACAGGACAAACGGTTTTTTTAATCTATATAAGCGCCTTTTCAACAAAAGTAGGCAACTTTATTCAGTGAAGGAACATTGCATGCAAATAGTATTTTAGGATAGATAGGACTCTAGCAATGTACTGTGTGATTTTGAAGCCTATAGGCAATGGTAAGTGGTTATCGTAGCCTACATGCGCTATACCAGGGATATGATCGTTGGCTACCCAATACTGAGAGGGTAGCAGTGTAAGCAGTACTAGGAACTACGGAAATTTCTGTTTTATAGATGGACTTAAATATATGAGAAAAAGTTACTTTATATATGTAAGTCCTCGTACATAAGTCAAGTGCTGCCGCGTCCAATGTACGTAGTATGTCAGCACTGAAATGAAGATATAATTGACCTATGTAAAGATGCTGAGTATAATAATACATTATTATTGTATAATTCAAATGGAGCAGGAGAGATGAATAAATACATGTGTTAAACGCATATTTCTTTTAAGCATTTTCAGTATGTGCCAACCTAGGTATACAGAAAATCAAGATCCTCGAATTGTGTCGTGAGTAGAATTTAAGTTCCTTGGGGATATTTCTTCTCCTGAAACCCAGATATCCCTCTCGATATGAGAACGCGAGTTGCCAGCATCCACTTAGATACATACTCATAAGAAGTGACTATGAGGAACCCCCCCCCCCCCTTACAGTAGTCTGTTCTTGCGCGTCACAATGAGGGATACGGACAAGGACACGACCGGAGGACGTGGACGAAAACATCATAGAACATTTCACACTCGCAACAAAACCAACGTATTATAAAAATCCTTACCCAGCAGAGATATCAAAAACATGTTCATTATTGCTGTGCCTTTATATTTACCTCCATTCTTGTAATGTCGATTTCACAATACTGAAAACATTAAGTTGCTCGTAATTTCTTCGGTTATTGTGTGACTTTATGCCGTATAAAATCGTGTTTTCTTTACAAGTGTTACAGAAAATAATACTTCATTCAGCATTCAAACATGATGTTATTTCGATAAACCATCTTTTGAATACGTACAATACAATCTTATCTATCATTATAAACGCCAGAGAGAGGTTAATAATTAAGCATGATCTCATCTCACCACAGATTAATAAATCAATACCTACAAGAGACCATATATCAGTGCAAAATAAAAAATATAAATCACTTGCCAACACAAATAAAAATGTTTATGGGAAGAATGTTTAAGCATAAATTAAAAAGTTGTTTGATCTCAGTTGCTTTCAGAGGTTACTTTTTTAATTTAGCTTATGTATGTCCATTACAGAGGCATATGTTATAGGACGATAATCGAATAACATATTATACCCCTAAGTTTATATATTTATGGTCATTATATATAATATCTCAAAATATATCAAAAAAGTTCGAATCCCGACTGTACCAATGAGTTTTTCTGAACTTAAGTACAGTGATTAGTCACACCACGAGCTTTACGGTGAAGGAAAACATCGAGAGGAATCCTGCATACGTCTAAGAAGAAATTCAAAGGCATATGTATAGTCGTGCTTGAGTAACGGCGATGGACTCGCCATCTGTCACATTTTTTTGTTACTCGAGGTCAGTGTTTCGAAATCAGATACAGGCTTATGCCAAGTAAAATTCATGGGTGCTGTGTGATAAGTATGGGATATGATTTGAGTGGTTTCGTTTACGATGTGGGATGTACGAGGTTTGTTGTTTTGTTCATTATAATGTATTGTACCTCAGACTAAAATTGAAGTACCCCTTTAGTCTACTTATGAGTATTATATATAGGCACTTTAGTTTGTTATCAAAGATTATGAGACTAAACAAGAAGTGCTTTCCGCTCAACCAGTGTTGTTTACAAGCATTCAGCGTTAGTTTAAATAAAATTAGCATCGCAATAACAAAGTGACCAAGCGGCCCCTCTTTGGTTTTACTGTTTTTCTAATAATCATTCGTATATACAGGAGAATATAAAAAAGTATACAACACAAAATTCATGTTTTTAAAATATTTTTTTATATTTCTATTGCATCATAAATGACATAACGGCGATGGACTCGCAATCTGTCACGTCTTCCCACAAGGGTCCCCGAAGGGGTAGGTAGAGGTGTATAGGTAATACCCATACTACCCACTTTCCGCCAGAGATATATTTAAGGTGCCAACGTGACAGATGGCGAGTAGATCGCCGTTACTCAAACACGACTATACATACGCGTTTGAATTGCTTCTTAGACTTATCAGGTTTCCTCTCGATGTTTTCCTTCACCGTAAAGCTCGTGTGACTAATCACTGTAATTAAGTTCAGAAAAACTCATTGGTACAGTCGGGATTTTAGCATGCGATCTTTGACTTATCAGGTTTCCTCTCGATGTTTTCCTTCACCGTAAAGCTCGTGTGACTAATCACTGTAATTAAGTTCAGAAAAACTCATTGGTACAGTCGGGATTTTAACATGCGATCTTTGTCGCAGGCAACTACTCGAATCCCTCTGTTACCACGGCTTCAATTATTATTGTATCGGATATATTATTATTGTATATAAATACTCACCTGGGTAAATATACACTAACCGTCAGCAGAGTTATTTGGCCGCGACCAAGAAGTGACGATAAGAAAACGATGTTTTTACATTATTTCAAGCTCTTATTTTACTTGTCCAGTATGCGTATGACTTGTGGGCCAATTCTTGGAAGCTAAATTAGTTCCTGACGTTTTATTGAAAACAAATTTAACACACTTGCGTGAAAATACGCGGTTTAAAACTAAATGTACTATAGACGTCAACGGGCTCCTTGGAAATGTTAAAAACGAATATTATTAAGTTTGCAAACATAGTAGCAACGTTTACCTATTTACCAAGGTCGCAACTTAACTCAGTAAAAGCCAGAGGTCTTCGCCCCATGTACTCATACATATATAAATTATATAAAATAGCAAATGGGACGCACAGCTACACATTGAACACATAACCAGTAATAACTGGCTCTGTATACGTTGATTACCTAGACGTAATCTGCCTACCCCATTAGGGACTCGGCGTGATGACATGTATGTATGTACCTCGACGTTATATGTTGTACCTTAAAGTTCGGCGACAGTTGGTTTTATAATACCATGTCCTAAGCCTAAGCACAAGATTTTATCTTCTCTGGGTTTATTACAAAAGCCACGGTGAAAATTTTCGGTTTTACCAGTGCAACAATCTGTGATCTAAGTGTTTTTATCGGAGCAGCGAATTTTGGACCGATATGCGGCTGAGCATACAATTTAGTTTCGTATAGCCGTATGTTATTATTCACCATTTTGTTTTATCTGTATTCACTTAACGCTAACCGGTTGTACGAGCCAGGTGTGTCCTCAGAAAAGGTTATTCTGTCAACCGTTTGCGCGAAAATGTAAAACAAATATTTTTTAAATTCGAACGAGTATCTATCATTTCTATACACTTGTTTATATTAAATATTAATTCACAGAAAGTTTTCGTGATGGCATATTAATTGTTTTATTTATTACATGTTAGTTAGCGGAATTTATTAGTGAGTACATTGAATTATTTGGGTAAAATGGTGCATAAATTCCAAATAGAGGAAGTCAGTCCGGCTGTTAAAAACCGTCTCAGATCAATCACCTCGCAGGTAAGATAATCTTTATTTAGTATATATTCATAAACGTATCATATTACGACTTTTGTTGAATAGCTTAGCAGAGCGCAGCGGTACCTACCTCCTCGTATTTGGAGTTGTAGGTACCCTCTCATATAAAAAAACGATACGTTAAACATGTTCAGGTAAATAAATATGCATCTCATCTGTAGTCTAGCTAAGATCCCACGAATTTATCTAGCTATTGCACAATGATAGAAGATATAACACTTGTTTGTAGCAATCATTAATTATTATTTTAATTTATAGTGTTAAACGAAACCTCTCAGCTCTTTTAACATTTCAATGATAAACGGCATTGAAAAGAATCCGTCAGGTTTTGCCATTTCCAACCTCAACTAAGATTGTTTTTATAACAGTTTTTAATGGCAAAGTTTTTTTATGCTAATAAATTTATTAAGTAGTTCCTGAACGCATCATTACGTCGCCAAGGTGACGAGTTAACGAACTGTAATTTTAAATGTATATTATTTATTAAGCGATGTATATATTGTATAGCGGCCGTCTGGTCCAGTGGTTAGAGCTCCTGACTGCGAAACTTGAGGTCGCGGGTCCGATTCCCGCTGAGGGCAGATATTTGTGTGATGAACACGAGTATTTGTGTCTTATTCTTGGATGCCCTATGTATTTATGTATATATCTACCTATATAAGTAAATATATCGTTGTCTAGTTACCATAACACAAGCTATGCTTAAAATGGGACTATGTCTATTTGTGTGGAATTATTACGTTACGTATTATTATTGTGTTATTATTATTTATTAGCCGTGGTGGCCGAGTGGTTCGAGCAGTTGCCTGCGACGCAAAGGTCGCAAGTTCGAATCCCGACTGTACCAATGAGTTTTTTCTGAACTTAAGTACAGTGATTAGTCACACCACGGGCTTTACGGTGAAGGAAAACATCGAGAGGAAACCTGCATACGTCTGAGAAGAAATTCAAAGGCGTATGTATAGTCGTGCTTGAGTAACGGCGATGGACTCGCCATCTGTCACGTTGGCACCTAATATACCTCTGGCGGAAAGTGGGTGTGTGGGTATTACCTATACACCTCTGCCTACCCCTTCGGGGACCCTTGTGGGAAGGCGTGAGGATATATTATTATTATTATTTATTATTTATTATATGGCATAAACTACCAATTAACTTGACTGTCTATATCCACCTGGCAGTAGTGATATTGCTGAACATAGAAATGGGTGAATATTAACATCTAGGAGTTATTGAGGCAATGCGACTCAAAGACTAGATACTATTGTATACTTGGCGCTTCTGAATGCCACACTCTTTTAGGAATTCACGAATAACGCAGTAGTAGAATGAATATGATTGTCAGAGTAAAATATCACATATTATGGATACATCTCTGTACCTTGTATTGTACTATTAATTTTCCTACTTTTATTTTGAAAATATACCGAATACAGTGGAAGTCACTGATGTAATGTGAGACATATTTAGCATTCGGATTATAAATCTTATATATATAGCATAGCTAATCTAGACAACTTTAGCACGCAAGCAAGTCACAAAAAATGGTCTGACTTTATAAAACTTAAGTTATTACACACATAATTATTTAAAAAAATTATGACCTAAATTGTAGTAAAAATCTATAAACTAAGGTATAATTTTTTTGTAAAGATTTTAAGCTGTTAAATTACTATTGAAGTGGAGCATACCCGCCGTTTAGTGAAATCTTTAAAGACCATGTCCTCGTTAACCAGGCCATAAACTGCAAAAATAATATTTATTTGGTTCGATACTCAAAAGTTACAAAAATCTAAATCTTGAACTTTTTTTGCATATTTGAATCACGTGTACTATGGGGTCATTATACTCTATAAAACACTTCATAAATGCCCCTTGCACATTTTTGTCATTTGACAGTATTTTATTCTCAATGCATCTGGCGATTAATATGATAATCGCGGATGTTCTCCGCGAGGAAAAAAAAATTAAGTCAATTTTATCGACTCGTTTTCTAATTGAAAGCGGAGGATGAAACGATACAAAAAAGTCGACAGAACTATCCCGCGGCGGACATATTGTTAGCAACTGGTACTTATACAATTTTGCTAGGCTTTTGCTTCTATTGCTAGGCTTAGTAAGAACCTTGGTACGAATATTATTAAATAAAGGCACCCTATCAGGACGTCCTCATATTATTAGCTACTCAGTTGAATTAAAAAATGTATGAGGATGATAAGAGAATACATTCTAATACAAATTCCACTTGCCTTGCTGACAAAAATACAGGTTTTTTTTATTACATGGGCTGATAGTTACGTTCGTTTTTGTAATGAAATTGATTTAAAACGGAAATATATTTGTTGCTGAAAGTTGATACAAAGCATGTTTGATCTTTATGCCACCCCATAAAGTTCCTCGAGGGTGTAGGCAGAAGTGTGTTGATACAGTGTGGGTACAGACCCAACTTTCGCCGGAGATATATTTTACGTGCCTACGTGGCAGAGTAGTTGCCTGCAACACAAAAAATAACAGTTCCAATCCCGACTGTACCATTGAGTTTTTTTTTTTGAAAGTATACTGATTAGCCTCACCATGAGCTTTACCTTGAAGTAAAATATCGATAGGAAATCTGCAAAAATTCAAAGGCATGTACTGTGGAAAGTGGGTATGTGGGTATTACCTACACAACTCTGCCTACCTCGGGGACACTTGTGGGAAGCCGGTTATACCTAATGTTTTCATAAAGCATTGAAAGCGGCATACATATACCACGGAAGTACAGGTATTCGACCTGCCTGTTAGTAAGCGGCTACCGCCGTCTATATGGACGGTTGCTACGAAAGTAGTTTGAGTATGAAGTATTCTTGGAGCCTGTTATAATGATGCCAAGGATGGAATCTAAATTAGTGACAAATGTATCAGTTGACTGGAAGCTAGGGCAATAAATTTTCAGCAAGTTTGGAATTTAAATTTAATTTAAGCTGGCGGAGGAGAATGTACCTACATATAAGTAAGTGATAATAATCAGTGTTTTCTTTGTAGGTGATAGCATGTATGAGCCCTAATTTTCTGCTATTGGACTTGGGAATGGCGATCAGTTTTGCTACCATAGCGATACCAGACCTTCTCAATGCAAAAGAAGGTTTGTCATTGGATGAAACACAAGCATCGTGGTTTGGTAAGTTTTACCATAGAAACTCATTTTGTTCGGTCGGTCTGGTCTGAATTCTAAATTTAAATTATTTTAACCTTAATAAAAACCGTCATGAGTAATGGAATAGTCATTCGCTAAGCAGTCTTTCATCAATGAATGTTAAGATTTATCTACTATATGCAAATAAAGTAACTAAAATGCTTTCAGTTCGCGTATATTCATGTATCATGTTCAGCGGCCAAATTTCGCCGCAAAACGAGTCATATCGGTTGTATACTACGCATGGGACTCGGAAAGTCAATCAATCAATCAATCAAAATCTTTTTATTTCACATAGGCCCAGATGGGCACTTATAAAACGTCGAAAAAGAAGCACGGTTGCCCCAATTGAGCCGGCATAGCCGAGAAAGCCCCAATTGAGACGGCATTTTAAAAATCTGTCGTAATGCATTCGAAAATATCTTGACTGGGAAACAGACAGACTTCTAGTACTTCGATAAGATTGAATAGATACTATTTAGAAACTTGGGAATTACCATGACGTGCTGCTTCTGTGAATATCCAAGAGTGCGAGAGGGACGAATTTATTGAAGTATGCATCTGTCCCTCGGCCTTTATTTTTGCTGAAGAGTTCGGATGTTGTTACACCGCTAAGGTTATTAATAAGAGCAATTAATAACGATATTATATAAAATTTTACTACTAACACGATAAACTTTAAACGGCTACTAACCATCAGATATAACACAATAAATTGTGTTATTTGGCTACGGACTTCTATAAGGTTACCCCGTTACCCTACGCCCTACCTCTCTTAATTTAGTAATTAAATACTAACTGGCACTGATCCTTGTTTGCTTAAACAAGCAGACAAAGGATAAGTGCCTGCCATGTTAGTTACTAACAAAGTAAATGAGATAAAAGATCCTGAAGAATTCAGAATATTTTCGTACAGTCATCATTGTATGTCTAGATGTGTATGCTTAGATATTATCTTGTTCCGTGATTTTATAACACGTTTAATGCATTTGATTACTAGTAGCTTCTTGCTTATATTTTATATTCTTTATATTACTTATTATAATCCTTATAGGTCCGAATAATTTGTAGGCTTATATTAATTATCACGAGCCTTACGGTAAAGGAAAACCTAGGAGGAAACCTGCATACATTTAAGAATAAATTCAAAAACGACGTAATTGTGCGTGGGAAACAGCGCTGATTGACCTGTCACCCTGTCACCTAATTATCTCTTCGGTGAAAAAATATTTTTCTTCAGAAAACCTGCTCACTTTGTAGAGAAACGAATTATAGTCGTATCTTTGAAACAGCAGCAGACTCGCCATCTTTAACGTTGACACCTCTAGCTAGAAACGTCCTCTGCGCTGTTTTACCTCTGTGCACTCATATGGGAAGCGTGCAGGTAATATTCTTCTACTTCTTCCAGGTAGTATCTCGTATCTTACACAGCCGTTCGGTGCGCTGCTATCAGGCCCTATAGTCGACTACTGCGGCCGAAAGAAAGCCAACTTCCTAGTGAACATCCCACACTTAGTGGCCTGGGTGTTGATGTACTTCGCTTGGAACCTTCCTACCTTATTCATCGCCGGCGCCCTACTGGGCCTCGGCACTGGCGTGATGGAGGCGCCTATCAACTCTTATGTTGGCGAAATCAGGTGAGATTTGGTTAATTTTATTGCAAACTAGCACTTGGAAAAACACCAACCTCATTCTTCAACAAACTCAGAAGTAATATAAATTTTTAACCCAATGCCCAAAACCCAAGCGGATGGGATTTCGTTTTATTTTAAAACGATATAAATTAGTTTTAATTTAAATTAAAAAAATTAAAGGAGCCGTGGTGGCTGAGTGGTTCGAGCAGTTGCCTGCGACGCAAAGGTCGCAAGTTCAAATCCCGACTGTACCAATGAGTTTTTCTGAACTTAAGTACAGTGATTAGTCACACCACGAGCTGAACGGTGAAGGAAAACATTGAGAGGAAACCTGCATACGTATGAAAAGAAATTCAAAGGCGTATGTATAGGCGTGCTTGAGTAACGGCGATAGACTCGCCATCTGTCACGTTGGCACCTAATATACCTCTGGCGGAAAGTGGGTGTGTGGGTATTACCTATACACCTCTGCCTACCCCTTCGGGGACCCTTGTGGGAAGGCGTGAGGATATATAATTTAAATTAAATTCTTACCTTTTTTAATAGAGACTCAGCTGCAACTAGAATAATCCTATTTGATAACTTTGACCCTGCTAAGTTACTTTTAAGATTAAGGTGTTCTATAGCTTTGGAAACGGATGAATATTCCGTAGACCTACAAATTAAAGCTGTTATAAGCCATACAGCTAGAGCTAAGAGTAGGTTACGCTATCTGTATATTTTTGATGTTTGCTAATTTTATATACTTTTCTGGAAGATAATTTACGAAAATGCTAATGGTATTTCTAAAGGCTATTTCAATATTCCGTGTTTTCCATCAATCATTAATACACTAAAATAGCTAATACCGGTGCATATAATATACTCATAAACCTACATATAACAGACAACAAACATAAATAATTCCAATACTCCAATACATATATAACATAAGTAACCGTAAATGTCATTTTCACAACCATGAAAGATTTTCTTTCGTCACTTTTATAACAGTATTTGATAAGATTTTAGGTCAATGTTAATAAAACTTTAAGTATCTAATAAAATTTCACAACTCTCACAATCTTCTACCGAATTGTATTTACTTCTGTATCAGTGAGATTTAAATCGATTAGGGACATAGATAAAGTTAAAAAAAGGTTACATGCCTTTTTTTATGATCGAATATTAAGGCATTTTCAAAGCATCTACTTTAATAATGCCCATATTAAAATCTTTTATTAACCTTAAAAACCTTGAATACAAAAAGAAATTTAAAGTCGAGTTTAGTGGTCAGAGCTATCCGCTGTGAGTCTTGAAGACGCGTGTTCGCTTGAGGCGCGGGGATATTCGTCTGAGGAGTTGGTACGAGTATTTCTATCTTATTCTAGTATACCTGTAAATATAAATAAAGATAAATAAATATTAAATTCAAAAAACATATTTCCAAAAAGAGAGGTACATATATGCATATATTTATATATAAATCACAGGAAGTTCCTCATTGACATACAACAATATGTAGGCAACGCGCGAGCGATATCCTTGGAGTTGCAAGCGGCCAAAAGCGGCGGTAACCGCTTACCATCAGACCGCATGCTTGTTTGCCACCTTAATGGTAAAAATAATGCTGATTTGAGAAATAATATGTTTGTTATATAATCATATTTCTGCGTGCAATTCCAGTGAACCCTCGATCCGTGGCGCGCTGTGTACAGTGACGCAACTGTTCACCTCAGTGGGTATATTAACAATGTACTTCCTGGGCACTGTAGTGCCTTGGCGAGTGGCTGCCCTCATCTGCCTTGCGGCCCCCATCGCCTCTATGCTACTTGTACTACTTGTAAGTACCAATATTTTCTTAACGCGTTATTATAGGTAACTCGCTTTTGCACCCGACTTCGTCCGCATTGATATGGTTTTAACTTCTCCAAGGAACCATCTATCTCTTTACCAAATTTAGTTCAGGGATTGAAGCGGTAAAAGAAGAAATAACCCCGCATTTAAAATTATATAGTTAGTATTCACATATTTCTTTTCTCTCAATAGAAGAGTCGCCATGCAAAAATAAGTCTCAAACAAAAGGTTTCAAACTATAATGTTTTGATACCTTTTGTTTGAGACTTTTCTTCAAAGCAGCTTGTGTTGAGAGGATTCAATTCATAACAATAATATGGGTTGATCGATTACTTTAACAAATAATATTGTATTCAATAGCCATTAAGCAATAACAAACCAACCTCTTTCAGGTGCCAGAGACTCCAGTATGGTTATTGTCTCAAGGCCGAGAAGAGGAAGCACTCAAATCTTTGTGCTATCTCAGAGGGTGGACCACTCCAGATGAGGTTCGGAAGGAGTTCGACGAACTGAATGTATATTCAAAGAAATTGCAACTCTGTGTTATATGCTGTAAGACTGATACTGAAAAGCAACAGAATTGTGAACACCATTTGATGAATCCAATAAGAAGGTTTGTATTTTTTCCATATACATGATATACTACCCTAATTACCCTACCTACGCCTACCCTCTACCACTGCTTCTCTCGGATACGACGACTCCACGACTAGGATAGCCCGAATCAGATCAATCTTTCGCCTTTTTATCAACTGACTTCAGAAAAGGAGAAGGTTGTCGATTAACGTAATCTTTTTAAATTGTTTTTGGCTTTGCAAGGGATACTTTTAGGACACTACAGAAATTCCGTCCATAGCTGAAGTACCCTAATCATGTGAACCAGTTCACAAAAGAGTCTCAAATAACTTTAAATGATATGCTCGCAATTTGAAGTCTTCATAACAAATATATGCAGACAGATCGTGGTCTTAATATAATGAAACCATAAAGATAATAAAATACTGATAAAAACTTCTACGGATTATTATGTAGCTTTGCAAAAATAGTCATAAAGTTGAAATTGGCTTTAAAAAGTTCTCGTTCAAATAGAATGTAATAAAAACGGCGTAAAGACGAGTAGTATGTGAGTGAATGATGTCTTTTTATTCGTATCACGTTGTATGCCGAATGTGGGTATGTATATCTAGACGACAACGTCGGAATATCGTTTACATAAACACATTAATTTCATCACGCCGTGTCCCTCACGGGGTATGTAGACAGAGTCAATGCTGAGAGATCACTTTCACTTCATACTCATTCATTAGTGTCTTCATAGACCTGCTTGTTGGAAAGTCTTTCTCATCCTCATTGACAGACACTTTTGCAATACTAAATACAAACAGAATTCTCGGTTCTCACATTCTGTATATTGTTCATCGTTATCGGATCGGATATCATTATATCATGATATCTTCTTAGCAATGCTATGTTGTTTACGCATGACCGAGTAATTACCTTCCTAGCGTTTAAATTTAACTGACGTCCGTAAATTTCCCGAAATGAGTTTGCCTTACGAAATAAGTCATTTTTGAGTTGTGATATAAGTTACCTACTTATCGTATTTTATCAGTCGTTGCCCTTGTTTGGCCAGTGTTTCATTGCTGGGCAAATGCCCTTGCTCTGTTTCCACCGAATCCAACTTTGGTTCTTTAAACGATGTGGTCAAATTATTTGAATGAATGTTCAGAGCACTTCGCTGTCAGGATCTCAACACTGGTGCAATGTCGAGACAACCCCGTTAGTTACCTAGCATCCGGTATCTATTTCAGTTCCAGTCAGTAAAAGGGGTTTAGAAAATAAATATGTTTTAATGCAATGCCCGAAGTTATTAAATATACCTCATTCAACTATAATAAATAGAATTTTGGTGTTGGCATAATTAATGATCTTAAAATTGTATAATTTACAGAAAGATCCTCAAAATCAGATATGTAATGTTTGGTAAGGAAACCATGAGACCATTGTCTCTAGTGCTCCTGTATTTCACATTCTACGTCATGAGTGGCCTCACTCCCATCAGGCCCAATATGGTCAACGTTTGTGGTGCCTTCGGAATGGATGATAACGGAAAGAATATTGTGGTGAGTTTTATTCATTAAACGTCAGAATCGATGGTGTGTGTAATTTTATATTCAGTACAAAGTATTCAATAATTATTCTTTGTATCCCTTAAGTTGAATAATAAAAAATAGATTTTGATTTAAGAATCAGTCAAACAGTTAGTGATGCTTTAAGGCTGGCAAGACGTACATAGTTGTGTTAGCCAAATCTCAATAGTATTTATTAGGTACTCTTTGTTATACGTTTACCATACATTAATGTGTTTTGTTGCAGTTGATGGTAGGCGTGATAACATTTATAACCAGTGTCATTGTGGTGGGCGTCATAAAAATAGCCGGAAAACGAAAACTCGGCCTCACGGCCATGATCGGGTCCGCATTGTCATGCACAGCACTCAGTGTATACGCTAAAATATATCTACCTGACACTGTATTTTCATACGATACTGCCACTTTCCCGAAAGAGAAAAGTACTCTGTCCTTAGGACTTTTCTACGCATTGGCTATATTTACTGGGCTAAATATACCGTGGGCGCTATTAGGAGAAGTCTTCCCGTTTAGGTAAGTTCGTTTTAGATGTGTATTTTAATAGTATTGCATGGATCTCCGAAGTTTTCTCTCACCCTTTAACGCAAAAAGAGGGTTTCTTTTTCTTCTTTCGTGTGTGTGTGTACTAGGGATTGCAATCACCGTTACCAATCCCGCGCGGTTTTTGCTGGATTGATTTCAAAACAGCGGGATCCCGCGGTATCCCGCGTTGTTTATAGCTTTTTATGGAATTCAAATAATAAACTTCATAATAATAATAATATATCCTCACGCCTTCCCACAAGGGTCCCCGAAGGGGTAGACAGAGTTTTATAGGTAATACCCACACACCCACTTTCCGCCAGAGGTATATTAGGTGCCAACGTGACAGATGGCGAGTCCATCGTCGTTACTCAAGCACGACTATACATACGCCTTTGAATTTCTTCTCAGACGTATTCAGGTTTCCTCTCGATGTTTTCCTTCACCGTAAAGCTCGTGGTGTGACTAATCACTGAACTTAAGATCAGAAAAACTCATTGGTACAGTCGGGATTCGAACTTGCGACCTTTGCGTCGCAGGTAACTGCTCTAACCACTCGGCCACCACGGCTCTCACGGTACTATACTAGTTTACTAAAAATATTAATTCTAATCTTTATCTGAGGTAATAGTTATAATCAGTCTTTTGTATTCACAAAGAGTATCATATGAATTTAGTTTACTAAGTCTTTTAATTTTTCTTACTAAATACTAAATCGTAACGTTAGAAATATTAAATAATCAAATAAATTTGCACCGGCTGATGCTTGCAATCCGCAAGATATTGCGGGATTCCGCAGAGCCTAAAATTGAGCTGGATCCCGCTGAAGCGCGGGATCCCGCTTTGCTGGATTGCAATCCCTTGTGTGTACGTCTGCCTTTGGCACCGTAGTTCATAAACGGCTGAACCAATTTATATTATTTTTATTCGAAAGTTTTCGCTTGATACATTTGGGTGCTAACGTAACCGATGGCGACATGTGTACATCTAATTTCTTCTCGGACATATACAGGATGATGTTATTCACCACCAAGCTCGTAGTTTGCCATTTCCCCATTCTTAAATTCAGAAATATTTATTGCTACACACCGTTGGGATTCAAACGCAATCTTAACATTGCAGATAGTCTACTTAAACCACTCGACCGCCACCTCTCTAGCTACTATCACTCTTCTAATCTAATGAATCACTATTTTCGGATATTTATCTTAGTGAATCAGAATAGGAATGGAAATTTTACGAGATTCAGATCAAGTTCGGTTACAAATTGAGCAACGTCAATTGATACCTTTATTACCCATATCTATTTCTATCAATGGCATTTGATAAACGAATATTTTCAATTGGGTGAACAGTTGCCCAACTAGTTTATCTGTTTGTAAATATCTCGGTACACTGTCCTCACAAAATTTCTCAATCGCACGTCTATAGAGACTCAATTGGACATATTTTGAATAAATTTGAATACAACAATGAATAACGTATTCGTAAATTCTACTCGTATACCTTAAGGATTGTTAAATGTCACACAAACTTCAATGAATCCAAGGTTTAATATACTATACTAACCGGCGAGCGGACATAGAGACGAATGTCGAATGTAGACGAAGCGAAAGAGGTATGAAGGTCTAACGAGAACTGGCGCTCTAATCTCTCTGCTTATCCCATGAGGGACTCGGCGTGACGATATGTATGTAATATACTACATTACTATATTACTATTACTATAATAAATATTAACATTAACAAATTAAAAGCCAGTTTATTACAATGTTCGAATCTAATATGATATATTTATTGGTAGCGTATTTATATGTTATCTTGCGATCAATTTACTAAATACAAAGTTAAATACTTTTACAACCATCTCTACCTTTTTTTATATACCAATAAGGTAGAAAATAAGCATGTTGTGCTTGGTGGAAAGTGGTAACCGCCACCTCTAACGCTTGCAATTGAACTTTCTCACACCCTTATTGAAGAATTTTATGCTGTAGTCTCTAGGGACAACCTCAACAACATACCTTTACACAAAATGTTCCTCTACTCTTAGGTATACCTTAATCAGTTCAGCATAAATACTAAAATATCTTCCTCGATGATAAGTAGTTATTGCCGCTAATGGATTCTAGCACCTCTAGGGGGAGTATAACATTTTATTTCCAATAACTCTCTATAATTCTATTTTAGGAGTCGTGCCTCAGCTCAAGGTATAGCTGCCGCTGGTAACTACGTTATCACTTTCCTTGGCTCGAAGACTTTCATCGACTTGGAGACCAGTGTCAGATTATGGGGAACATTTGCAGTGTACGCTGCCTTTGGATTCATTGGAACCATTTACTTGTACTTTTACCTTCCAGAAACTGAAGGCAAAACCCTCCAAGAAATAGAATCTTATTATAGCGGTAAAGCTAGAATTTTCGCCAATGATCCTTTTATTAATTTCTTTAGAAGATTTAAAAGATAATTATTTTTTTAAACTACGACTAAGCATACATTTATTAATATAACCTAGGATAGTTACATCTCTCTTTGCTATGAATTTATGTTAAATTATATATAATAGATTCTAATTGTGCTCGTTCTTGAGTATCAAAATACTTTTATACATCTATATAAATTTATTGTCATGTTATAATATCACATTTCGAGGCTAAATGTATTCAAGTTTGTACAATGTTGAACCAAAATGTAGTATATTTAGACACTAACTAAGCCTATTGTTTAAATATGTTGTTAACAGACTTGCTGTTTAATTCATGCTCGTAATTAAAAGCTATTTGCTTAAGTTAAGAAGGATCTTCGATTTTTGCCACAAATAATGGCAAAGCAGCTGCATTGTCCCAAAGTACAGCTAAGAAAGGCCTATTAGCGTTAAATATTTCCGATGGATCATCAAATGATAATGTCACGACGGCAAACGCCGTGGCAGCGGCAGCAATGCCGCCCTCTTCATCAATTGAAATCATTGCCGAGTGAACCGCAGAAGAGATTTGCGGAGAAAATGTACGGTAAGTTCCCAAACCAAAGAGTTCTGCATACTGGCTGAATATGTTTGTAATTCCCATCTGAAAATGTGAAATATAAATAAAATAAAAACAAAAGCAATAATAAGAAAAGTTTTTGATTTCTGAACTTTTTTAGTGAAGACATTTAGTTGCTCATAAAACAAACGACATCAGAAATCGCGTCTTTTTTTTGTTTAATCCAAAAAAAATAATATGATTGAAATAGAATAAACCTAAAGATCTTTTTTAATTAAGTTGTTCAGAATGAATCTCAATTAACTTTAACTTATGCGTTTGGGTTAGGTATTTAAGTACATTAAAATATAATTAAAAAAACAAAAACGGGTAACTAACTGGTCATTTAATTAAATAAAGATATGGTACCTTTTGGAAGACCAGTGACATGTCGGTATCAGCTCTGATCGTAAATTTCGGAAGATCCAACAGAACTTCCCTGGCTGGAAATCTGTGATAATTTGCCAGTTGTGTATTAGTCAATGTAGCTACTAAAGCTGAGACACTTGAAGATTTTGCCGGCAGAATAACCATAAGGGAGTACTCATTATACTGAAAACATTAAAATCAGTGTGTGAATGGAGCATTTCGTGAACGCCAAGAGTATTCGAAATGGCGATATAAATGAAGAGATTGATGATGGATGAAGCGAAAGAGGTATGTTAGTCTAGAGAGGACTGGTGGTCTACTTTCTATATATACCGTGACGGAATTGACTTGATATGATGTACCTACGTACGTGGTGATCTGATGATATGCGCTACGATGTAAGAAAGAAAAAACTACAAAGACTATCATCATATAACTAGACTTCAGTGGATACTTTAAGATAACATATACTCGAAATAAAATGTCAAAGAAGACCTAGAAGGAATTCAGAGACAAATGTAAGTGTTGCTTGGGAAATGGCCTCGCCTTTGACACATTAGCGCCTGTATAATATCTTCGGTGATTAAAGAGTGTTGTTACTTCGGGGTCCCTTCTGGGAAGGCGAGAAGAAATGTACCTAACCAGTTATAAAATAGACCACCTAGTTGAATGCAAGCTAAATTACGAAACTGTGGATTAAATGCCTTTAAGCTTACCTCAAATGGTAGTGTTATAACTTGAGCACTATTTGTTCTATCTACGCCGGTTCTGAAATATCGGCGCATGCGCATAAATTTCTTCATCTGTACATCTCCATTGGTAAGATGAAATTCCCGTAATGCTGTAGCCTCCGGTCTGAATTTTACCTCCCATAAACCTTTGAAGTACACTGTATTCACTAACACTATTTGAGTATTTATATCCAGGGCATCTGAAAAAATCGGCTATTTTCATATAGGTACATATATAAGTCAGCATAGGAATATTTTGCAAGCTTAACTATCTCTCATTTTAAGTAAATAAAAACATAGACCAGAAAGACGGTTTTGCCCTTTCCCACCTGATAAGATATTTTTCCCTTATAAGTTGTTTTCTTAGTAGTAGATAACGGTATATTAAATCCACTCTACGATAATTCTCTTTTCAAGAAAAAAAATTGTATTTGTAGTCCTTTAAAATATATCTGTATGTTAATATGGTCAGCCCCTATTCTTACAAAAGCGATCGCTTCGGTAGTTAGGTGTAAATATAGCAACAAAGTCACAAACATTCAAGTTGAGATTTTTCATAGTATCAATTATTCAGTCATATACCTGGTGAAAGCAGTCTTTCTATTTTGTTATTAGTCTTTGATGCAACCCAGTTGTTAACTTGTTGTGACGCTTGAAGCGGGACGCCAAAATTCATTGGTGCCACTTCACTTTCAAAGTTCCTCTGGGCAATAGCTTTGAACTGGGGATTAATGCTAAAAGCGTCTGCGATAAACAAGCCGTTGGCAGATTTTAGCACATTTCTGGTGCTCCGGTTCTGTAAAAATAGATGCGGTTTCACATGCATTAAATTGTATTGATCATTAGTAGTTTCATTTGCTAGTATATAACACATCAATTATAAAATTAGTAGTATTGGTATTGAGGTGAAAAAAAAGGAAATAGTAAGCAAAGTTGTCAAAGTAAAATTTACCACAGGCAAGTATCTGTCAAAAACTTACGACATTGTTGTTACATATATAGTCTGGGTAACCATGTCTCTTTCGATTTGTAATCCTACGTATCGCTTTTAATATAATGTTAAAAGCCATTATTTTCTCAATTAGTCTGATCCCTGATGTATTTAAAACATACACCTATCAATCTTTAGTACCTATAATAATAATATTATTACTATATCATATCGCGAGAAAATATGAGAAACTGAAGCTTATTTGAAAAAAGCGTAGCTATAAGGATAAATCCTACAATACTATGTAATTCCAAGGATTTAAAATAATAGTATCTAAACAAAAGGACTACATGTACTACGTATGATGTAATACGTATTATGCCACCACCGTACCATGACGTGCCTACCATTGAAATCATAATTCAAATGCGTGAAAGAGACGCATCCATAGATGTCATTAGCAACTGTCGCATTATAAAATCTTGAAATTATTGTTACAAATAATTCATGGTAGTTAGAATCCTAATTTTATATTACATCAGAATAGTTTTTGACGATTTTTATCAGGTACCTGGTTAGCCTTTATGTGTATTTAAAAGGTCTGACTTAACATCCAACGATTCTAAAAGTGACATAAAAGCATATTTTAAAACAATACAGAAATTATCACTTGTGGGTAGCAATTATTTCACTAGGAGTTGCTGGACAATGGTGACAATGGTTATGCCAACAATGCCATTCTTTGAGAAAGTCTAGGAAGTTTACTAACCGTAGGAATAATAATAATATACACTACCAAGAAGTAGTGCCATTTCGCTTTATCCTTAACCGATACTTAACACCACCCAAGGATCAGGAAACTTACATATGTGCACATCATCAATGGTCTAATTACTCCTACTTAAGTATACAGTTTTATTTCTTTGTCTTACTTGAAGATTCTCGTTTAGTTTCTGGTTGAAGGCTGCTGACATCTCTGGTGACATTTGCAGAGCTTGGGATATTTGGTCTAGTGTTGTCCCGGCCGCGCCTTGTTGTAGCAGGCCAAGCAATGTCACAATGGAGAACGGCGACACCACTGTGTTCCCTCTTTGCAGCTCATTGATCGTCTATAAAACAAAATGTTCATATGATGTTAATAATAATAATAATAAGTTCCGAAAAAAATACCTAAACCCAAACTAAGCAAACCTTGTGCTCTTCGAAACAGGCAACAATACCCTTACCGATAGAGATAGATGTATAGATAAATACATTGGACATCGAAGAATAAGGTACACATACTCGTGTTCATCACACAAATATTCGCCCTCAGCTGGAATCGAACCCGCAACCACAAGCTTCATAGCCAGGAGCTCAGACCACTAGACCAGATGGTCGTATACATAACACAATTTGAAGCGCAGAATTGTTCCCGCAGCAATCAACTTTTTTCGGCCAGCAAGAACAGAGATTAAAACATACCTGTTTTACAATTCCTTATTGAATAGTATAATGATAAAAGGGTTTTTTGTGACTTTACTTTAAATAAAGTGACGGATTATATTCTTACCTTAATCAAGTTGACGGCAAAATTCGTGACACTTAGCGACACATTGTCGAATTTTGTTACTATTGGTGTTCGAGTGACATCAGCCAAATTGATTCTATCCTGATTTCTTGTAACATCTGAATTAGTAACCACTTTACCAACATGTGGGGGTTGAAGCTCAATACTCGGTTTCGTTACATTACTCCCTGGTGGGCCATCACCTCTGTAGATCCTCTGCTTATTTTCGCGATTTGTATTTTGAGGCTCAGGTCTATTGTCTTCGAAGTAAATCCGATCTGAGCTGTTCGAATCAATGTTGTACTGATTTTGTGTTTGGCCATCCGTTAGTGCGAAACAGCATACGGCTAAACCTGTAATGCAATTGTGTTTTTATCTTAAACTATTCCAAATATTTGGTTGTTTCTATGAGCATCATTTAACAAACACGTTTTATTTTTTTTAATCACAAAGAGAGGTTGGATCCACTGCCGTTTGAAATTGGAATCGAGTGGGAAGATCTCAACCTAACACACTCAGGTAGTGAGAATACCCATAATGATATTGCAAGCGTATGATACGGTAATTGCTTACCATGAGACGGGCAGTATTCTACTATGACATTTTTGAAAGAAACTTATTTATTTGTTTAACGACATGTAAGTTAACAGCATTATATAACCAAAGCACTTAGATACTAAGCATTTTCAATTATTTCCAATGATACCTAATTTTAACTTTGGTAATTTTTTTGTTTTGGACATCTGACCGTTAAAAAATGTCAGCACCCTATACTTAATTCCTTACGATCAGACGTCGCTTAAAGACAGAATTGTGAAAAAAGGTGATTAATGGCGTTTCTTTGATTCATGACGATAGAAATTGTATTTATATGCAATAGCAGCATATTTTTTCTATCTTATCTTAATCTTACAACGCTCAGGATTAGCATTCTCATTTACATATCGGCGGGTAATTTTTTTTATCTAAAGTTTGCTATATCGAAAAACGCTTTGAATAAATACGATTCAACAGAAAATTTAGGATGTGAAAAAAGGCTGAAGCTTTGATTGTTTATTTTTGTACACAGCTTGAATGAAGTTTAAAAAAAAATATGGCAAATTCAATGTCGGATCATAAATCATGTTTGAGAATTTTGTACTAAAATTGTGTTGTCTCAAGCGCTAAAGTGCTTAAGTGCACAAGTGCTGAGAATTGCTTGTAGCTAGGCTCATCCGACGAAGAAAAAACGCTGAATCTCAATATGTATATAACTCAATATGTTCCAAAATGTCGCTAAAAACAAATAGCATTTCACCCGTCGATATATTCACATTCACATATAGTATTTGGCCATAAAAACCCGCAATCAATTGTTCTTTACTGTGAACCCAAATCTAGCAAACGATTTCTAATACATTTTTCACTTCTAACAAAATATATAAGGAAAACTTGTACTTACAGACAATTAGCTTCATTGTATATTAGTAAGAGCACTTAATTCACTAACAGATCGTTTATTAAGTTATGATTTATCTTGATTATTACAACATAGCTTCTTGAAGAGTGCACGGCTCCATATCGTGTGTAGTGACTTGGCTCACTGTCGGTCGAATGTCAGTAAACAAGATAAGTTCACAATAAAAAGTCGTTATATAGTGACTGACCAACTTAATTTGAGCTTACAAACGTAAGCGATAAAGTTTAATTTGTAATGCCAATGTTTTTACATTGTGACCACTAAGATATGGCAGATAGTCTGGTTTATTTACGCTTTGGTTTTCCCACGTAGAGCCGGTTTGTTTCCTTGGCGTGTGGTTGTATGAATGCATCTCCGTGGAAGTTTGAATACAATATATATTTCGTGGAAATGTTTTGTACCCGCGACTATCCCGCGTCATAACCCAATGCGTAGACACAACACAATTCGTGATAATATATATAAATATGTATGTAGTATACATTTATATACAAACATATATACCTTCATGCCTTCCAAAGGGATGGGTGGGAGACATAATAGCACCCTTAAACAAAACTATAAATTTTGAGGCAGGCCTTATGGCAAAATATCAGTGGCCATATTTTCATTGTTATTGGTTACGAGTTCGATGCCATATTTTATATAGTTAACTAAGTATATGTTAACATGTATGCGAGTATGGTTATCTGCCGTTGATACCTAGAGCAGAGGCCTAGCTTGTCAATTATTTTATGCGAGACGTCCGAAGGGTCATCTTGTAATATCGATATTTGTATAGACACTATATATATATATAGCGTATGATATGGTAACTGCTTAGCATGAGACGGGATGTATTCTGCTATGTATTTTTTTTAGTTTCTTTATTTATTTACCAAACACCATGTACATGCAACACATATATATATATATATAAATAATAAATTATATATAAATAATAAATTATATATATATATATATATATATATATATATATATATATATATATATATATTTATACATCTAGAGTGGCAAACATACGACCCACCTGGGAATGGGAAACGGTTACCGTAGCCTATTTACGCTCAACTAAAAGTATCACTTGCGCGTTGCCACTCTGTGTTCGGAGAGTTATAGTCTATTGGCAGCATAATGGGTTTAATTCTTCTGCTTCCAACACAATGTAACAATCCGCCCCCCTCCCCAAGGCTCATTACTGGAAACCTTATTCATCGCGTAGGAACACAACACAAAAAAAATGTTATTTGGCTACGGACTTCTATAAGGTGGAGGAGGTCCTGCCCCAGTCGGGCAGCTCCAAATTCGAACGGGAAACCCGTTATGCCCTACCTCTCTTGATTTATGATTTATGATAATTATGATTATTTGATTATACATTATAATATATATATATAGCTCATGTTTCTTCGGATATGGCTAATCATGTAGCAACCCATAAATAAAAGATTTTTTAAGGCGATCTAGTAGTTTTCGAGATTATTACAAATAATTTGACAAACTCTAATCTTTTCTCTTTATTATAAACGTGTAATTAAACTACATCTATGTAAAATCGAAATAAAACAACACATCGACAACCAGGCTTATTTATTGTATAACCCAATGCCTTTTTACATTTTACTTATTCTATCTCTGAGAAATTAAAGTAACAAAAAAACAACAAATTATTTCATCAAGATAAAAGTAAGAATTGCTTATTACGTTGTGTTGAGTGGAGTCAGAAGTCAGATTGTGATAATTCCAGTGAGATATGAGATATGGCCTTACAAGTAATATCACTCGACAGGTAAACAAAAAAAATCCTTTGTTACATAGTAAAGAACTAATTTTAAGTTCTATAAATGTTTGAGCGTTAAAATGGTAACAGCATAATCAATTTTCTACATACTCATTATACCCACATCCATTAAAACATCGTTTATAAATTCTTTGAGTCTAAATTTTGTTAAATGTAATAGTCAATTTATCTTCATTAAATTTCGTTGTAAAAGTCAGTCTATAAATTGTCTTGTCATGTCAACGTCAAAGTGCATGCTATACACAAAATGAGAGATATGCTATAATAAAATACTTAATATAATTGACTTATCAGTCCCTAATATTCCTACTATCAATAAGGGTGAATTCGTTGGCAGCTTTGACAATGTTGTGAGCTATGTACTTTGGAGGCAGACTGTACAGAGCTAAAGCTGCCTTGTACTCGTACAACGGAGCGGCGAGGGTTCTCACAGCTCGACGGAGAAGGGCACAAGTATGAGATATATTCAATGCCTTCTTTTCTATAGCTTCGTACCTAAAACCAAAGAATCCACATTTATGTTTGTTATTTTGGGACTAGGTCAATTTGTGTAAAATTGACCTAGTCCTAGACCGTGATGATATGTATGTGTATGTCATATGCACAGTATGAATATGACATACATACATACATATCACGAGTCCCTCACGCAAGTTAGATAACTTAAGTACAGTGATTAGTCACACCACGAGCTTTACGGTGAAGGAAAACATCGAGAGGAAACCTGCATACGTCTGAGAAGAAATTAAAAGGCATATACTATATATACTAGCTGTCCCGCCCAGCTTCGCCCGGGTGAAAAAGTAAAATTTCCTGAAACACGATCGCAGTGCCACCTATCGGGTCCAATTGTGATGTAAGCTATCCTATCTTTTAAGTTGGATCAAACTGCACACGTTGTGCAAATTTGATTGAAATCGGTTAAGTTGTTTAGGAGCCCATCGCAGACTTAATTGCCATAAAAAAGGTTATAGTGAGTCAATATTAAAAGATAGACATATCCTGCCGTGGACTTTTTTTTTTGAACTTTTAAAGAGGAAAAATTCCCTCATACATGATATTTTCGTAACTTAAACCGTTTACGCAGCGGCAGCGCACGCAACGGAAGCTCTCAAAATGGAATAATTTTTCCCGTTTTTGTAACATTTTTCATTTATGCTTCGCTCCTATTAGTCGTAACGTGATGTTATATAGCCTAAAGCCTTCCTAGAGAAATGGACTATCCAACACAAAATTTTCAATTCCAACAAGTAGTTCCTGAGATTAGCGCGTTCAAACAAACAAACAAATAAACAAACAAACTCTTCAGCTTTATAATATTAGTAAAGATATATTGATAGATAAGATAAGTATATGTTATATGTTGATTTTGTGAATTTAATTGAAGGCGGGTAAAACCACGGGATGCAGCTAGTTATAAATATAGCACTCACAATGGACACATCTGAAGATGGGTCATCATATAATTCTTCCTCGTTAGCAACAGTGCGTTTCTCACACTCGCTGCGGCGATCACCGATGGACATTCATCACTCAAACCCTTGTCTACCACCAAGCCAGACATACACAAGAAGGTTGCACCTATTTCTATATCACTTGAATCATTTTCGTCACACCACCAAGACAAGTATGGGATAAAATCTTGCGGAATGACCGGCTGGTGGGGAAATTTCTGTAATGATTAAAGATTGAGCTCGAGTTTATTCACTTTCAAGATTTGCCTCCGAAGCTTGCGTACTTTCGGTGAGAATTTATAACATTGAAGAAATAGATACAAAATAGTAACTTCGTTTATTTGTATGTCAAGAATTTTTACATAAAGACGGAGCTTTATCACTGAGACTGCAAACGTCCAGTTTGATAATTGTTTAATACTTTACGAACCGAAATGCTTGTTTGTTTTCACTGTCGATCGTCATCTTTCACGTCGTCAGTAAATTCAGTTCAGTAGTCAGTGCTGTGGTCACATCGTAAACGTTGTAGGTAGAGAAGGAAATTCCTTTCCTTGAATAATTGTTTGATGAAAGTATACTTACTAATTTCAACGTAACAGCCTTCTCGGCAGCGACTAGCCTTTGCGCCGAGAAGGCTTTATCTGAGTATTTCACCAGCCTTGAAGCAGGCACGCCACACCCGTGAAGCTTCTGAGCTATCCAGTAGCATGCTGTAGCAACCACTTGTAGTTTGTTGGTTTCTACGTGACAAGTCCCAAGGACAGAGTCCAAGTACCAACAGGCAGTCTGTATCACTGCTGGGTTGCCATCTACGCCCTGCATTAAAAACATAACCAAAAATAAATATTATCGCTTTGAGTGATTCTCTGTTGTGTGTGAATAAATGTTTAAGCATGTGTAACTTAATCACAACAGAAAATTTTATTTATGTATATAAAGGCCGTGGTGGCCGAGTGGTCCGAGTAGTTGCCTGCAACACAAAAATCGCAAGTTCGATTCCCGACTGTACCAATGAGTTTTTCTGAACTTAAGTACAGTGATTAGTCACACCACGGGCTTTACGGTGAACGAAAACATCGAGAGGAAACCTGCATACGTCTGAGAAGCAAATGAAAGACTCGTACGTATAATCGTGCTTGAGGAACGGCGATGGACTCGCCATCTGTCACGTTGGCACATAATATATATTTCTGGCGGAAAGTGGGTGCGTGGGTACTACTACCTACACACCTCTGCCTACCCTTTCGGGGACCCTTGTGGGAAGGCGTGAGGATATATATTATATAAATTACCTGCAAAGTGCAGGTTCAAGCAGTCGTCAGTAACAATAAAATTATCTAATCTAAGAACAGTGATTTTCCGCAGCACGAATTTACAGAAGGAAAGTAGTATGAGGGATTCTGCCTAAGTCCTAAAAGAAATTCAAACACGTCCACTGAGCCACAACATGGCCGACACATCTGGAAAGTTGATATTTGTACAGGAGTATCAATAATGTGAATCATGTTATAGAACGTCAGATTGACATAATTAAATTATTATAAGCATACAAACCTACGAAATGTATATATGATCAGAACTCACATTGACTTTCATGAGCCAGTTGATTATGCATGCTCGAGTATTTCCAGACATCTTCGGAACATCTAATGGTTTCTTTTCAAAGCTTAGTAAGTAATTGAATATGTCCGCAGAATAATCCCTGGTTATGCATGCCATATACGCATTTTTCCCTGGAATAATTATAGCACCGTAATTAGTAACTAAATGAATAATAATAGCGGTATTTTATCAATAAAATTACAAAAAAATTTTTCTCATGCAAACACACACACTGATGTATAATATGTGAATGTTATATCGGTAGGTAGGTAAATACTGACAATGATCTGAGGATACTGAAGCCGCCAAATGTTCAGAAAAGTGCAAACGACGTTTAACTTTCTCGTCGCACTTTTTTTGTTGTTTTGCTAAAGGAGACAACCCTTGTAACTCCCTACTATGTGGCCTTCTAAGGCTCTTCTTAATGTTCCTCACGCGACTTGATTCTAAGCATGGTGATTTGACTGACGGCGTGACTGCAACCAGTTCTCGTAAACAGGGTCTCGGGACGTTCTCAGCAGGATATAAAACCGCACCCTGTTGCACCTTCAATGGATTTTCGTCATCACTAATTTCGATTACGCTATCCTTGTTTTCTTTAAATACTTTGTAATTCCAGTCTAAATCCTCGTTTCTACGTCTGAGAGTTACATGGCGTGTGTCAACTTTTGTTTGATTCTTTGGTTTCGCTTTTCCATTGTTGCTAGGGCCAGGCCGCGCAGTATCAAGTTGGATCGTTTTTAATGGTGGCCTTGGTACATGCCCCTCTTTGTTGTTCTTTAGCAATAAACGTTTGGGTAACGCTGGAAGTGGGTCCAGCGGTAAAGGAATTTTAGTTGATGCCGCTCGATGGACGTTCTCTTTGTTTGCTTCCATTTTTAAATTTACACTTTATCTAAGTAAAAAGTTTACTTTACATCACCTCCGGCCACGACCGGCGTGTCCGTTAGTATGACTTTCGTTATTTGACGAAGGTATGTGATTTCGTTTTTTCTAACTACCTACTTTTAAAGTTTATTGTCAACGTTGATAAATGCGCTAGTTTATTTTTGTTCTGTCCGTAAGTACATCAGTTTACCTGGCATTTTGCTCGAGTAGTATTGACACAAAACATGTAGATATACATACATTTCTATACTTCACGCCTTCCCACAAGGGATAAGCAGAGATGTGAGTAAAACACCACACATAACGATATAGTTTTGCGAAAGATAGCCTGGGTCCCTTTCTATTCTCCTTTTTTGCAGCAATCAGCCAAGTATGTCAAAGATATACCCAAAGACTACTATTTGAACACTTGGTATACCTAAGCATAACAAACAGTCACTCCCGAATCTTTTATATGATCTAAGATAATAAATTATACTATAAATTTTAGTCATGCGTGTTCTTCGCGGATATCCTCGTTGCTTTTTTTTGTTGTTTTATTTCAATCAATTTAGTTTGTAATTTTGTAAAATATATGTGCCTGTGAACCAGGTGGATCTGACTGTCACCCGAACGACCGACTCAGTAGGCGCATATCTATAATAATATATCCTCACGCCTTCCCACAAGGGTCCCCGAAGGCGCATATCTTATCTTACTAATATTATAAATGTGAAAGTTTGTAAGTTTGGATGTTTGCGGTTCTTTCACGGAAAAACGGCTGAACCGATATGGCTGAAATCGTGATGGCTTATACCTAGAAATAGGACATATACATAGGCTACTTTTTTTGTTTTTTTTTAGTGCTGAAAGTTCAAAATTCTAATATTATAATGTATGACGCCATTTCACGGCATAGCGGCTGAACCGATTCTAGCAGGCAAATACATAAGCTACTTTTTCGAACTCCACGCGGGCGAAGCCGCGGGCATAAGCTAGTATGTTTATATCGAGTGATGAATAAAAGACTATATGAAAAGTTAATAAATATTTTTATCTTAAACATATCACAACATTTACGAAAAATAAATAATTTCTTATTCTAACTTAAAATCTACGCTGTGTACTTTTTCATTATCAAATGCGTCTGTTTACTGAATGAAAAGCTTATACGTGTTATCAGTTAACTTAACAGCAAAAAAACACTACGAGAAACCTTCTAACGCATTAAGATACATAACTGTATTCTGATATGCAAGCATTTTACCATGTACTAAAAGGGTGGGCTAAAAATGCCTAAATATAAATCTAAACATGGATACATACATACTTCCAAAATGGAATTAAACTTTTTATAGAATCCGGTTACATAGTGGTTACGGCCGGTTACGGCAAATGCCACTATGTTGATGTCAACTGTTAGTTTTAAATGTCAAAGGGTGCCGGCTGCTCAGGGTCGACGACCTTGCCAGCTACAACGACGAGGTTGTCCAAACAGTCGATAATGAAGAACATGAATGGATTCTCAACGTTGAAACGACGAAGCTGCTTCTCCGTTGAAAGTGGGAGGTTCTTGCTTGAATCCATTATTACTGGATCGCCAGCTGTTGACAAACATAGATACAATGTAAATGCTAAGAACATATTAAGGAGGAACTGAGAAACAGGGATGTTCTCTTTGGCATAAGAGCGAAAGAGAGTTTAGAGAGGACGAAATCTGTATTAAGTTTTAGCCGAATCCGCTGGCGTTGGCAACTAGTGAGTAACAAACACCCATACTCCTCACATAATTATTATATTAGCTCTATGTCCACAGCGCGAGCTGATATCACGGTACCCCACCCACCTGTAATTTCGGATGCAGAGGAGTCAGCATTATCGACTCTGACAGCCACGTGCTGGACCAGCTCCTGCACGAAGAGACCCTCGTCTCTGGACACTCCTGACAGCTCTGCGTCCCTACTAAAGATGCTGCTCACGCCGAACTGAAAAATAAATTAAATGCTTTATTTTACGGTTTATTTCGTATGCCAAGTGTATATCTTAAATAAAATGAAACCCTATAAATAATTATATAAAACTAAAATGTTCCAAAGGATATAAATATTTATACGTCATATGATTATTCTGAAGAGTTTTCGAAATTGCAACTTACTGTATAGACTTTTTTTTTATGCTTAGGTTATTTTTAGCTTTCGATACTACTCACTTTCGCGAGAGCAGCAACCGGCTTAGTAGTGGTCTCCACGTAAAAGGAAGGAATGGAGAGCTGTAACTCTTCCTCACTCAGGCTTTCTCGGATCTCTGAGAGTGGCGCAGAGGGCAGATCCGCTGCCAGACGCATGAGGCCGTCGCGAGAGCGGGGCACCAAAAGCAGTAGAGAGTAGCGACCGCCCTGAAATTAAAGCTAACAGCGTTTACAATATAGTACTATATTATATGGCATGGGCATTAACACCCACTTTGCACTAGCGATATTTAAACAGTCAAAATTTCGGTTGACGAGTTTGTCTCTCTCGAGCGAGTTACGAATTTTTAATTATTTTTTGTCATATTATTAGGCATATTCCTCACCGTTTCCTACCAAAAATTCGTGTCGCTTTCTTTGTTACTCGCATAATACTATTGAGACAGTTAAAATCTGGTTAACAGAATACATACAGATTACATAATAAGGTTATAAAATATCAAAGTTTATTTCGGTTTAAAATGTGTAACTTACGTCATAAGGCAAACTGATAGCTTCAGTGTCAAGTCCTGGCAGCACTCCAGTTCTGAATGTCCCTCTGGTCTTCATCATAGGCACGGTTGTCTTCTCGGTGCTAGATTTGTAGAAAACACCAGGTTCGACTGTCTCGAATGGCTTCTTCCACGACCCACGGAAGTACATACCGTTGAAGATGATCATTAGAGACTTTGATGCTGGAAAAATAATTCGATGTAAGTAAAAAGTCTATGTAGATGATTTAGTATAATATTTGTTACTAACAATTAATAATATTTACAAAGAACAATTGAAACTAACTACTTACAGATAAAATATTTGTCCCAAATCGGTATCCCGGGGCAACGTGCCAAGAAGACTAGCAGCATTGCCCCGCTGGATAGCAATGCTGATTCTCTGAGCGAGATATGTTCCAGCCCGCCTGTCACGAGAGGCCTCGACTAGACGGCGCGAGACCTCTTTAAAAAGATGGTGAGCCTCAGGACCCCAAGGCCCCAGAGTTTCAACCGCAAATGCAGCAAATATGTAACCTGACCCGAGACAGGCATACTTGCGGCGCTTGAGGCACTCCTGCTGAGCAGCAGCGGCGCCGGCCGCCACCGATGTGTCAGGAAGATGGGAAGGAGCCAGTGTATCGACACACGTAGCGTCCCACACTAAGGGCCGACCCATCCTCCATGGCATCAGAGACATACCGTCCGGCCTCCGGCCATCGCCGCGAGCGAGACCGACTGGTTCCAGCACAGCAGGCACGCCGGCGCTGACCAGAGCCCGGCGTATCAAGTCATTTATGGAGGAATGACGTGATATCCGGCCGGCACTGCTGATGCAGGATAGACCATGGTGTCCGGAGTCATTGACAATATCCCCGCAGTGACACCGATGTGGGACAATACATTTAGCGCCTAAACGTAGGCTCGCACACAATCTGAAGGTTGCATCATCTAACAGCGTACCAATATTAAAAGAGGGCAATGCATGAAGCCAGAGTCCGGACTCCCATCTAGTGATTGCCAGGAGACGGGCTCTATCAGCAGAGTTGAATGCACTATCGAGAAGTGCATTATAGGCCAACCTACTGATAGGCTCATCCCATTGTTTTTGTATGTGCGGACTAAGGGGAACGTCTGTGTTTGGGCATGCCATAATCCAGGCATCTCTGGCCTCAGCCAAGTGCGAAACCTCACAGCCACTAAGTGACGTAATAAGAATATTTCCTATGAGGTCATGTACACCATGTACTGAAGCCAGAAAAGCCGGTAAAGCCACATCGGAAATTTTGCGTATTCCCAGACCTCCGAACCTAATAGGAAGGGAGGCCTGAGACCACGAGCGGTCGTCAAAAGATATATTTAAAACTGATGAGAGGGTAGACCTAATTGTGTCATCTAAACTGTGTAAAATTTTACGGTCTTTCCACATATGGCTACTACGTAAAACGTAGGTAAATTTGGGTACAAATAGACAGTGCCTAATAATGAAATAAGCCATGTGGCTCTTAATTTTGACTAAGTGGTCTGATGATTTTTGGAAATTTTTAATTTGGTCGTCCGCAAATGAGGGGAAAGCCTCGTCGAAGATAGGAGATCCTAAAAGGCGAAGTGAATTTTTGTCTAAAATATTTATATTTGGAGCCAGGGAGTTAAATTTTGAAATAGTGGAACGTTCAATCTCCGAAGTGAGATCGGAGATAAAAAGTTCGCACTTCGAAAAATTTAATTCAAGTCCGATTGACTTGAATTCGGAAATAATCAATTGGAGGTCTGACAGTACCGAATTCACGTCACCGCCCAGGGTCCCATCGTCCAAATACCAAATATTGAATTTAGAATTTAGTTTTGAAATTATAGGGTGTATCGCAAGGCTAAATATGGCCGGCCCAAGAGGGTCACCCTGCTGACAACCTGTAGATGATTATTTTAAACAATAAGATGGCAAACAACCATGCGGCCTATGGACGATTGCTGATACCGCAAAATAATCTTTTCACACCCCTACAACCCTATACTCCTGGGAAACCCTCAGAAGAGAGTACTCACACTCCACAACTTGAGCATTCGGGAAAAGAGGTTCCTTTGAAACGGCCCAGTGACACGTTTGGTTTTTTAATATAGGGATGAATGCTCCGCTGATGGCGAGAATTGTGATGATGGAAAGTAATCGTAAGCAACACATCAAACAAATTATACGAGCATCCAATATCACGAAGCTATGTATGTACCAAGATTTTCATCTTACTTGCACTAGATTTCTTTCCTACACTGTTTACGGATAGGCTGGAAGTAATGTCGTGCTTTTCCTGCAGAACTTTAAGGCTCCTGCTCGCGTGGTTTCTAGCTTCAACCGCAACCATTGTTTCTTCATCGTCTGTTGATTCTACTTTCTTAGGATAAGTTTTCTCCAGCTTAATTTGTTCCTTGATATTTTTTGCGGGCTTATATACGGCTTGAGGACTATCTACTTTCTCTGGAATATCTTCAACTGCGAATGAAATTAGTTTCTCATCAGTTTTCTTTGGAGGCATTAGTTCGGGTATCTCATCATATTTATCCTCTTGCTTCTTTTCAGGTATTTCAATGATGAATTCACTCTTGTCGTCAGTTTCTTCAGGTTCAATCTGATGTTCTTCATCATACCTTTCAACGGATCTCACTTCGGTCAAATAATAATCTTCCAAGATCTTTTTATAATCATCGTTTATTGTGTAGTTCTTATAAATATAGAAATAGTTTTTCAGCTCTGGTTGGTTGTATTTGTAATCGTGTGTATTTTTAAGCCTATCCATTATAAAGCGGTAGGTTTTCCTAGTGAGACTCTGATCTTCAGGCAAATGAAGGGCTGTGACAAGCTGTTCTCTAGTTTCACCCATTGCACCTTCGGCTAAAATGGCCAAGATGGCGGAGTACCCGAGGGGTGAAAATGCTATGTTCCTTTCATCGTCAATGTAACCCTGGAACATAAGAAAAGTTTCTTATTAATGGTTCAATTAAAGTCGCTTGGAATCTTTTTTTAACTCTAAGATAACTAAGTTAACTCTAATTGTAAGATATTTATCTACAAACTAAACGATAATTGAAACCATAATATGAGTATGATTAAATTCACAAAGAAAGTTTAAAACAAATATTATTATCATAGCGATGCAAGGAAATTACATAATGTAACATTATGAAGCAGAAATTTTAGAGGCGAGATATAAAGAAGAAATTGGAATTGCACTATCTAAAATTCTTAAAATTGAGCGACTTACTTACGCTTAGATTGAATAGTGACTTAAGAACAGTGAAAGCACGTCTTATTTGCATTCTAGGGCACAATATACTGTGTTACTCAAAGACAGAGGTGCTAGAAAACAATACCTTGGAACGACGACACAATTTGGCTAGTTCAAAACTAAGCTAAGTATCCGACGAAGTGAAGGCTCCGACATCAGACCAGAAGTCGGTTAGAGCATATACATATTTTACCTGAAATAGAGCTGTAGATAGTTCAACTGTGGCATCTCCTATGAAGCTGGTATCTTTTGGTTGGCTGAACCGACCCGAGCGCAACCATCTTGCGCTGCTCAAGCCGACTGCAAGCAGCAGTACTGGAAACAAACGATTAATTATTTTTAAATGCACATATGACGGTTCCGGATCTTTCCATAGCGGCGCCTACAAGGCTCTTAATTCTAATTCTTGAAATTAAAGTTATAAGAACGTATTCATGAAGACTACAGATTCAAGCTTGAACTGTGTGTACTAACGAGTCTTTCTTGATCTTAAGTACAGTGATTTATTACATCACGAGTATTTCACTGACGGAAAACATTGTGACCTTGATTGTTAAAATGTATAGTTGCTTGGACTCATCATCTATCATTTTGGCACCTACATAAATATATCTGTGGCTGAAAGTTGGTGAGGCGTGAGCAATTCGAACTTACGATATCGAAAACAAAGAGAGAAAAGTTCCGACGAAATTAAAACGAGTATTCTCAAAGCTGCTTAAACGTTTACTTTTATTTATAACCAAATCTGCATAACATGTCCAAAGAGCAGAGAAAGTCGACAGAGGTCCCTTTCTCCAATATGATAAAATCCTGACCCAGTAACCTGTCCGCGAACCCGGTTACTTAAAAATATATCAACAGCAATCTAGTTGCAAACAAGATATCCTGTGTCAGTTTACATCGATTACCGTTGTATCGATAATACTGGTCTTGGTTGGGTACATCTCGATTGCAGATGTGGGTCGTCTCGTGTAGCGGTATCGATGCAAGTTCGCTTCGTAACTGTTAAATTGCGGGTTACTTTAACATTTGAAAGAGATTATTAAACGTTAAAACCAATGTTAATTTTGTTTACTTTAAGCAGACATTACAATACTGGCCGGCAGTGATTTCAGTCATTTGTGGTTCGCAAGTGATTTGAGACTACATGTATCAAGTTATTTTTATACGTCCTCCATATATCCCATTCATCTATATATCCCATTAATAATTAACCTTAAGTAAAATGTACCAACAAGTTATAAGTATGCCTCAGAAAATGGGACAATTGCTCAAGTAGGAGGTCGGGCACAATGAATCGAAGCAAATAAATTACAATCTAGGTTGACAAATTGTTCACTTTACTTTCGCATAAAAATCTGCTGTAGCGATGAAGAATGTAGAACATGTGGAATCAAACTATGTTTTTATATCTTTTATGTTATTAAAGTTTCTGAAAAATCCCTTTAATATTATTATCTTTTGTTTCATTGCATCATCATGAGGGTATACTCACAACACATTACAATTTGTAGGTTCTATTTTCTGACACATTATATAAAAATATAGCTCAACAAATACATCACTATAATTAGCTCGGCAACATCAACTAAATGAGGACTAATTACACTGTAATCGTTTAAAATTACATTGCAGATACCTCATTTGCTCATTTGCAGCCACGCGTGCGGTGAGTAGCGATCTATCTCTGATATATAAAAGAAAAATGTGCGGCGTGAATAAGATCTGATCCGTGATGAAAAGATCTACAAAGCAACTGGCGAGTACGAGGGTGTGCTTTTTAAGATGAAAGAATCATGTTACTTTGGTTAGCACATATAGAAAGGATGAGTCAAGAAAGATTGACGAAACAGATACAATGCGAAAATGTGTGGAAAAACCTGAGGAAGACCACGTTCCAACCATCTAGATCAAATCGATCGCACACTCGAGGAGCATCAGGAGAACTCGAAACCGGTTATCTCACCCGATGTAGAGACTGATAAATGTGGACTAAGCGATATATTAGGCGGTATAAAGATCTAGAGAGAACTGGCGCTCTAATCTCTCTGCCTACCCCGTTACTCGGCATGATGATATGTACATAATATATATACTACCTGCAACCTTTATACTACGTTACCTTTAAACTGCATAGTAGATATATATAATGTAGGTACCTAAGTTCAGTTATTTATCGAAGGAGGAAATATTTACATTGAAAAATATCGAAAAGCAGAACCTGTGTACGTTTCAGAAGAAATTCATAAAACTTTGTGTTTAGGCGTACTTTAGAAACGGTGATGAACTTGTTATTTTCACGTTTTTTTTTTCTCGGTTGTTATGCTGTCTTTTATTTTAAGCTCAGATAAAATCTTTAGAGGGAAATACAGTAAGGATAAAAGTTCAATGATATGTAATTATTTAAGGTACAGCAAGAACACTACGTATCCAGATAGATCGACACGCTTTGCAGTCGCACGCACGCGCTGCAAGCAACGGTTTCTACCGGTATGGCTATTACTCGCGTGAAGCATACATTGAGAAAAATCTAATTGGTTTTATTGAGATCATAAATCGTATGATATTTTTACGGTTAGTTTCTGATATAAACTTGACATAAAAGGTGACTTATGCGAGTGTATTTTGAAGACGCAGATAACCTTACAGGGCCAAACTCTATTAACGTTTATCAATTTTTTAACACAAAGCGACTTCTATCCTTCTACCCTTGCTTATTACTGACCCGCGGAAAACTGGTTAGTAGTTCCCACATTTACTAAGGCTTCTGACTGAACTATAACAATCGTCAGTTCTTAGTATTAAACTGGGACAAAGTAGAAATGAAACTAATTCATTTTAATCGTTGATTATCTTGAGACAATACTAGCATTTGGTCTACAACGACAGCAGTGTTTCGGTCCAGCCTTCAATATATCCAGTAATATGTACAAACGTACGGTGAATGCACTGCGCTGACCCTATCGCCACGCTATTGTACTCAATGTGATGTACCGATTGCAAATACATAACAGATACATAATGGACCAGAAGTTATTATTGTTTTTGATGAACCCAATTTTTATAAGATTTTTCATGATTTGATAACGGACTTAAATAGTCGATATAAGACGAATAGTCACTTAATAAGACACTAAGTGTGCCCGCGACTTCGTCCGCATGGAAAAGTGACATTAGGCAGCATTTTTTATTTCCATACAAACTTTTCATCCCCTATTTTTATTTTACCCCCTTAATAAGGGTAACATTTTTACAGACTTTGATTGTCATATAAACTTATATGTAATCATTTCAAGAACGGTCCCCAAAGCGAGAGATGTGTAGTACCTCCACACCCACTTTCTACCGGAGATATTTTTAGGTAATATGACAGACGGCTAGTCCACCGGTGATTCTCAAGCATTACTATACATACACCTTTGAAATACTTCTCAAATGTATGCAAGTTCCTTCTCGATGTGTCCTTCAACGTTAAGCTCGTAGTGTGGCTAATTATTGTACTTAAGTTTAGTTTAAGGTCAGGTCAAGAGTACCCTAAACCGAAGAGCATGTATGAAGAGAATAATGAAAGTGGACGAAGCGAAAGAAGTATGTAAGAATCGTAGCAAGTGGAAAGAAGTGGTCTCTGCCTACCCCTACGGGAAAGAGGCGTGATTATATGTATGTATGTATGTAAGTTTAGTTTAATAATTCAATTTGTTTCCAACAATTATATAAATAGTCCATAGTGTTCATATTTTTATGCTATCCGTATTCAATGAGAAATCTAGCGCATATCCAGTACCGACCGCGAAAGTATCCATTAAGCTTGCAGCTATATAACTTAAGCTAATGAAGCGCTATAAAATTCCCGCTTCTTTGTAACTATAATTGCCTTGTTGCCGTCAATTAATTGAATCCACATATTTGCAATGCAAATTTTCTATCCCTATTTGTAATATAAATATGCCTTTTTTATACCACATGGGTGGCAAAAATCTGGCGGTTCGCCTGATGGTAAGCGGTTACCACCGCCTATGGACGCTTGCAACACCAGGGGTATCGCTCCAACGCTACCGACCCTGCAAGAATCTTTTCACACCCTCCTTGAAAAACTCCATGCTGTACTGTCAAGGGAAAACCTCAACGGGGAGCTCATGCCACAGCCTGAGCGATCGCGGAAGGAAACTCGTTTGGAACCGCGCAGTACGTGACCTTTGTGCTTAGTGGTTCCAAGGTATGGGGATGAATTCCCCGTTGATGGCAAGAGGTGCGTTGGTAGAAGGTAGAAGTGGGAAGTTTTAACATGAATATTTCAATCTAAGTATTTTATTAAAGGTTTATACTAGGTAATATACGCCTATTATAAATTAAAATATAAATACACGCCTGGGCATTAGGTGCAGGAAATAGCTATATGATAAAATTATGAGATAATACCAATGTCAATTATAAATGAATATTATCCATCACAATGTTAGCGTGGTATTGCCTACCAAAGGAAAAAATATCTAATAACTTTAATTGCTTTGTATAAACATACGTGAGGTTATTATCCGAACAACAGATTTCAATGTTACCGTGAGTGCTGGCAAACTAACCACAATCTAACCATACCTATATACGAATACCTTTCACTATGAACTTTCGATTGGATATTTTGTCCCAAATTGTGCATCTTTTTTTTATTATAACGGTAACCAAACCAATAGGGCAATATAGAAATGAGCATATATTATAGAATCAAGGACACTTTCGCATACAAATTTTACCAGGAGAAATACATTAGAAAATTAATAGTAAAGTATAAGGGTAGATCTATATGGGTAGGCAGTAATCTTTAATAGGTAGGGTAGTTGTATAATTTGTATCAACTCATACGCAAATCGTAGGTACTTACTAGAACCAAATAATTCGATCTGCGGTTTAAAAAAGGGTTGGAAGTCGGATTACGATCTTTATTGGGACCGGTTTAGAAGACGGTCAAAATTTGCTAAAGTAACCGAACTTTCCAAATAACCAATATGAACCAATACAAACATTCCCTTGTAGAAATATCGTTCACATAAGAAAGGCTTGCCTTTTCTACACCGCGTAAAGTAGGCAGAATGCTAATAATCCGTCCACGCTACCAGCTACCGAATTGCTGGCTATACAATAAAGGTATGTTTATAACACGAACAGGCCACTTCATGATAATGTGATACTAGTCCTTACTTTTTTGACATTAAGCTTATATTCGAGTGTCATGAAAGCGGTAAATTGGCTGGCGACGCTGCGGCGCTGCACGTGAGCGCCACGGCTCCGTTGTCATAGTTACGAAAAACCTAAATATGTACATTGTTCATCTAGATGCTGGATTGTATAGGCACCATGGGTTTTTAGGGCCAAAAACAATTTTATTTTTCATCATCATGAGTTCAAGAACTGCGCTCTGTCGACATCATTTATGCAACTCTCTCCTTTTGCCTTAGACGTGGAAAATTTTCTCATATATTTATATTGTACACAGCACAATGTAACTTTAATCATAATTGTTATACATATTACACAGTTTATAATGCGCAAAAAGTATGTAAATATAATATTTCTTGACAAACACATCGAGCAGTTATGAGCTTGTTATACGCCTTTTAAATTACCTCATTCTCGTCGCAGCTTTAGTATTTAACATGGAATGTACCAACACATGATTTTCAACGAGTTATTTTTCGTATTTTTTTTTTAAAAGCCCTGACGGCATCCATTTTAAACACGCATTACCGTGTTAGGCCAGCACAATCAAAGTGGACGAAGCGAAAGAAGTATGTAAGGATCGTAGCAAGTGGAAAGAAGTGGTCTCTGCCTACCCCTACGGGAAAGAGGCGTGATTATATATGTCACAATCGTACCATGAGTATTTCTGGAAACCCTGATACTGTTACTGTTACTGGTGTATGATACTGATCATAGAAATATATTACTGTAAAGAGTCACTGCCATTTGAATTCAAACTTCTATTATTATAATGCCACTGCACGGGCTCCTTCAAATTTTATTGATAGATTTCCTATGCTCTACTTACCTCCTATATAAATATTAATACGAATTTAACACAGCTCCAAGGTTATTTATATGTTCCGTCTCTCTGACTACTCTAATACAAGAAACAACTTATAGACATGCTCCTGTCCTCTTTATACGGTCCTGTTTTGTATATATCACTAATATAGTAAACAAGCAAGCGGGCCACCTGATAATAAGCAGTTACCGTCAGCTTTGGACATTTTGCAACACCGAGGATATCGCCCCCACGCTTCCGAACCTTCCTTACTCTGCTTGAAGAACCCCGGATGTAAGGCGGTGGTATTGCTAAGAGACGAGGTGCTTTCAATCTAAGATAGTTAAAACGCCCCAAGGAGTAATATAGCATAGACTGTTAATTTAACAGGATGCACATGCAACGTGACTGTAGTCTGATGAATCTGATAAGCATGCATGATAAACATGTTTCCAGTGAAAGAAATGCAATAAGTATGACAGTCACGTCGGATGATATTCAAAAGCTTAATATATTCATATTCCTGCCGCACGGATGGCAATGCATTTCCTTGCGAGAATTCACAAATAGAGATATTATTGTGTAGAAGAGGTTGTCAGAAATGTAAAAACATCTCGTCGCTAGAAATTTGTTCGCACGCACACGTAATACATAGCGAATATGTTGATGGGTCTCAGAAATACATCACAATATGTTTTTGATAGAGGTATCTTCTCCCTACTCAAACTAAACTCATACACACGTGCGCAAACAATTAAGAAAATTTGAAAAATCGAAATTTATAATATTTGTTTTATTTTTACTTTTAAATTACGGGAACAAAAAAAGACATCTCTCCTCCTATAGTACAACAGCACCCTAAGAACTCGAGTAACTATCGTGTAATGGGCTTTTTAATGAAAATCATCGCACTTTGCTAGCCGTGTAATTGAAATGCTGAACTTATAAAGACGAACATAATTATTACTAGGAATCCTTCAATCTTGTCGGTGAGCTCATACACGTTAGATATTACGCAAATAAACCTTGATTCGAGCGATGACAAAGCTATGATAATAACTGTGCTTTCAATAATATTATATTAATAAAATACTAGGGGGTGATTGTAAAGATTAAGACAAGCATGTTACGTTGGTTTGGACATAAAGAAAGAATGAGTGAAAAAGATTGACGAAACAAATATACAAAGCAAAAGTGTATGCAAGAAGAGGTAGAGGAAGACCACGTTCCAACTACCTAAAATCGATCGGACGCTCAAGGACGGGAACGTCAAGAGTACTCGAAACCGACGAGCATGTATGAAGAGATTGATGAATGTGGACAAAGCGAACGTGGCCTTCCTCTGCCTCTTCTTGCACACACTTTTGATGTGTGCAAGAAGATGATGATAAAATACTATTTTAAGAATTGGTTTCAATTTTAATTCCAGTGGGACAATTTGTGAATGGGACACTACCATCATATACTAGATGCTTAAATTCAGAGTTCTTCCGTTCAAACGTTGACTATCCCATCCCTTCACTACCTACTATACTATATACTTTAAAAATAAGCTTACAGTAAACTACCACCATATCAATTTTCTACAAAATCTGCTTAACTCCTTCGAAGTAAGTCGTAACAGAGAAACAGAAATATTGGTATGTGTAGTATCTATCGAAATGTATAAGTATTTTGCGAGTATTCTTGATCTTTACTCAGTTTGCAACTCTTTTTCTTTAATGTAAAAGAAAAATACTACGAACCATGAGCATTACCTAATATGAACATAGGATTAAGTTTGTTGGAGTACCTACGCAGGGGAACTTAGCTTTAACTTGGTGTGATGTTAACGACATCTGCAAGGAATAACATTGTAACAAATTTTAGGATAACATGAGTTACAATCATATTCTTGCTATACGGTTCATAGTAGACTGAAATAAAAGAACTTACCCAATAAATATTGGCGCATGTCGCCGAAACAGCAATACTCGTCTTAATAACTGTAAATTAAAAAAAATATATAAACGAAAACTATTTGAAGATACATATACACATTAGTAATATTATGTAGTGGATTTACAGCCAAGTGTCACAAATTTGGAGGCTCTTTCTTCGTTCGTGTCACATTGTCAAACGAACATATTAAATTATGTTTTAACATACTGAGAAAAGAAGTGGACGTGGTGTGTGGAATTCGAGCTAAAGAACAACGATACACACACAAGGTTCTAGGGAAGGCGTGAGTAAGGGTATTTGTTATTAAAGTGTTGGAATATTATCGCCACATAGCTCGGTAGCCGGTATTAGGTTTACCACCTTTGGGGTTAAAAATTTATTTTTTTAAGAGATACGAAACTCATAAAATATTGACACAATGATGTTATATCACCTTGACCTTCCCTTCAGTTAAATAAGTCGTGAGGTACAAATATTCAACAGTTAATTATTTAAATTAGATATCAAATATCCATCACGTCTATTCTCACTAAACATGTTGTTTTATTGTCATTGGTAGCATTTTTGATATGAAACTGCGAACGCGGCCAATCAACGCAATTTATTGGCTATGTCGCGCGTTTGGTATTCATGTATGGGAGTGTATCTACGTACCAGAGACAATTATGTTTACTGTCCAATTAGAATAATGTATAATATTTTAATCTACTAATTAATTTTGTGTAAACACTGAAGGGAACCTCTACCCCCCGGTCAAACTTACGTATTACGTACCTTTATGTACAGGTATAAACCTAATGATTGTCACAAGTTTTACAGCAACGTACCGAATAAGGTGAGCTTAACTAGTCCTTAAAATAAGGTAAGCTCTATTTTATACAATTCGTACAAAGTTCCAAGGATCTTTATACAGTGCCCTATTTACCTATTTATAACAAGGAAATAAATTATTTTTAATAAAGTTTTTTTGTCACAATACCAAATGCACTGGATAATCAGTATATTTTTTTAGGTATTGGAATCCGTTAAATTGTACAGAAATAATGAAGAAATAAAGAAATAATGCTACAAAATAATACATCTTCGAAACGACAATGGTCTAAAGCGACATTAAGTACTTACCAAGAATTATTTTTCCGCTTGCAACTCTAACACCACGAACTATTCTATGGACACTCGGGCAAATTGTTTTGGAATTTGGAATACGAAATGCGCAGTAGGAGTCGTGCGCCTGCGCCGAGCTCCGTGCAGAGTGACATGCGCGGAAGCCGGCGTTTGCGCTTATATCTAGACATTTAACAGTTATGTTAGACAAAGGTATGGCTGGCTATAATACATCCAGAGTGGACTCGTATGGTACATTATGGTATTTGACTCTTATTTTTATTATAGGAATTATAACATGTTTTATTGCATTTCTACGATTACGAGTACGATTTAAAAACAATTGAAAGACCTCTTATGCTTTCTTGCCTTTTGCTTGCGTAAATTTGATATCTGGTAGGACTTTTTTATATTCTGATTGGTATAAAAAGAAGCTTATAACTGATGTAATAGAAATCCAATATATATTTTTCATACATTGAATTATTTCTAATCTCCGAGTGACTAGTAAATATTGTCACTAAAAAAAGCATATTGCGTGCAAAAATGTATGATGAAGAACTCAGATTTGATCTGGGCTAACTATAAGCTTCTTAAATCAATGCTTGTCGATATCATCCACACGGAATCAACGAATGCAATATAAAATAAAAATATCAAGATTCACATAATCACGTGAAAGGTTTATAAAACGTAAAATAGTAGTTTATCAAGCAATTACAGCAAGATGCCAGGTGGACACTACTTGTAAGGAAATTATCTCGAAACATCTAGAAAGATAGTATAAGTCCGGTACAACATAGAGTACATTTTAGTAGTCCATATATGAATGAATTCATGTAGCTTCTATCTACTCGAAATAAGGAAGAGCCTCTTCTCGTCTTTGTGGGAATATTTTCAACTACCATAGGGGAGTTTGAAGAACCAGACTGTGAGCTTTCTTTTTCCGTTTTACATTTGAACATTATTTGTATATTTTATTTTCTTCATTTCACGCGATTTCTACCTAAGGTAGCACCTAGCAACCTAGGGAAGGACTAGTAAAAGTAACGATATGAGTCCTGCAGGTTAAAGCAATAAAAGACTATCAATGTAAAAATATTGTTTTCAAATCCTTTTAATAGTGTAAGGCTTGTAAGGCGTTCAAACAAACACTTGCAGCTTTAAAGAATTTAAGAGAAGAGAAGAGAATTTAACTTTAGAGAAAAAGAACGAATCAATGCTTATAATATTTGTTGTTACAATTTGGAGTAAGGACTGGTGTATTTTCATACAGAGCAGTTTCCTGCTCCCAGATCCGCTTCAAAAGACAAAACATTATCAATGAGTCCATGCTTGGTTGAAGTTACTCTGTCTGCCTATTCTGTGAGGAACTTGGCGTGACGATATGCATATATAATTTGGAAATAAAATATATTTGTTGAACTATGACATGTACACGGAAGAGATTTTGTACTTCCCTGTGTTCTACCACGTGTATAACGGAGACTATCCTGAAGAATTATTCGATATGAAGCTCACGACTCTATTGACAAGGAATAGAGCAAACAGGTCTCGTACTGCGCAGTTGCAGAGGACGCCCAAGCTGCGTAAGAACTTCCAGTTGAATTTTCCCAGAGTATACAGCATGGAGTTCTTCAAGAAGAGTGTGAGAAGATTCGTTCACGAAAACGCGCGAGGTATTTCCTTGATGTTGTAGCCGGCTACCATCAGGCAGACCGCATTTCTTTACCACCTTGTAGTAAAATTAAGAATAAGAAATATTACTAAATGTAGCACGTTACTATAATGCAGTGCTGCTAATGAACAAATCGAATCTAAGTATGATTTTTACTTACATTTTAGTTTCATGTATTGATTCTATGTTAACCCTTATTAAAATATCAAGGAGGTTATTTCACTAAATTTACATGTTCCGAGCTGGCCTCGAAATGACCGAAAAAGATTGCTTTCAACCTAAAGTTCTTCTTTTTGTTTGTGCTCGTAACTTCTTATTTAAATTCGATAGTAATGCTAATGAGCTTTGTGCGTTTTTACTTAATCAAAAAGAAATCCTTGAAGGTATACATTCAGCCTTGAATCTATTTTCACTTGTCTTCAGGTCAGGTCACTTGTCTTCACAGGTTTCGTTACGATGTTTGCATTGACCGTTAAGGCCATTGCGTGACCAATCACTGTTCAGAATAAGCCATTGGTGTAGACCGGCTCGGCTTGAACTTGCAACCTTGACTTTGCACCTGACAGCTTAAACTATTCGACCACCACGGATTTTGTTAAATATACGTCCCTGCACCCCTTTGAGCGATTTAGCGATCACATCTGTGGTATCTTCAGGTAGATTCGAGAATGGTTTAGATTCACACAATTTGCGCTGCGATCGGGTCTCAGGAAATTTATTTTTTTCACCCGACGAAGCTGGGCGGGTCAACTAGTAAATACATGTATATATATATTGATGCCCACCTGCACATAGCATCTTCGAAAAATGCGTAACGATTTCAGATCGAATCCGCAAGAAAAGATTCGCGTGATAAAAACTGGCGTAATCGAGGGTGTGATTGTGAAGATTAAGAAAGGCATGTTACTTTGGTTTGGACATATATAAAGGATGAGTCAAGAAAGATTGATGAAACAATTGTATGCATGCATATATATAAAATATGTATATAAAAATACTGGTTTTACATAACAAGAAAACTAATGATGTTCTCATAATTGGTGGTGTCTCTGGTCTGTCTCAGAGTCTCCGGTCCAGTGTCTCCGGTCAGTCTGGTGCATATATACCTGGTGTATATATGCACCAGACTAACGACGCTCCAATTTTCTACTTTTTCAACTCATTTGCATTTCTCTGACATCGATCAAAGGCGCCATTTAGAAAATATGTATAAAATTATCAATACGTACAGGAAATGCCCCGACCGCGTTATTAATTTATGTTTCCTGTTTTCTCTTAGAAATTGCACAGCGATATCAATAATAATAAGGACATATCATATACCTAATGTCAGCTGCAGCAGGCAAAACTTGGATAGACATGACAGAAAAACATACGTTTTAGATCCACATCGAGGATGTAACGAAAGAAGTCTAGAAAGAACTAGCGCTCTGCTATCTCTGCCTACCCCGTAGGCGGCGTGATTATTGTATGTATTTGTAGGTATTTATGAACCGTGGTGTAATTACCGCCCGCCGTCCGCGATCCGTTATTATGAGTATTAAAAAAAATAGTTTAACGAAAATCGTGAGATAACCCGCATACATTCAGAAAAAAATACATTCAACGACATTTCGTTTAGTCGTTCTTGAACAACCGCGACTCACCGCTCACCCACTCACTCACTCACTCACTCACATGTGATCAGGTATCACGTTGGTACCTGATCATATCTACGGCAGAAAGAGAGCGCTGTTACTCTTATGCCTATACCTTCGGGGACTCCAGAGGGAGGGCGTGAAGAATAATACTACACCCAGACATGCAACATAGAAAAGCAGTACAAATGGTTAATAAAGACAGGGTTCGATCCCGGACCATTAACACAGAGACCAGGGCCACAATCAACGTGTCAGACTGCCTGACTGTTACTACCTATTATTTACAGCGCTCCAAGCTGTAAGTAATTGCAACTATGTTCTCCATGACGTATAGTTGATTGCACTATCGTTTGCTTTGCATGCTTTTATGTAGAATTTTTTTCAGGGTATTAGATTTTCTCTTCTTGTATCCCTGGTATGTATGTATAACCTTTTATCTTTGTCTGTACTCTAGACATAATGTTGCAATTTATTAATGTCGGTCAGCGAGTTGATTTCTTGGAGAACCGTATAAAAATGTTTTCTACCCCTCATCTTACTTCACCCTTTATTAAGGAACCGTATTTTTTTCTTTGTGAATATGATATAAGAACGTATCCTATGTCCTCTATTGATCTTTGATGCAAAATTTCAAGATAAGCAGTTGAATGCGACCTGTTAAAAGAATTTCCGCAAATTCTCAATGTACAAAGTTTGAAATAAAACAACGAAGTGATATATATTTTTAAAATTTAATGCATTTGTATCTACGTAATACAATATTTATATCACATTTCACTATTAATAGAATTAATTTGCACTGGTTTCACTTGGTGTCAACCTAGTTTTGCCTGAAACAAACAAATAGTTGGATATAGATGAAGCAAAACAAGTATGTAAGGATCGAAGCAAGTGGAAAGAAGTGGTCTCTGCCTACCCCCACGGGAAAGAGGCGTGATTGTATGTATGTAGTTTCCATCATAGTACCTTATTTCCAAGGTGTGGCGAGACACAAATTATGCTTTTGTGCTGGAAAACGTTTATTTTTCTAACTTACATTACAACTTTTGTCCAACTCTTTTCCAACTGACAGTTTTTCCCTTTTCTGTCCAACTTACAGTAAAACCTTAAAAGTACTTCGATGTGTCGCCAACACTCTACTAATACCGATGTATACATTGTGTTTTATAACGAGTGTATGAAAAAGTAACTTTTGTTAAAAACTTGCTGTAAATTATGTAAAGAGTACTCAAAACTTTCGAGCATGAATCCTCTTTCTGATGTATATGGATGAAGCGAAAAGCTTGTAAGTCTAGGGGAACTAGGTACGTATTCTTGATAATTATGTATTCTTCTGTGAATTTTGTACTCACCAATCCACCTGTCCGCATTTCTTGTTGGTCTCGTTTAATCTCGGGTTTTACGTCGACCGGCGGCACTGTGATACAAACCAGATCCTTTTTATTTGTTTACTCTGATAAACCTATCTAATGACTTTACAAAGTGTCAACTATAAATGCCTCTAGACAAATGTTCAAAATTTAAAAACATTGCCAAACTGTTGTGTTATGAAATTGCAGCTTAATTGATAACGTTAGTACTTTATGCATTAACTTTTACCTAACCTCACATAAAAAAGAATAGAATAATCGGATACACAAAGCTTACACTCTAATACATACATATATAAATAAAACTATCTGTGGCTCACGGGTTCACCCGCGTAAAGTTAATAATCAATCCCTGTACCAAATTCCGTCAAAATCGGTTCAATCTTTTTGTCTGGAAGAGGAAGAAACATCATTTAACGGCTTAGATTAGTCTTACCATTGACTTTTGGAGGCTGAACAAAAGCCGTTGGCTCTTCGATCTTTCCTTCGAATAGGACCATTCCTAACTTGTTATCCCTTATGAAGAACACGAATGGCTTATCAATCTTGATCTGCACGCCATTTCCAATGAGTGGCACCACCATGGCTGCGGTAGCGGCGGCGGCGACTGTCCCTACTTCATCTACCGTCATATGCACCTTGTGGAAGATGCTATTGACCTGAGGCGATGTACCTTCGAAGATACCGGTGAGGTTTGCTGAAGAGGAGAAGAGAGAGACGATTCGCATCTATATGAGAAAAAAATTGCTTGTGATTACCTGACGGATGGTTACTAATAAAGTTTATTTAAACCGTTAGTAATGAAGTAATTAATTAGTTCTTTAATTAAGTAACTGCCTAAAGACGCTCATGATACCAGCCCCTTTAGACAAAAGTCCTCTCTGTTCACGCTCACGCTATCCATTGTATGGCAATGACACCGGAAATCTTTTTCCGCAACTAATGTAATTGACAGACAAATATAGATATTGGATTTCGTGAACGCTAATAAAAAGTAATTTTGTCTAGAGGCTCAGAAGTGTCTCGCGCGTTGATGGTAATTAATTATATCAGTTCGACAAACAACACTTACACTTTGAAGAGTTCTAACTAAATCTTCCTCGTAGTCCACAGTAAATCTAGGCATGGACAATGCCACGTCTGTGGGCTGCATCAGTTTGGAGATTTGTGGCATACTCATATAAGGAAGGTCTCTGACCAAGCCGACCGATCCATCGTAGTCTAGAGGTACGAGAAGTATCATCGAATAGGATCCACCCTGGAAACATATAATAATATCTTAAGCGATTCCTTTAAACTGACCTCGTTCTTAAAAAAGCAAAAATTGTGGGAGATTTATCAGACATTTATAAGAATTTAAGGTCATAGTTATAAATAATGGGATTTATTCACTGACAAGAGTAAATATAATTATGACGATAAAAAAACTAAATGCCTCTAATTTGAGCCGCGGTGCCAATGGAAATTTGTAAGTTACCTTAACCCAAGAACAACGTGGGTCAAAATCCACGTTCATAGCTTGTGTTCACAGCTTGTGCCTATACCATAAAGTGTATTGTCCCCATTAGTGCGAAAGAGACAAAGTCAAAGACGTCAATACATCTGTCCCATAAACATTCCCGAACTATGGTTACAGCAGAATCATCATGATAACGCCCGTAGACTTGCCATAATTTTTAAATGGATCTGATAAACAACTTTTCCACGATTTAATTGCGTACGTATGTACAAGCAGCCTTGGACTGACGACTGAACATAAAAAACATACGCTGGTGACATTTAAACGTGGATTTTCCCGAATAGAGTCCGACACTCGCATGACACATTCGGTAGTGTTCTATTCCTACCCGCCAATAACAAGTTCAACAATTTTATTACATCATAGACAGCTGCACTGCAACATCAAAAAGACACAGTTGTAAAACTACTAATCCGAGAGACGAGATACAAGGCATTGCAAGCACTATATAAAAGCAGTTTTTATTTTTATATTATTTATTTTAATAGCCGTGGTGGCCGAGTGGTTCGAGCAGTTGCCTGCGACGTAAAGGTCGCAAGTTCGAATCCCGACTGTACCAATGAGTTTTTCTGAACTTAAGTACAGTGATAAGTCACACCACGAGCTTTACGGTGAAGGAAAACATCGAGAGGAAACCTGCATACGTCTGAGAAGAAATTCTAAGGCGTATGTATAGTCGTGCTTGAGTAACGGCGATGGACTCGCCATCTGTCACGTTGGCACCTAATATACCTCTGGCGGAAAGTGGGTGTGTGGGTGCTGCCTATACACCTCTGCCTACCCCTTCGGGGACCCTTGTGGGAAGGCGTGAGGATATATTATATATATATTATTATTATTATTATTTTATTTGACCTAAATTGATAACAGGCCGGTAACCTATCAAGGAGACCAGTAGCATCCATACAAAATTCTTATTCTCTGGGCGAAATGTGTTCCAGCGCGCTTATCACGTCACGCCTTGTTTAGGAGTAAGCAGGCTCTTTACACATGTTGAGTTACAGGCTTCTGTACCGCAAGGTTCTAGTTCTAGGTTTAACCGTCACTTCTCAAATATGTAGTCTAGCCTAACCTAAAATCAAGCTCGATGATGCATTCTCGAGGCATTCCTGCTGAGCAGCCGCCACTAATCCATTAGGATGACAGCGTCACCTTATTCATAGATAAGACTTCCACACGTCATTGAAATAATCAAACGTATGCAGGTTTCCTCAAGGTGTTTTAGTTCGCCGAAAAGCAATAGCCGGCTTAAAAACCGCACTGACCGTTGAGCCTCAGACCAGTCCGAAGGATCGTTCAGCTGGATTGTTGTGGAATTAAACCCCTTACCTCATAGGGAAGTTCCAAAGCATGAGCTCGTAGGTTGTCTACATAAGCATAGTTCAGTTCAGCCTGCAACTCCATCATGGCAGCAGGCTTGCAAATTCCCTTAGTATGAAAACAAACTTCTCTTGTCAAATTTGGATTAAAGCCATACTTCCAAACACCTTTGAAGTAGAGGGCGTTTGTGATCAATATCTGGACGGAGGGTTGAATTTGAACTGAAAAAATATTTATAATATTATCATCTTATACTTAAGAGCTGGGCTTTTGGAATTTGATCCCAACGTATGCTAATATATTAAGGATACATTTTCTTCAACATAAAGATCGTGGAAATTACTGAACATTGGTTCAAAAAATATTCATCATCATATCAGGTATGACCATTCCGCCAATGTTCCAACCTGCAATATTAAGTTTTGGTTTCATTTGTTCAATTTAATATTGGTGTTAATACTCACATGGTTCTATGATAAATGGAATATGTCCTTTAGTTTTCCTATTCACCCAAGTGTTGATAGAGTCCGAAGAATTTTTAGAATTGTTAAAATCTAATTTGAATAAATCAGACATGTACAAAGTGTGCAACATATTTTCGTAATCTTTATGCAATGTCAGATTCTTCGACACGAACACAGCATTCGCATTTTCGAGAACAGCACCAGTCGTGTTTGTCTGAAAGTCATAGAATTTAGTCTCAGTCCTGGCGTTGGCCTAACAACAAAAACATATACATCCTTATTGTAATCCTAAAATACGCTCAGTGTTTTCCTTAAGGCACCTCCAACGATAGTTTCGGATATCTCACGACCTAAATAATAATATACATAAACATAAATCATCAAACAATATCATCACGCCGAGTCCCTAACGGATTAGGCAGAGATAGTAGAGTGCATATATAATTAGTATAATACATCCCTCGAGGGATAGGCACTAGCTACAGCTATCTCCAAACTTACTCATCAGTCTCTTCATTAATGTTAGTCGGTCTCAAGTACTATTTACGTTCTTAATCTTGATTGTTCGATGAATTTGATCAAGATAGTACCTACTCTGTTTCTGACATGTTACACACCTTCCAATGACAGCTTCATCGTCACTTACACCAGATTTTTATGAATCTATTTTTGCGGATTAGATTTCAGCTTCTTTATACGCTCTGCATAAGCCTCTCCTTTTGTGCTAGCTGCAGCGATTCTGTGCAACTCTTATCAGGTCTTCCCAGGTTAATCACGTCGTTCTGGCCACATACGTACTTCGATAACGATATTGATATATAAATCCGTTATTAACTTTATTCTTATTGCTTAGGGCGATGTCCTTCGCTATCGTTACATGAAAATACATATTTATTTGTTTGTTTGCAACCTTCTCCAGTCAGTCCAGCCAGTCTTATTACTAAAGGCACTAAAGGTACAATTCCGTCATTCTTACGCACCTGATACTGCTAACAAGCGTGTATTTATTACCAAAAAATTACAATTGGTACCCGGGATCTACAGGGATCTACATCTCAGAACCGAGTTGATGATCAGATCATGTTCAACTGAATCCCCATAAGATGTCCTAACTTCGCAGATCAATCGTTAGGCGGTCTGATCACACTGATCACGTACACCCAGATAAGAGATCATCACCGTAGGTTGATCAACTGTATCTCAACAAACTGTAGCAATCGTGGATCGAGCCTCACAACCACTGAAAATCTTAACAAAACCAAATTCTCATATTTATACAACCATACATGCAATTTTGAATCTTAAATACCTGCAATGCACGCAAATACAAATTAAGTTGTTCTCTGTACTCCTGCTTCTCTGGTGAAAGCCTCAAAGCACTACGTATTTCTGCCTCTGTAGGTCCTCTTGCGCCTTCCAACAGGATTGATAGTGTTGACTTGACACTAGCTGGCGATACCATCACGTTGCCTGGTCTATTCTCAGCGGCGTAATGGAGGAAGTCGGTATCGAAGAAGTTGAGACGAGACACCTCTGATGATGACTGATGACTTGTCAAGATAATAGCTGTAAATTGAGAAAAGCACATCATATTATTTCTCCAGCAGGTAAGTAAATTTGGATGAGACGATAAATAAGATGACACATATTTTATTTTCATAAATTTACATACATAAATCATCACACCGAGTCCGTAACGGTGTGGGCAGAAATAATAGAGCGCCGGTTCTGTCTAGACTTGATTCGTTATATGAAAATATTTCTTTACTCTTTTGCATCCATCTCTGAGAGACTTATTTATTAATTTAATACAATTCCAATATTATAAAGCTGCTGACAGGCGTGTATTTATCACCAAAAACAGTCAATTACTTACCGGGATCGACAGGGGCTCATTATCAAATTTATGATCATAAATTTAACATACGACATAGGTGAAGTGAATGAAGTCTGTAAGTCTAGAGAGAACTGTCACTGTACTCTCTGCCTACCCCATGAGGGATACGGCGTTATGATATGTAAGTATATAATAAATAATAGAAGATTATTTTTGCGATTGCACCAGTAAGGACGGCCGGTGGAACTGTTCTTGTAATATTTTATATAGGTATACATACTTATATAATTCTTCTGTGCGTGAGTTTGTGAAGGAAACTCCTCCTAAACGGCAGGACCGATTTTGATGTACTTTTTGTGTGAGTTCAAATGGATGAATGGTTTAGATTTATTATTGAACTCATGATGTCTCAAACTAAGCAATACTAAACAATATTTTTACTATACGAACCAGACGACGATATTTATATATTATTATTTATTTAAATTCTTGGGACATCCAAGACTTAGGTAAATTTGAGTTCATGTATGCCTCCAGCGCGATTCGAACCCGTCAAGCTTTGTAAACGGAGCTCTGACCATTTCACCAACCATCGTCGTAACAAACTATGGCTGTCTCGCTGCCAACGCTGAATGCATAGACTATGAGCGGCAAACGTGATAATTGCGATTTATGATTATGTTAATTGAGCATTATAATAAAGTAAAGGCTTTATGCGCGAAATAAATTAACAAAATATATCCTTAAGTAACCAGTTTTAAATGCAATGTTCACAATATGAGTTAACTATACAAATTGGCGAATCAAAGGTGATTCGAAAATTGAGGAAAATTAAGATGAACAAATTTGTAACTGGTTTGCCTGTCTTGATTGGTAACTTAAGGTCGTTTATGAATGTAGAATAACGATATTAATGTTTTGACTGCGGCAGTAATCTCTTCATGTTGATGCAAATCACAAACAAGGACTTTGTGTCTCCTAATAAATAATGGCTACATGCGATATCATATATGTATTTTTTATTATACAACTACGTCAATAATACATTCAACTAACTACACCTCTAAGCAATAATTTTAAATGTGTTAATTCCGACTTTTATTTACAAAAAAATAATCGAACTTACCCAACACCGTAATGAGACGCATTTTAAATTTGTGTTGTATCTTAGTACTGTACAAAAAATATATTTAAACTATTTGTATAATAAATAACAATCCCACTAAGAACATAACACTACTAGTAAAGATGTCTAATGTATTACAAAAAATGACAACCGCCGAGATAAACAATCCCTGGCGGAATGAGTGAGTGAACGGAATTACCGAATAATAATTAACATACTGGTTGGTGACGTGTCGCAAGAAATAGTCGTGAGGAACGATACAGGTATTGTATGTTACTCGATTACATTAAAACCTGTAGTAGTGGTCAAGTGATTGGAGTCACCTGCCACACAGAGATTGCACCTTCAATACTTAATCACACCGCGAGTTTTACGGTGAAGGAAAACATCGAGAGGGAACCTAGGTAGGAAACATCAGTATGTTTGAGAAGAATAAATAAATAATAAATACCTGGGACAATTCCACACAAATTGACCTAGTCCCAAATTAAGCAAAGCTTGTGTTATGGTAACTAGACAACGATATATTTACTTATATAGATAGATATATACTTAAATACATAGGACATCCAAGACTAAGGTACAAATATTCGTGTTCATCACACAAATATCTGCCCTCAGCGGGATTCGAACCCGCGACCTCAATTTTCGCAGTCAGGAGCTAGACCTAGACCAGACGGTCATCAGAAATTCAGATACTGTAAGTTGTGCTCGAGAAACGGCGACGAACTCGCCATCTGTCGCAACTAAAATATATCTCTGGAGAAATGTGGGTGTTAAGAAGCATACGTATGATTTGGGTACCCTAATTGGAAGCGTAAAGATATACATATAAACTTGATCAGATTGGCTTTTCGAATATCTCGGTGAGAGCATCGGGTTTCTTGACGTTTAGGTATCTAGCCATGTTCAGTTCCGTAGTCGAGCATCCCAAGCGTCACCCAGAGCCATTATTTCTGATGATTCCTGGTGTGAATTACCGCACACATTAGAACCTATTTCTTATGAGCAGTTTTCAGACGATTCACAGTAGGTAGATGTTCGGGACTTAGGATGAAATCCCCGTTGATGTTTTCTATGGGAGTTATTTCAATCTCATTATGTATAGTGTAGTGGAATAATCTAGATTTCATGTCACATTTTGAAATAATACTTAAAAGCTATGAGTACATTCATATATATATATATAAATCTTCGGAAGACACATTAACAAGGTAATTTTACATCACCAATAATTCTGATTATACGTAAGTCGGTTAGTTAGGTGGTAGTGGGCCCAATCTTCTTGCCAGTTCGAGGGTTCGAACCCCGGCAAAAAGCCTTGTACTTTTTTTCTTTGTTTCTTGTATGTAGATCGCCACTCCCAAATCAATCGTCGTACCAAATGCTAAGCTTGGGTATATCTAAAGTCTGTCTAGTTTATGATCAGTTCGCTTTGTGCCTGATCATATCATATCATCACGCCGAGTCCCTAACGGAGTAGGCAGAGAGTACAGGCCGCCAGTTCTCTCTAGACTTACATAACTCTTTAGCTTCAGTCCACATTCATCAGTCTCTTCATGCCCGTCGGTTTCGAGTACTCTTGACGTTCCCGTCCTTGAGCGTCCGATCGATTTGTGCCTGATACTCCGAAATATTCTACAGATATAGGTACTTTTAAAAAATTCTACAGGTAAATAATATTTTATTTTATTTTACTGGTAAACCATTAGTTTTATTTATTTTCAGGTAAATATAATCCTAAGTAGATATAGATCTTCATGTATTTGACAGATTTGCTACTTTGTCCACAATTCGTTTCGTATATCATATCTTTGTATCAGACTGATTAGCCGACAAAATACAAAAGAAATAAAAAACAATCATCTATAATGTAGGATCTGATACTCTCCCCACTAGCAATAATTGCCTAGTAGCTTCGTCTTGAACAAAGAACAGAAAGGGTTTATTAACTACGATGACTTCTTGTATGTCTTCTTCGGTTTCTGGAGCGTTAGCTGAAAAACAAACGGAACGATTATATAAAGACATAAATGCGATGGATATAAGCTTGCCGATAAATGTAAAAAACTTATTAATTTCTAAATTTACTTCGAACCCCAAAACTAAAATTTGCCAGGCCCGTGGGTCCTTAACATAATGTTCGGCAAATACTAACTTGTGTAATGGTTCATTATACGTATAATGAACCATTACACAAGTCAGTATTTGCCGACACGTGTCGTTGTGTGCCTACTTATTTGGTATCCAGAGAAGGCGACAATTATAGGTCCTTAACAAATTTCGTCAGAAATAAAGCACTAAAAGAGTACAATTACGTGTATTTTATGCAGTAGCTAGTCCTTGCAAAGTTCCTCGCAAAATAAAGATCGTTTCAATTACTTAATCGATTCTTCCCCTTGCAATTAAATTTTTACAAATGTAGCCTTAATTTTCTTTCTTACAGGTTAACATATTTTTATATTTATTTATATATGCAATTACAAATGCAAAAGTAAATATAGGACTTATTGTAATACATGCGCCAATTATGTATATACCCGACATTATCAGTAAAAAACAACATATCTCTTGTTAATATCGACAAACAGACAGACAATCATTTATGGTATTAGTACAGAAATAGATTATGCTTACTACTTACTTGTACACAACACGTTGCCAAACTCATTAACTTCGATCCCTGTTCTTTGCAAAACCTTAGATAATCTCAACCTCTGACTGGATTGTGGCGTAGCGATGCCAGGGATAGATGCTGTTTCTGTGAAAACTTCCCTCAAACCGAGCTAATAATAAAATAAAATAGTATTTTATTTTCAACCATTTCATTTGTTTGTTTATAGCCAGGGGCCGTAACACGACGAGGGTGATAAAGTTACAGATTTCTAAACGTCATGAATTCATGAAAGAAAACGTCATATTGACCTAATCTTTAACTAAGCAGAGTTTTAGTACGGGAACAAGACAACGATATAATTATGTACTTATTAAGATCTAATCCAAGACTAAGGTATAGGGTAAGATATAAGATTTTAACGCATAAATATCCGTTTCCAGTGGGAATCAAACCCGCATCCGTTTCAAATGGCATGCCGCTTTAAGCTCTGAACACAAGACCTGTTTCTATGAATGTCCGAAACTATAGTAGTAAATCAATCACTTTAAAAATATTTTTTATGCACTAAATTACCTCTTTCAAAATACCGTCCAATTGAGAAGTGATGCCAAGGTTGAATTTGGGCAAAGAAACATCAACAGTTTGTTCTTGGAGATAATTCATTCCTTGACGTAGCTCGTTCAGGTAGTTGAAGACATGAGGGAGTCCCCCAACAGCATTGGGTGCCACTATATACATGGCGAATTCATTACCCTAGAATATGAAACAAATTTGGAAAAATTCCTAAACCAAATTGTCGTTAGTTCGACATAATATGCGATACACAATAATAGTTATATTCCAAAATAATATATTCTCACACCTCCCGACAAGGCGTAGGCAGAGGTTTATAGGTAGTACTCACACACCCACTGTCCGCCAGAGATATATTTTAGGTGCCAACGTAACAGATGGCAAGTCCATCGCCGTAAATCAAGCACGACCTTTAAATTTCTTCTCAAGCGTATGCAGGTCTTCTCTCGATGTATTCCTTCACCATAAAGCTGGTGGTGTGAGAAATCACTGTGCTTAAGTTCAGAAAAACTAATTCTTTCGAGACACTCTCTGCCACCACAGCCCTTTATATTCCAATATAATATACCATAATTATAACCTTCCCGCTCGCCCACATAGGTCCCGGAAGGGGTAGGCAGAGATGTCCAACACCCTATTAAGAGAGGTAGGGCATAATGGGTTTCCCGTTCGAATTCGGAGCTGCCCGACTGGGGCAGGACCTCCACCTTACAGAAGTCCGTAGCCAAATAACACAATTTTTTGTGTTGTGTTCCTACGCAGTGAATAAGGTTTCCAGTAATGAGCTCCTTGGGGAGGGGGGAGGATTGTTACATTGTGTTGGAAGCAGAGGGATTAAACCCACATGCTGCCAACACACTATCCTCTCCGAACACAGAGTGGTAACGCGCAAGTGATACTTTAGTATCGTGAGCGTAAATAGGCTACGGTAACCGTTTCCCATCAGGTGGGCCGTATGCTTGTTTGCCAGTCATGTTGTATAAAAAAAAAAAAAACCCTCTTATCGATGTACATACCTACCGGGCAAAAGATTAACACTATAAAGGTTAAAATAAACATAAAAGTTAGATAGATATAATTTTGTACAATTGCATTGTAAGTGTGAGTAAAATAAAAGAAGAAACAGCTGCGGTAATGAGATAATATTTTTTTTAACAATCGATTATCTGACTAGCACTTCCTCGGCTTCCTCGGCTTGCCGAGGGGCACATTGAAGTTTCGTCGTTTCATCATTTACAATGCTGTTTATTGCCCTTTCCGTGACTTATATACAAAATAACAAGCTTTTACGCAACCTTTATTGTTTAAATAGCATATGCAGGTACAGATTACTTTTGTCACAAATATTTAAGAAAATATTTACTAAAAACAAAAGCTTTTATTAGTGGTCTCAAACTTTTGACCTGCAGATATACGAAAAGCTGATTGTCTCACCAAGTAAGGAATCCTTAAAATCTTAACGTCCAACTTTGACGACTCCGCGTAGAAAAGTTTGGCTTTCAAATTCATGAAAGGAGCATTTTTTATATCAGCTCTGGATAGGAAGAAAGGCATTACTCTCGTTGACGTCACATTAAAAGGGTATTGCCAGCTCCCCTTGAAGTATAAGGTGTTGACGATCAGGATTAAAACTGAGGACACCAGCAATAAGAATGATTTAATCAAACAACATTGTTTATATATTGATACATGCGAATGAAGCAAAAAAGCACCCTGCTCCAACTACCTAGATCAAATCGATTGAACCCTGCATACCCCTGCATTTTTCAAATATTATTGACTTTTTCATGAACGTCAATTAAATATTTGAAAAAATATAAGCGAGGATATATGTATGTATGTTCTTCAAACGAATCAAAACAGGTGCTGGCTGGCTATTGTTGCGAATTCAGCGATTTGAGATATTTATCATATTATTATTGTTTACTATGTATAGGTACTATAATCGCTTTCAGCCTTCTTATTATTATGTAAAGATAATTAAATCCTACCAAAATGAACTTGAGTCTTACCTTCATCCGTTAAATTAGGTAATCTTCCTTCAGTGATGTTAGAGACCCATCCGTTGATCTCCTTTAAAGGGTTGTTAAAGTCTGCATTCCTTATTTCGGTCATATAGAATTGTTCAGCAATGGCCGCAAACCGTTGTCGGAGTCGTGAATTATCTACGTAAATTCTGTTTCCCGCATTTAAAATGTATGTGGGAGTTTTTGTCTGTGAACGCATGATCACTGTGATTAAAATAATGTCGATATAAGAAAAAACTATTTAGTACCTGCAGTGTATCTATACTACCAGTACAAGATTAGTTTTAGACGGAGCACCAGAAATCAAGACTCAGATTTTACCGACCATAGTATGGGTATATATACTAGGAGTCAGATTATCATATAATTATAACATTTACAACAACATAGTATGCTCCAAAATACTAATATACTATGCGGGTTGTCAAACCGCCAGGCTGAAATTGGATTGAGCTGGAAAAGTCTGTCTCATGTCGGATGAGTAATAGTAACAGGCGACATAATTGACTCTACAGAACATGACACGCAGTCATGATGATGAACAGGTGAACCTATGATAGGATGAACTGGTCATGCTCCTGTACGAGAGTAGCGTTCGATCACGGGGGCAGAAGACGGAGTCCTTTGCCAAGCAGAAAACATGGCTATAAATAAAAAATTATAAAAACCTGTAGGCTTGATATGGCAGACGTAAATTTTGTTCTAGTTATATCCTTATCAACTGCAAGCCCCAAAAGTGAAGATAGTTCTTGTTGAGTTGATCCTGTAGCAGTTTCCATCAGGAATGTAAGAGGAAGTTTTAACCCTAAGGGCGTGATCAAGAAGTTCTCTTCTGTGTATTCTGCTACACGCTAAAAAAATATTTTGTTTAGGTTCACCGAGTTAAGACTTCTCTCAGACTCAGATCTTTCCGTTCTATGTTCAAATATTGTAATGATTTTTGGTGGTCCTTTTGGCAGATAAATATGTTTAACTTGGAATCGATTGAAGAGTTAAGTAAATATGTATAAATATTTACCTGAATTAGTGTCCAATCAAAGTTGTCATAATCAGATGTAGCTGATATGAAATCATCACTGTTGCAATAGTTGACAGACGTCACGTTTGGTGTTGTATCTGCAGCAGCCTTGATTACCCTAGCCCAGAGTATTAGCTGGACTGTAGCATAATTTCCATATATTTAGTATAAACTGGTCGTCAAACCAATAACTGCTACTTAGCAGTTAGTTGGTACTTACCAAAAGTACAGCTTGAGGTATTGAATAGTTTTTTAACACATAGCAGATATTGGATTGACAAAAATAATGTAATCTAGTCTAGATGTGTTGTAGCAACCAAGAATAACAAAATATCGGTGAAAAGAACAAGAGGTTGAAGTGGCTATGGGCTAGATGGAATGTTCCCTACAGGTGGATCAAGTGATGTTGATAAATGCGGATTTGATTAAGATGTCATACTGTATACACTTCAGCTGATCCTATTTAAAACAACACCCAATCAGGAGTAGGCAATTAGAGTAGAGCGTAGAGTCTAGATACCTATTTCGCTTAATTCTTGTTCATCGGCCTTTTCTACTTCCTAGCGTCATATTACGATTGATTTCTTTATTGCGTGCATTTCGTATGCCTCATGAAATAAATATTTCTAAAAATAAGGTGGCAAGCAACTTTACGACTCGCCCCATGGTAAACTGTTACCAAAACTTATTGGCGCAACTCCTGGCGTATCACTCGCGAGCTACTGACTTTATATTGAGATGAGGAAGACGTGTCGGCAGCAAAAGGAACTAAAGACCTCCATCCATCTTCAAATATGTACACTAGTGGTGCCCCGTAGTTTCACCCGCGTATTTTTTTATTATACGCCCTTCCCTTAGGTCGAGTTATAAGGTTATAACTTATAGCCATTATTTACAGAAGGTATATCTAAGGAAAAAAACATATCGTATGATAAGGTTAGCGCTTTGTAAGGAACTACCTCTGCCTCTTTATAAAGTTTTATTATTATTGAACACAATATTTTATATATATCTTCACGCCTTCCCACAAGGGTCCCCGAAGGGGTAGGCAAATACAATTAAAACTAAAATTTAAATTATAAATATTTTCCGAACTATTTCTGACTTATATCACATTTAAATCATAATATAGAAATTAAAAACGCGATCATATGTATATTAGGTTTAAAATTTCTGCCTCTCTCGTATTCAAAAATACCCATTATGTCTACATAAATATGATCAATGTAAAATAAACATATGCCGATAGCAATATTAAGCGAAAACCAGTTATATCTAGTTATTACTATGCCTTGTCCATCTTAAGAATATTGATATTGAATAAACTTACCGAGTCTTAAGAACGGCCTCATGATGAATATCTTATGACAACATAACGTTCAAAACATTACAGACAACATAATATACCAAAGTTATACAGAGTAAGAGCTGATACTACTGAGACACGAATCGCAGAAGCTTGCTGTCCCTAGCTTGATGCGCGAGTGAATGAATCAAAACTTTAATAAATTTACATACTAGCGTGTTAGCTAGTTTAAAATAAGTTCTTGGCATTTATTATTTGTATAGCGAATATGACGTTCTTAGATTCTGTCTGTTAATCTCAAACCACTGAGGTCAAGTGTTCTCAAACCAGTCGACCACCAAGGCTCTGAGATTTTCCGTACATTTCAAATTTACTTTACGAATTAACGATTGTAAATTCGCCCAATGTTTGTTTCTTTCTTAAGTGTTTGTTTAATGGATCTTAGAAGACAAAGATAACCAACTTACCGATTGGATTTTTGAATAGCTATTTTTAATAAATGTTTTAAGACTTAAACATACATTATCTTAATAGTCGTTTCGAAAACTGCCCAGGTCATAAATTCATGTTAACCTCCGTACCTGGGATTCCTATACACCCAAGCACCCGGTAGTTGCACCTAACGACCCGCCACCGGGCGCAGGTTTGTCAAATATAAGATACTAGTATTATCCAGTTTGTTCTACGCTCGACTTAAATACTTTTTTTAATTTCTTCTCAATCATATTGAGGCTCTTTTTGTTTGTCATCAAACTCTTAAAATGATAAATCACATTACGTACCTAAATTCTGAAAAAGGTAATTGGCTCAGACTGCACAGAATTCGAATCTGTAATCTTGATTTTAAGTGATACGTAAACCACTCTGCCACCAAGGCTCAAAATAGTTTAATTTTTGGCTTGTTTTAGAAAAAGGAACGGAAACTAGATATTAAATTGGAACCAAGGATGATGATGATGATGTAGATATGATGACGATATAAATGATTATAGTAAGAACTCTTGTATCACATTTTTTATTTATCGTATGTTACGTATCTCATACATTTCTATAAGTAAATAAAGTCAAAGTATAAAGTAGAATGTAATGACGACATCGTGGATGCTTTACTTACTATATCCCTTATTCCACGATTACGATGAACATCGTTAGGGAATATAGATACGTTTTATATTCAGATTTTAAGGAATAAGGCTAGTGATCGCTTAGACTTTTGTTTTTATTTTTTATTTTTTTTTGTTATTACTTAAAGGCACAGACATTATTCCAAAACCATATCTGAGAAATTCTGAGCATAACCCAATTTTTATCATTTTATTGTAAATGTGTTTACATTATTTATGGTAAATTCATATTAAATCGTGGCTCCTGTACCTGCAGCCGTGGCTTCGCTCAACTACATTGCCGAAGCTATTCTAACACGGCATATAGAGTTTGTTTATTGTCTACTTTAATGTTTCTCATTTCACCGATACTAAAAAAGCTAAAATTATGTTCGAATAATTCGTTTATAAATAAACATTCAATCTTCACAAATCTCCTTCGCAACAGTACAAATCCGTAGCGAATCTAAAGTAGTTTTTAAGCACCGGTGACGATGGATGGGTCTACTACTCTTCCCGTAAAGAGCATTTGTTTGGTGACTTCATCTTGAATGAAGAACAGGAACGGCTTGTTTGCTATAACTTCTAGGTTGGTGTCGTCCTCGCCGAATTTATTGACCAAAGATATTTCTGTGAAAGAGAGAAAGAAAAGGATTTACTAAACATATATTAAAAAATAATCCCTCAAAATGTAATAAACTCAAAAACTACTGAACGTCATAATTATCAGATGTGGTAGTCTCAGATCTCCAGGAATCTCAAGTTTCAACTCTATTCACTTGCTTTACACAAAACAAGTGAAAGAGAAAGCCGTTGGGTCGTACAAAGAGGTCAAGTACGCGGCTCTGGACAAAGAAAAATGGAAGGTACTTCATCAGTTACACCGACAATATACCCCAATTTTAAGTTAATATTCAGATTACTGCGTACCTGTAGCTGCAAAGGCAACGCTCCCCACCTCGTTGACTTCAATACCACCCCTTTGTAATACTTTAGATATTCTCAACCTCTGATGCAGCAGCTGTCCTCGAGCAATTCCAGGGAATGATGCTGTGTCTTCAAATGCGTCTCTTATACCAAGCTGTAACCAAACGTTTACGTTAGTATCATAGTATGTTCATGCCTTCCCACAAGGGTAAGCAGAGGTGTAACAATTGTCTTTTCGCCGGTGATATATTAATTTAGCTGCTAGCTAAATAATTAAGCAGGTTGTACAGAAGCCTCTGAATTTCTTCTTCAACGTATTAAAAAACGTGACGGTCCCACCGTCTATCACATTTACATTTATAATGTATCTGCAGCGGAAAGAGTGTTTTTATATTTCTGCCTACTCCTGTGATATTTGTGAGGATATACAAAAAAAACTTAATGTCGATGAAATAATAACCAGAAAATTAAATTATAGTTCTTTATTGTTGACTTTAATATATTGGAGCGTCAAGACCATGAGGAAAATGGTTGTGCAATTATAAATAACTCTCAGACGAAGCAGAACATATTGTTTCCGTGTGCTGAGAACAAATTGTACCGAATTGTACTGAATTGTACCGAATTGTACAGAATGAATATTCTGAATAGTAACAAGTCCACAATTAGAAAGGCTATGCTTCTATGTAGTTTTGGGTGTCCGCAGGTTTCCAGAACTCCCCATTGAATCGAAAATCGTGCTGGGATAACATAATCGCTGGCACCATTTGTTGATGGCACAGCAACTCCACCCACTATACGAATATTAGCAACTCGCGAGTAACACATCTTTATGTGTTATCTTTATGTATTATAAAAAATATATAGTAAAGTAACGTACGTATCAAATAAGCGATTGCGCATTTGAAGTTTAAGTTGAATTTAAAGACATACCATACTTATGGCTTAGCTAACTTCTACATAGTGCTAAGATGACTCCGGACCTCAAGGTTCAGAGAACCTTTCATTGCAGACTTCCTATCGCAATACATTTCTTCATAAGCCAGTCTACCTACTTTTTCAAACCGGGACAGTATTTTGACGACAACATTGTTGACAGTATAGTGAGTAATGAAATGATGGTGCCAGTTTTGATATTAAAAATGTTACATTATGAGCCGGGGAGGCCAAGTAGCAACAAAGCTCATCTCGGCCTCGGAGGTTAGTGATTAAGTCATTTTTCAAACCTCGAACATTACGATGAGAGAAATCATCCCTCGAAAACCTGCAAAAGCTTGGGAACAAAGCCAACGCTCTGGCAGAAAGCCGTGCCCGGGTTTCTTTGATGTAGTTCCTATGCAAAGATGATGACTGAAAGTGTGCATGTATAACCAAAAAAACTTACATCTTTCAAAATCCCATCCAATTGTGATGTGTAGTCAAACTTAAATTTGGGCAAAGTTACATCCACTAAACGTTCATTAAGGTGTAAAATCTCCCGTCGTAGATCGCTCACACCGTTAAGGATACGGGGCAGACCCGTGAGAGAGTTTGGTACTATGATGTACATGGCGAATTTGTGGCCCTGAAAAAAATATCTACTTTACATCGACAATAGCATCATTCAAACGTACTTACTCGCTCGTACCTAACGTAACATATGTATTAGATACAAGTTAAAACTAATATTTTTTATAAATATATCCTAACGCCTTCCCACAAGGGTCCCCGAAGGGGTAGGCAGAGGTGTATAGGTAATATCCACACACCCACTTTCCGCCAGAGGTATATTAGGTGCCGACGTGACAGATGGCGAGTCCATCGCCGTTACTCAAGCACGACTATACATACGCCTTTGAATTTCTTCTCAGACTTAATATTTTTTGTAATATATAATAATTGCTTAAATAATTTGCCAAATAAAGGATAGATAAATATTTGCAAAATTATTTAATACTAGCCCGACGGTTATACCCGCGTAATTTGTTTCTGTTTTGTAATTAAACATATGCTTTGTGTTGTTAATCCTTCTAATAATCTATCCCTTTGCCAAATTTCACCCATTTCCGTTCAGTATTTTTCGCCTAAAATAGCAATAAATATTCTCACGAACATTCGCGTTTATAATATTAGTAGGATATATAGTCGCTTCGATTACCCGATACATAAATCCAAGGTAAAACTAAATAATGCTCACCATATAAGGTAGTCTTAAAATCTTTGCATCGAATTTGTTCGACTCCGAGTAGAAGAACTTGTCCTTCACGTTCATGAAAAGAACATTTTTCTGTTCCCTAGGAGATACGTAGAATGTAGCTAATTTTGTAGCATTCGCGGGGAACTGTTGACGCCAGCTGCCCTTAAAATATAGGGTGTTGAGGACGAGCACTACCGCGGCTGCGATGTCTTCTGAATATGCAATGAAATAAAAGTATTTAATATACATAATAGTTAATACGGTCTGGAAATTCTTTCGGTCGGCAAAATTAAAAAAGCGGTTACCGCAGCCTATGGAAGTTTGCAATACCAGGGGTATACTCGTGCGTTGCTGACCCTATAACATAACCGACGTATAAAATAACCATAACAAATTCTTTCCACGTCAACTTGAGCGATGATTTAGTAAAATTCTGTCCATTAATTTGCATTAACCAAGTAAATTATTTGTACTTTAAAACCACAAACAAAAAGTTGTTATTGTAAGTACCGATCGTAAAATGTGTCACAAATATTTTACCTGTTATCTTAAAATATTTAACATAGGGTCGTATCTGATTAGGTACTTTTTTTAGTCCAAGCTTGTGGGGCCAAAACGCCAATAGCCGGTGTCGAAAGAGTAAATACTCTGCCCCGTAGAGGAAGGAATCCATAAGGGTTTCCATCTTTATGATTTCTTCTCTATCTGCCTGCCCCGTGAGGAACTCAGCATGATACCGAATATGTATGTGTTTGAATTTCTTCTAATAATTGACCTCCCAATATTTTCCTTTATATGGGATAAACCACTGCACTGACATGAAGGAGTTCAAACCAGCAAATAATAGGTATTTCCGAGTCTCATGCTCATGAAAATAGTGTACCAATCGAGTCACTCCTACCTTCATTGACTAAGTTGGGTATCCTTCCCTCGGTGATGTTCGAGACCCATCCGTTGATTTCTTTGGAAGCCAAGGCAGGATTGCCAAAGTCTACAGTCTTCAACTCGGTTCTGTAAAACTCTTGGGCGATGGAGGCGAACTTTTGGCGAGGCTGTGCATTGTTCTCCACGTAAATTCTGCTGCCCATATTCAGAATATAATGAGGAGACCTTTGCTGTAAAAATATAATAAGTATAAAAACACGTGGAAATATTTAGAATTGCGCATTATATTCGATCTGCGAATTTGGTGTAGCCTGTAACTGAAATCATACGCAAAAGTAATGCACGTTTAAAATATGTCATCTATATAACTGTCCTTTTCAATCTTGAATAATGATGTCAATAATCAATTGGAAGTGAAGTGTAGTACAGAATTGATTAGGAAGGCTATGTACGATATCGGGATCATTAACCGTTTCCTGTGTCCCTTACGTTGAATAAAATATTTTGATTTTGATTAGTTTTGTGCTATGATTAAATCACACGGTAATGGTTGCAGAACTCATAGTATGTAGTCCATATTATGAACGCATTAAACGTATTAATATTTAAAGATAAATTGCTTACAATCATACTTGAGATATCCTTAAGTTAAAAACTAGTGATAATATCTTACTTGTCTTCCAATTTAACTTTCGGCACTGAGCGCTTAGGAAACTTATTGATACATACTTGGTTTAGTTTTAAGCTTAGTTTTATTATGGAATAAATCTAAGCTTAACAAAATTTAGAAGTAAGTTAACAACAAATAAGATACTTGTAGACGTGTCAAGATGACTGGTAATATAAATGAATTCACTGTCACTAACAATCGAATAAAACAATTGACTCACTTACCCTTAGCGATTCTATGATAGATGAAAATTTTCTTCTGACTAGGCTTCTGTCTAGTTCGAAACCTAAAACAGATGACAGCTCGTTCTGAGTAATGCCCGTCGCAGCTTCAGTAAGAATTGCTAGAGCGAGCTTCAAGCCAAGTGGGGAGATCAGGAAGTTCTTATACGAAGATGTGGCGACACGCTGTAAAAATAACAGATGCATTCGAGGATTTGAACTGATTTATTGATTCTGACATTGAACTGATGAATTTGATATTTTTTCAGAAATAAAACTTCCAATGTGTTGTGTCCAGCTAATAACCATTCTTTGTGCCAAAGTTTTGTTCATTAGTTATTGCGTGAAGGAAGAACAAACTTTCAAGTTTATAACATAGTTGGATCTATGACATGAACACATCTATGACGTTAGATACCTAGATATATCTGCGACGAGATGTGGGTGTTACACATCTGCCTAACCGTTTCTAGCTTATAAGAAATATAAAAAAGATCATTTTCCTGTAACCTATGGACGCTCACCCGACAGGAACCGGATTTAAGGCTGAAGTCTTCGTCATTTATAAGTAGTTGATTAAGTTTTGTAAGTATCATGAGATGTTTTAAATGTTTTAATCCTACTAATATTATGTGACGTTATCCCAAATAAAGCAAAGCTTTTACCTACATTGCATACATTATCAGATGTACATTATCACAAGTAATAAGAAACATTATGGAAGACCTGCACGTCTTTTTCTGCCTCTTCTTCCATATAATTTCGCATTGTATATCTGTTTCGTCATACTTCTATGATGCTGGTAATGGCACTTACCTTAGTGATTGTCCAGTCAAATTTATCATAGTCAGCAGTGGAGGGCGTAAAGACATCCGAATCCCAATAATCGAGATCGAGTAGAGTGCCATTGGAGGGCTTGACAGCTGCTGCTTGGACTGTAACCCGATTTATTGGGTAGCCGAACACGCTGTGAATGGTTTCTAGATCAACCGAGTTTGCTGATGCGCTGACAATTAACGTCACTGTGAAAATATTAAAACTATTAGTGACCTTATATATCTTATATACCTAAAGTATCTCTGGCGGAAAGTGTGTGTGTGGGTACGACCTATACGCCTCTGCCTACCCCTTCGGGGACCCTTGTGGGAAGGCGTGAGGATATATAATTATTATTAGTGACCTATAAAGCTGTATTTAATTACTACTCTATAGGTTTTAATTCTAACGTGGTTGCTAGATACATACGTCATTAGAAGAAAGCTAGAAGTATGTACTGAATTAAATAACAATCCGAAAAAAAATTTACCTCGAATGAATGATGTTACATCGAAGCCTCACCTGTTATTCTGTTTTTTTTTTATATTTCTGTTTTTCATTATTCAATCCAATACCGAGTACGTATTGGATTGAATAATACCGAATTACATTATTTAAAAACTTTAAACCACAACGCTTATATAGTATAGACTATAGATAGACTTATACATCACGTCAAAGCTATTGAAATACGATGTTAATAATTATTTCAATGATTTTAGTGTTCGGTTTGGGATTTGGTACGTTATATATGCAAAGAACGGCGATGGACTCGCCATCTGTCACGTTGGCACCTAATATACCTCTGGCGGAAAGTGGGTGTGTGGGTATTACCTATACACCTCTGCTTACCCCTTCGGGGACCCTTGTGGGAAGGCGTGAGGATATATTATATTATTATTATATGCAAAGAAATAAAGCTTAAATCCTTAGAATTAAATGTTTGATGACAACGGCCGGTGTTAACTCCAATGTCACTGTCTATCATATTATCATACTAATAGTATAAATTATGTCGGGAACTTCACGAGTAGGTACTCGAAACCGGCGAGCATGTATGAAGTGACTGATGAATGTGGACGAAGTGAAAGAGGTATCGTCTAGAGAGAACTGGCGCATTATTCTCTCTGCCTACCCCGTTAGGGACTCGGCGTGATGTCATGTATCCAGTTTAAATACAAAAGTTTTGGTCGATGATTGTTCCTCTTTCACGCAAAAACTACTTTACAATATCAAATTGATGATGGCACAGAAAGAGATATAAATATAAAGTTATTTGAATTGTCATATATATGTATATTCCATAAAATTTAACGCCTGTGAAACCGGGGGACACAGCTAGTATAGTAAATATTTATGAATATATTATAATAATATATAATTTATTTAGTATGATTGGGTCATGATCACTGGTTCATGATAGGAAAATTTGTTTCGGCTGTAAGCATGTAAATCGTTTTAAACATAAATACCCAAGTCCCGTATCTTCGGTGGAGTGCGTTAACCTACAGTTTGACCCTCAGATAATAATGTTTTAGTTAAATTTATTAATCATGTCATCACGCCCAGTCTAGCATACTGTTCGTCAGTCATCATCATCATCATCACATCATGTGGATTGACAACAGTATTTAGCCTCTTGATTCATGCTCCTCGCTCGCGGTAAGCATTTGTGTGAGTGATGAGCAACCATTTGCTTTGCTTCTGCTTCTAATTATTTATTACACTAGCCGAGCCCCACAGATCTACTCCCTCTGCCTACCCCGTGAGAGACTCGGCGTGTTCATAAGTATGTATTCTTCAAGGGATTGTTTTGCGAATTTGCGAATTTATACTAAACACAAAAATTGTTTATTAATAATTCTTCAAAAAGTATTTTAATAAATTCAAATTTATAATGACTACAATCCATTAGGCACTGATAAAAAGTGTTAATTATCGTAGGTATATGATTATTGCAGGATGTTTGTTGTGCAGCGCTTTGAAACCAAGCAAAACTTGAAGGTAACGAGTTTTAGATAACGAATGAAGATCTTTAACGAAAATGTGGCTTTCCAGCTCTATAAGCGCAATCGTTATGTCGACGATAAAGAATGCTTGTCCTACTAAGGGTATCTCTCAGTTTACTTTGCAATCTTCTTAATGGAATATGTTGCAACGCTCCCTATAGAGTAAGTAACTACGAAAACCATTCTCTACAAAATATTGCCATTAATAAACAATAGTAGGTTGATATAAATCAGTTGTAAACTTTCATACTAGAGCCGTGGAGGAAGGGGATCCGAGAAGTCACCTACAACGCAAAGATTGCACGTTTGTATCCCGCCTTTACCATCAAACTCGATCGATCGAACTTCTGAGCTTATGTACTGTGATTGATGATACAATGAGCTTTACGGCCAAGTAAAACATCGAAAGTACACCTATGCAGGCATCCTCAAACGTATGCACGTTTGAGGATGGATGATGCACTTGCCATCTGTCATGTTGGCACATTAATATCTCCATCGTAAAGTGGTTATGACTAGCCACCTCTGACTACCCCATATTATATATGTATATATTCATATCCATAATAATATTATTGCATTGTTAGGCATTATAAATTATACCGACACTATATCTTTAAAATATCTAAACATCCTGTAAGGGAACAGTAATAAAAGGTTACTATTTCTATAGTTTTAAATATACGATATTAAATACACCGAAGACAGAAGACAGACGTGGCGAGGGATTTTTTTTTATAATATGTATGTAGTGATACTAAGTATGTAAAAAAATCTACTATAAATGCGCCATCAAGGTCGCCAGCAAAATATAATTTAAATATAAATAAATACCTTGGGACAATTCCACACAAATTAACATAGATAGACAACGATATATTTACTTATATATATATATATATATGTATATATATACATAAATAAACTAAACATACAAGAATAAGGTACAAGTACTGCACATCACACAAATGTCTGCACTCAGCGGTAATCGAACCCGCGACTTTAAGTTTCGTAGTCAGGAGCTCTAAACACTAAACGACATGGCCGTCAAGTGTGGAAACTAATGAAAAAAAAATGGGGATTAAACTGGACACCTTTGATGTCCTCTCGGAATTAATTTCAATTAGTGAACTTTTTTTATATCGGATATATATATGCACTTTCTAGTATTACCTGCAATGAGGTGCCCTCAATTTATTTATACTTCTTTGATTATCTGCCCCCAAACAAACACACAAACTTAAAAACTCTAAAACTCTTGTATTGGTTGCTTACATAAGAAAATTTGCTTAACGTCTAAGGCCACAAAAGCTTAAATGCTGTGCTGATATTATGCTTTCATTGAAAAGAAACTTATTCAGAATTAACTACAACGACTACCTGGATTAATTAATACGAAAATAACACTTTAATTGCTATACAAAAAAAACTGCATATACCACTTGGAACACTAAGCGGTCACCGTAGCCTATTGACTTCTCTGCAGTATGAGATCTAGAATCAATATAAATAATAGTATGTATACAACCATGAACTTGTACGTGCCTCATTTCCCTATTCGCTATTAAACCTAGAACAAACTTGACTTCTGTTCATTACGTAGGTATATGCTCTGTATGGATGTGTGCCTGTGTGTGTGTGAGTGTGGAATTCCCGAATCACTTCAGCGCATAGAATATAATGTTAAATATTTTAAAATAACTGTCGCACACTGTACAAGACAGCTTGTATGAAATTAAAATGTCTGCCATTATGATATTATGGATATTCGCGCTTATGAGTATCAAGGTAATTTACACGCAATATAGTCCTTTACATGACGTCACTTCAAATTTAATACTTACTTGCTATATAACTTGTTTTTATAATATAATAGGGATATAAACTTACCAGCAAAAAGTATTGAATACAATATCGAAGCCATCTTCGTAACTCAAAACAAGGAAAACCACAGAATAAAAGAAAAAAGTTGGCTTCAAGGCAGCCACAATCTTGTTTCCCGGAACGTTTACAAACTTAACGATGCCAACAATAAATACAAATCTAACACATGTAATATGCACTAATGGTTGTATTTGAGTATTTTATTTTGTATTCGTCATGGCTTCTCAGGGAACGTGCGTCCAAGACTGCGTATTAACCACTACTAAATACTGATTATAGCCGCCTCTGGTTTTTAGTTCTACGTCCGACCGGTTTATCAGCGAATGATGTTCGCTACTTGACACTGATTACATCTCGCGAACGCCTTTTTATTTTTTCTTAGTGTTTACATATATGTACTACATATTATATCCACGGCCTTCTACCCTGCAATTACATATATTATAAATATATATATACATACCCTCCTATATCCTCATGCCTTACCACAAGGGTCCCCAGGGGTAGGCGGTACCCACACTTTCTGCCGGAGGTATATTTTAGGTGCCAGCATGACCGATGGCATAGGTACATACGCCTTAGCAGTAGTTAGTAGCAGATTAAAGCTAACTGATAAATACAAGAGTACTCAAAACTGGCGAGCATGTATGACAAGACTGATGAATGATGATGGTGGATGAAGCGAAAGAGGGATGTAAGTCTAGAGAGAAGTGGTGCTCTCACTTTCTGCCCAGCCCGTGAGGGACACGGTGTGTCTGTGTATGTAACGTATTTTAATCTACATGTAAGGTACACACACAATTAATATCAGTATATTATATTTGACACGCTAATCACACATAACATACATTTATTGCCGACGCAATTCGAGCCGATTTTATTTCGATTATAATACAGGTTCAAGTAATTGGAATCGCTATTATATAAGCATTTATTTATAACGAATGTAGGAAAAACTCTTTCAAATCTATCATTAGTACAATTAAGAAGGTATCTCTGATTGAATAACAACCACCCAGAAATCCGTTCTTATAAAACCTTTGGTAATATGTACAGGTAGGATTACCTATTATTAACTATCTGTCCCGCAGTTTCACCGTTGTATAATTTGATTTGATTTTTTAATAAAGCAATAATCTCTATATATTGCAAAATACCGTTCAACTGATTTGCGTGAAACATGCTCACAAACTGGCATTTATAATATTAGTAAGATAAGAACAGAATATCCACAAAATGCAATCGAGGATAAAGCGTAATTTCTCTTTTAATTGATAGCGGTTAATGCTTGTGAAAACCAGATTCAGATTTGAATTTCTCTTTATGTCCTGTGTATAGGTAGACATACATTTCTGTCCTACATTATTCTACCTTTTCGGAGATGAGGTTTAATGTCTGCGACACAAATAATAAGTACTACATTGCTTCCAAGCAATGTCACGTTACTTTCGTTATATTACATTGTTTAGTTATCTGGTTCAGTTCGTATTAAAAATAAAAATGTGTTTGGACAAATTTTCTATAGCCTGAGAATAATAATTTTGGCAAAAAATTATATTTGGGATGATTGCGTTTCTTAAGCACTGATGACTAAACTATATTTTCCTTTCTATGTTTTCCTACACCATAAAGCTCGTGGTACGATTCATCTCACCACGAGCTTTATAGTGAGGGAATTCTTCCCCATTATATACGAGTATATACATACATATATATATATATATATATATATATATATATATATATATATATATATATATGTATATATATGTATATATGTATATATATATATATATATATATATATATATATATATATATATATATATGTATATATATATATATATATATAAATAATAAAATCTTTGGCACAGTCAGAATTTGCACTCGTTAATACAATGAAGACAACTCGAATAACTTTAATAACTCGAAATGTCCCATAAATAAAAAAAACAATAGCTGCTTTGGCTCAGATTGATCAAAACCCCAAAATGCCAGCTGGAAATTTAAATTTAGACAGGAATAAGAGATTACGTGTATTAACGTGCAGTTTCCTCCAGGATTCGTGGAAGTCATGTGACGGCAAAACCTAATGGAGTGCACTTAAGAGCTTATGAGATAAAAAATATATCCATGATTGATAACCTACTGCTTAAGGATAAAAATACATGCCATATTTAGACATCTAAGTTTATTTAATCATCAGACTTTGTACGTCGTCCAAAGTATAGATCTAGTTTCAGTTAGAGCCAACATATTATTCAGTGTCACAACTTCTCTCTGAATTGATTTAAATAAAAGTTGGCAATGCATTATATATATGTTGGTCGCGTGACAGCAGCGTGAATAAAGCACCAAACTGCACACAGTTCGGTTAATTCATTAACTATAGCTAACATTAACGTCTTCCTGCTCTAAGAAAAAAGCCTTTATTTCAAACCATACACGAAAATTGCGTATCAACGTAGGTTACCCTTATTTCGCCGTCGGAGCTCATTTTATACCTATGCACGTATCTTCTCGAAGTCCTCGTAGCTAAGTGCTAAAGTGCTAAATCACTGTACCTACTGAAAATCAAAAAAAACTCATTGACTCAACTCAGCTTATATCCCATTAATACGATTGTCAGAAATTGGTAATAGCTAGTGACGTCAGCGACGTCGTGCCATATCTTCAAGAACGTGTCCACAATATATAGCTTGACGTCATCAAATAACCGCTTCTATCGGGGAATGTATTTAGTTTAATGTCAGTGGGAAAGCCCATTCAATCAATGGTACCACGTTGTTAAAAGATATATAGGGGCTTAACGAATGTTTTGTTATATTGCCAGAGTCAGGCACGGACTCTGAGGCAGATGTCGTATTTGGGTTTTACTGAAATAACATTGGTCTTTGATAACCAAATAGGTTGGAAAATAGGCATAAAGAGCATATATTTAACAAATATTTTGTTACCTATACGTCCACGGACGCTCAGATTGAAATATTCATTACATAGGTACTCCCTGAATAAAATTGAATTGGTCTAAAAATTAAAAAAATAACCAATAAGGCTTTTTTTTATATGGTTATTTTTAAATTAAGAGAGGTAGGGCATAACGGGTTTTCCGTTCGAATTTGGAGCTGCCCGACTGGGGCAGGACTTCCACCTTATACCACCACCAAGTCCGTAGCCAAATAACACAATTTATTGTGTTGTGTTCCTACGCGGTGAATAAGGTTACCAGTAATGAGCTCCTCGGGGAGGGGGGAGGATTGTTATATTGTGCTGGCAGCAGAGGGATTAGTCCCATTATGCTGCCAACACAGTATAACTCTCCGAAAACAGAGTGGCAACGCGCAAGTGATACTTCGTTATTGTATGCGTAAATAGGCTGCGATAACCGTTTTCCATCGGGTGGGCCGTATGCTTGTTTGCTACTCTTGTTGTATAAAAAAAAAAAAAAAAAAAAATGTAATTACATATAGGAACTACACTTATCTAGAACATTATTTTAGTTAAATGATAAATCAATTACGCAAAGGACCGGTTGTTGCTGAAACAGATCAAACTTAAATGAATAAATAAATACGCCACGCATGACGTATTATTTATTACAATGACGTTAATGTATATCCTATAGACTACGTCAAGTGCCCAACGACCAGACCTTAATCTATTATATTTAAAAAAATGTATTGAAAAGGTGAAACAGTAATAAGGTGACATTTCCTTTATATACCTACGCTCTATATGTATTATTAAACAACATTACAGCACGTTCTTGGTACGTTGCTTTGTACGTTCAGAGACCGTACCTTAATAGACCTCGTATTTGTGACAGGTATAAAGAATAGCTAACGACGGCAATGCAAAAGAGAGAAGACGTTTCAGGTGACAAGACAGCTAGCGCATTCTTAAATGTACATGTTGTTGTTAAATAAATACATTTCTACACATAATAAGCATGACTATAGAGCAATGCACCAGTCCAGCCCAGTTCCCAAGCTCGCAAATGACGAGATACCTAACTTTTGTTGTGTTGCTTTTAAAAAGTGCCTGGCTGGATGTCTTTCTGTCACGCCATTTTATGGTACGAAAAAAAGTTCTCCATATTTACCTACAAACAAGCTCTTTACTACCAACCTCATTGGTACCCTTTGATGAGACAATCATTTGGGGCTCAGGTAGTGGTTACCTACGTCACATTGAAGGTTTCTTACATCAGTAATTCCATGGCGGACTAGCCACGTAGCAAGGGTAGCAAATACTACGGGCCCCGCTCATTTGAGGAGATCTCGTTCCAACGCTTTTTTATCTTAAAAAAGTATGTATTCATATCGAAGTATTTTTGTTTTATTAAATACTATAACTTAAAGCAACCCGAGGTCCCCCTGCTAGAATTTGTTCTGGCCTCGCGCTGACTTAATCCGTCACTGCAGCAACCTTCTGCCTCAAAATACCTTGAAGTCCACAAACATAAGCTGTTCACGCTTCTCGGAATTAATTGTGATATAAATCTAAAGAGGTTTCTGTTTACATGCCATTAATACTATCTTCACGCTTTCCCACAAGGGTCCCCGAAGGGTTAGACAGAGGTGAGTAGGTAGTTCCCACGCACCCATTTTCCGACAGAGATATATTTTAGGTGCTAACACACGAGTCCATCGCCGTTATTCAAGCCTGACTATATAAACGCCTTTGATTTTCTTCTCAAACGTATGCAGGTTTCCTCTCCATGTTTACCTTTATCGTATAAAATCTCGTATTAAAGCGTTGTGCTACTAATAACTGTACTTAAGTTAAAAAAAAAACTCATTGGTACAGGACATCTATGTGTTGCAGGCAACTACTCGAACTACTCGGCCCCACAAATCTTTTAAGAGTCAAAAAGATCCCTAAAATCCTTGTTTCGAGTTGAATATTATTTTTTCCCGTTACTAATATTATCATATTGTTACCTTTGAAGCTATTTGTGTTATTGCATCGTCATGGGGGCATACTCACAATACCCATTAACTTCTAGATACCAACTGCTATAATTGAGGCATTGCATACCTACACAAGTATGACTTATCAAATTGGCACTGAAATCGTGTTATAAGAACTCTGGTAGATACGTGATCAAATCAACCAGGATTAAGCCTTGCCAAAACAACTTATTCTAACGTCCTATATGTGTTTGTTATACCGTCCATAGGGAAAATGAGTGTTTATTTCAAGATACCAGCGCGATAAGTGACTCGCTAGCACGAATTAGCCGCTCAAATCAATAATAAGCTAAGGAAATACCAATTTGGCGGATAAACACAGAGATTATTAATAAAAAACATATGCAGAAAAAATACTGAACATTTTTCTAAGATAATCTAATTATACGAGCTTAATGGCAAGGGAAGACATCTAATATAGGAAACCTGCATACATTTGAGAAGAAATCCAAAGACTTGTAATGTTGTGCCTGAGAAACAGCGATAGACTGACTCGCCATCTATGATGTTGGCACCTAAAGGATATCTGGAGAAAAGTGGGTGTGTGGGTGTATAGCTGAATACCTCTGCCTACATAGTGGATGAAAGGTACGTATAAGATATCGTAAATATTGCAAGTCCATATCCTGGAGGTATGAACCAATGAGATTTTAAGAGGATATTAGTTCAGAAATTTGTCATTCCACGAGCTTTACGGTGAAGGAAACATCGTGATGAAATATTTTTTCTTCTTCTTCATATGTAATAATAAAACATCGTTTATATTTCTTATTTTTTATTTAAAATAACCATTTACAAATCAGACAATAAAATAAATTAAAAATACAAATATCATACGATTATCGAATTGTGTGAAGTTTTTTTTATATTAGCGGCCAATACGTAGGTACATTAGGCAACTCTGATCGTATATATCTGGATTTGTAGAAGCAAAGCATAGTTATTCCTAATACAAAAATGACCAGACTTGGAACTAAATTCATAACACAGGTTGAGGCAATAAAATTGTCTATGATAACTATCAACTGATCAAGCTGTGATACCATTAACACTTCCAAGATACTTTTTAGATTTCCTGTCTTTAAGGCAAATACATAGTATTTATAGAATTTAATTAGGTTATGTAATTTAGGGTCGACGAATGTACAATTTATCACGTCGAGTCCCTACCCCGTTAGGGTCTCAGCGTGATTATAATTATATATGCATGTAATTCAATTAAGTTATGTTTTATAATTATCTGTATAATGTTCTTGAGGACATAATAAAATTCGACCTTATTGCTCAATAGGCATCTTTCCCCCAAAATCTCCACTGTAAATTTAATATGGCAATACTCTAGTGCTTACAAAAGAGTTCACATAGGTGCTCACCTACCCTTTACTGCCAGTATATTACTGCTGCTCACTCAATTTTATATACAAATTATATACAGTAATACATAAAGCTACTAGCACCATTACACTAACACAAGAAACGTTTGAAACAAACATCTACCATGCCAGAAAAAACACATAAATAAGAAGATATATTTTCATGAAAACTCCAACGTTAGTAATACCAGAATATTGCTAAAACTGAAAATCCACTTAATATTGCATGAACCAACATACTGTACCAATGGGTTCTTCTAAACTTAAGAACAGTGATTAGTCACACAGTGAGCTTTACGGGGAAGGAAAACTTCGAGAGGAAACCTGCATACGTTTGAAAAGAAATTGAAAGTGTTGTCGTGCTTGATAAGCGGCGATAGACTCGCCATCAGACATCTAAAATGTATCTCCGGCGGACAGTGAGCGTGTGGGCACTAATTACACACCTCTGCCTACCTGGCTGGAAGACAAGGAGATATTTCAAAATGTCCTTGTAAAAATTCGAACATTCCTATTCCGAACCTTTGAACGGATTGGTATATTCGTTAAGAGCAAATTATCATTTCAAGCGGAGAAATTTAACTACCCCTTAAAATATGCCTAATATGGATATGGAATGCATATTTCTAGAGTAATGTAGAAAATGTTTGTTAACAGGCACTAAAATTTACAAATAAAATATTTATTGTCAATTAATTACTATTTCTATTCTAGTCAACGGCAGCTTGTAAAATATTAATGAATCTCATTGAGTAACACTGGTGCATTTAAATTATCACGTAGTATAAAATATTGCTTTTCTTACAAACACCTTCTTTCATGTCTGTCTGTCCATATTTGTCATTTGATTGTAAAATAAACTATGTAATAGGTGAGATATTTATAAATTTTGCACCATTCAGGACTTGCTGGTCCGCGGAGCGTAGTCTTCCGGAGTACTGGTTAATAGCACCGTAAACACCCACAGGTGTAAACCTAACTGGAAACATAAACTACATTAATTATCTATTTATTTATTTGGATCACCAGTAGGTGAGAACACCTTAATACTAAAAGAAAATGACATAAACCATCCACAAGTATCCACCCACTTACAGGTTACCACAAGTACTACAAAAGCTTAGTAAAATTAAAATAAAGTAACAAACTAGATGCATGGAACATATAAATATAGAATGTGTGTACTTTAACACCCCACGCACACATGCGTGTGCACCCGCATACATATACACATGTATACACAAAGACACATATACATGAGGCATTCAAATACATACATAAATTTTAAGGCATTGTATTCTAATTCGAAACGTAGAAAGAGAAATCATATATAAAAATACGTTCGTTGCCTCTCTTTACGTTGCAAGTATAAGAAACCATAATTATGGTGGATCGATCGGTACGTTTTGCCTCCTTAGTGTTCCTCCAAGGTTCAATCTACTTGGAGCTCAGATCAGCTTTTTAATAGCTAAGACGTTAATATTGAGGCAAATAAGAAGTGCCTGCATGGAGGCCATTTGGTCTCGCCATTATTCGGTTAAGTTTTTAGCTATCGGATTCAGATATAGGATTATGAAATCCTTTCTTTCCTGTCATTCCGATCGGCGCATATCACATGTCAGTGTTTCATGCTTAGCAATATTAAGCCTTACACCGTCCTGTGTACAGTAGATAATTGTTTGGCTTACCATATAGATGATGACGAATATCCTGAAGAGTGGGTACCGCTTGATCATGAGCGCCAATCGAATGAGGAAGGAACTGAGGCGCGGCTCGGTGTTTGTGCGCCGGCGCATATCATCCTGCAACTGCACCACCGCGTGTGCGCCGGACCGCAGCGACAACTCTTTCTTCAATTTTGTCTATGGAATAGCAGATAGTATGTAATAACAAAACGCACCTTTATTACGAAACCAATACAAAACTATATTCCATTAAATTTGTTAATAATGAGCTGGTATGACATCTTATTTAACTCGGTATAATGACCACACACCATAAAAAAATGAATAATTTATGAAAATAATCTGGGAAATACTCGTATCTGTAATGGCTACCCCATTAGGAGCATTAAGCGGAGAGTGTAAAGCGTCAGTTCTCTCTAAAATTATCGAGATCCAATTTCGCATTAAGTGTGCGATATGAAGTATCCATCAGTGATGACCGAGAGGTTAAGAGTACTATTTTTCAAAGTCAAACTCCGTTTGTCTGTGAGCAATTAGTTTTTTTAAGCTTAAAGCGTATTAACATTAATTTAATCAGGTTGGTTAGTCAGTACTCCGTATAGTAAATGCTCCAGGTCATTTAAAATTAGTAGAGTTTGTGTGGGACATATCTGTTTTAAATTTTCCTGCTGCTTAATATTATGTTATGTAAGTGTTACCTATAAAGTTTCTTGTTAAAATTGTAATCTTGACGTAAATCCATTCCAGCTAATTGTGTCAAAATACATCTTTATATTCTAGCATAAAAAATGTTACATTAAAAAAAGTTTATTAGAATCCACATTCACATAACAAGAAATAATACAAAGTAAAGATCAATTAAAACCATACTTGTCACACACCTCTAATTTCTCCAGTTGTATTCTGAGCATATTATTATCTGCCACTAAAGAGTCCATCTTGGTTTGTCTTTGGACGAGAGTGTGCGTGAGGTATTGGATCTTGTCGTTGTCTATGGAGCTCTGTGTAGCGTCGTAGTCGGCGACGTTGAGGGCGCTAGTGTCGGCGGTCTGGACGGAAGTAGTAGAGTCCCGGAGATGGTTCAGCTCGCTCTCTTTCTCGCGAAGAGCGCTACGCAGGCTGGCTATCACTTGACCGGACTCCACTTGAATGGACTTGAGTTCCTGCGGAGACATTTGCGTCAGAGATTTAAATGATGGTAGTGGCTATACGTACTGGGAATGATACTAAGACAGATTCCTGTTACCGGTGCCGTTAGTACTTCTGGCATGCCTCAGCATCTGACCTTAGAAGTGAGGATCCTTTACGGATGCATTCCAAAACCGGACAAGTGCGATTGGATTATAATCTTACTTATATTATAAATGTGAAAGTTTCTAAGTTTGGATGTTTGTGGTCCTTTCACGGCAAAACGGCTGAACCGATTTGGCTGAAAGTTGAAATTGTGATGGCTTATACCTAGGAATAGGACATAGGCTCCTTTTTTTTATCTCGAAAATTCAAAGTTCTAATATTATAATGTTCACGGCATAGCGGCCGAACAGATTCTAGCAGGAAAATACATAAGCTACTTTTTCGAACTCCACGCGGCCGAAGCCGCGGGCATAAGCTAGTTTTAAAGACATTACGAACACACACAGATATTCATATACGTTAAATCTATAATCCAATTTAGCGTTAAACGGCCTACTATATTAGACCGATTATAGATAGTGCCTTCCACAAAGACGCGCCCCACCAATTTCTAGTCGAGTGGTCGTGGGTTGCGGGAAGTATGGCCCGAGTCTATTAATTGTAGTGTGCGTGTGCACTCATAGGTAATGAGTGTGTACTGATAATACTCGAGCATTAGTGGAAAGTTGCACACTTATACAAACTGTAAGAAAGAATAGTGATGTCTTTGTGGATGGTACTGTCTATAACTAGTTACTAGACTACACTCGGAGCAAAGTGACAGAAAGACAGGCAAAGGAGTGGTCCGTTTTTTCATTTGGCCGTACTTAACCCTTAAATGGGGGGGGACGGGTGGGGATTACCTTCCCGAGTGTGAGGCAGTGCGTCTCAGCACGCGTCCTAGCAGCCCGCTCGTCTCGCAGTGCGTCTCTGAGGGCGGCCACCACCTGCTCGGCGGCGGCGCGGCGAGCTTCCAACTGCTCGCTGTAGCGTCGGGCCTCGGCACACTCGCCGCGAGCTCGGGTTACACCCTCTGCTAACACTTCGCGCTCCTCCCTACAAACAAATAGTAATGTTATCTTTTAGATTTTTTATATCCTGTCCATATTGTTTCTTTATAGTTTTTGTATCCTCACGCCTCCCACAAGGGTCCCCGAAGGGATAGGCAGAGGTGTATAGATAGTACCCACACACCAACTTTCCACCAGAGACATATTTTAGGTGGTAACGTGACATGTTTATTCCAGAAAAAAACAACTACTATCTGAACTCACTTCAAACTCTCCAACTGCTCCATAAGTATCTTGGTGTCCTCAGTCAGATTCATGCCTTCGCGCAGAGATTTGATCTCATTATCCTTCCCGTGAAGCATACTCTTGACCCGTAACTTATACGCTTCCCAATCCTTCTCCAGACGCCGGCATTCTCCATTAGACTTCTCCAAGTCCCCTTGCAGTTCTTGTATCGTTGAATGTGCGTGGCGGAGCTCAGCCTCTAGTCTTATTTGGGTGGAATCCTTTTCACTTGTTTTTGCACTCAAATCCTTTGTTCTGTAATGTTATTTTATTAGTTACAGATGGGCAAAAATCGACGTACTCAATTCTTGGTTGTATGATCGACCACTACTTCTTTAATTATTAAAACAACATTATATCTACCAAGTTATCAAAGCGAAATTTGAAGATGGGATATAAATTGTTTAGTAACAACTTCTCTTTAAATCAATAGAAGCAAGGTTCTCTGAGAAGTCCATTTGTTGGCACATATTTACATCTTCGCACAGCTTTGATAATGACAGATTTCAAATACCTTAACACTAAATTAACAGTCTACCCCAAGTGACATCAAAGGAGACTACTAGTACATATTAAAAGAATACATAGTTGTGTGAGTCTACAAATGAACAGTTAAATAATGAAATCATTTTGATATAAGAGAGCTCTTTTTATAATTAAAAGAAAAAAGTCATACTTGTCTTCTAATTCCTTATTCACATCTCGTAATAGCACAAGTTCTGCTTCCAGATTGTGGCTCTGTTCCTTGTACTTAGGGATCTCAACATTGTTTAGTTCATCCACAGTGTGCTTGAGTTGTGCTATTTGCGACATCAATGAATCTCTTTCAAAATCACCCCTTTGTCTCATTAATTCATTATTTTCCAACTTTATATGTGCTTTACTTAGTTCTGAAAATTTTATATTTTTTTGTGATTTAGTAAAGTATATAACAGATATCTCATAATATCCCAGGTGGCTATTAAGGGAATATCCAATTGATATTATAAATTTTATTAAGACATCCTCACAAACTTTTACAGTACTTGCTCTTGTGTATATAATTTATTGCTAAATAAGCACACTAACTTTTGCATCCAACTTTTACAAGCTGAAACCGCAAACCATACCATTCGTATACAATATAAAGTAGATAAAAATACCATCTTCAGTTTTGCGTAGTCTGTCCAATAACTCGGACAATTCTCTGTTCATAACATTCAGTTCATTCTTCATCATTGCATTTTCAACTTCCAAATTTTGCAGTTTATATGTCCAGGCATCACAGCTTAATAATTCCAAGTCTGCTGGTAAACTATACCCTGAAATTTTTGTAGAATATTTTTAATTGGATCTAAAGCTCATAATCCGCAATACAATAGATACCATAAACAAACTTCTCTGTTTTTTTCTGCTTCCAAATTCTTCGGTAACAACATCATTACCCTTAATATCACCCACTAATGTTTGGGGACAATTGTTTAGATTATATTGTGGGCTAGGTTTTTTCATTGGCGCCTTTTTAGTTCGTTTATCTTGATTGCTTACTGGAGACTTTGAGGGTGAGTGTGATGTTGGCGACGGTTTCCTTGATGGAGAGCAGATAGATCTTGCGTCTGTTACTGGAGCTATTTTCTTCATTGTTCTAGGAATTGGACGTTTTTTCTGACCCCAGCTGGGCTCAGGGTAATGAGGAAAGTTGTTTTTATCATTTTTTTTTGTTTTCTGTCCATTATGATTTCGCAAAGCTACACCAGTTTGCTCATCCAGATTGTTAAGGAGGCTTTCTGCCCTGCCAGCAAGGTCCGCGAACCATGACATTTATACTGATTACTTTATACCTACAAGAAAATACAAAATAATGATATTGAGTTCTGTCTCTCCCACTCACTCTCTCTTGAATTAACTCCCAATCAACAGTGGTTATTGTGAGAAACACAATAATATAAATTTAAGTAAACAAGATTAAGATAAAATACTTTTGCAACACATGTAAAAAGTAATACCTATATTATAACATAGGCTCAACTTTTAATAACTAAACGATATATAAATATGCTCCAAATGGACAAGTCATAAAAAGAAAATAATGCATATTGGTAATAGGATAGTAAAAAAAGTATAAAAAGGCAAAATGCGCTGATCGAACTTCGGCAACACTGTTACTAACGTACCAATCATCGGGGAATGGGCCAAAATTCTTAGATTTTATTTTCGTACGATTTCAAACCAAAGACTACTATTTAATACTTGAAACATTTCAAACATCGTAATGACACGTAAACATCAATTCAAACTGATTTGACATTGATTTTGACATTTGAATTGGTTGAGGTAGTTATCTGCCTGCAAAAGTTTTTTCCAATAGGTGAACGTAACAAAAAAAATCTAGCTACTCACTGGAATGCAAGCAAACTTTTTATGCGATGTTTTAGCGCATACCACTGCCTAAGCATGGTTGTGACGACCAATGATCAATCGCACGTTGTATCATTAAAAAAACATAATAAAAATAAATGCCTCAAATAAATATGTAGCAATCATGTGTATTGCCACCATAGGCAATCGTATCATCCATGAGCATATTGTCCCTGATATCTGTCAAATCTGTCAATGTCAAAGTCAAAGCTTATTGATTTGTTATTAAATTTTTCTCTCGATTACCTTTAATGTGTTTCAATTGAAACTAAGCTGTAAACTAAACCTGTGATAGATTCATAATGGATTTCGAAAGCCCCGATGTAGAAAAAGACTTTCCTGGACTCTACGCATCAGAGAGTGGGCGTAAGAGTAACGAAAGTGACTGTATGTACTACCAGCTTTCTGTCCTTAGTCTTTAACGTTTTTGTAATGCTTATTGTCATAATTACATTACCCGAAGCAATATTTCTACTAGCTTATCACTATGACTGATAGAAGAATAATTATATTTATCAAAAGTATATTGTAAATTTATCTGACCTGTAACGTCACAGCATATTATATTGATCGCAAATTAACGTGACTAATTTAATCAATAATACATTTAACCAGTTAGTGATGGCGGAGAACATGATAAACCGAGCAAGAAAGACCTGTTGGGACGACGTAAAGATAAAAAGGAATCGAAAAAAGACAGAGGCTATGCTGCATTAGAAGGTGAAAGCTCCCCGGAAGAGGATACAGATACTAAGTCAGTACAAGTCTTATTATCTCTAAGTGACTTTTATTTACTTAGATAAGTATGTAACATAGTTTCTATCTACAAAAACTTAACGACAACATACATAATAAAAGCCATGTCATTGGCATGTATTTTGATGCTCATGTCATATTGTTAATGTTTTGTTTAACCTTTATAAAATGTTGTATAGGGAAGTCAATTAGATCCCACTTTTCTTTTCAATTAGAACACAGACAGTTGCATAAGCATGGAGCAGCAACAGAGATTTCAAGAGTCTAGCTTGTCAATTTATTGCAATTTTATTAACTATTATAATAATAATAATAATATATCCTTTATTGTACAAACACACACATTTACAAAAAAAGACAATGGAAAAAAGAAATGACAAAGAAAAACAAATAGTAGGCACAATAGGCGGCCTTATCGCAAAAGCGATTTCTACCAGGCAACCCAAGTGTAGAGAGAGATAAGAAACAGAGAATATAATATTTTTTACTCTAGTGATATTGACTACATGTGTACATCACACATTGTAAATAGTGTCAATTAAATCTTGATGATGTCCTTATTATTTAATTGTTCTTATTTATTGTTTAAGTATATTTAAAACATTTTCTTCCAGAAGTCCTTCCAAATCAAAAAAGACAAAATCATTCAAGTTTCCCACAAAAAGTAAAGAGAAGCGTGAGAAGTCTCGTGATAAAGAAAAGGTTTTAGAAGAAGCAGTAAAATTGAAGGACCACACTGACAAGGATAAAAAGAAAGAAAAAGAGAAGGAGAAAGAAAAGAAGGAAAAAGAAAAACGGGAAAAGTTAAAGGAAAAGGATAAAGTCAAGGTAGGCTATATAAAACAAATAATCTATAAACATACCAAGGAGAACTATGTATGGTATATGGTATGAGTAGCTAGTATATTAACAATGTACTACTAAGCAATTTTAATACTTTACAGCTATTTAATCATTTTTTACTCTGTAGCTCTGATTTAGTCACATACATACTTGTGGTTATGTCAATGCATCATACTTCACATATTTTCGGATTGATAGAACTTAATGTTGCCCCTAACATATTATTGTATTAATGGAGAAGTGTCCCGGCAAACACTAACTTGTTATTGGTAAAATGAACATTAGTATTGTGTTATAAAAAAGATCTGGTCCCTCAATACTAGTGAGATGACTCATTTGAAGGAAAAAATTGCTTTTATAGCTTGCAACCTTGTGTAAGTGGACACAAGGAGACATAATATTTCCATGCAAATGTAAATTTTATGTCCATTTTATAAAACATCTACACTTATACATAATACTATTGAGAGTTTGTTTGTAAGGTTGTATGTATATAGAATGCTTTCTGAAAGGCTCTATTCATTCATTCAAAGTTTAAAGTATGTACTTATACTGCTCAGTTTGCATAAAGATTGCATGTGTACTGCCAAGTATATACTGCTGGATGATATGGGAAGACCAAGGGGATATGCAATTTTACGCATTATAGTCCATATCCAGTCCAAGTTCATATAGTATTGACACACCAGGACTTTAGTTAACAATATTGACTCTAAATAAAAAAATGTTTCAAAAATTTATTGAAATTCAAAAATTGCGGAGATAGGTATTATTTTATTAAAGTTATTAAATATTTGTATGTCTGAGACCGGCGAAGTCGCGGGCGGAAAGCTAATGTCTAAAGAAGGTCAGCATATATTTTATGTTTAATAAGTTTATATAACAAATGTGTACAGTTATTGTAATAATTTGTTCACTGAATAATTTTTTCGAGAGTTCATTATGAATGAGTTCATTACTTGTACATAATTTCGCTTAGATGTAGGTGGTGTCGACCTTGAGTACAGTCGGCCACAAAACGGTCACGGTTTGTTCAGTTGGTTGTTGTAAACGCGTCATGCATCACCTGCGTAGTGTTTTCACAAAGGTAATTTTCCTATATTTTTTTTATCTAAAGGATTTGAGTAGTAAATGTTTCTTATCTGGTGATTTGTTTTTTTTATTGGTACTTGAAAGCGCGAGACGGTATAGTAAAAAATTCTTATTTTAATAGGATCAAGCTATTTTCATTAAGTTATATAGATAAAAAATAATAAAAATAAATATTTTGTAGTTATACTACATAGTTATATAAATTTTTTAGAATATTTGACGCAGCCAATATTTACGACATAAATTGAACCTACGACCTCGTTTTGACTGACATCAACACTCAGGCTCGGTTTTTTCTTTGCCATACTAATAAGTTCAAATAACTGTTTTTTTAACGGAACGGATTTTGATAAGGTTTTGCATAATGATCATACGGATCCACGAATCTACTGGAAGGTACATTTTAGAAACGGGGATAAAATCTCATGGAAGAATTTTTATATCGCGGGTTGCACTCAAGCTTGTATTGTTATAAATATATCACTGGCCTGATTATATTTATGTCACGACTATCTACTGCGATAACATTAGACTGACGTATCGTAATATTTAAATCACATAAATACTGATTCGAGGCACACATTGCAACCCTATTTAGATACTAATAATAGAACCACCATCCACTATCGCGCTATAAATCGATATTACACGGAATTAACGCAACTTTTTCAGAATTGGTTTTTTGCTATTCTTCATCAAAGAGAATCGTATAACGTTGTTTTGTTATTTAACTTCTAGGTCTCAAATCGACATCGCTTCCGAATCGTCGCCGTCACCCAGTAACGAGTTCACTATTCGCCTTTATATTTATCCTTAGATATTCACTATACAATTCAATTTGATACTAAGATATCATAATGAGAGGCTTTGCAGGCAACCACATATGTGGTCATATTGTTGTTTTAAAGAACCTCAATTTACAAATCGTGATTCGTCGATTGCTAGATTACTGGCTAAATACACAATACATGGTTGACCGCATCCATTTATTTCATGCAAGCTCTTACAGTTGTCAGGATCGGCAGTGTGCGAGTGATACCCCTTATATTGCAAACGTATACGTATCCATAGGCAGCGGTAACCGCTTACCATCAGACGGGCGGAATGCTTGATTGCCACCCCAGTTGTATAAAATAAGGATCTGCTCAAAATATGCTTGTTATTATGAGATGACTAAAAAGGCTAGCAAGATATAAGATATATACCTAGTGTATACAATGTCTAAAATAAATATGCTAATATCAAACTAAGCAAACTGATTCTAAACAAAACAGTTCTTTAAGTACCATAAATATTAATATTAATACATAAACAGAATTAACATTTTTTTTCTGCCCAAAATCAATGAGACACAGAGCACCTTTATAATGCCAGTGATCCCTATCATCAAGTTATTGAATGTTTTGGTGTGAATGGGTATCATATACCTAAGCAATAATATTCCGCAACGCATATAGTTATTACTGATTATTAGCACCAAGTTCCGAATTAACACACATTGCTGGATGTTGAATTAGTAATTAGTACGAGTTGGATATGTGACCCGTTTTTGTTTGTTGTTTTATTTATGTCATTATGTTATGCGGAGTTCACTAATAAGCCCTTGCCCTTACTTTTGAATCAGTGTAATTTGTGATTTTGTTTTCTTTCACTTACCATTTATACAGCCCGACTCGTGAATATCTATGCATTTGCATTCGCAATCATAATGTGTCTGTGCTCTGCTCTGTTCTCCATACTGACGATTATTAAGTAATTATATGGTAGCTTAGCTTTCAGCATATAATCCTTTTCTCTTTATATTATACCGTATGAGTAAAATCTATGTTTACATCGGCTGTGCCGGCGACAGCCTAGACCTCGCGAATAGGTAAACTTATATTAAGAAGTACCGCTGTGACACAAGCCAAGGGTGATTCCTGATTCCATTTCATGAACGGAGCACCCATATTATCATTACAGCATATCTTGGTGGAGCTTTCTCCCGGTTATAATGAAATAATTTATTTTTGTTTCAGGAGAAAGAAGAAAAATCCAAATTCAAATTAGAATCGAAAGAGAAACTGAAAGATGATAAGAAAGAAAAAGTAAAGGAAAAAGATAAAGAAAAGGTGAAAGAAAAAGACAAGGAGAAGGTTAAAGAAAAAGACAAAGAAAAGGTGAAAGAAAAAGATAAGGAAAAACTGAAAGAAAAAGACAAGGATAAAAAAGATAAGAAGCTTACGAAAGTGCCATCTACAGTGACTTCTGGAGTACCTTTTGAAGAGATATTTACTCTAGGGGGTGAGTTTGTAACATGTACATATATCCATAATATAAACAATCTCTTTGGAATATACAAATGTCCGCTTCTCACCTTTAATTAAATCCGCAATAGTAAACTACGACGTATCTGTAAGGGAATAAGGTTGTTTTTACTTTTTAATCACAAAGCAATTTGTAAAACGTACAGATTATATATTATAGTACGTATATATGTACATGTTCTTGCACAGGTCGCCAATTCTTTATCTACTATTTGGAATCATTAGTATATCTTGGAAGCATGTTCACACGAGATGGAAAGTATGAAAAAGATATTGAAAGAAGGATAACTGCCGGAAATAAGGTGAATGGAGCCATGTCGGCGTTGATGGGCAGTAAAAGTCTGAGCAAGAATGCTCGAGTTGCTGTCCACAACGCGATATTGGTACCTACCTTATTGTATGGCAGCGAATCCTGGGTATGTCAGAGGAAGTATGAAAATAGCTTGAATGCAGTCGAGATGCGATCTCTTCGAAAAATGTGCGGCTTAACGATATTAGATCGAATCCGCAATGAAGAGATTCGCAAATCAACTGGCGTGAATGAGGGCGTGATTGTAAAGATGAAGAAAGGCATGTTACGTTGGTTTGGACACATAGAAATAATGAGTGAAGAAAGATTGACGAAACAGATATACAAAGCAAAAGTGTGTGCAAGAAGAGGCAGAGGAAGGCCACGTTCCAACTACCTGGATCAAATAGATCGGACTCTCAAGGACGGGAACGTTAAGAGTACTCGAAACCGACGAGCATGTATGAAGAGACTGATGAATGTGGACGAAGCGAAAGAGGTATGTAAGTCTAGAGAGAACTGCGCTCTATACTCTCTGCCTACCCCGTTAGGGACTTGGCGTGATGATATGTATGTATGTATGTATGGAATCATTAAGGAATCCACTTTCTAATTAAATTTTTTTTAATTTTTTTTTATACCACGAGAGTGCCAAACAAGCACACGGTCTACCTGATGGGAAACGGCTACCGTAGCCTATTTACGCCAACGATACTGAGGTATCACTTGCGCGCTGTCACTCTATGTTCGAAAAGTTATACTGTGTTGACAGCATCATAGGACTAATCCCTCTGCTGCCAACACAATATAGCAATCCTCCCCCCTCCCCCGACAATACAAAAAAAAAAAAAACAACACAATAAATTGTGTTATTTGGCTACGGACTTCTATAAGGTGGAGATCCTGCCCCAGTCGGGCAGCTCCAAATTCGAACGGAAAACCCCGTTATGCCCTACCTCTCTTATTACATTAAGGGAAAGTTCAAACCAAATAAATACTAATTATTTATATACATATATCCGATTTATTATCAGGTATCTACATACGTACACATATATATAGCAATAAATACCTACATATATACCTAATGTTCTCTTATTGTGTTTGCGATTTTCGCACCTATGGCGATAAGAAAAAGGTAACATTATCGCAAAATAAAACAAATTCACCTCAAGGCGACAGATAACGGCAGTACAAACAAGAATTACTTATTTCATTGCGGCATGAGTGGGTGATGCGTGTCGACACGACAGTGGTCTGTTTGAGTAAAAAATATATATAATGAACCCTTTCCTCAATGGATTTCCTTTAGGCGGTAAGATTTGCGTAGCTTGTAAATTATTAGATCGTCGAAATTTAAATGCGTGACCAAAATATGTACCGCGTTAGAGAATATTATGGCTCGTAATCTTGGGAAATGTGTTAAGTAGTTTTTTTAACACAATTATTTTATAATTATTCCATTTATATTAAATGATGATGAAAAACACACTTAATTCACTGTGGGATTTGACATAATATTTTTTTCTGGCGATTTCGTGGCTACTACGTAGTATTTACTAAAAAAACGCGGTCGGACTGAGCTTGAAGGGCTCGGATCCATTCCACGAACATTTTCAATGTAGCTTGGCTGGAGTAAAGTTCGGGGCCTCCGTAGATTAGGGCTCGGCTGGTAAACGCCACCAAGCTATGTATCGCTACACACCGATGTATTTTAAGGCGGTTATTAAGTTAATCTAGTAATTTGTTAGATACATATTATACCCAGTACAATGACTTTTGTAAAACATATAAATGTGCCGATCATACATTTAAGTATTTGTTTTCACATGTTCGAACTTTGAAACAGGATTTAAGACTATAACTGATGAAGTTATAAGACACGTAAATATTTTGTATAAAATTTCAGTTGCTCTGCCCATATTCGGGGTGCCACTCCAGCAGTCAGTGGAGCGCTCCAGATGCCACGATGACACCGGTCTTCCTCTAGTGGTACGCGAAGGCATCGATTTCTTGCAGGTAAAGTTAGTAAATTTCAACGAACAGTACGAATGATGATACGTATGTCCCTAACGGGGTAGGCAGAGAGAATAGAGCGCCGTTTCTCTCTAGCCTTACATGCCACTTTCGCTTCATCAGTCTTTTATTACAATTGATTACACAATATAATATCTATAGAAAAAGCGCTATCAAGTTTTTTTCCCAAATTAAAAGTGACGATTTGTTGCTCGAATAGCGCGGTACCAAATAAGATAATTCAATTTGCAAATATTAAAAATATATGTACATACATATATGTGTTGGTTGCAGGCTCACGGTATAAAGTGCACTCAGATATACCGCAGCGAGCCGGACAAGATCAAGCTGCAGCAGCTCCGCAAGCTGTTCACGGACAGGGGGCCCACCTTCCCCTACCACTGGGACGTGCCCGTCGCTTGCGCTATGATTAAGGCCTTCATTAGGTACTAGACGTGCCCCGCGGTGTTACCCACGTAAAATTTATAGATTTAATTGAAATAATTAGATTTTTTTTCAGGACTAAAACATATGCTATATATTGATCCAGCTATAGATAATGCCATCCACGAAGACGCGCCCCACCAATTTCTAGTCGAGGCGTCGTGGGATTCGGGGAGTATGACCAGACTCTTTTAATTGTAGTGGTCGTGTGCACTCATAGGTAATCAGTGTGTACCGATAATACTCAAACATTAGTGGAAGGTTGCACACTTACACTATAAACTATAAGGAAGAATAATGCGGCGCGTCTTCGTGGATGGCGCTATCTATAATAGACTATCTTCGTGACAAATTCCATCCAATAACGATCAGTTTTATCGTGAAAGGGGAACAAACATCCTCATATACCTTCGCATTTATAATATATAAGTAGGTTCAAAGTTTTTGAATTTGCACCACTTAAGATTAAATACTTTTATGTGTACGAGGCCTGTATAACGATATAACATATTTCCAGCGAACTCCCCGAATCAATCCTGACTCAAGAGCTGCACGGCGTGTTCGAGCAAGCGTCTGCCATCGGCGAGCCGCAGCGTGAGGCGGCTGTGCTTGCACTCGTGGCTAAGCTGCCGACTTGCAACCACAACCTTCTAGGATGGCTCATCAGGCACTTCGAAAGCGTCGTCGCTAACGAAGCGGTGCGTACCAAATGTTATCTGTGTAATCTCTCCTAGCTTGAGTTCCGGGAGCCTGTACTACTCAACCCATCAATGTTCAGAGCCATGCATTTTACTACTCAGCATAATCATAATAATAATAGTTTTATGCGACGACACACTTAAATAGACGTTACTATTACAAAATGTTAGTACAAAAATGTTTTGCTGTTATTCCATCATGCAAATATATCGTATTTTTCTATTATTTTTGTCCCCGACTATTTATGCTTTATACCATGCCGCCCAAAGTCGAGATTTTGGTTTTGCTTGGTGCCTGTGGCTTGGTGATAAGCATGCTAGGGGCTGGAATGTGCTTTAAACATCATGTGTTTATAGTATTTTTGTATGCGTGCGTCGCATCACTGGGGAACAGAGAGAAAAAAATCTCTCGTAGCTAAGATTATCGACGAGCCCGTGCTCACAAGCTTAGAACTGCTGAGTCTGATGAGAGACTTTGCCTCAGTGTGTGCTTCCACAACGGTGTTCCGAAGAATTGTCTTACAGATTGTCCAACGACTACCTTCTACCGCTGCACTTTCACGAACTCGAATCGACTTGAAGTCATCTCCATACCTTGAAACTAAAGAGGTATCAAACTGAGCGGTTTAAAAACTATGATCCCTTGCTTGTAGTTTGTCTCCTCTGTATACACTTTTCCTTCATCGAGTTTTACAATACTATACACTATGGATTCGCCTTAATTTGGGGTACACTATATATCATCATCATATCATCACGCCGAGTCCCTAACGGGGTAGGCAGAGAGTATAGAGCGCCAGTTCTCTCTAGACTTGCATACCTCTTTCGCTTCGTCCACATTCATCAGTCTCTTCATACATGCTCGTCGGTTTCGAGTACTCTTGACGTTCCCGTCCTTGAGCGACCGATCGACTTGATCCAGGTAACGGAACTATATATCTAAGGGCATACTCTAAATGCAAGGCTTTTAATAATTCCAGGTAAACCACGCGAGCATCCAAACGATAGCAACGGCGATGGGACCCGCACTCAACATGTCCTTGAATCTTCTCACTTACTTCATCACTAAAGCTGACAAACTCTTCCCAGGTGTTCAGCTTACCAAGTAAGTATCGTGTGTATATCTGTTTATTTACCGATTCATTTGATACTTAAAATATAGAGAATAAACATCTTCATAACACAATAGTCCCACAACCTATATATGTATATTTAGGTGCCAACGTGACCGACGTTGAGATTCTACACGGAGGCAATAACCCAACCTGTAATTATAATTGAAAGCGTAAGTAAATAAGTATATTGTACTAGAAATGCAATCAATATAGGCTTGTCCGTTTACTTTAAATTGAGAGACCGAAGGATCCATCTTCCTACGATTTCCTTGCCTTGTTGGAAAGGGAGACTGGTGTGACTGTGTAGTACTGACAGCGCTCCAACCGCTAATTCTCATATTAATATTTAACCCGTTCGCCCCTAGGTACGTGCCTCCACTGCAATCGATCCCAGCGGACTTCCCCGACTCAGCGGCGGAGATAAGCCGCGAGCTTCGCAAGCAAGAGTCACTGCTGGGCCAGATCCACGCCGAGATGCACGCCGGCTTCATCACCCAACCCCGGGACCAACAGCTGTGGGAAGCGCAGAGGATTGTCACGCAACTTAAGGTTCCCTAACTGATGTTTATGTTCTGATGTTCCACATCGCAGGCTTTGTCTATCGAAATGTGATTTATAAATACAGCGCAAGCTTTGAAAAAAAAAGTATATTTTAAATGTAAAAATAGCTTGGTTTGCTAAGCTTTCACATCTTAACTTCGAAACTGATCATTTATCTAGGGTACATAAGAAAGATAGGGTACCTAACAAGAAAATGTACTGATCCCGTGGTATCTATCTATATAAAAAATATTTTAAGCTTGTACTACAGTTATAAGTGTCAATACCAATATATATATATATATATATCAGAAAAACTCTATAATATTGAGTTTCTTCCTGGTTCTTCACGGAAAAATATTCGGTGGTATTTTTAATTATTTTTGATCAATTTAAGTTCTATTCGAGTCAATGACCTTCTAGTCTTTATCGAATCCTTTTTTTAATTACAGAGAAAGTTGCGATCGGTACAAAAATCTGTAGAACCAAATGCAGCACCGTCGCAACAAACATCCGTCGATGAAAAACAAGATGATGAACCCCCACGACGCCACTCGCAGCCGACAGAGCCCACGCAGGAACAAAAGACCGAAATTGAAACAATAATCATTCCTACTGTGGAGTCGCAAGACGTCCAAGACAGTCCAGACCAAGACCCACTTTCGTCCATTCCACCCTTTGAAGCAGAATTCGAAGATAACTTCACCTTCAAACCTGACGAGTCGCCGGAACAAAAAACTCCCCCACATGAGCCCGACGAAGAAAAACCTAAGCTTACAGAGAAGGAACTCAAAGTATTAAGGTTAGAACTAGAAAATGCTGAATATTTACAGCTGAAATCGTTGCTGCAAGCAAAAATCAACTCTGAACAGTTTGAAATAGTCAAGCTTAGAAGCCATGTTGCTTTGAAGAATAAGCAGGAAGGCGTTCAGAATAACAAAGAATTGAAGGAGAATAACTCCCAAGAAGAGCCAGAGCTAAAGCAAAGACTGATGAAAGAAAACGCGTTGTTAGAACAGAAAAGACTGAACTTGATCAATCAGATATTTCAAGAGAGAGTTGCGTGCATACAACTCAAGATAGAACTCGCTATGAAGGAAGTTCTATCCAAATCGTAATGTCGCAATTTTAATTCATATTATTGGTTATTGTTAAGTATTACTCTCCGACTTGTCTCAACATATTTATGTAAGTTTGTAAGCAGTATGTTATTCGAATATAAAGTTTAATTGAGTTATTGTGGTTGAAATAAATGTGACTTAAATATAATTGTTATTTATTCATGAAATATATCCTTTACTCATGTATTTAGTTAGAGCAGTAGCTAACCCCTTATAATTAAAAAAACATTTGTAAAGTTTTTTATGGATACCATAAACAAACAAGTACGTAAAGCTGGCGCATACCAGTTTATTGATTATGGTGCGAAATTCAAATTACATGTCATCGTGTTACGATGTAATATTCATAATTAAATATAATATGAATTCTCTTACGGCGCTAACATATTTTCACAACTTTACAACTGTGAACCGACGTCCAGTAATATGGGAAACAATTAAGCACCGGCATAGATACGAGAATAAAATATCGTGATTATCGCATTGCCTATTTAATATATTCATCAAGAAATTGTTACTCCACTCTGCGTACCCTTCCGGCTTACTTAAAAAGTGATGTTCTGAACAAAAAACCTTAAAACATCTTACTTATTAGTTATATCCTCACGCCTTCCCACAAGGGTCCCCGAAGGGGTAGGCAGAGGTGCATAGGTAATACCCACACACCCACTTTCCGCGTGTTCCACTTTTCCGAGGTATATTAGGTGCCAACGTGACAGATGGCGAGTCCATCGCCGTTACTCAAGCACTTTATATTATTATTATTATGATTCAGAATTCTAGAAATAATGTCATGTGCCTCGTTTCATAAGCACACGTTATCAATAACTATATTATCAATTACGATTATCGCGATAGCCACTTAATAAACGACTACATACATTAATGTACTGATAAATGTAAAAATTACTGGCGAAAATGCTAGCAAGGGGACTATTTATATACATAACAACTACTTACTATACAATACATAACTACGTACTTATACAATACATAAAAGGTACACTGCAATTATACAGGTACTTGAGTTACCTGTATAATCCTTGGAACACATTAAATAAATACATACCAAAATTTGGGATGACGTTGTTCCACTTTCTTTTGTCTTTGTGGTTGCTTGCCACCTTTTGAAGGGAATCCGAGGGATTAATATGGCGCAACAGTTACCCAGAATAAAGTACTTAAGTACTGCGCTGTATTTCGCAAATCCAATCAGGTCATGCTTGTAAACTTGACCTTAATTTTAAATCAATCCATATTTGTGGCTAGTAGCCTTGCAAGGCTACCCACATTGTTTATTGTATTCGTTTCCTTAACTGTCCTTATTTTCAGTAAAACTTTATAAATTATTTATATTTTTTAAATTAGTAAAGATTAAGAAAGGCACGTTACGCTGGTTTGGACATATAGTAAAGGATGAGTGAAGAAAGATTAACGAAACAGATATACACACAAAATGTCATCCAGATCGGTTCAACCATTTTAGGAGCTAGTTGACCAAACACACGTAGTTACCTGTCTACAGAAGAATTGTATATAAGTAGTTGATATGTAGGTACGCTCAGCATCAGGCAGACTGCATGTTTGTTAGTGGTATGAAATAAACCTAAATATGTCTTAATAACTTTTAAGACATATTGATATAAGATATATCAAGCCGTGTCCGCAGTGAAGACAGATCTGCGACGAAATGTGAAAATATACTCATCTGCCTACCCTCTCATGGACCCATTTAAGAAGGCGTGAAACACAATAGGTATAAAACCACTAAGTAGCATACAGACTTTTATTATGTTAGGTTAGCTCGAGTGTTGAATTTTATTCAGTGAATATGGAAATCATACGTACCTACTAGGAAGTCTAGAAATAGACTAATTAAATGTTGCGGCATTTGCGGCTGAATGAGTCACACTTACAAGGAACTAAAGATTCCGAGTTCAATTCAGAAGGTATTATTTTCCTTTAATTTATGGACGTACACTTGTAGGTGTACTCATAAAAGTTATGTATTAAATTTACAACAAAACAAATTTGTGTATGAAGTTCAAGATATACTTGAGCTTTAAATTTGAACTTTCCTCAATTGTACATGTCGTTAAAAGAGGGGGAATTTGCAAATTACAATCAGTATAATAATTGGTTTGGTTCCATTGATCTGAAATATTTTCATATTCTGTGTAATATTTTCCACAGTTTTTTTTTGTTTTATATTTAGAAGTATCTATTCAAAATTAATGATATCAGACAAAAGTGGATTACAAAATATTTTTCAAAATATAAGCTAACTATTTGTTAGTACGTATTTATTAGTAGATAAAAAATCGTTCTGCGTTTCACAACATATGATTAGCTATGTAACTGGGACCAGTTATTTAGCGAGATAAGAACCAGAAAATTTGTGCACTGATTTAACATTAAATTAACGTGGCAATTTTTTTCCATAATCGATTAACATGCTTCACTTCCCATACAAGTCAATGACTGTTAAATAGGCATTATAGGTTCCTGCTACAGACAGATATTTGTATATACAGATTATTATTATACTAAGATGACCCGGTTACTCAACAAACAAATATGATAGCTCCCCATGTCCGGATCCACGATTTTTACGAACCGGAAATAGAAACCTGTCATTGGCGTCCCCTATCACGACAGTCGACGTAGGTGTTTAAAAACTCATAAGCGTTTTAAAATAAAATACAAAATCGCTAGAACAGCGTAGATAACCTGTCTTCTAACCATCAATCTTCAAAATATTACAAACATAAATATGATTAAACTTAGTTACGCTTTTGTCGCTCCCTGAAGCTGCCGCCCGGGGCAGGCGCTCCAATTTTCCCCCTATAAATCTGGTGCCTCACCCCACCCCCCTGTTCTTCCCACTAGTTTTTAGTGTAAGTGTGCATACTTTCACTTATGTTTGAGTATTATCGATACACTAATTACCTATATGTGCACACGTGCACTACAATAAATAGACTCAGGTCATACTCGCTGCACCCCGCGGCTCCCTAGACTAGAAATTTGTGAGGCGGGTCTTCGTGGATGACACTATACTTATGCTTCAAGATGAGAATGAGCCTGCGTCCATAAGTATAGACAATTTACTATCAGAACCATAACAGAACGAGTTCCGCCGCCGAATAATAATGTAAGCTTGATGAGATGAGATGACACAACAATTTTTGGAAAGTGGAAACCACAAAATCTTATACAACACAAAATACGATAGTTCTATCCAAGTCCATAATTATGGCAAAAAGTTAGAAGTCGTTGTCGTAGAAGTATTAAAAGCTACTCAGGAACTTTCTTATATTCTCTCTCGTTACATTCGTTATATTCATTCTCGAACTCGTTATATTCATTACCTTTTAGGAACGGTTAAAACGACATAAAATTTTACAATTAGTGATGAGCGGGTTTTACGGTGAACATCGAGAGACATCTATTCTCTAAATAGTATTGGATTGTGGTCATGGTATAGCCATAGTTTAGAATTATGTACACGTTATGTTGACTGCTCTCTCACAATACTTAATTAGCTTAACCCCCAAAAAAACCCCAAAAACGTTACACTGAAAATGTACATATCTTGATAAGCATCAACGTAATTAGATAATGATAACTACCTGCCTGATTATGTGTTGCTAGTTGTTTACATACCTATTGCCCACTTATGTGCGAGTTAGGAATGACGTGTCCGTCATTAGATCACTATAGGAAAATATTTCAACGTGAAATGACTCGCATATTATTAGAAAAAAATATTTCCATTAGTTACAGTTTGTAAATAAGCCTTTCTACAAATTTATGACGTATGGTATCTGTGTGATTTAGAAATCAATAGGTATGTAGGTTCATCTCAGTTCATCATCCTCGGTTTATTTCATTGGTTTTCTGAATAATAATATTACACTTCTCATCAGAAAAATCAAAACACCTTACAAGTTTATGTTTTGTAAGGATTATCAGAAAAATGTGTATAATATGAGGTATTATTCACTATTAAGTAAACGACTATTGACATGTATTCCTAAATATGCAAATTTTTCTGATAATCCTTAAAAAACAAAAACTGGCAAGATATTTCGATTTCTCTCATGAGAATTATATATTAATAACAATATGTCAATTGTTAGTCACACTACAAGTTTTAAAGTGAACAACTCTCTAATATTATATACAACGAATGCATGAAGAGATTCATGAATTTGGATGAAGGTAAAGAGGTCTGTAAGTTTAGATAGTGTTTGATGCCTACTCTCTCTGCCTACCTTGTTGTAGGTAATTATTTGATAAAGTCACCTACTCACTTCTCGAAAACGCTATCTATGCGGGCGATGGTTTAATACTATGCCGCACACAATGTATTGACAACTTGCCAAATAGATATATTGTTCCAATTTTATAAGAATTCTTTAAGTAATTACCCACTCAGCGGCCGAATCACTGCTATAATTTGTTGTTTTGTCTATACCCGGTGAACCTAACTGGGCCGGACAACAATGAACAACCTACCTTAAATTATAGTATAAATAAATATACGGGCTCTACCAGTAGCACGCTATATCTAGATTAGTTCAGCTCAGTTATTCAAAAACCCGCTCACCATATCTATGACTAAAACATCCGCGCGTGCCATTCGTGTAAATATACATGCTCCTTATATGAAATAATTAAATTATTCCTTAAATAATTCTGAAGTTCTATAGATCAGAAAGTTTTCAATCCAAGTGATCAGTCTTGCCTGCGAAGCAAAAGGTCGCGCGATCGATCCCAATTGAAGACAGATATGTATTTATATGATGAACATGAACATACCTAGTCTTCCGCTACTAATAGAATAACGAAATACCTACGAAAATGATTACCTACTTAAATCCTAGAAAAAAATCTGAGTTCATTAATACATATACTAAGCTATTTGTGATATGATATCGTTTGATATACCATAATACGTAGGCGTAAGTAACCGGCAAATGCTGAGGCCAAACCCCAAATATGTATGTAAATCTCACATGAATGAGATCACCGTTCAACCGCACATTGTGTGAAGCCGACCTTAGTATTCAGAGTTTTGGTATTAACCTCTGCATAATCGCCAACAATGGCAATGTAGGATTGATTGTAGGTGTCACCGCATGAGGTCACTCTTCGTACAGAGCTTACCTACCTACCTCTCTGCATGTGTCAGCTATCCCTGGCCTATTCTAAGATTTTTAATTTTTTTATTGTAGATAGTATCTACTGTATATAATAGTATTGTATATTTTTGTAAAATATTGCATCGTAGTTGGAGTTAGTAAGGAGGTATATAAATACATACCTCGGAAAAATTCGCGGTCTTACTGGAGGCCTAGGTCTCGCCATTGCCCGGCTAAGTATCAAAACTCAAGCTACGAGACAATACAAAAAAAAATGTGAGCCGTCACGGGTCGCCTGGCAGATGTGAAACATCGACATTATTTTGTAAAAGTAATATGCAGAAAAGAACAGATTGTGAAAGGAACTAAATATGTCATAATGATAAAATAAAATATTACGTTTTTTTTTTCTAGATAACGATGACTATTTACGAATTTATTTCAAATCGTAACTACTTAATTCGTAACGTCGTAGACTTCGGTAATAGTTATATTCGATGTTGCCTCTGAGGACGGTATTACAAAATCCTAAATCTATGGGTATTACTGTGACAATTGGTCGATGGTAACTGAAGTATGGCGACGCGTCGCCACGGCATGCGTCGCCACGCCAGAAATCGGTTTTACGTGCGGCTATACATGTTTCACATCAAAAATTCGCATGCCAAACATATGTCGCCGAATACGCGATTCAATCACTATATCCACTTAAACATCACATTATTTGACAAACCGCGTTCGAATAAATTATTTCATTTCCTTTACAGTATTATCTAGATATGAATTTATATAACGTATGTGTTACGATTAATAATAGCTAATTCCAACAAGAAACAAGTATTTCTTCTATGGTTTATTTTCAAAGACATTTAACGTCAATGTCTGAGATGAACAAATAGTGTCGCCATATATCACATTGGCATTTGAATGTATGCCCGACGAAAAATGCATTGTTACACTGACCGACCGAACTACTCATACCTTTCTGAGATCCCTAGGAATAGCGTGAATATTTTTTTAAGAAGACAAATGTAAACCAATTATTTTATGTCTGTAAACAATTCCGGTTAAGTACCTCCATACAAGGTTTATATAACATTTATTACATTATTTCCTACAAGGTTCCCCGAAATGGTAGTAAAGGTATCTTATAAGTTGTAGCAAAAAGGTTCCTTGTTTCCAAGGTGATATATTTAGACGCCAACGTGACACATACCTACTTATGATAATATTTCTTTTCTGTTCGGTTCTGAGTAAGAACTCTCCCTAACTGAATTAAAGTAAGGAATCTTATATATATATATCTAAATCTATAAATTATTCTTGTTATAAATACAGGCGTGAACGAGGGAGTGATGTAAAGATGAAAAAGTAAGGAACCAGATATACAATCTGAAAGTGTGTGGAAGAAGAGGCAGTGGAAGACCTACCTAGATCAAATCACAATCTATCACAAATCGATCGGACATTCAAGGATAGGAACATCAGGAGTAGGTACTCGAAACCGGCGAGCATGTAGAGACTGATGTATGTGGACGAAGCGAAACAGGTATGTAAATCTAGAGAGAAATGGCGCTCAACTCTCGACGTGATGAGATGAAAGTATCATTATCGGTCGATCCCCGAAGGAGTAGGCAGAGGTGTGTAGTAATCATTCGCCCACTTTTCGCAAGAGATATTTTTGTTGCCAACGTGAAAGATGGCGAGTCTATCATTACTCAGCTCGACTATCCATACATCTTGGAATTTCTTCTCAAACGTAAGTTTCTTCTCGATGTTTTCCTTCACCGTAAAGCAATTGTAAACAAAGCTATCGATTCGAATATCGAGAAGAATAATGGTAACTAATTAATTTAATTATATGCTTCATGGTATATTTTGTATAGCCTTATATATTCTGTAGTTTTCCTGTTTTGGTTCACTTTACCGTATTTAGACTGACATATTTGTTTATAAAAAAAAACAAAGTAATGTAACCAAAATAGAGATATTTACAATGAGGTTTATATATAATAAATACATCATTGGATATTTATCGAAATAATTTTATCGAAATCCTCTTTGAACGCGATGCATAATACATTTACGTACATGATATTATTGGTGTTTCCGGTTGATGTCAATATCAACTGGAGCCTTTGATGACGTGCTATTTGTTGTCAAGAGTGTAATAGATGTGTATTTTATTTATATAAATAAAAAAAAAAGAGCCGTGGTGGCCGAGTGGTTCGAGCAGTTGCCTGCGACGCAAAGGTCGCAAGTTCGAATCCCGACTGTACCAATGAGTTTTTCTAAACTTAAGTAGAGTGATTAGTCACACCACGAGCTTTACGGTGAAGGAAAACATCGAGAGGAAACCTGCATACGTCTGAGAAGAAATTCAAGGGCGTATGTATAGTCGTGCTTGAGTAACGGCGATGGACTCGCCATCTGTCACGTTGGCACCTAATATACCTCTGGCGGAAAGTGGGTGTGTGGGTATTACCTATACACCTCTGCCTACCCCTTCGGGGACCCTTGTGGGAAGGCGTGAGGATATTTATTTTATTATTTATTTATATAAATCTATCCCATTCGCACACTTGAATAACGACAGCTATGGGACGTCATGGTAAGGCCTAGTGATTATTATTATCTATATACTGCTGCTGATCAGACCCTGATCAGCAGCAGTATATATATATGACGTAAATGTACTTCACTTATCTATCTATATTTTTATTTCATTAGTATTCGGCTAGCGAATCAGAGCTAGCAGCTTTATACCGTTGGATCTCGGATCGTCAACCTTAATATTACGTTTTGCTAGTGTCAGATTTGATGTTTTGATATTAAGGACCAAATTAACAATTGAGTACCTAGATAAACTATAGAAACCAATGACCGGTATTAGTAGCTATAAATGTATCACTTAAAATTCTTAAAATATGACGGGAATATTTACTCCCACAAGGATTCCTGACGACAGCGGTGTAACAACACCTATTCGCCGGAGATATATTTAGGTGTCAACGTGACAGAGGAAGGGTCTGCGACATTTCTCAATCTTGACTATTACCTATATATACATACATCTATATAAAAAATATTCCGACATAAGAACTGACAAGATTAAGGTAGTACTCAACATACTCTTGTTAATTACACATATATACCTACCATACATCATACCACCCTCATCGGGATTCGAAAAGGAGATCGGCAACCTCAATACCCGCAGTCCGGAGTTCTGACAACTAAGCTAAGACAATCGTCGGAAGTGTGAAGACCCCATTAAAACTTGCTACCTCTCCCTTGCTCAGCCTAGCCTCAACCGATGAAAGCTTGCAAATAGGTACATATAGGATAGGGAAAATATATACTACGATACTCTATTTGCATAGTGCCCTCAATCAAATTACAATACATTCCTACCTAGCTATTGTGATCACGGTTTGCGTCATACAAATTGTCCTTTATGCAAATGCTGGAATACCTGAATAAAATTCTAGCAAAAACCTTAAAATGCAATTACTCAAATAGTTCAACTGGTACACAGTTTCGACAGCGTATCTAATTTGTAACTTGTACGGTGTCGAACGAATTCTAAATGGTTGTGCAATTAAATAAATGTTCATGAAAATATACCCACCTACCTACATATATGCCATTGACTTGTTTTGAGAAAGTTGGCGACTGTTCTATGTAGGTCTAAGAGAAGTCTTATAACATTGACTTATTCTAGTCTAAAAAGCCTGGCTGGAGGCCTAGGTCTCGCCATTGACCGGTTAAGTAGCAAAAGTTCCCGGAACTCAGGCTACGAGAGACAATACAAAAAAAAAAAATAAAAAAAAAAATAGTCTAAAAAGTTTCGGAATAATTTCGGACAACCGACACTGCTGCAACACAGCAATTATGTCTTTTAGATCTATCATTGTGTGTCCTGCATCGACTGTCGATAATCCTATGGAATTCAAAGGGTCGAACTTACACCTAAGGAGGCTGAATGCGGGCGGGCCACTTGATGGTAAGCAGTAAGCTGGTACAGCAAGCCTATAAACAATTGCAACATCACATAGCTACAGTTATACATGCGAAAGATTGCAAATATGTGGGTCCAAATAAATGTTCGTAGTATGTTTTCCTCACACGGATATTGATAAAATGTACCTATATATAACAGGAGAGCAATCAAAATGGATGTAAGTATTGCATCGGCTATTTGCCTTACAGCAATGCTGCCAGATTTCGTGGCTCTCTTTCCCGGGACGACTGAGAACAAGCTTTTTTTATTTAGTTTTTTTTTACATAGATTTATTGTAAGTAAGATTTTTTAAGTTGAGACTAAATTGTAAATAATGAATAGGTACTGTTCCATGTCCTGTTTCCATGACAGTTCTATGAATAAATTAATATGCAGCTAGTTCTTAAACTTCACGAATTAGAGCGGCAATTCAATGGAAGTTTAGAAAACACTAACATTTATCGTTTCTCTTCATACTCCATGGGTTCACACGGTTCAGGGGATATGACGTGCGACCATCGTTGTTCAAAAGTGCGAAAGAATTAGTCTTATATTAGGCATATATATTGTGAGGATCGATGAGCTAGCCGCCTAGGGACTATCAGACTCTCTATGTGCTAAAATATTAGGTTCTTGCCTCAAATAACTCTCTACTCTCTCTCTCTCTCTGGCTACCCCGTGAGCGACTAGGCGTGGCAATATGTAGGTAATATGTAAAAAAATCAGACCAGAACGTCTGAAAGGAATTGGATACAATTTGGCACGGAGAAAGATTATTGGGTGGATTAACAAGTAAAATATATTTTATTCCAGAAAAAAATACCAATGAAATCAAATTTTACCCGAGTGAAACCCAGGGGTACCTCCAGCTATTTAATTAATTTAGTTATTATACAAAGCTATTTTCCATTAATGGGTGTGTGGGTACTAACTATACACCTCTGACTATCTCTCCTGAGCCCCTTGTGGGAAGGCGTGAGGATATTTATAATTTCAATGAATTAATCTGTATATATTTTTTTGTAAACTAATGGGCTAAGAGCGAATAATCCTATCTAACTACCAACATTAGAGCCAAATTACTAGAAAAATAAGTGTAATTAATCGTCATAAGTATATAATACTTAATACGATTAATTATTATTAATTATAATATCGAATTACATTGTTAGCAATATCGTAATTATTAAATACACCACTTAATATGTACCTACCTATTTCTCTATCATTATTTATATTATGTACCTACGAACGTTATGATAACTACCAGTCGTGAAGCAACTCCAAATTGATAAGGTTTCCACTATAATATAACGGTATTCATAGCATTCAGGTCAAGACCAATACATTCTGACACTTATTCAACTGGAATAAGCCGCAAATAAACAGCAATTTAGAAATCGCGCTCCCTTTCCGTCGCTGTTGTTTTGCAACAATAATCTCATTGTTTGAAAGAATTAGGTTCATTTAGTAATTAGGCAATTAATATTTGAATAAGGCCACGTTGGTGTAAATATTTATATGATTTATTATTAGAAACGAATTAGGGTTCCGCGAACGCTAAAAATGAGCTTCCACGTTGGCGTAGCGTTATTTGGGACGGTTGGTTTATTATTCATTATATAATGAGGCTGCCGATCGGACCGCGCGCTTTCACTCGCTCGTTCGTTAATTACGTGCGCGATTGTATTCAGTCGGTTATATTTACTCAACTGTTCTGTTTCCAACGCTGAAAAGATAAAGAAACAGCTAAAGTGGCACGTTACACGACGCTGGTATCTTATCGCCGCCACTCTATTGATCAGTCACCACATATCGCGAACGGCCCGCCTTATACGGACGACTGGGCCACCTTTATTGTCCAATTTAACCTGTCGACGAGTAAGCACTCTTTATACGCGCGATGTTACCGGTGAAGTCATAATGTGTTATGTGTGTGTTGTACAGAAATAGAAATACAGTGTTTACAGGAAAATAGTATCAATAACGAAGTGCTGCGGTTTGTAATCGAACGGAAATGGCGGCCAAATCGCCTACGTTGAGTGTGAAGTCGCGCGAAGTCATCGGTGTGGACCAGTTCAGTCAGCGGCGCGAAGTGTTCGACAAACACGACACTGTGTTCATGCCGCTACCATCGCCCACAACTGTCAATCCCGCGTACAAGGAGGTAGAACCGATTATCACTTCCAATCACGGAAAAACAACGTCCAATTTCAAACGAAACACGCCCGGATATTCCAGCATGCGCGAGACAAGGACGGACGACCAACTCTTCGAATTTCGACCGCGAAAGTACTCGGACAATTTCACATCCGAGTTGAACCAAAGTGACAATGTGGATTACCGACATACGATGACTGAGAGGACCCGACGCCTGTCGAGGATGCGCAAGGAGTTCATGGCTTCGAATCTACACGAGCCCACCAGCAGCCCTTTCAGCCGCGCCGGTACGCGCGCCTCTATGCCTGCAAACAGTACGTCTCCAATCAAATATAAGATCGAAAGTCCCAACTTATATAAATTTCCATTTGCCGAGCCCTACAAAACCCCGACACCTACACGTAAAGTGTTCGTCGATTTGGGAACACCCGACGACGCAAGCAAAGAAAATGAGGACCCTGAAAAACCAAAACACAAAAGTTTACCAAACAGCGATACCAGTGAAACCAATTCAAAAATTGATCACCAAAAGTTATTCGAGGAGTTGGTAAAGAGGTATTCTCCACAAAGGAAGCCTATAGACTGGACCTTGCCTCCTACTAAGCCGCGAGTGATTGCTTCAGTGCCTAAATCAAGTTCGAGCATTACCGATAGCCTCGACAGTTCGGAAAAGAAAGCTTTAGATGATAAGATTGAAAAACCAGAAGATGACGAAGTGTTCTCTAGGAAAGAACAAGGCAAAGCCACAGACTCCACGAAGCCCGAAGTAGTTAAAGCACAGACGGAAGTCGTGCAAAATGGAGTGGATTCAATAAAGATTTACAAAAATGACACCAGCATAGATTCCGAGACATCACAGTCAGAACTGGAAGAGAAACATGATAACGTTCCTGAACTATCACCGCTACAGATACAAAAACAACTGTCCAATAATCCCAACAAGAGGCCGCCATTAGACACAGTAGTTGACCTGAGCATTCCACAATTGTTGCAAAAGATGACAGCCGAGGGCGACGACCTCGAGCACAATTCAAAGGCCACGAAGAAAGTGAAGAGGAAGAGAAGCTTCCTAGACAAATTGCTAGGACGTAAAAAGGAAAAATAACACGATTAAACTAAATGTACCTTTAGCCAAGTGATAATGCAAGTAACGCAGTGTTACATGCCTGCCAAAGATTATATCAAGGTTGATGAAACATGACGTCATTTTGTAATCTTTTTGATTGTTGGTTTTTTAAATTGAATACAATTTGTATATTTAAGGTAGATTATTTATATGAAAATAATTAAGGCCAGTCTTCCTCTGTTTTTTATCTTAATGCAATGGTTGGGTTATCGCTAGCTGATAAACGTAAGTGCCATGTGACACTCCCTATCTGCCAAATCCTAGTGTGTAACAAAGTAATAATGCGTACTTATGTAAAATGTATATTTTTGTAGTAACACGTCCAAGTAACTATATACATATTAGACCTATTTTATCGCGTTCATTTATATGACTGTATATGTACTGTGTATAATTAGCAGCTCCAAGTTTTCCTATGGCAAATCGATCAAACATTCCGCGTCTAATTTTCCTTGTACCTACTACATTTGCACGCAAACAATTGAAGTAATCACCATCGCTAGTGAAACTAAAAACCTAAATTGCTTAATAAAATTGTCTTTGAGTAACAATTGACTTTTATTTACATGTTTAGTTAATTAAACAAGACTTTGAAAATGATATCTCTGCCGACTTATTTCACTTACAATTTCTTATAATACATATTCAGAAATTCCAATCCAATGCACTGCGGTCAGAAATAGATTGGGAGGAGTGGTGTGCAAGTATCATATGGGATAAATAAGCTCCATACTGCTAGTACCTAAAACGCCTTATCCTCATTCGCCGAAAGAATATCAAACTAAATCGGAATTATCAAACTGTGATTTTCTATATCTAAAACTGAATACTATACTATATAATATAATCTTCGAATCAATTTTCAACGTATTAATACAAACAAGTACAATTATGGTAAAACCTAGATGGCGCTAGAAGTATAATTATCAGAACTACATTTTAGGATCTAACAGAACCATGGTAAATTGTAGCTTATTGCAGAGTGGTTCGAGCAGTTGCCTGCAACACAATGATGGCAAGTTCGAATCCCGACTGTACCAATGAGTTTTTCTGAACTTAAGTTACAGTGCTTAGTGATTAGTCACACCACGAGCTGAAGGAAAACATCGAGAGGAAACCTGCATACGTCTGAGAAGAAATTCAAAGGCGTATGTATAGTCGTGCTTGAGTAACGGCGATGGACTCGCCATCCGTCACGTTGGCACCTAATATACCTCTGGTGGAAAGTGGGTGTGTGGGTATTACCTATACACCTCTGCCTACCCCTTCGTGGACCCTTGTGGGAAGGCGTGAGGATATATTATTATTAACCAAGAAATAAGGTATTGATTTGTTTATCGAACTCATAAACAACGGTAGTATCTGAGTATATTTGCTCAAACTAATCGGGCAGGCGGTTTTACGGATAGTTTGTTATCACCAAAACATCAATATATAGTAAATTTTGGTATTAATATGTTAAAAACAACTTTAATTCTTTAAATAATATAAGGTACAATTAAATAAAAGCATTAATATACCCGAGGCGCGGAACGATCGTTCGTCGTTGGAGTACCTAATGAAAATTGGTGAGCAGACTGATGAATGTGGGTGTAGCGCAACAGGTTGTCTTGAATTGGCGCTCTACTCTTTCTGCACACTGTATTTCGAGTACTCTTAAGTTTCCGTACTTACATCCTTTAGCCAACATGGTTTAATTAAATTATAATTCATAAACATTTATAAAAAAAACCTCTGTATCAAATATATTTGGCAATTCCTTTGCGAATCTCTGAGGTTTTCGCTGGGAGTTTTTATTACCAGGTCATTGTAAAGAAAAACTTGTTTTCATAGAAAATAAAAATATACATGTACATATGTATATATTAATATATAAGATTTGATTTACATAAAGATTCATTTAAGCATTGGCTCCTTTTAATGCTGAAAGAAGATTTATTCTAAGCTAGTAATTATATCACATTGTATATCACACACTAAACAAACCATTTGAAATCATTTACGCTTATTCATCAAGGTTTAAGACAAGTAATGACATCTATTGTCAAATTAGCTTAACTATGATAGATTTTTTTATCTTATAACACATCTGGGTCTTTTTTCCTGACAGCTGCTTCTAAGGCAAACAGATGGTCATCATGCACATCCGGTGCCAGCTGCCTCATGGCTTCAGCTAGGTTATACACATATTCCTTGTTGGTGCCACTCGGGCCCTCACAGCCTATTACCAGTTCAGCTATAGCATCTATTGATGCTGGTCCTGAAACAATATTTAAAAAACAGAAGATAAAATAAACATAAACTTTATGGAAGCAGTTTCAAGTAAGTAAATGAATCATACAACTAACATTGTTAGATAACTTCTTAGCCACTCTACCTACAAATTCATTGCACATTCAAACATTTTGTTCTCTCATTATTAGTTATTATCATATAAAAAACCCCATTATATATATAAAGTTCTGGTTTTTTTAACCAAAGTAAAAACAATTTTTGGAGTTTACTCCTTAAGAATCGATTTTCATATATAAGGCACCCGGTATGAGAAAAATATGAGAGGTAAAATCTACTGATGAATGACAGCGTTACGTTTTTGGTGCTCGCGTACTCTCCATGGCAACGAGAATAACAGAATGGCGATGTAATTAATGTTAATATTTACTTTCAATTGCATATTGTATTAACCTGATATTAACCTACAACAACTGTCAACTTGCGGAGGTTTTATCGTAAATTTTATATTTTATTTATAATTGATATAAATATAAATTTATATCAATTGATATTTATTTCAAAATTGAGAAAATTACTCAATGAATAAAAATCAATCTATAGATGTGTCATGCATACTCTAAGTAATATAAGAAATACATTCATTTACCCTTATTAACTAATCTATTTATTTTATAATCGTTCGTAAGGAGTAAACTCCAGTCGTGCGTCGGAGCTGACACACACTTTTATTTATTTCAATCTATTTAAAATCATCATTAACTGAATTTAAAATAAATAAAAACAAAAATAAATATAATAATTATTTATTATACCTGCATAAGATTCATTTTCCTCTGTAGCTACATACAAGGTTAGATTAAAAGGTTGCTGTGTGTCATCTTTAGGATGGAATGCTACAGTTTTTTTAGAGTAACCATTTTTCTCCCTAAAATCCAGGTGTTGTGTTACTTTTTCTACATGGTCATCTTTTATCTTGTAAGCTATACCCCATACCACACTGTTTTTATCTTTGCTTGGTACTAATGTGACTACACGGCCTGGCTAAACAACAAATAAAAAACATGTACATATTAATATAGTGGGTAGGCAGACAGAATAGAGTGCCAGTTCTCCCTAGACTAACATACCTCTTTCGCTTCATACACATTCAATTTATAAGTTCTATTATTCATGTAAATGCAAATGCTTATGTGGGTGTATGATGTTATTACTCAATCACACCAGAATGGCTGAGCAAAATTAAATGAAATTTGATTCATAGATAGATATTACTCAGATTAACACAGGATGTTCTTGAAAAATTATTGCAGGTTCAACCTTGTCCTCTGATAACATATAATATGTCTGGGTATAAAACTTACCTAAGAATATACTTGTATTGATACATTTAGATTATCCATTGCTTAAGTCTATAGCACTGGATTGGTTATATGGTTCTGCCTAGTTACACCAATCCAATATAACCAATCCAGTTGGATTTAAAATTCAAGATAATATAAATATTATTGGGTAGTACTACTTAGGCTCCGACCATTCCTCACAGAACTGTTGATACAATTCTGTTAATATAACTAGAACCAATAAAGTAACTCACGCCTTCGTAACACATTTACCGGTACTACTGGTGGAAATTCATGCTTACATTATCTGGAACTCCTCTATGGTCAATGCTGTACTGATAGAACCTTCTGAGATAACCTTTAATGTAACCTACAACTTTGTATTCATATAAAAAATCTACTTTCCACACTAGAGACCCGTACCCAAATACCCACATTTTACGTATTTTTTATAGCACATTGATTAAAACTTCGATAACTTCGATCGAATTTTTTGCACAATGTAAACAAAGCCTACTATGTAGGACGTAGGTATGTTATTTGATTTTGACAAATGGCAGATGAACTTTTGAAGTTTTGACAGGCAGAATATAAATGAGTCTTGCCACATTTGATCCAGTTTTAAATAGGTACTTACCTTTATTCTGCTTCTGCTGATCTGCTTGATTTACGGCGAAAGCTACATTTTAAAACATAATTGACAGAAAAGAGCACTACGTTTGGTGTCAAAAACTAAAAATCTTGACTTGACAAACAGTCGGTTACCTATAAATTATCATAGCCTGCAGTTGCATTCCATAGCAAAATGGACCAATTTACCATGAACCAAATATGGACAAATCACTGCAACCTACGTAATTCAATGAATTAATAAGTTTACTATCATCAGGAACCATTTTTCAGACACATGAAATTCATGTCTGCCTTAGCTCAGAAACTCTGTGATGAGATCGTGGAGCCCGTGTTAAAGCATCCAACCGATGAGACCGCTGACAATCAAGACTGTTTCAGAATTATGCACCCAACGCCTCGTAACGATAGCAAAACGACTAGATCAGTCGTCATAGAGAGAAAGAAAGTCGTCAACAAATTACTTCCAAGCGAAAGTGATTATCGTAAGGCTGTTGTCAATACATTCAAATCGAAAGAAACTTTATTGAATAAAACATATGCCGATACAGCAGTTAATACACGGGTAACTGGTCCTCTACGCTGCGACAATGATTGCGTTACTATGGTACGCAAGAGGGATTCAAACCGCTGTCCTTGCAAATGGTCATCCAAGCAAGTGAATAAAGCTAGTGTCAAGCAGATTCAAACATTTCATAAGACATTTCAATCTATAGATAAGGCTTGTACGCAATGTGTTGAAACTGCCAGCTGTGGAACACAGTTCTTTGATAAATTAAATGATGTTTTACCACAAGCTAAGGATAGTAAGAACAAGTCTAAAGGATGGTTACAGTCTTCCATTGCAGCAGCTAAGAAAGAGTCATTGAAGCTGGAACATGATTCATCTAATGTGGTTCATAAACCATCTGCTGTCAACTCAGTTTTAAATGCTAGGCGTTGGGCTCTGTCTCAATACCCAACTAGAGGGCCAGACTTTTAAATTTCGATAATGTAACTCATTATCTAATAAATATTGAAACATTACCTTTGTTTTACATACATACATACATATCATCACGCCGAGTCCCTAACGGGGTAGGCAGAGAGTATAGAGCGCCAGTTCTCTCTAGACTTACATACCTCTTTCGCTTCGTCCACATTCATCAGTCTCTTCATACATGCTCGTCGGTTTCGAGTACTCTTAACGTTCCCGTCCTTGAGAGTCCGATCTATTTGGTCCAGGTAGTTGGAACGTGGCCTTCCTCTACCTCTTCTTGCACACACTTTTGCTTTGTATATCTGTTTCGTCAATCTTTCTTCACTCATCCTTTCTATGTGTCCAAACCAACGTAACATGCCTTTCTTCATCTTTACAATCACGCCCTCATTCACGCCAGTTGATTTGCGAATCTCTTCATTGCGGATTCGATCTAATATCGTTACGCCGCACATTTTTCGAAGAGATCGCATCTCGACTGCATTCAAGCTATTTTCATACTTCCTCTGACATACCCAGGATTCGCTGCCATACAATAAGGTAGGTACCAATATCGCGTTGTGGACAGCAACTCGAGCATTCTTGCTCAGACTTTTACTGCCCATCAACGCCGACATGGCTCCATTCACCTTATTTCCGGCAGTTATCCTTCTTTCAATATCTTTTTCATACTTTCCATCTCGTGTGAACATGCTTCCAAGATATACAAATTCATTCACTTGCTCTAGAATTTGCCCATTTACCGATATTGCACACTCGGTCACTTGTTCATCTCTTTCGAATACCAGAACCTTAGTCTTGCCAGCGTTTAGGCGCAGCCCCTTCTTTTCACATTCTTCTTTCATTATGGTAACTAGTGACTGCAGTTCGCCCTCTGATGACGCCAGTAAAACCGCGTCATCGGCGTATAGTAGGCAGTTGACCACTAAGTTTCCCATTTTCACTCCACATCCGTTCGTTCTTAGTGCTCTCAGACAGTTATCTAGATATATAATGAAGAGCCAGGCAGACATGATACACCCTTGTTTGACCTCCGACTTCACATCAAACCAGGGTGACATCTCACTGTTAACCCTAACGCACGCCTCGCTATCACTATAGAGTGATTTCACGGCATGCAGTAGGGAACTGCTCACTCCATATCCAGGCAACACGTCCCAGAATTCCTTTCGTACGACTCTATCAAATGCCTTCTCTAAGTCGACGAAAGCGCAGAAAACCCTTTGGTTAATATCCAAAAACTTTTCCGCGATTCCGCGAAGCGAGAAGGTTTGATCCATACATCCTCTTCCTGGTCTAAATCCACCTTGGGATTCCCAGAGAAACCTTTCGGATCGCTCTTGCATTCTTATCGTCAGGATCTTCGTGTACACTTTACTAGCTAAGCTGACCAAGCTGATGGCTCTGTAGTTGGAGCAGTCCAATCGTGATCCTTTTCCTTTATAGAAAGGCACGATGACTGCTCGCCTCCAGTCGTCCGGAACATCACCCCTTTCCCAGCAAAGATTGCATAGCAAATAGATGACGTCCCAGACCGCTGGTCCACCGTACTTGATCATCTCAGCCGTAATCCCATCTATTCCCGCAGCTTTTCCACATTTCAGACTTCTTATCGCACTTACAATCTCTCCCATACTTATTTTATCCGCTATAGGATCCTCGACAGATTCTGTTGGAGGCAGCTCTATGAGTAGATCAGCGGCATCATCATCATACATATCTTTGTAGAATTCACTCCATCGCCTGAGGACGTCAGTTTTGTCAGTTAGTATGTCATTGTCCTTCGAAATAATCACATTCATCCTACTACTAGCTGTAACACAATTTCTGGACTTCTTAACTTCCCTCCAAAAAAGTTTTGCATTGTCCTTGAAATTATGCGACAGTTTTTCGTCTACAGTCATTTGGAACCTCTCACGCTTCTGAGCTATTATCTCCTTCGTACGATTTTTTTGCAGGCGATATTTTTCTTTCATACTTTCACTTGAGCTGGACATAGCCAAAATGTCTTGCCTTGCATCCTTCTTCTTTCACTTCATCATCCCACCAACCATCGCCATTTTTGGTTGTCCGCCCTTTCGAAATGCCACAAACCTCTTTCGCGGCGCATAAACCTTTGTTTTATTCTTCATTAATGGAAGTTGTGAAGAACTTTCATACATACATATGTATATATTTCTGTCTACAGGTATGTATGAAAGTTGCCTATAATTTGTAGATACCATTAATGGAATAAAATAGGATGTGGGTAGGCACAAAAATCAATGTACAAATCATGCAAAATAATGGAAATTTATTCTTAGTTCAGTTCACTATAGCATATTTAAGATCTTTTCTATTTTTTTTACTAAAAAAAAATGCATTTTTGATCTAACTGAATACTAAGCATTTAAAACAGTACATTAAAATATAAGCTCTAATAAAACTACAACCAATAGTCCACAAATATGACTGCCTCCAAAATTTTTCCTTATCAAAAACTTCAATTCTTCTAAATTCCATATTAATCTGGTATTAGGTACTATGGTAAGTAGTATTTTGATAATAGTGCACTACTTCCTGTAATATTCTGGAACGGGCCCAAAGCTTCATAAAGTAATGCTCACATGTTCTGTTGAGCTGGACTGGCTGGAGGAGGTTGAGCTTCTAAATTTTTGATAAGCTGCGCCAACCAATGCTTCGTAGAGTTGTCTTCCTGAAGGCATGTAGTGAAAGTAGTGTCCCTGAGCTGGTCAGGCAGACACTGTCGCAATGCTTCTCTGGCTCTTGGGTTGTCAGACAGACGAAGGTAACACCGGACCACATGCTTTAAAAGTCGAGCAGAAGGATCTTTGGCTAGTGATAATACCATTTTCCCTAATATCATGGCCACATGAGAAAATCTATCATAAGTTTGGCAAATATAACACAATCCACTGTCATCCAGCAGGATCTTCTGTAATATGAATGTAGCCACAGTCTTAGAGAGCTCAGATCCATTTTCCATAATTCGCAGACATAGAGGAATTATCTCAGTGGTCAACAGAAATGTTATCACTTCTTGTTCATCAGTTTTAACTAATGCTCCAATGACTCCAAGACTTGTTAAACGCAGGTATTCAAAAGGACGAGTTTTAGAAACAGTGTGGAGGAAAGGATATAGGAATAAAGGCACATGCGCTTGAAGAAATGCAGATCTAGTCTCAGGGTGCGACGCAACGCATTGCATGAGCGCCAGAGCGTTGCACACGCGGTTGCTTTGGTGCGCAGTAAGCGTCGGTGGTATCATTGCCACATAAATATTTGTGATCTCTTGAAGTAAAGCTGCAATAGTGCCGAAACTATGCCAAAGCATAGGCGCTAAGTCAGGCACAACTTCTCGTTTTTTACTAAGCTCCAAGAGTGCGTTTTCACGTGTTTCAGGATTACAAAGCTCGAGAATCCATGTATGGATCTTTTCTCTGTCCACGGCAGCTTGCATGTTCGCCGGACTTTGCTGTGAACTCATGTTATTCATTAGTCTAATCTTCAAATATTACCTTAATATATATATATATATATTAGACGTACACACGTAGAAGTAAATTAAATTATAGCATTGCTATGATTTTCTTCTGTTTGTTTTGTTCCATTAGTTATAGCTTCGGCCAAAAATATGGAGGAAGTCCACAGACTTTTTAGGAGTAAAATAAATATATAACACACAAATAACGAACCTAACGTAAATTGTTCAACAATTCGACCAGAGACTCGACATTGACACCACCACAGAAGTCAGTCACAACCACAGAAAAAAACCGATACAGATTCAAAAGCAAAAAGTATATAATAGTTTTTTTAGTTTAAACAGATATTCAGAATGTCTACTGATGGTTACTAATTATTTGCCACAAATATACAGTGCCTGGTAGGCTGGAAGAATTACTGTAAAAATCAAAGGAAAACCACTTTCAAACTATATATATCAATTCATAATCATAATCATAATTCTTTATTGCTCTTCCAATTACAATAATATCACATTATATATAATATCAGGGTATACAGTGGACCCTGTGGGGCACAGCAACTTGTGAGAGGGACACAAATTATAAAAAGGGGAACAATGAAGGTACTTGCTAACTTATTCTAACCTTAAAATATAAACATAAGTTAAATTTATTTACCGAAAAAAAAATATATTAATAGAAACTTAAAAAAGAAAAATATTTATATAAATAGAAACTTAAGAAACTATTTTTAGGAAACAATTATCTAATCTTGCATAAACTCTTCTATAGTGTAATTAATGTAAATTCCATTAATGGATGTGAACACTAAAGTATTCGGAACCTACGAGTATGTAGGAATTTTGTAGTTTTTTTTATATCGTTGACTCCTACTATAATTTAATATGTCAACTTTACTTATTTATTTGATCTAACAAGTGCCAAAAAACCAAATAACTCTCTCTAGTCTTTTACCATAAGCTGTAGGAGAATTTATATAGGACAGCTTGTCATGTTATGTCAACCAAAGACTAATGTCAACATTCAAGTCCGCTGATCGTTGTATTGAGTTGATAGGTACCTACCTATTCTATGTAGAGGAGAATAACTTGTAGATTGCAGTTTGCAGATGTTCTGTATGTCTTGTGTTGGTTGGTGCCGTACTGAAGAGAAAATGATCTCTTCGCTGCTTTGCCAGTCGTACTAATTAATACAAGTTGTGCTCTGTGTAATCTGATCATTCAGCTCATTGTAGACTGAATATACTTTTTAACTGCTTGTTGAAAGAGCTACAATTATCATATTCTGTGAATGTATATTATGTTAAGTGAGGTATAGATTTGAATTGTCCATTCTTATTGTTTTGGTATGTGTAAAATTTTATAGGTAAGTTATGATACAATTAACATTATAAATAATATTACAATCGACAAACATCCTCTATTTCCAACATAGAGGGCTGATACATCTCCCAATTACTGACGCCATTGTCAGGTAATTTGGTAAACAAACTGATTGGACAGTTTTATTAGTTTCACAGGAACATCTGTCTGACCGATATACCAGTATAGCCCGTCATATGTAGAATGGTACCGATCGTAACATTATACGCACACATGTATCTATTTAAACGTGTTTAGGTACAGTACATTACTTGAAAAAAATACAATATGTATTTGCAGTTTCAACATTTTACTGCTAGCTGTAATTAAGTACTTAAAGTCATATATATGTTTGTCTTAAAGTTAACCCATAAATATATATATAGTTTATTCAAAATTTAAACTAACACACTCTTTTGGGTCTGTATTAAACATAATATACATAAATAGTTACTTCATCATAACTTAAAGATGTTCTTAATGTAAATATATTATCTTTCTATATGCTACAGAACCATGGAGGTGTCACACTCTCTGACTTTGAATGAGACTGCCCTGAAGCAGCTACCTGATGACAAGAAGCCTCATTTTATATTTGAATGGCTCCGATTCCTGGACAAAGTTCTGGTGGCTGCACATAAGGTATACATACTTTACCTATTCATAACTTGTAGTTATGTTTTGCAGCAAACCATTGGCCAGGCTGCATGCAAAATTTTCCAAGGGGTATCATAATACATATGTGTCATCACACCAAGTTCTTTAATGGGGTAGGCAGACATATTATAATAATATTGTAAATATGAAAATTTGTGAGGATGTTTATTCCTCTTTCACTCAAAAGTACTGTAATGAATTGGATGTAATTTACCTCAGACATAGATTATTATGACTTAACACATAGGATATAAAACATGTAGAAAACAATCTAGAAAATAAATTAGCAAGGGAATAAAATTGTATGACTGGCTGATACATATGACTTGTTAAATGTTTACATGTTAGTCTAGTATATATTATATTTAGGGTGCTAAAGAATTGGCTCTATGAAAGGTTGGTATACCACATAATAGATAGCGCTATTCACGAAGACACACCCCACTACCTCATAGTTTATAGTGTATGTGTGCAACCTTCCGCAAATGATTGAGTATTGTCAGTACACACTGATTACCTATGAGTGCACGTGCACACTACAGAGTCAGGACAGAGTCCCCGCATCCCGCGAGCCCCTTGACTAGAAATTGGTGGGGTGCGTCTATGTGGATGGCACTATCTTTATAACAAAATTTTGAGTTGGCTTCAAGGGCTGTGCCAAATAATATAATATACTTAGCCTGTTTACTTATCTATACAGGACTCTTAACTACAGCAGTTATACCTGCATGAGGTGCAACTTATTTAATGACTATTAAATTGGCCTAGGTCTTGTCTAAGCTGGATGCATATGCTTCATAGTGGCCTTTTTTCTGTGAATTGGTGAAATTAAATTATACAGATACATTGTATCCAGACTAGACTACAACTAGACTATAGGTGACAGACAACTATTATGTTTGGAGATAAAATCTGAAGTCTCTTATGTTAACCTGATAAGTTTAATAATAACAGTAAACCAAAAGGTATTTGAATTTCCAAACTAAACATGAAAACATAACTTTTACTATTAGGTCACACTATGTTGCAAAATGTCAAACATTCACAATAGTTGACATTTGCTTGCCCTAATTTGAGTGTTCAAGCAAGATGTTATGGACCATTGACATAGAACAAAAAAGGTCCAAGTCTAAGGTTACTTGTATAATGTCACATATAAAGATGTAGGATAGTAAGTTAAATATAGATATATCTTCTTTAGGCTAATTAATTTCTCGCTGAGACAGATTTGTTGTTCGTGACATTTGCATGTAAAGTATATTCTAGTGACATGAGCGGGTTACTACACTTCTGCATATCCCTTCAGGGACGGTATTGAGAAGACTTATAGAGTAACATAAACATGTATAGATATATTATTTTTCCATCCAGTCTGACATAAAGAGCTGCCAACAAAAGCTGGTGGCACAATTGGTGAACCTCCTTCGAGAATCACTTGGTGCACCGGCGCGGCGGCTGCTTGCGAGATGCCTAGCCACCTTGTTTTCTGTCGGAGACACCTTCCTTCTCTTCGATACAGTTAACAAGTGCAATGACATCATTAAAGTCAAGGATGACTCTCCTTCCTACCTACCAACAAGATTGTAAGTTTATATTTTGACAGAAATGCTTTTGAATCGAAGACAGGATAGAGGGATAGTACACATATAATACGTATAGTGTCAAAGTAGGTCATGTGTACGCCCATGAGCTAATTAGGTCAGTTGTAGAATATTAACTTAATAAATAATAATATAAAATAATATATCCTCACGCCTTCCCACAAGGGTCCCCGAAGGGGTAGGCAGAGGTGTATAGGTAATACCCACACACCCACTTTCCGCCAGAGGTATATTAGGTGCCAACGTGTGACAGATGGCGAGTCCATCGCCGTTACTCAAGCACGACTATACATACGCCTTTGAATTTCTTCTCAGACGTATGCAGGTTTCCTCTCGATGTTTTCCTTCACCGTTCAGCGCGTGGTGTGACTAATCACTGTACTTAAGTTCAGAAAAACTCATTGGTACAGTCGGGATTCGAACTTGCGACCTTTGCGTCGCAACTGCTCGAAACACTCGGCCACCACGGGCTAATATTAACTTTTAGAGCTTTAAAATACATAAGGCCACTTATTTTTTATTTGATTTTCTTTGTCGAGTAATTATGTATAGATGACTTATATTATCAGCTAAACTTGTAGTTGCTACAGGGCACATAATCATATTAGTGTAATGCAAGGCTTTGAAATTAAAATACAACTGCCTTATATTGTGAAGGTTCCTTGCATAGGTATTCATATGCATGACACTTATTCTATTTACATACATACATACATACATATCATCACGCCAAGTCCCTAACGGGGTAGGCATTTACATAAGCAATAAAATTTTAGCTAGTAGTTAAACTGATGCTCTCATATTCAACCTGATATAGTATTTCAAGAGACGCCAGAACTACTTATTTTAAAAAAAGTTTCATTTCCAATTATGATCATGTTAAGTAGTAGAAAATAAAATAAATGCTTCATACATGCAAATACACATAACGCTAAAATACTCATGTCTGTTATAGTTCATATACTTTTATAGTTATGTCCAGTCCATGACCAGTCCTTTCATATTTGCAGGGCAGCAATATGCTGCTTAGGCAGTATGTACGAGAAACTGGGCCGGATGATGGGGAGATCCTATGAGGAGACTGTGACTACTCTAGTCAGGTCCCTGAAGAGCGCCGAATCTCAGACAAGACTGGAGATTATGAACACTTTGGAGAAGGTAATCCATACTAAAATAATAATAATTACGAAAGTATCTCTGTAATGGTCTCACACCTAAGCCGCTGAACAAATTTTGATGTATTTTGCTAGGAACCTAGGCATTTTTTCGTCGCGAATATATGATTTGAAAGGGTGCTTGAAACTTTGCATGGGGAATCATAAGAAATCATTACAATGACTGAAAGTGGGACTAGTCATAAGTAGTACTGATTCTATGCAGTCTAATTTGCGGGCAATAGCTACAATTACGCAATTATGGGAACATCCATTCCACTTGCAAAACTGTGTAATGTTGCCTTATCACGTTTTCAGTTCAGTTACAATAGAATAAATTAAGATATTTTTTTATCAGCAAGGTTTTTGTTGAAAACATTAGAAGTGCTGAAAATTAAGTAATAGGTATCTTCAGTACAGTATATTCATTATGTTAAATACATTTTTATTTGTGATTAAATTTGAACACACATTTTAGTAATTGCAATTTAAAATAACGAAAAATAGTAGTGTCATTGGCACGTGCATGTTGTGCCCGGATAGAATGGAATGGCTCCGGATTCTACACTATCATAATTGTTGTACCAGTCGGAATAGGTCGAACGGGCCGGTACTCCTTTTTCTAGATATATGTTTGGTGCCAACGTGACAGATAGCGAGTCATTCGCCGTTTCAAAAGCACGACCTTACATACATGTTTGAATTTCCTGTCAAACGTATGCAGTTTCTAAATCTTTCTTCTCGATGTTTTTTGGAAACCTGCAATCTTCGTACAGTCATGCTCGAGAAAACGGCGACGGAATCGTCATTTGTCGCATTCGCACCTAAATATGTATATCTCCGGCGAAAAGTGCGCCAGCCTACCCCTTTGGGGACCCTTGGAGGTATGTGAATATGTATATAAAAAAATATATAATCGCAAAACTAGAACGGAACTCTAGTAGGTAGATGTAATTATAATGCTCCGAAGGCCGGCTGTATCGCGTGGTTTCATACGCCGTCCCCCGCGCGGCTGTAGAAGATTAATTCAAAGTACGGCCAAGTGTCTCAAGATATTGTATATAGATCCATCCACGAACACGCGCCCCACAAATTTCTAGTTGAGGGGGTTGCAGGATGCGGGGAGTATGACCCGAATCTATTATAGTGTGCGTGTGCACTCATAGGTAATCGGTGTACCGACAATACTCAAACATTTGTGGATGGTTGCAAATTTACACTATAAACTATGAGGAAGAATAGTTGGGCGCGTCTTCGTGGATGGCACTATCTATACCGGCAATACTCAAACATTAGTGGAAGGTTGCAAATTTACACTATCAACTATGAGGAAGAATATTGGGGCGCTTCGTCGTAGATGGCGCTATCTATAGATAATGTATATCGTGGTTTAGATCTGCGTGGGCATGGGCACGGCTGCGCCGGCGGCGGTGCGCGAGGTGTGCCGCGGCGCGCGGGCGGCGCTGCTGTCGGACCGCGCCGGGGCCGTGCGCGCCGCCGCCGCGCATGCGCTGCGCCACCTGCTGCCTCTCATGAAGCTCACGCCCGCCGAGCTGGACGCCATCGCCGCCGCCTGCCTGAGGGCCGCACACCCGAGCGACTACAACCTAAGGTATGCTTGACTGAGGTAGTCCTTGCGCTGCGAGGCGGATATGCCTCCCTAGACGTTAGTCACGCTCACGCTGTCCATAGTAAATATGGCAATGACACTTTAATGTCATTACCATGCAATTGATAGTGTGACCGTGAAAAGAGGGATTTTGTCTCGGGGGGCTGATGTGTTTGGTTTGGAGTATAAAGCTTTTATTAGCACAGCCATTCCCTGAAAACTTAAATCACTGCAGGGACTTCTTATGCAAATGTACAAAAAAATGCATTTGGCAGCAACTTTCTACAAGTTGAAGTGACTTCCTCAGTCGTGCAAGTCACATTTGGAACGGGAGATCCCGTTGAGCTCTGTTATATTAGTTCGTTAAGACAAGATATGAATCTTATATAATTATAAGATTCATATCTTGTCTTAACGAACTGAATATGCACTCACTGAAGCGGGGGAGTTGGCACTCCAACTAGGCACTTCGGTACAAAACCTGGTGGCTGATACCTCGCTCAATATGATCGATGCTATTTGCACGGTGAGTTTTTGTTTGTATATTAAATTACATAAATCCTAATGGATTTATGTAATTTAATATACATATTTATTTAAAACTTAAATCACGTGCTTATTACCACGACAAAAAATTCTGCCGTAAAATTCTATAATAGGACATTTAGAAATGTATTTCTCGACAGATGCGCCATTGCCGAGCTGCTAGGAACGTTGATAGCTACCACACAGGCCGGCGAAGTGACTAACTTGAATAGCAAACTGCTAAACCAATCAGGTAATACCTTTTTTTTTATTCCCGTCCTGAGTATATATTTTTTTCTTACCGGCCAGTATCCAAATATTATTTATAATTTTTATTTTTTTAAATAGTTCAGCAAAACAAAAAAGATCCGCCGAAGAACGTGGTTTCGCTGGACGAGGCGTTGAATCTGCTCATGGGAGCGTTCTTACGTGGCGGCACTTCTTTCCTGAAAGGCGAAATTATCAAATCCGGTTCCGGTGTTAATAGAGAAGTCAGAGTGTGCGTCACACACGTAAGTAACATGAATACTTTGTACTTGGTATAGGTATGGTATACTTATAAATAACTTTACTTCTTAATATTATTATTATAAGTTTGTTACGGAATAACGCGCTGACGTTTGAACGGTTTTGGATAAAAGTACCCTCGGGTAGAACTTGCTCGATGGCTTGCTTCAGACTAAGACAATACGGGCCGTAGCTAGGTCTACTACCTTTACATTATGAGTACTAGTGCGATCGGGCATCGTGCTCTTTTACTGTAAAATCTCGTTTTACAGAAACTCATAGACTACAATTAAAAAACCAAACGATAGCTAAAGAAGAGATACCTCAGAGTTTAATCCGAATCATTAGAGCCTGAGAACCTTTCAGAGATATGTATAATATTATATGAACGAGTAATGCTAATTTTCAGTTAGAAGATAATTATGTGATAACATGATTTATAATTTTTTATTAAGGTATAAAAAACACAGTTACAAATAAATTTGCGATAATGCCTGTAGTAGTACACAACTGTGTCGCAGACATTAACATTCATCTCTAGAAACCATCCCAATCCACTGGCAAATGTGCTGCTGTTAAGAAACCATATAAGCCGCTTCAAAAGAGCCAATGTGCTAGGTGACTGAAGAGAGTCAACCAACCTGATTATAGCCTCATGAGGCTGATTGCACGTTTATTATAAAATAATAATTAAAAAAAACTAGAAAGAGATGTTACAGAGTTCCCAGTGTTTATGTATGTATGTGTGTGTGTAAGCTAGCTATTATGTTTGATTGTTCTCACATTACGTAATATCTTCCCAGGCATACGTTGTGTTCGTGCAAAACATGGGAGGCGTTTGGCTGGAACGCAACATGACAACATTCCTGAACCACGTGTTAGACTTAGTTGCCAATCCGAAGGCCGCCAGCTCCCACGTGGACGCGGTGTATTCCAGGAAGTGCATAAACTACATTCTGCGCAACACTCTAGGAAAGATGCTGGGCGAAAAGGCCCAGGCCTCGGCTTGCCGCGAGATTATACGGATCGTAATTAAACAAATGAATAGCATTGACTTCAATCCAGAGAATGCGAAAGATTGCAACCAGGTATTTATTTATGTTCCTAATATTTTAAATAAAGTTCCAAATATATTTGCGTTCCATATGGACTATGTACATATGCGTACTGCCTATAGTTTATGGATTGATCATTATTGATTATGTCAATTAAACGAAGTTTTAGAAATCTGTCAAAATTTGATATTGAAAAGGGGCACTTGCGAATATCGTAACGACTAGCGCTAACTTATATATTCTTGTGTTTGTGTTTTACTTTATTAAGTTGTCAGCTAATTAAGACCTTACGTACATATGAATACGAGCAAAACTCGTGAACTGATTTTATATTTGTCAGGATGCACATATATGTATTTTGATTCGAATTCGATTTGTTCCTTAAACGAAGTCTCAGTAAATCTAACAAAGCTGGTTAAATATAAACGGTATTTGCGAATATAGTACAAGTAACGCTATCTCTTTATCATTTGTATGTTTGTGTTACAGGAAACATTGTTCAGCCAACATTTGCTTGTGTGCGCACTCACTGAAGCGGGGGAGTTGGCACTCCAACTAGGCACTTCGGTACAAAACCTGGTGGCTGATACCTCGCTCAATATGATCGATGCTATTTGCACGGTGAGTTTTTGTTTTTATAATATATCCAAACGCCTTCCCACAAGGGTCCCCGAAGGGATAGGCAGAGGTGTATAAGTAACACCCACACACCCACTTTCTGCCAGAGATATATATCAGGTACCAACGTGACAGATGGCGAGTCCGTCGCCGTTACTCAAGCACGACTGTATCTACAGGCGTGCGTTTGAATTACTTCTCAAATGTATGCAGGTTTCCTCTCGATGTTTTCCTTCACCGTAAAGCTCGTGGTGTGACTAATCACTGTACTTAAGTTCAGAAAAACTCACTGATACAGTCGGGAATCGAGCTTGCGATCTTTGTGTCGCAGGCAACTGCTCGAACCACTCGGCCACCACGGCAATATTTTTGTTTTTATCACTTGTTATATATTGCTCCATACAAATCTTCACGCTTTCCCACAAGGGAAATTTACAGGCATATATTAAGCCCGCTTCTCAAGTTACTCTCTAATATTATTATACGACGTTTCTCAAGCACCGTTATATGTACATTCATCTTGAAACGAGAGCGGTTTGTAAGTCTAGATCGAACTGGTACTCTACTTTCTCTGCCTACCCCTCTAAGGACTCGGCGTGATGTATGTATGTTTTATTGTGGGGTTATATTATTATTTACTAGTACGACATGACAGGAATAAGTCTTGTAGCTATGTAATAAGGTTGATTATTGATTGTGTCAGGTTCTCGAACATCCGTGCGTGGCTGCTCGGCTGGCGGCGGCGTGGTGTATCCGTTGCGTGTGCGTGGCGTTGCCCGCGCAAATCACGCCCTTATTGGATCGCTGCGTGGACGCACTTGACGCCCCCAGACCTACGCCACATCATATTTCCGGTATATGTAAATACTAGCTTATGCCCGCGGCTTCGCCCGCGTGGTGTTCGAAAAAGTAGCTTTGGAAATTTTCCTGCTAGAATCGGTTCAGCCACTATGCCGTGATAGAGTATCATACATTATAATACATATAAGAACTTTGAGTTATTGAAAAAAATAATAATAAAGTAGTCTATGTCCTATTCCTAGGTATAAGCTATCACCATTTCAACTTTCAGCCAAATCGGTTCAGCCGTTTGGCCGCGAAAGAACCGCAAACATCCAAACTTTCACATTTATAATATTAGTAAGATCAATAAAAAAAATCCAAATATTTTATTCAACGTAAGGGACACGGGGAATACTTATTGCACGTCATATAAATATACATATAAATATCTTAATAAAAACGAAAGTTACCACCATTTCCAAGAAAAAACCTGCCAGGAGAAGATATAGTATATATAGCAGATATGAGTAGAGTACTTGATTACCTCAATCTTTTAGCTACTCACAGTATGTTACCAGCCCATCACCTACCAACACACACGTACACTTGTCTTGACCACGTTATATTAAAATCCAAGTCCGCTGCCCGGTGCCTCGTCGCAAATACTACAATCACAGATCACTATAGCGTACTATTTAGTTTAACTACTATAAACCCTAATGTTCAACTTAGAAAGTTAAAAGAAATAATAAATTTTGATGACCTAGATGAAAGTTTTACAAAAACAGATTTAACTCCGATTTATGTAACAATGGACGTTGACAAGGCTGTTACAATCCTTGTTGACTCTATCAATTCAAATCTAAAAAGATGTACTAAAAATATCACTATCTCTCGGCGAAAATATACTTCTAAGCCTTGGATAACCAAAGGTTTATTAAAGTGTATGAAAAATCGGGATAAATTACATTTGAAGTTAAAAAAGCAACCTAATAATGAAACAATCAAAATAACGTACACCCGTTATCGTAATTTTTGTAACACAGTCATAAAAAAAGCAAAACGTGCATATGAAAAGAATCAAATTAACGAAGCAAAAAATAATATTAAGAAACTTTGGGAAGTAATTAAAACCATAACGTGTACACGTAAACAAAAAATATCTAATGTTGAATTAATCACGCAAAATCAAACGAATTCTATTGAATCAATAAACATAATTAATAAGTATTTCGCCAGCATTGGGAAATCTATAGCAGAGAGCGCTCAACCGAATGGTAATTTTGATCTCTCATCCCCCCATTTAAGTAGCCCTGACAATTCAAATTCTTTTGTGCTCCTTCAAACCGACGTCGAAGAAGTTGAACGAGAAATTTTGAACTTAAAACGCGATTGTGCTCCTGGTTCGGACAATATTTCTAGTAATGTTGTAAAAAGATACCATAGTCTTCTAGCTAAACCTTTAGCTTACATTTTTAATCTGTCACTCTCAACGGGCATATTTCCCACTGCGTTCAAAAATGCACTTATTTATCCAATTTATAAAAGTGGTGACAGGGGACGTGTCGAGAACTATCGGCCGATTTCCATTCTCCCAGTTTTTTCTAAAATTCTGGAAAAAATCGTCAACAAGAGATTGGTGAACTTTTTAGAATCAAATAATTTACTCTCCAGCTCACAGTACGGTTTTCGCAAAGCAAAATCCACGAGTGATGCTGTCTATGATCTAACAAACCAAATTATTAACGATCTGGATAATAAGAAAAAAGTGGTGACCATTTTCTTAGACCTGGCTAAAGCTTTCGACACGGTTTCTGTCCCTCTTCTCATTAAAAAACTCGAAAATCTGGGTATTCGCGGCATGCAACTTAAGTTCTTTAAGAGTTATTTAACAGATCGCAAGCAGTGTGTTAAGATAGACGGGCTGTTAAGTGACTATCTTCCAATCTCCTACGGTGTTCCGCAGGGAAGCGTCTTAGGCCCAACCCTATTTCTGGCTTACATAAATGACTTGTGCCAACTGGATTTGACAAATGGGAAGATAATTTCTTACGCAGATGATACAGCTCTAATTTTTCGCGGCGATACCTGGGATGAGGCTTATCAATATGCACAACACGGGCTAAATAGCGTTACCAAATGGCTGAACTGCAATCTTCTTAGGCTAAATGTTGATAAAACTAAATTCATGGCTTTCACTCTCTCGAAAAGAAACAGACCTACCATATCTCATGAATTAATTGCACACTCCTGTTTTGGCCTACCACACCAAATATGCTCCTGTTCCAAGCTTAGCAATGTTAATACAATAAAATACCTTGGCATTACTTTGGATCATAATTTGAACTTTCAGGCTCACATAGATCAGCTGTCGTCCAGGATACGTAAATTGATCTACGTTTTTAAAAATCTTCGTCACGTATCTGATGAAAATATAATTAAAAATACTTATGTAGCTCTCTGTCAGTCACTCCTCTCATACTGCATTACATCTTGGGGTGGAGCATCCAAGACACACCTCCTAAATCTGGAACGAGCCCAGCGAGCAGTCCTAAAGGTCAGCTTCTTCCTTCCTTATCTGTATCCTACCACAGAGCTCTATCGTAAATGTAAAGTCCTTACAGTTCGGCAACTGTTCCTACTCCAGATAACACTCAGAACACACTCTCATCTAAAATATGATCCGTCTCTTAACTTAAGAAAGCGTCGTAAAAACAATGTTTGTCCTACACAAATATTCAATACCAAGCTTTCTAACAGATTTACGTGTTTTCTCGGTCCATATACTTATAACAAACTTAATGCTTTTCTTTTTATATACTCACTCCCCAAATATAAATGTAAAAAAGTGGTATCAAACTGGTTGCAGAACCTAAATTATTCGGACACTGAGGAATTTATTACTCCACCCTCTTAACTCAGCTGGACTAACATATACATACCCACATTAAATACGCACTTAAACCTTAACTCAAATACTCGCACTCACATATATGCTCATACACCCGAATGTACATACTCACACGCACACATCAAACACACGCACACACACACACACACACACACACACACACACAAACACACACACACACACACACACACACACACACACACACACACACACTCACAAACACACACACACTCACAAACACACACACACTTACATCTACGTACTTTATGAACTTACCAGATCACTATCATAAACTCCTACAATCTAATTAATAATATATTTTAATTATATGCAGTTAAGTTGTTCTATAGTTTGTTATATATTTTGTATACAGTATTTTCCATTTATCTAAGGGGCGAGAGCCTGGTTACCTGTAATACAGGTCCTACCTAGTACAGGAACCAGACTTTCACAAAGGTTTGTCACGGAAGTTTACTGTGTCCTAGTTTTGTATTTGTATGCCTTTGTAAAAGTAAATAAATAAATATATTATATTATTATTACTATATAGATGGGGAAGTCTGTCACAGACTCTCAATCACTGCACATGTGTTTGAATTAAAGTTTGTCGGCAGGTTACTCAGCAGCTTTGGCAGCCATATTAGGCGCAGTCCGCCTCTCCCCGCTGGGCGTGCCCCACGGCAGGGGCAAGGTGGCCTTCAATGCCGCGGAGCAACTGCTGCGCTCTGCGGGACAAAGCAGCAGACTTACCGCTGCCAGGACTAATGCTGGCTGGCTCATCGTAGGAGCTATATGTACTCTTGGTGAGTAGGCAATGTATAGCGCCATTCGTGATGATTTCGTTCGATACATTGAGGTATATTGTCACTAATAATATCAATAAGGTTTCCAATAATGAGTTATATTGTGTTGGCAGCAGTGGGATTAGTTTCAGTGTGTTTGCCTACACAGTACTCACACTCTCCGAACACAGAGTGGCATCGCGCATGTAATATTACGGTACGGCGTAAATAGGCTACGATAACCGTTTCCCATCCGGTTGGCCGTATGCTTTTTTGCCTTATAAAAAAACTCCCAGCGTCACTCAGTATACCAGATAAAATAAATAGTTTCGAATTATGATATACTTACGATAAACTATGTGTATTTCTAGGCGTGCCGGTAGTCCGTGGCTTATTGCCGCGAATGCTGTTGCTATGGAGAAATAGCTTCCCACGCTCTGCCAAAGAGCTTGAATCAGAAAAATCTAGAGGGGATGCTTTTACATGGCAGGTGAGTTATGTAGCGATAGTGTGAACCAATCACGTTTTATGAAGAAATATACGACTATACAGAGCTTGCGGAAGATGAATGAATTGGCTTATCTTTTAATTTGAAAGTCTCTATGCCGTCATAATAGTTCACTCTAATAAAATATATACGATATATTAGCTTAGTTCTATATTGATCTAGCATATTATTCGTAATTTAAATATGTTTATCCATTGTGTTTTTTTGTGGAGATTGTATTTGTTAATTGATTTTCTAACTGCTATTATTACTACTTGTATATCTTGGAAGCATGTTCACACGAGATGGAAAGTATGAAAAAGATATTGAAAGAAGGATAACTGCCGGAAATAAGGTGAATGGAGCCATGTCGGCGTTGATGGGCAGTAAAAGTCTGAGCAAGAATGCTCGAGTTGCTGTCCACAACGCGATATTGGTACCTACCTTATTGTATGGCAGCGAATCCTGGGTATGTCAGAGGAAGTATGAAAATAGCTTGAATGCAGTCGAGATGCGATCTCTTCGAAAAATGTGCGGCGTAACGATATTAGATCGAATCTGCAATGAAGAGATTCGCAAATCAACTGGCGTGAATGAGGGCGTGATTGTAAAGATGAAGAAAGGCATGTTACGTTGGTTTGGACACATAGAAAGGATGAGTGAAGAAAGATTGACGAAACAGATATACAAAGCAAAAGTGTGTGCAAGAAGAGGCAGAGGAAGGCCACGTTCCAACTACCTGGATCAAATAGATCGGACTCTCAAGGACGGGAACGTTAAGAGTACTCGAAACCGACGAGCATGTATGAAGAGACTGATGAATGTGGACGAAGCGAAAGAGGTATGTAAGTCTAGAGAGAACTGGTGCTCTATACTCTCTGCCTACCCCGTTAGGGACTCGGCGTGATGATATATATGTATGTACTATTACTACCATTTCTACTATTTCTACTATTATGACCATAACTACTATATTTTCTATTACTGGTCTTACTACTAATTCTTCTATATGTATAATGACTATTTTACGGATCATATTATAATTAGGTTTCTTTGTGTAGGTGACGCTTGAAGGCAGGGCGGGTGCGTTGTCAGCCTTACACAGCTTGTTAATACACTGCCCGTCGCTGGTCAACAACGAGGACACGGCGAAGCGCCTCATGCAGCCCATAGATGGCGCTATAGCCGTGCTTACCAAGTAAGTGTGCTGCCATCACTTCGATTCTCTAGGAGTAAGAAGAGACAGTAGAGCGCCAGACCTTTTCGGTTCATATTTAGTGTATTTCTCTTCAAATATGCATGGCGGTGTCGACTATATGGTAGTAGCTTTATGCAATCCTAGGTAATTTAATGACCACCAATGGCAACTCCATTTGTTTTGCAGTGTGAGTGGGGTAATCCGCAGCTACGGGGGTTCCCTGAAGGCCCCCGCGGCGCTGGTTCGTCTGCGTGTGTTCTTGGCGTGTGGAGCATTGGGGGCTGCGCCCGCGCCACCTGCAGCGCCACTCCTGAGACTCCTGGCTGCTGAACTGGCCGGGACTGCTGACCCTGGGGGCGCTAACGTTGCTACCGGTAACTATATTAATACAATAACTGTCTGAGACGTCTTTTGTATAAGTAATGTCTTCAATGTAGATCGTGCGAATCTCGACTTTGTGCGAGACTGACGCGCGGCGATGTGAAAAACAAACATTCGGCGTGTTTGATTCTAAGAGGTTACAAAAGCTTATAGGCTTAACAAATACCGGAAGACTGAACATGGGAGCAGCTAGTAGATGTTGCATAAAAATAATATAAACGTATACTGCATGCTATTAAAATTACGGCCTTGGGAAAATGTAGTCGCTTTTTTTACCTGTCTTCAAAAAGACTTTTAAATTCTTGATAACAATGATCAAAATGATGGACTCTATTGTCCGCAGGTATGCTGAGGACGGCAATGCATCCACGCGACACTATACTGCTCGGCGAGGAAGGGTGGATACATGACACGGATCATGCCGATATTGAGGAACAGGTGACAAATCATTTCGACACAGAGCTTTTCTGCATCCCAAAAGGATCCTCAAAGGGATAAGCGTAAAAGCTCACATTCTTTTCGGCTGAGTTATATTTAGCTGTCAAAGTGACAGCTGGTGATAAAATTATATATTAATATACATTCTTATCCATTCTTATAATTATGACATTGGTAAAAGATGTATACCTACCAATTTTTTTTACTCCAAAGTAATACTTGAGGATTACTTCGAAAGTAATTTGTGAGTTATACCTACCGAAGTTTATCCATGTATACCTATTGAAATTGGCGTACAAATACTCGTATCATCTTGTACCTTTTCGTCAACAGCTCATCTCTCCACTAAGCGCCAGTGGTTCCGGTGCCTTGGAACATGACCCTTGCTGTTTGTACCGCGGAAGCGGCGGCGCTCAGCCTTTAGGGGTCGCCGTTATAGACGCGTCCGTGGCACTGTTCCCGCAGATATTCGCTAGGGCTGCCAATAAACATAGGTATATCTATATTTTTTTATAAGTACTAAAGTGCTTATCGTGCGTTGTGGAAAGTGATTTATTGTTTCGACCATTACTACATTACATTATTGGTAATGGTTTGCATTTTACTTTTAGTAAATAAAGTTCAGGGTCCCCGAACGAATAGGCAGTGTTAAAACACAATTTTACATGACCTTGTGATATGTGGCGAGTTGGTCGCTAAACTTCAAGCTCGGCTATACCTACATACGTCTTTTAAATACATCTCTAATGCAATCTTCCTCAAACATGTTTTGCTTTGTGTCACGGTAAAAATCATTCACTCTACTTAAGTTAAGAAAATCCGTCGGTCCGAAACTGCGTACTTTCTTTCAAAGACAACTGTGTTTAAACTACTCTTTTGATGTTCATTTTAGTATAGTAAGGTAAGTTTAATTAGTCCATAAAGAACACGCCGCTTAGGTCCTAAAATATTATCTTTCAGGCAACAAATGCTGGAGCACTTCGCAGAGTGCATCAAAATGTCAAAGGGTGCTCGTCAAGAGGCGATACAAATCAACGTATACACTGCGTTGCTGCTGGCGTTGCGCACGCTCGCAGAGACCAAGACGTCGCTCGGACAAGATGCCGTCAAGAATTTAGCTATAGATATTATTTTGGTGAGTATCATGCTTCCCGTAAAGAAATATACCTTTTTTTACACTACTGGGTATCACTCGCGTGTTGCCATATTTTTTTGTCATGCCATGCCACTTTAATATCATATAATCTTCTTCACGGGACGCACTGCCTATGGGTGTGTGTGGGTATTACCTATACACCTCTGCCTACCCCTTCGGGGACCATTGTGTTAAGGCGTGAGGATTTTAATTTTGATCATAAATATCATCAAACCGAGTCCCTAATGTGCCTAGTGATCTTTTTTTTCAGAGTGGTTTAGCGGCGAACAGCGCGACAGTCCGTGCAGCAGCCGCGTCTTGCGCCGGCCGCCTCTGCGGGTGCATCACGGACGCTGAGAGCCAAGCCCTCAGCGAGAAGGTCATCGCCCTCGCGAGATCAGCTGTTAACAGGTAACAATTATAAAATATGGACCCCGCTTCTACGAACAATGTTCAAATATCCATAATGACCTCCCCTCTCTGGCATGACATTAATATTATCTATAATTTCGGATAATCACATTCCGGAGGTGTGAAGGTACGAAGGTGATTTTGATTTTGTACACCTTCACACCTTCGGAATGCGATGATCCGGAATCCTGCAAAATTTCGTCATTCGTCTCAAGCTCGGTCACGGTACTTTGCCTCAAAGTCAATCGCAGTCCGAACCTGCAATGTTAATTTTCTAAGCTGCTACTCGAATGACTAGGCCAGGGTACTAACAAATAAATGACTTTTATAGGCCTGTTCGAGCTGCCGCAGCGGCGGCTGTGGGTGCTGTGCAACGTGCTAGAGGCGCTGCATCCAGCGCTGCAGCACTTCCTGTACTCCGGGCTTTAGCGCAAGATTCAGCCGCTGTTGAGGTGCAGGTACGTGTCGTTATAAGGAGGGTATTTGTTACAAGCGTTTATTAGCGGCGGCGACAGATTATAATCGGTCGCATCGGTAATATTATCGGTCGCATTGTAAGCCACCTATAGTGTTACACAAAATATCAGGGGACCGGGTTCAAAGCAGTTTCTCTAATCCGTGATCCGTTTAGATTATTGGGCGACGTCAATATGATTCTTAATGACATTTGTTATCAATTGCTCTAGGTGTGGTCCCTGTACGCCCTGTCGGTGCTAGCAGACGCGGCAGGCCCGATGTTCCGAGGACACGTGGAGTCCACACTGAACTTGGCTTTGAAGCTGCTCTTCAGCGCTCCCCCCTTCTTGGAAGATTTACACCGCAGCATCGGTAGACTATTGTCGGCACTTATAACAGTCGTCGGGCCGGAGTTGCAAGGTAACGTAATGTTTGCGAGTTTGTTGTGTTGTTCAAATAATAATATTTTTAGTGAACTGATTTCACAGTTATATAAGTGTTCCCGATGCAGGTTGGTCATTGTGACTAGCAGAAATACACTGGCCGGTTAAGATAAAAGACAAGAAAATTTAATTAAAATGACTACTAAGAGAGGTAGGGCATAATGGAGTTTTCCGTTCGAATTAAGAGCTGCCGGACTGGGGCAGGACCTCCACCTTATAGAAGTCCGTAGCCAAATAACACAATTTATTGTGTTGTGTTCCTACGCGGTGAATAAGGTTTCAAGTAATGAGCTCCTTGGGGAGGGGGAGGATTGTTATATTGTGTTGGCAGCAGAGGGATTAGTCCCATTATGCTGCCAACACAGTATAACTCTCCGAACACAGAGTGGCAACGCGCAAGTTATACTTCGGTATTGCACGCGTATATAGGCTGCGGTAACCGTTTTCCATCGGGTGGGCCGTATGCTTGTTTGGCACTCTTGTAGTATAAAAAAAAACTTTATTTATTCTATAACATTTATAACCAATCTACGAATTAGTACCAATATGCACAGCAAAAATAACCACAACGTGTGTATTTGTTCCTAAAAAGTCCGCACGACCTCCATTTTAATACTACGTTGGCAAAATCGGAGCTTGCTACCTTTGGTGGGTGTAGTGTAGTAAGTGATGTAGTCATTCGTTGCGCAGTGGTGGCGGTGGGGCGGTTCGTGTGCGCGTGCGCCGCCCTGGCCGAGGGCGGGCCGGGCGCGCGCGCAGAGGCCGTGGGCTGCCTGCAGCAGCTGCAGCTGTTCGCGCCCAGCCACACCAACCTGCACACGCTAGTGCCGCAACTCTGCGTATGTTCTTACTCACATTATATTCATGTCCAGTCCCTCGCGAGCTAGGCAGGGAGAGATACCTCTTTTCCCTCTTGTCCATATTCATCTCTCGTCTCTTTATACATACTCGTCGGTTTCAAGTACTCTTGATTGACTCTTTTTTTTCTACAATAAACATCTATTTTATTCCAAAAAATATCGTTCGATTCGAAATTGTAACAAACATAAATGAACGCGTACTTGGTATCACAAGACACATCCATTCAATGTGATGTCCATTCAATATAGTAGTAGTAGTATAGATAGTGCCATCCACGAAGACGTGCCCTACTATTCTTCCTTATAGTTTATAATGTAAGTGTGCCACCTTCCACTAAATGTTTGAGTACTAATGGTACACACTGATTACTTATGAGTGCACACGCCCACTGCAAATAATAGACTCGGGTCATACTCCCAGCAACCCGCGACCCCCTCGACTAGAAATTGGTGGGGCGCGTCTTAGTGGATGGCACTATCTATAGTATTGCAATATTGTCGTGTAGCGCGACCTGTCGAGCTCGGAGCTGTCGGTGCGTCGCGCGTCGCTATGCTGCCTGCGCCAGTTGTCGCAGAAGGAGGCCGCGGACGTGTGCCGCCACGCGCTCGTGGCCAGGGACCACGTGCCCGCCAGGCCTTACTGCGGTTACTATCTTCATTTACTTTACTCTAGACGCCCGTCTATTGGTTACAGCTCCTCACCGCGAAACTTGAGTACGTTGTACGTTTCTATTATTATGAGTGCACACGCAAACTAAAATTAATACAGTCGGGTCATACTCCCCGCGCCCCACGACTAGAAATTGGTGGGGCGTATCTTCGTGGATGGCACTATCTATAGCTGTACCCTGGCACGCCTCGCTGTGGCGCATTGTGGCGTCAGGGATGACAATGACCGCTAAAAACCTTTAGTGCAACAATTTTATATATAATGAATATGTATAGCTTTATAGTCGTATTCCAGGTGTAGTGATAACGGACACCGGCCTCCCAGGCGCGCTGTTTGCCTACTTGGATACGGAGCGCGACCCTACGGCGCTGTCGCACGCGCGTCACACGCTAGCTTGCTGTCTATTGGCCGCCGTCGCCGCGCGCTCGTTTAGAGATTGGCTCGCTCTAGCCAAGCGCGTGCTCACCATTCGCCTGGGTGAGCCTTTATATACCTATGTTGCGACCGCTCGTTGATGTTCACGTAACATCCGATAGATGGCGGTATTCTTATTTCTGCTGTATACGATTGGATGATTATTTTATCTTTTCAACTTATGCCAGAACGCTGTATGAACTTTTCCTTGTTAGTGGATGTGGCTTGTAGTCATACTAATTTTATGATATGAAAATAAATAAAACGTTCTGTCGATTGCAGACCTGATATCTCAAACTGTCGAGGGAATTATTATTACGATTATCTTTATTTAGCCTTGTATTTTCTCCGGATTTGTTTCTTTTAATACTGCGTATGAAACCTTGATAGCAGTTTATCACCTTGAAATGACTGTACTGTAATAACTGAGGCGCTTAATAATTATATTGAGAAACAAAAAACACGCACACTATCCTACCTGCTACATACATATCCTACTTTCCTAGGAAATACAATTTTCTGTGATGCCTTGCCCACGCCTATGATAATACTTAAAAAAACAATGTTTAAATACAAACTTTGTATGTCTCAGAGGACAGCAACAATCCTGAGACCGACTTTGACGCGGAAGGGGATGACGACCAAGCGGAGTTCCACGCGGGTTCTGAGCAGTCCACTCATCCAGCTGTACAGTCCCGGTGGCCTACGAGGGTATGACAATAAATATTCTCCAAAATCTAAAACTTAAGAAAATATATATTGTATTCGGTATCGATAGAAGTGAGTGCTTTAGGTCGCTTAGTAGTTAGTCACCTGTAAATAGTACATATGCAGGTTCAATACTCGATCTATAACAATAATTTTCGAGAACTTTTAAGTAAAGTGACATTTGTCAGAATCGCTGTCTGTCACGTTAACTCCTTAATAATTAAAAACTGGCGAAATATGTTGTAAATTGTAGCCTACGTTTTCGTGAAGTTCTCCCTAGTTCTAACGCCATTCCGTTAATATACCATGTTACATTATGTAGATAGATTATCTTTGCGTGCAGGTATTCGCAATGGAGTGCGTTCAGAAGATAATGAGCGCGTGCGAGGCGACAGGTGACAACGCGCATTTCGATCTCGTCAAAGCTAAAGAGAAGATGCAGAATGATCCCACTGGTTGGTTATTGAATAAGCTTAAAATATTTATTTTAATGTTTTAGATTAATCCATGACATGGATACGAGTCCTTCGGGCACTGGAGAAATCAAATAGTGCCAGAAGTGCGATGGGCCCAATGTTTTTTATTTATTTACTGTGAGTCGTGGTTGCCGAGTGGTCTTCGTAGTTGCCTGCATCACAAAGATTGCAAATTCGATCTCGGACTGTACCAATTAGTTTTCATGATAAGTCAGTGATAAGTCACACCACAAGCTTTTCGGTGATAGAAAACCTCGTGAGGAAACCTGCATAAAGAAACCCTTACTCTTGCAAGCTTCCATAGGGGGCGGTAGCTGCGAAAAGTGTGTTTGTAGGTACATACATACGAAGCCGCGAAGTTATACTCTTTCTGCCTACTTCACGAGGGATTTAGCGTGATATTTATAAATAATTGCAACGTTCCAGGTGATTACCTGTCCCTGCACCTGTCGGACTTGGTTCGCATGGCGTTTGTGGGCGCCACGGGGGAGTCGGACGCGCTGCGGCTGTGTGGCTTGCGCACTCTGCAGATTATCATTCAACTGTTCGCGAGGGCTCCTGAGCCTGACTTCCCTGGCCATTTGTTGCTGGAACAATATCAGGCGCAGGTTGGTTTTAATTTCGTACTGCAGCTAAAGGGGTCACAACAAACAAGACACCAAGATTACATGCTTACTTGTTGAGGTTCTGGCTAGAAAATGTAATAGATTGGACATGGCGCCAAGAGGGAAGGGAAGGCCTTTGCCCAGATTTGGATCCAATCAGACTATTAATAATAATTATGTGCAAAAGTTGCCTATATTATATGTAATTTTATGTATTGGCATTAAAAACGTTCTAGTGGTCTTGATATTGCGGTACATCGCGAGTTTTTATGAATAGTATATAAGTGCTATGCAACACAAATGCGGGTTTATATCTCTGATTATTGAGTCAGAGAATTTGAACTGTAAAGATGAGTAGGGTGAGTATTTTTCTATATTTTTACACGCTTTATATTAGCTTCACCTGTATGTATGTATGTATGTATGTAACCGACTTCTTTGAGCTCGATTTTGACCCACTTTAAACGGCCAGATTTCGTTCAAACTTTGTAGACTTATCGAGGACCGATGACAATACACTAATAACTAAAAAGTAGAAAATAAATAATAGTTAAAAAAAACTAAAAAAACACGCTTTTTATAGAAAACCGAACTAAAAAATAGAAAATAAATTTCGATAATATCTTAAAAAGTGTGGGGTGCTTTTTAAGATATTACCGAAATGATAATCACTCTACTAATATCTGTCAATAAAATATTTATAACTATTGACACCATGCACCCCACGCTTTTTAAGATATTATCGAAATTTATTTTCTATTTTTTAGTTCGGTTTTCTATAAAAAGCGTGTTTTTTAGTTTTTTTTAACTATTATTTTTATTCCATTAGGTGGGTGCTGCGGTGCGGCCGGCGTTTTCGGGCGACACGGCTTCCCACGTGACGGCTGCTGCTTGCGACGTGTGCTCGGCCTGGATCGGTTGCGGCGTAGCTAGAGACATTAACGATCTTAGAAGGTATATATTTTTATTTATTTGTCTATATCGTTGCTGCGCAAAGGCGTCCTTTCTGTCAGGCTTTGAACTTACTTATTGTTTCCGACGTTTTACTTGTGTCCGCGTTAGACTATTATATTAATCAATAATTATTGTTATATAATAATAATAATAAAACTGCATGTGATAATGTAAGGCTGTCTATTACGATTTCACGTTAGAACCAACCACTGAACGGACTCACAATAGAAAAGTTTTTTTAAATAAATTCTAACCACAATTCAATATGATTTATTATCGAGATGGTTTAAATATTGATAGTTGTCTTTTATTGTTGCAGGGTACATCAGCTGCTAGTGTCAAGCCTGGACAAGTTGAACACGAAAGGGAACACTACACTCATTTACAACGAAAGCATGGCGACCTTGGAGAAACTGTCCATTTTGAAGGCGTGGGCTGAGGTACCTACATACCCGATATTGCTATTTATACCAATCATAAAAAAGAATGCACTCGTATTTTCTGAATTGTATTATAATAATAATAATAATATATCCTCACGCCTTCCCACAAGGGTCCCCGAAGGGGTACGGGTAGGGGTACTCCAGGAATCATATTGAGAATTCCCTTATATTTTCAGAATAAGGAGGACTAAAATCGTTTTCAACACAATGTCAATTCTAAGCTAGTTATATCAATAAATATCTCCTTCAGAAAACCAAAACCACTGAGGTTTATCACACTATGACCATCATGTTCTTCCTTCATCCATAATATTTAAACAAAATATACTCAAATTAGTAGTTCTTAACCCAGTTCCACTTAATTCTAGAGTACATAATTTAACTAGTTCCGCGATTTCGTCCGAGTAAAATAAATTAATCAATGAAATCTAATAACATCGCGATTTTTTGTAGTTCAACATATCCTGTGCTAATGTATATATGCGCAACTGTAAACCTGCTAATATAATATATCTCAGTGCCAAATTGTACTCCAGTTCCGTTCAGTAGAATTGCATGAAAGATGAACAAACATACGCTTTTATAATATTAGTAGGCTAATAAAATTCATGTCTTTATATTTTCGGTCATAACTATACTTACTATAGAGTTTCCTTTACGATGTTTTCTTCGTGTGTTCGGTAGGTGTACATAGTAGCGATGGTAAGCAACGGCAGTGCGCCTGGAAGCTACGTCAAACAACTGGACAGCAAGCCGTTCAACAACCGCGCCGAGCTGGCGAAGTGGCGCAACCAACTGCTTCAGAACAATAACCAGATCGACAACGCCACTCCGGACGTGGAGGACGACGATTACGGGGAGTTTGAGTCTAGGGGCGAGAGCTTGTTGAAGTTGGTCGAGCCGGAGTTGGAGAGCTTAGGCGAGAATTGGATCGCCGCCTTGAAGGACCACGCTCTATTGAGCTTGCCGCCCGGTGAGTGAGTTATCCCTAGACATTAATCTGGGGCTATACATACATAATTACATACATATCATCACGGCATGTCCCTTACGGGGTAGGCAGAGAGTATAGAGCGCCAGTTCTCTCTAGACCTGCATACCTCTTTCGGTTCGTCCACATTCATCAGTCTCTTCATACATGCTCGTCGGTTTCGAGTACTCTTGACGTTCCCGTCCTTGAGCGTCCGATCGATTTGATCCAGGTAGTTGGAACATGGTCTGGTGCTATTATGTTATCTATTACGGCGCTACTTCATACGCCTATATAGGAATATAGAAATGATTTATTTATAAACCATTCAAGTTGTTGCAAATAAAACAAAATACTTTAAGGTATCTTTATAACAAAATGCTTGTTAATGCGTAAAAACTTAGCAGTCATCAAAGTACAGGCTTTCAGCATACAATAAAAAATACTTTTTCGGTGACGTCATTTACTATATATAGATATCCTCTATATGACGGATACGTATATCCGTCACGTTGTGTGTCTACGCCTCTGTCTACACCTACAGGGACCATTTCGAGGAGACATGAAAAGTAGGGCATATGGACCGTTAAATCTTACTTGTGTAGCCATAAATATAATGTTCGTCCATAGAGTTCGCGTCTCAGTTGCCTCACGGCGGCGGCGCCTTCTACTCGGCGGAGACGACCGAGGCGTCTCGCGCTCACTACGCCCGCGCTTGGCCTTCACTGCTGTATGCAGCCTCGCTGCGGTTCAACGCCGATATACATCTGCCAGCCCCTTCTAATGGTAACTCATCTATACAAATAAATAAAATTTGAGTGTCTGTTTGTAATATTAAAATATCCGCTTTTTATTAAATGCATATAGATGTATACACGGTACATATACCAAAATATCATTTTTTACAATTTTTGTCTGTCTGTCTGTCTGTTTGTTCCGAATAATCTCTGAAACGGCTGGACCAATTTTAACGGGACTTTCACTGGCAGATAGCTGATGTTAAAAGGAATAACTTAGAATACTTTTATTTTGGAAACTGATAAATTTTTATTTTGGAAAAGGCTGTCCACGCGGACGAAGTCGCGGGCACAGCTTTTTTATACAAATCTGTATTATGCGATCGTGAAACGGTCACATTCACGCAATGACTAATGAGCGGAATTAGATGAAATTTGGCACAGAGGTAGAAAAAAACAACAAATTCATATTATCTTACGTGTGTGAAATCGCGGAGCACAGCTAGTCATTTATAGCAGCAGCTATTTTAGAGTTTTGTGCCAAAACAGGTATTACATGGATGTTTGTTTTGTATTTCTACAATATGTATAGACTATAATATAAATATATTTACTCAAGTGACCAGGACTCGTTTTGCTAGCAATACTTTATGTGTATATTGGTAAATATTAAATTGCATAATGTATGTGTAATTCACATACATTATGTGTACAACTTTGAACGGAATAGTTTTATTGGTGATTTTGTTTGGTGTAGTATATTCAATTGAATCATACTTTACAGATACATCGGAAGGCTCTTTGGACAATAGATCCTCAAGAACAGAGAACGGAAACTTTGAATTTTTTGAACCAATTGACGAGAGATTCCATTTGTTATTCGGTGAGTTTGATTTGCTATAAATGGTTTACTCTCGATTTTGTGCCACGTCAATAACCAAGGTGTATGTTTAGGCATTTGTATGGAGGCATTGTGCGCACAGAGGGATATGAGTGAAGAGAATACAACTTCTGTGCTACTCTCTCTGGTTACACTCCTAGACGCGCCCGAGAATAGAGCGAGGTTGTTGAAAGATAGGTACGTATGAAAATACTTATTTATATAGATAGAAACTGTAGGGAAGAATAGTGGCCCCCCACTATTTACAGTTGATAGTGTAAGTGTGCAACCTTCCACTAATGTTTGAGTATTATCGGTACACACTGATTACCTATGAGTGCACACGCACACTACAATTAATAGACTTGGGTCATACTCCCCGCATCCCGCGACCCCTCGACTAGAAATTGGTGGGGCGTGTCTTCGTGAATGGCACTATCTATAATTGGATTATGGTGTATTAGGTGCTACTTGCATAAGACTTACATACCATTCAGTTTCGATCCCTCAATACTCTTTGGTGTTGTAGGCATCCCAATGGTATTATCACAAAAAATACCTAATATTATTTCATTAATGTATTGAAGCTAGCGCTAGCGCCTACCGCGTGAGAGACTGCTTCATAATATGACTGTTATGTGTTAAATATATGTTTTGGGTTTTTAAGTGAAAGTTTGTAATAACCCCTAACTGCCGGCGACGTCGGTAGCGCTATTCGTATGACAGACATACGACCCGCGACTGCGTATGCATCTGTCATTTACATTTGTCCAAGATTGCGCTTAGTAGTTGGGCAATGAAAGAACATAACCAATTTGAACAAGTATTTTAAACATCATATTTCAGATCCTTAGCCATCGAATTGTGCCAAATTATCCACCGCACTGGACTGACCCAGGAGAGCATCGAAGCTTTGCTCTTAGCAGCTGATGTACTGAGGCTGATAATAGATGGCGCGAGGGAACAACTACACGCTAATATGCAGGCCAAGATTAAAGGTGCGGTTCCATTACAGTCACATTATAGTAGCTGTGAAAAAAAATATAAGGCGTCTTCTCTCTAGTCTAAAGAAACGTGCATGTGTTTGTGAAGAAATTCAAAGGCGTAAGGCGCCGATATATTCAAGTGCTAACGTGAAATATGGCCAGTCCATCGCCGTAACTCAAGCACGACTGTACATACGCCTTTGAATTTCTTCACAAACATGCACGTTTCATCTCGATGTGTTCCTTCACCTTGAGAAATAAATAAATACATTATAATTTCTAGAACTAGCACCTAACGAAGCGACAGATGGAAGCATACCACAGTCGGTGCTAGAAGTGGTCCACACTCTAGGCGAAGGCGGACCTACGGGCGACCTGCCCCCGGGGAAGTCCCTAGTGTTCGCCTGTCTCGAAGTGTGCCTCTGCCTACTGGTGCGTCGGCTGCCGGCTCTGAGCCCTTTGAAACAGGAAGGGAACGTGGGCATTATTGGCGTGCCCAAAGGACTGGGCATACACGGGGATACGCTGCTTGTGAAAAGTTTGTCTGCAATGTCGGAGTTGCCGTCGCTTACGAGTCCTCAGGGTGAGTTTTCTTTCTCAATACAAACGTATTGATGTAAATTGGAGTTTGTTCTCCAAACTTGTATCAATATTTAGTATTTAATTTAATAAATTCAATATTTAGTAACCAAATTTTACTTTATAATTTGGTTAACAATGATAATGGACACGGGAAGTATACTTTGTATAGTCTATGAGTTTTAAATGCTAAACGTTTTTTTAAGAGATATTCTATTCTAAAAATAATAATTCCAAATTGCGATGGAGCGCTACAACGATTGAACGGAATTCGATGAAATTTGGCACAGATAAATAATAGTTAAATATGGCCACGAATGCTATCGCGTGTCCGTCACGGGGTCCCTCCTCAACAGACACACTTACAGGCAGCTTCAGCCACAATCATAAATCCTTACATAATTGTTTGTATTTATACGCGGGGCATAGCAAGTATGTGCATACATATCGTAGGTGCGCTGTCGATCCTGCCGACGATCCTGTACCTGGCAACGGAGATCCTGCGCGAGAGCGGCGGCGAACCAGTGCTAGCGGAGGCGGGCGTGCTGCTGCTGCAGCGCGCGGCCGACTGCAAGGCGGCGCGCGTGCACGCTCACACGCGCGCACTGCACGCGCAGCTGCTGCAGAGCGCGCTCGCCAAGCTCGTCGAGAGGGTCAAGAGTGGTCGGTACCATTATTATTATAGGTAGTGCACTACCATTTTCTAGTCGAGGGGGTCGCGGGATGCTGAGATAATTATCCGAGTCTATTGATTGTAGTATGTGTGTGCACTCATAGGTAATCAGTGTGTATCGATGTGAAATGTGTGCGTACAGACGAGCCAGAGCAGCGCATCGAGGCAGTGACCGGAGCGCGGGCGATGGCCGCGGTGCTGGGCAGAGCCGCGCCCGCGCCGCCGCTGCACTACCCCTGCATCAACCACTTCCGCCAGTGCCTCGAGACGCACGACAATGAGGTTGCCACCTCTACACGCCACTATATACACGGCCTCTTGCCTTTTCAGCTTATGATTCCCTTCCGTCAAATTTATATATATAACGCTCGCTACCGAGTTCTAAGACAGTGGCTAATCGCGTGATGTGAAAACTTCAATACCAAAACCACTAAAATTCAATAGTATGGCAATGCCATTGTCTGCGAAAGACTTTTCCGCAACGAATGTCATTTCCACATAAATATCGGCGTTTACAGCTCAGTCTGCCATTTAGTTGCCAAGTTAGCGACAATGCAGAAAGAAAAAACTGCATACATCACGTGTCACACACAATAAAATGTTACATAATCAATATGTAATAAAAATATTTTACAAAATCTGAACAATTAAAGCCGAAAGAAAGATTTTTACAATTTAAAATATTATTGTTGTAAATGTAAATATTATAAACCTTTATCGTAATAACCTGTCTGTATCGTAATAACTACTAGCTGTCCCGCCCAGCTTCACCCGGGTGAAAAATTTAAATTTCCTGAAACACGACCGCAGCGCCACCTATCGGGTCCAATTGTGATGTAAGCTATCCTTTATGTTGGATATCTTTTAAGTTGGATCAAACTGCACACGGTGTGCAAATTTGATTGAAATCGGTTATGTTGTTTAGGAGCCCATCGCGGACTTAATTGCTATAAAAAAGGTTATAGTGAGTTAATCTTAAAAGATAGACATATGCTGTCGCGGACTATTTTTAGAACTTTTAAAGAGGAACAATTCACTCTTCACTTCACTCAATACGTGATATTTTCGTAACTTAAACCGTTTACGAAGCTCACGCAACGGAAGCTCTAAAAAAGGAATATTTTTTTCCGTGCTTGCAACAAATTTCATTTATGCCTCGCTCCTATTAGTCTTAGCGTGATGTTATATAGCCTAAAGCCTTCCTAGAGAAAGGGACTATCCAACACAAAAATAATTTTTCAATTCTATTCTTTTCCAACTGTCATACTAAAGAAATAATATTGTTCTGTGAAAGTCTTGTTCTTGTATTAAGCATATATGTAACAAACTCTTTTTCTATCATTCCAACAATTATAATAAACATATAATGTATGTTTGGACTCAATATGCTTGTCGTTTCCGAACGGATCGAGCGGCGGAAAACTATGCGTGCTATGATGCTTGCGAGAGCAATGGTAGTAGTAACGGCGTGTGCGTGTGCGTGGTGTGTAGGTGTTCGCGGCGTGTTGCTCGGTGCTGCGCGGCGTGTGGTCGGCGGGCGCGGGCGCGCAGTGCGTGTCGTGGTGGGCGCGCGGGCTGGCGGCGCGCGTGGCGGCGCGGGCGGCGGCGGCGCGCCGGCCACGTGACCTGGCGCATGCGCGCGCCGCCATCGCCGCACTCTCCGCGCTGGACGACCTACTCGACGCTACGCCCGCCGCTGCACGTCAGTATACACCAACACACACCAACCCCCTCACCCCACCCTCCACTGTGCCCTGCTTGTATCATGCACGCTCCGTTGAACTACGAGATCTGTAGCCTTAGGGGCCATTCATTAATTACGTAAAGGAAGCTAGGGTGGAATTCTCAAAATCTCTATCCATTTTTGCGTTATATATTCTAACATAACATACAGTGATGGAATCTTTGATTTTCGTGACGGAAAGTGGGTGTATGGGTACTACCTATACACCTCTGCCTACCCCTTCGGGAACCCTTGTGGGGTCATAAGGATTATTTTAAAATCAGTTTTAGTGCAATTGGTCCTTTCCTACAACTAGATAGCATCTTACGTAAGACGGGAAAGGGGGAGTCCCAACTTTTTATCATCTCCTATCTCATCTTTGTGCTGTTACGTGAACTGTGGGTAGTCAAAAACTAATTCGTAGTCTAGTAGTCTAATTAGTCCCTATGTAATTATGAATAACACCCGTAACCAAATTGCATTCCTATTTGGAACATTATATATAGCAATATCTATTACTTTTACATGCGTCTCTTAGATGAAGGTCCTAGAGGTAAGTGATGATGTTTTGATGCAATCGACTTTGACTTTATTTCATAAAAAAACTTTGACTCAGATTTATTATTTATCAATGATCAGCAATAGTTCGATTGTTGCTCACACCATATTAAATGTGGATACTCCACATTTAATATGGTGTTCGTAAAACACTTGCAAAAAATATTGTATATGCATGCAATTTAATTTTAAATTACAATGTAATAAGTTTCGATTAGAGAACATTGTATTTTTTTATATTGAAAGAGGGGTGAAAAGTATTATGGTTAGGTCAGGTTAGAAGATGTTTCTAGTTTAGTTAGATTTATGTGTTACATGATCTAATTGTAATAAATAAATAAATAATTATTAAACATCCAGGTATCCAGCTGCTGTGGTTACTGGTGCCAATAGTGATCTCGTACTTGCGGGAAGCCAACGAGTTGACTCACGCGCCGGCCCACGTGCGCACTCTACACGAATTCGCACTGCAGTGGCTCACAAGGGTCGGCCCTAAGCATCCACAGGTAAGTTGCGCACTACGCGCGCTATAATTAATTATTGCTCTATACTAATTCCTATACTCTATACTCTATTCCAATCTTCATATCCAAATTGTCTAGACTTCGGTCTGAGTAGCAATCATCGATCAATCTCAAAATTAAAGATGAAGATCTTTTAAGACTAGATTTTTTTCTATATACATCTACCAAGGTGTACTCGTTACAAGTACTTTGTAGATAATAAATTGAGAACTGGGTACAATCGCGGTTTTCAGATTTCAGTTCTTTTATGTAAACGACATCTGTCGCATATGACCGATATAAAATATACTTAAAGAGACGTACAGATTGTATATGCGGTCTCGTATGAATAGTAAGCCTGAATGACTTGGCTATTCTCTCTGCATATTCGACGAGGGATACTGAATGTATGTTTGTCTTTTCAGGAGTTCAAAACAATGATGCAGCAATCGGCAGAACTGCGTAACAAGCTCGAAAGCGCAGTGAAGGCAAGCCAGGCTAGCACTCGTGCCGGCCGGAACACCCAACAGCAGAGACCAGTGTTCGATTCCCGCCCAGCGAAACCTACTATACAACTCAAGACAGACTTCAGTGATTTCAGATAAATTCTAAATCTATTTATCCAATTCTTTCGAAATCTCCACATTTATAATGCTTTAACGGTGGCATGTGTTTGGTCTCTTTCAGTAGGTAAATCGATAAATTACAAAGAGATAAAGAATAGTTTAAAGTAACAGAAAATCACATAGCTCGTATACAGAAATGTTCCTATATTGACAAATATATAAAATATATAGGCTTTAGATGTATGAATACTCATTATTTTGATCATTGTGTCTGACCGAGACATTGTAATCTGACGACAGTCGACGAAGGATCCTACTCATTTAGATGTCCAAGTTTGTGAGGATGTTTTTTTGCTCGATCACGCTAGAGTGGTCGATTGTAATTGGATGAAATTAGCCACTGAGGTAGATGTTATTAGCTGGATGAACACAGGAGGAGCATAATTCAAAGTTAGAAAGTGCTGATTAAATCAAATTATAAGAGGGTGACACCTCGGGGAGCATAAGTAGTAAATAATCTTTTGTTTTATGAATTGGTGGCTTAGATCAAAATATATCCGCATGGCATTTAGTGAATGAGCTTAATGGCATCGTTCAATAACGACAATATCTACAATACTAAACTAAAAATGTATACTGTCGTAAAATATAGGTCTAGACTTGTTTAAGTAAAGTTCATTAACAGCCAGTCTAATGCTGACTAGTCAATTATGTATGTCTTCCGCGAAATGGTGAGCAGATAGCCTGAGCCGAACTGTGTACTATAGTCTGCGCGAAACTAGTGGACCGCGCTTCAGATGGTGGACGGGGGTGAGGCGAAAAATAGTTAAACTGTTAGAGGTTCTTATTGTAATTATATTATATTCAAAATAAACCAGAATCGAGCTATATTTAATTATTCTGACTTATCATCTCCATCGCTTGATTCTGGAAGGACTGAATTTGAGTCAATCTGCGGATATCTTGCGAATGGAACCGATGTGCGTCCGTTCTGTGTAATGACAGAAAGCGCCCCAACACCTCCGTGTGCATACCTAAAGCGCGGCCTTATATAGATCCGCGCGAACTACAGGTGTGCTTTTTGTGATGCAATAAACCTATATTTTTTACTACTTTTTATTTATACTCTGACGAAATAGTAAAAGTAATTTATAAATTGGACTGCATCCTAATCCTTATAGCAATAAATGTGTATATTACAATGAGTTTGATCAAACTTTTATGAAACCAACAATCGCATAGACCAAGTTTTTTTATTAGTAATTTATTTATTTATGGAATATTGATATGTTTACTATCCAACGTTAGGTCTAGATAACGTAGCAGAATAAACAATCAACATTATTAGAAAATCTATATAAAATGAATTATGATAAATATGCTGTAATTGATAAATTTTAATACTGCCTCAGTAATAGAGTATCTGTATATTTAACTCTGAAATTTGTATAATAAGTGAAATTATCAAAGTATTATTATAAAACCCAACTGTTAAACAGTAATAATACTAACGGAATTGATAGGCGCAGAAGGAATGCACAATATGTAATGCTTACCATTCCACAATAACAGATAGAATACTTCTTAAATTTTTTTAAATAAATTATAGATTGTAGTATTGTATTTTATGGTTTTCTTAAGTAAATAACATCCTAATATAAAACCCCCTCAAATATTTAAATATTTTTTTAAAACGGAACCATGAAAATTTTGAATGATATATTAAGGATGAAGCATATGCGTTTATTATACCTTTCTCTCGTACACAATAAGGAAGATTAAAAATTGTTATAATTACTTCAAATAAAAATTATTCATCCACTGAAAAATTTGTTTATATTCTTTGCCCTATTCCTCTCGGACCATCTAAGGTAAACCCGTCCGTCATACATCAACTATTATAATAAGCTACAAATTATTCTCACAATAAATAGCAGCGCACGAATCATAGGAGCTCCAATTTATTCAGCGGAGTATTTAAAAACAGCCTCTTCGGATCTTCTGGCGCCCTGGTACCAAGCCACGAGATAGGTAGGTATTTATTTGGCACAACCGCAAATCAGAGTACGCACACTTTCATATATATCTAAGGACAAGACAATAAAGCCCCGCTCGTGTGTATAGACATAGAGTTCTCTTATGGATACCATAGGTAATAACAAGTAGTTAAACAGGCGCGTGCCATAGACTGAAAATGGCGACAAATTCAAATGCAATTCAGCAGCAGTCAAAACAGTTTCTATAATAAGACATGCACAAGCACATTCATCCCACGTATAAAACGTTATGACAATTAAGCACTCAACTTCTCAAATATTACTGCATCAATATGCTCACTGACTAAAAACTAAATGCCACGCTGAAGTCTATGGTGTAGCTAGTGTATTTTAAAATAGCTGTACTATCATCTAATATACACAAATACATATGCCCAAGCTCTCACACACGCCCATACATACCTATTCACACACTTAGGCACATACAAGTACGCGCGTACGCAGGTACACATTCTTCCAAATACGCAAAGACTCGCATACCCAAGTGATTTACTTTACAAATAAACTTTGTGTTCCTTTATTTAGCAATATGTTCTCCAAACAGTGAGGCTAATTAAATGGCGAATCACTGACAAAAAAATGGTGTATATAATAAAATATCTGTATCTACTAAACGCATTGTATTAATTCACGTAATGTTCTTCGTAGCAATCATTTTTATTGGGAATTCTGGGAGCTAGATCCACACAAAAGGGAAAATACATATTTTTTTAATACGCGTATGTATGTCAGATTTTTAAATATACATTTCATTATTTTGCATCGCCTATGTTATCACCATTTTCTACATCCATTCTTTGTTGGCTGGTACCCATCTTGGCCTGTGTAGATTTTTCTGAAATAAATAATACAATCAAATTATGCAACATTGACAACCACTAAAGTGAATTGAAGAGGATAAAAAGAATTGAAAGTTCAAAATTCTAAACCTCTTTGTCAGCGATACAAGTTGAAAATTAAGTCGTTGCACCTCTGCCAATAGGAAGAAATTCATACCTCGTATGTAAGCAGGGGGAAGTGTGGCCACAGTGAGGTAGCCGGTGTGACCAGGAGTACTGGTCGGCCACGCACCTACTATGTAGCTCGTCTCACCGGTCGGTTTCTCCTCTATGGGTCGCTCTGAGCTCTGAAAGGAATAAAGACCCTATATTAACCAACCAAAGCACTCAAAACAATTTAACGACATCAACAGGTATCGCTCTGGCTCTCAAGGAAACCAGCATTTTGATGATTTTAGAATTCTGGTAGATATTGATAATTTAATTTTATATTATAAATGCGAAAGTTTAGAGATAAATAATATTGGCAGTATTATAAAAAATGTAAATGAAATTATATTTTCGACTATAGCTGTAATGACGTCACAAGTGGTGAATCAATGAGTAAGACCAACAGAGTGAATTACGGGCGAGATCCGATTAGGCACCTGCCGAGCAAGTACGTGCTTGATGGGTCGGTTGATAGGTACAGTCAGTAAGATATTTTGCAAACACCACTTGCATCAAGGATAATACACGGTGCAGTTATATTTTGGGGCTACCAAAGAACGAGAACAAGGGGGTAGTTTATAAACGTGCCGTGTCTGCAGGACTTAAATCATAACTTAAGTGGTGTTGATTTCCCGGACAAGAGCTATGGTGTTAGGCAAATGTTTAAACGAAGCAACAACTTTACACATTTTTAAGATTTTTTCACTCTATTCGCGCTCTACTCTGGCTCTCCTTAAATACTGAATTGTCTGGAGAAATTATAGCGCCCTTGTATAAAAAAATACATCCTGACTGAACGAAAAACAGATATACCGTTTTCTTCGTCAGCATTCAAAAGGTTATAATAAAAAAAATATGACATGATAACCAGTTAATGTGGTGGACTATACCAACAAGGGGGTCAGGGTGTATAGTGCAATTATTAATGTCACGGCGCGCGCTGCGTCCTTCAGCAGCATCTTAATCACTAACATATGTAAGTAGGTACTCGTCTAAAACTGCGAATTTAAACTTAAGGATAAAATTAGGAATCCCATTACTGAGAATATGCAGCTTAGGTGGTGTCTATACAAAGTCTAATTATGTAATTCCAATAATACAGTACCCACTTTTGCATGACGGTAAGTTCTGAAAAACTGAATTGCTTCTCAGACGTATGCACGTTTCCTCTCGTTGTTTTCCTTCACCGTAAAGCTCGTGGTGTGACTAATCACTGTACTTACGTTCAGAAATACTCATTGGTACAGTCGGGATTCGAACTTGCAATCTTTGTGTTGCAGGCAACTACTTGAACCTCTCGGCCACCACGGCTACATTCACATTCAATAAGCTAGTGATACTATTGGTTACTAGCGCCTTAACGTCTACCATTTACCATCTGATAGACCACATGATTGCTTTCCAGCCTAAAACGGAAACTTTCATAGTCTATGGGGTCCGGTCCTGTATGTACTGACTGCGAAGCTTGAGGTTGCGGCGATTCAAGCTGTATACGAATATTTTTGTGATGAACACGAATATCTGTACTTAGTCTTGAAAGCCCTAGATACATATATACGCTTCTACATACATATATGTGCATAATATATATCGTTGTCTAGGATTTGTATGCTGTTTTAATAATGTTTCACACTTTACTTAGTAGGTACACTTATCTACGCGGAGTATTACAATATGGACACATCGTAATTACCGTGAGCCATCATCTACATAATGACAAGCGGTGTCACCTGCCAGATGACAGGGCGGGGTGCGGTGGCGCCACCGACACCGATGCTAATCACAGAGATGTCCCCGCTATATTTAGCCACATTACGAAACGCAGCTTTCAGTACCTACTTGCATAATGTTCCTATTTGCATCAGCTTCGTATTTTTCTTTTGACAGGAGTACAACAAATGCAAGAGAATTTCCTTACTATTTAAATGATTTTAATATATTCCTTTTATCCAAAAATATATTCCTTGTTAAAAGATGTATGTTAGTAAAATAAACCAAATTTTAAATCAGAATATTGCTATGACCTATTATATATATATATATATATATTTATATAAGTTCATATGTATATATGTATATATGAACTTAAAAGGTTGAACTTAAAAGATATGAACTTAAAAGGTTAATTACTTTAAATGAAATCGGTGAACGTGTATGAAGAGCTGATGAATGTGGATGAAGCGAAAAGCAAGTCTAGGGAGAAATTGTGCTCTACTCTCTCTGTCTACTCCGTGTGGGATTCGACATGATGATATGATGAATGTAAACGTCCTTTACTGAATAATATTCGAGTAAAAATCCATTACATTTGTAATTATCTTGTCACATTATTATTCTAAGCAATAATATAGTGTTTATACAATTATGTATTTGCGTTCCTAGATTACATGCACATTTAGTACGAGTGGTGGTAGCCTTGACAGAGTTGCGGCGGAGATTACACTAATTTTACCCCAACGCGGACTACAAACCGCAGAGTGAACTTCACAACTTGACCTTAACCTGCTCTTTATGCTAATGTCACATAAAAACATTTTTTTTTTATATCTGTCAAATATGACACATATATAATTAGACAGTTGTACCTACGTCTTGTAGAGGTCCCATAATAATTAGCGGTCTAGTATTGTCCTTCACGTTATGTGTACACAAATTCTAATTTGGTATCTACTACATTTATAGTTCAACAAATGTATTTTCTTTTACGGAACCCGGTCAATTTTAAATTACATATACATAAGTATCATTACGCTGAATACAAGGGGTAAGTAGAGAAGTTATAGCGCCAGTTCTCAAGAGAGATCTTTTACACTGAGGATGAATCCACATACATCAGGATCTTTAGGGTTTCGCCAGTTTCAAATACTATTGGCGCTCTCATGCAGACTACTATGGTATACCGATTTTATGTTTGAGCGTTCGATCGATTTGATCAAGGTAATTGTAACGCAATTTAAAATGATAAAAAATTAAAAAACTGCGTATTGATAGCATACCTGTTGAGGAACAACATAATATCGCGGGTATGCGCACGCGCCGCCACACGCACCGCAATTACGTAACATAAATCCAGCCGGGAACGCGAATGCCGTGATCGATGGGCCTAGTTCCCAAACCCAACGAAACCGTGTTCACTTGTAACACTTTTGATTTATCGTATTACCTCTATTTAAATTACGCACTTAATTTCATCTCAACTCTTGCTTACATCCTATTATGAAGCTGTTAGCCGCAAGCTTTGCATATCTTAGAATATATTAAAGTTACTATCCATACCTATTTCGTTTTACGATCTAAAGCGTACATAAAATCGAGATATAATACTATGGCGCCGAAACAAAAATAAAATGAGTTTAGAGCTGTTCTAATACAAGCGATTAAACGGGCGGATTAAAACATAAAACCTTCACGCTGTCAACACAGAATTTAACCTCTCTACTGGATGACATAAAAAGAATATAAAAAAGAACAACGAGCAAAGAGGCGCATTAAGAATTGAGATAAGAGAGATGGACGAGCACTCAACGCGCGGCCAACTTTATTATTTATTGACACTTAAATGATTACTCGGTTGGCCCGTGCCGAATGTGGTGCCGGTCAGGTGTCGAAGACCTTATGTCTCGTTTGTATGCTTGAGAAGTTTCCTTGGCATGCGAAAATCTAGAATCTAGAACCGTATACACGCACACGGCTAACCCAAATTATCTTGATATGTAGACTTTTAATATACGAGTTCTTACAAATGTTCAGAGACTGAACTGGCCTGGTCTTTACATAAGCCACTTTGAAGGTAGCCAAGAATTGGATAGGATGGGCTAGTTAGATCCCGACTGGCAAATGCTTCCTCGACAATTAGAACGATGAACTTTCGAGTGTAGTCACTCAAATCGAAGAGGATTTTACATATAACAAGCTGTTTCGCCCAGCTTCCTTTCGGTTCATCCAAATAAAATCCAGCATGATCGCAGCTAGCTATCGGGGGCTAGCACACACGTCTGAGAAGAAATAACTAAGGCGAAAATAGCAACTTTATTGCATCTTTTCAGAGATTCCTTATAGTAAAATTTAGATTTATTCATCATAACAATTTGCCTTGAGCTTTAAAACAATCAAATGTAGTCCCAGAATACTTAATTGTAGGTAAAGGCAACGCATAGCTTTATTGGAATTATAAGATAAGCACGCACATTATAGGCATATCAAATTATTACGCGAGTTGATTCACTACATCGTGCAGTTGAATAATGTTTGAGAAAATTACGAGCTGAGATCAACACGATTAAGTCCTGATTTAAGCTATTAAGCCTTAAAATATATTTATCTATATATATAAAAATGTTATGTGGGTTTGTGTACGCTTCAAAAACTCAAAAAGTTCTGCACCGATCGAGCTGAAATTTTAGCATGATCAATCATCCGCATCAAGGATTGTTTATATCTATTTTTTGCATCAGACAAATATCCACAGCGAAGCGTGGCAGGGTACAGCTAGTTTTTAATAATTAAATGTTTTAATTTCATTGACAAAAGTTAGCAATGATTTTGTGATGATGTGACACATACCTTTAACATTGCGAAGATAGAACAAAGAACAGACGTAAATTCATGGCTGCAGGCAGCTGTTTGCAGTCACCATATTATACATCCTCAAAAGTACAGCTTTTGGTACAACTTGGAAAAGATCTAAATGTGAAATTCGTTGGCTAACAAGCATATGCCGTACGCAATTGTTATTATTACAAATAAAGCTAGTTAAAATGGCGTGCCACGTGTGTATTGCTACTGGTGGTTTCCTTAGTGCGTTGACGACCTCATGTTTCGTGGAGTTTCTGTGCTGCCAACAGTGCTAATATAAATGACGCACGGTACACCTTTTTCATGTGGAGTTAAGAAAACTTTGCTCACGACAGGGACATATGATTAATCAGCAACCGTACCATTTTCTGTTCCAAAATCCTGTTTAAGTCGGACAAGTCCTATTCTAAGATTCGATGATCTACCTGCCTTCAGGTAAAACGAGTGGTCCAAGCCAAAATGTATACGAACCGCAACTATCCCCAAATCCTACTAATATTATACCTAAACCTAAAAGTGTGGGAAGTTTATTCCATTTTCTGGAAAATCACAACCGAAAAAAATTTTAGAAATTTGCCCCAGCGATAAATTATCAGCTGTAAAAATACAAAGAATATGTTTTATTCTAGAAAAATATTACCAAAGTTTACAAAATATTCCATAAAAAGTATGCCATCCATTAATGCGGTATAATTTTTTTCACCAAAAAATTATACCGCATTAATGCCCGTGTCGTTATTGCAGGCTTTATCGGCGGGGCATGTAGCCTGTCGCCAAATCTGTCCGGTGATAAACACCCTTGGTCAGATTTAGACATTTGTCCGAGTACGTACGTACAAATGAGATATAAATAAAATACACCGAGATAATCGTGAAATGCAATGGTAGCATTCAAACCTGTCTTTGTTTTTACGATAACAGACACGCGAGTGTGCAGGTGGCAGGATTGTTACTGTGCCCTTTACAGTTTTCCAATGGATTGCTGAAGTTGGATAAATAGTTACAAATTTAAAAGCTTTTGAAACCTGATCCCTCATTCTTACAACTTTCTTGGGCCATAGCCTTCAAAGGTATTGCGGATTAGTGATCGCAGATTTCTTGTGAAATGTTTGATCTTTTTAAGAGCGCCGACGTACGGCTGAAAAATGAAGGCATTTATGCAATCCAAAACACCATCTACTAATACAACACCATCTTTAATAACAACACCCACTAATTCTCTAATTTGTGTAACTGTGTCTGTAGAAAACGTATCAGCATGCCGAGACTATCACGGTAGGTTAAGAGAGTAGGGCGCATATGTTTTTGAATTATACTCGGATAAGATATCGCAAGATGACAACATTGCATTATAACAATAATTCTGGAAATCTCGCACAATTATGGAGTCCCAAATTAGGTGAAATCTTTTGGAACTTAAGAAATTAACGATATAATATAGGACGTACCAAAATTATTACATAAATGTAAACACATCACACAAATTGTCTTTGCTAGCGGGGACCGAACCCGCGATTATTGTATTGGGAATACAAAAGTGCCAAACGGTCAGTGAAGTTTTAGGTATGCTTAAATCAATGTTGACTGTTGAAGCATACAATTAAATCACTACTTCACAATATCCATTTGCATAAGTGATGACTTGTGGTCAACTTGACCAACGTAGGAACGGAATTAGTTGACAAAGATTACGTTAGCTTTTCAGCCACAAAATTGCGAACATTCGGTAAATGCCTATATTTATTTAAGATATGCCAACAGTACACATATTAAAACTTTATTAAAACATATTCAATATTGCAAGTGGAAGCGCTGTTTTAACATCATTGTATTGTTTTAACAATACAGATGATCTTTTAAGCAACACAAATAATGCTATTGATGTAGGGAATATATAGATAAGCAATGTGTTATTATATTCATAGTTGGTAAGCGCTACAAAATAAATAATATGCGACATTATAATGAGTATATTATTCAAAATTCCGTGGAATCGAAATAATAATCATATGTAGGTTATAAAACAAAGTTCGGCGCCGCGTCTGTCTATCTGTCTCTGCGAGATAAACGTAAAACACTTAAAACTTAAAAATTTTGACGACATATACTTCTGTCCCTTTCACAGCCATGAATAGCTATAACACGGCATAGTAAAGCCCGAGGGACGGGATCATATACGTTGAATATGCTTAAATAAAACTGATACATAAGATAAGTACATAATTGCAAACCAGTAAATCATAACGCCTTATAAGTCAACATATGCAACTAATTATTCCATCGGGGGAGTAGTTTCACGCCTACTCTCGCATCTGATTACTGAGTAAGAAGGCAATTGGCTTCCGTCGAGACATTCCTCTGCGGAACCGGTCGCGGTGACACGACACCTTATCGCACCACTCAGCCTACCAAATCACTCATTTGCTCCCATAAAGCGGACGCATTCAAATTATACGCTTCTTAACAACGCGTGCCCAATAACACAAGCAATTTTAAGCTTTAAGACCATCATCACTTAAAGGCATATTATGTTTCATTACAAGAAAAAGTTCTTGCCCTGATTTTCGTGGTATTAAAGACGCGATTTGCATTTATCAATTTGCACCATATTACGCAATCTCCAAATACCTATATGTTTTTAACAAATCGGTAGTCATTTGTTAATTTTAATTACTTCAATGTAAGTATTTCAAATCAAATAGAACGTATCTAAACCTCGCAATCAGATAAGCGTTTCATTACGCAAGCAATAAACTTGACTTTGACTACATTACATTACGTTCCATACATTTAAATTACGGCACGTGTGTAAATGGACCCCCCGTGAATCGATAATGCGATTATATCGAGCAATCAGTCGATTATCACTCGAATCGATTGGCTGTAAGCGGACTTTCACCAAGTGTGAATGTCAAACCCACTGAGGCACTGACATTAAATCTGGAGCGATACGTAATCCTGCCATATGTTTGTATCGCTTTTAAATCCTTTTAGTTACGGTCGTTTGTTTTTAAAGGTTCTACTTGAGGCTATATCAGTTACATAACGATAAAATGAACCAGAAACATTTACTCGCACTAAATGAGCAATATTTATGCGCTTCATAAGCTTTCATAGAGCTTATATATATATTTTATTATATAGCAGCTATGTTGTTCACTTTCAAATCGAAATATAAACTTATATAGTACAATAATGTACGATTTTTCCGAACAAACAATGTAATGGGTGAAAGTAATAAAGAGACGAGATACAGAAGAGAAGCTTTCACGATTTACTACTCGAATTTAAACTTTAAAACTTTATTGTCTTTATTTGGTCCTATCACACCTACATTCCAAGAGTTATATTTTAGGTGCTAACGTGACAGATGGCGTGCGCGCATCGCCGTTACTCAAGCACTACACGCTATACATACGCCTTTGAATTTCTTCTCAAACGTTTGCAGGTTTCCTCTCGATGTTTTCCTTCGCTGTAAAGCTCGTGGTGTGACTAATCCGTAAGTTCAGAAAAACTCTGGTACCGTCGAGATTCGACTGTACCAATGGGTTTGATACCAACCACTCGGCCACAACGGCGTCATACACAAAAAACTCCTAGTGCCGTGGTGGATCACAACACAAAGATTGCAAGTTCGAATTCTGACTGTACCAATGAGTTTAGAATTTAAGAACAGGTAGTGAGTCACACCACGAGCGAGAAGCCTGCATAGATTCGAGAAAAGTAGAATTATAGTCGAGCTTGAGTAACGGCGATAAACTCGCCATCTGTCACGTTGGCATCTATAATATATCTCTGCCGAAAAGTGTGTGTGAAGTTACAGCCAGTCTGCCTACTCCTTCGGAAAATCGTAGGATAGGAAGGTAGGGGTGTTAACTGATAGGGTGACGAATGACGATATTTATAAATCTTTGATTTAGTTAATAGATTCTTTCAGTAAACAAACTCAACACAACACAACCTCTACACCTACGAAAACATTGTCATTTGTTCCTGAGGTTATTAACACAACCTCTACACCTACGAAAACATTGTGTCTGTGGTTGGTTAACAGGGCTTTAACTTTATAAGGCCATTACAGCCGTCCAAAAATTGCCATAGCGGACGGTATTTCACGTCCACAAGGCGGGGTATTGGTAAAGTTTTCAACTAGCAATAATCGCACCTCGGATTAACCTCATTGGTTACGATATTGCCTCTGCGCAAAGTTAAAAATTAAGGTGTTCATCTGATGAGGTATACGTTCGTTGAGAACGAAACCATATCGCGATGTTATTTCCTTGTAGCGCCATCTATCGGCGGGGATGGAAATGAAAGTCGCAATACAAAGCAAGGAAATAGCGTTGAGCTGTGTATTAATACTTTACTTGATAAGAGTGATAAGTATTTATTAACATAGGGAGGTATAGGGAGGTATATATAATGAAAAGAGTAGGTATTTTGTTTGTGTTCAAAGCCTTTGGTTATAAAATTGATAATGCTATGCGAAGAGCGAAGATCTCGAAATAGTAAATTTGATGTCCTTTTATAAATAAATTTGTGGTTTTATGAACTATGAAAATGCTTGCACGTAGCGTTTTCTCAGTGAATTTTGTGAATGGGTCAAGTCACGAAAGGGTATTATGGAGATTTTTTATCGGGTCGTGACGGAGGCGGCTTCCGTGTCGGAGGTCAGCTTACCGGGCGTTTGTCCACTGTCTCAATCAAGGTAGAATATTTTATATTCTTAAACATATTTTAATAAAAAAAAATATTACACAATATCATATTTATATGTCGTACAGAGAGATGGAAATTAAATCCCCCATATTTTGGGAGATTGTTGGAAATTAGTCAAAATCATGAACGTGAGCAAAATTTCGTAGATTGATTTCGCATATTACGATTAAAATGTAATGATAACATAATTGAAAAAGTTAATTAATTATTATGGTACGTAGGTCTACCATATACGACTTTTATAAAGTTATTGATAATACTGAACAACAAAACTCAGAACAAATTCGTTGTTGTAAAAGCATTTAGCGCTTTAATTGTGGCGCACAGTTTTGGGGGGATCTACAAGTTCGTCGTTGAAGCTGATCTTTTAGTACAGTGGAAACACGACAGGCCGTCGTCTGGCAGCGTGTCGTGACCTGGCCTGCCCATCAGCCACGAAGGCAGCTGCATCCCCAGCACCTGAATGAAACGCTTGTTTCCCCCGTTCTAGTAAAAAGTGCGTCACATTAAAAACACCGTGGAAACATCGATCCGAGATATTGTTTTGTTAACCGTGCAATCACGATCTGTACCTACAAAGATATAATTTTAGACATTTTCAAAGGACGCAACGGTAACTGATTGTTAATTTACCTCCTTTTAAAAAATACTTGAAAAATTCAATACTTAGAATTGATTTCAATTACGATTATGGAATAATGTGACCGTGTCAACCGTTATGTCACGATTAGAATTTTCGTCAGCTTTAGTGCAATTTCTTGGGATTTATAGATTAGTGGTTCAAACTTTAGATCTAGTTATATACATATCCGCTATCCGCATCCGCTAATCAATACCAATGATTCTACGACACCTGTATTTCGGAATAAATGTCCTTTTTTGTGCTCCTGACGTGTTACCTAAATTTCATCATCAGCGTTCGAGTAATTACGGACATGCAACTAAACAAACTTTGGCAATTACAACCAACAGTACATATTAACAACTAATATTATATGTAGTTGAATTATATAAGAGAGGACTGCCGCTCTATCCTCTCTATTTGAATACAGGGGAAAAGAACACGTACATATGACACTATTTCGGTTAAGCTGGATACTAATCTAAAGTGTTGAGCGCAATCGTTACACATAATATCATTAATCTGACCGCTTGGGGGCCCAGCTAGAGACAATAACATCCAAATGAACTCATTTACTGCTTGTGCAATGAACTTCAGTCAACTTTTGTTTTAGATTAAATTAAAACTAAACTGTGACATGGAGTAATGGCAGGGCTTAATATTAGGCACTTGCGCGATGTCGTTGCGGCATCGTTGTATCACCGAATACCGTGGAGGTTACATTTGTTAAATTCTATTTTTATTTTGTTCGTTTCTTTTTTTTTTACTTAATGCTACCCAAATCGTGTTCAGCTTTCCATCAAGTAGTAGTATCTCGATTACTTTTGCGAATCAACTTGCTTGCACAAATCCGCTGTCCAACTCATGTGAAAATAATTATTAATACCCATTATTATGGGTAAGCTAGGTCATTGCTTTCATGTTTTTTCGACCATATTTATTAATTTTTATTTAACATAAAATAAAAGTTGTCCTGTAATTTTCTGCAAGTAATTCATATTAGGTCATTATAATATTTATAGGATTCCTTAAGAAATAAATACCTACCGAAAGAATTGGAAGTACAAAAATTCGCCGAAATTACAAAAGTATTATACATGTCAGGAGTCAAACGGCCAGATGAATATGTAGAACTAATCATAACGACACGGTATCCTTATGCAACTGTGCATACGCATGACTTGACTGTCAGCCAACACATTTCAATTACAGATACGAGCTTTATCCGTCCGATAGCGCTATCAGCGGTAGTAACACAAGTCAGGAGAGTAAGTGAACGGCGGAGAGAGATTTATAGACATGACTTTATAATTTGCTAGAAGTTGAAGTCCATGTATATCGATACAATGTCAAAAATATTGAGCTTAATTTTCTGCTTGCAAATGAAATAAATGAAATAATGAAATAAATGAAATAAATGAAATAAATGAAATAAATGAAATAAATGAAATAAATGAAATAAATGAAATAAATGAAATAAATGAAATAAATGAAATAAAAAAAATAATGCTTAGATAAACTGGAAATCAATAACATTATCAAGTCACAAGCATTTCAAGGAAATCGACACGACTGTTTCCGAGAACCTAAGGCAAAATCAAGTGGTAAGGTTTCTTAGTTTTAATTTACCTTCAGAGTAACTTATACATTAATGATTGAAGAAGAAAATTCAGGCATATAATCGCTAATATTCAGCACTCATAACCCCATATGCTAAGTTGGGTAACACCTCGAACGTTATAAAATTTCATTAGAACAAAGAAAGTGCTAATTGGGTTCGTGAATTTAAATAACTGACAACTTTATGAGTTTTTATACCTCGCTGTAGCTAAAAACGTGTTAGTTGGTAATGAATCCATTAACTTTAGGACCATTAAGCTTTTATTTCTAAACGCATAGTTTACGACTATATCTGAACACTTATTTTTTCTTTTACATTTTTCGGAGATCATTGATTGATTCAATTGTAATCTCGATAACTGAACTGAAGCAAGGAAGGCCATAATAGACCTAAGGTTCAGAGTTGCCCGTCTAGATACCACAAATTTCAGGAGATCGTCGCCCAATAGTGCTTCTAGGTAATGTTGTATTCCTATGGTGAGTAAGGTTTCCAGAATGCCATGAAGAATAAGCTCAGCTGTCAAAAGCGTGGCTCCTTCGTGAAGTTACGCTTGATACTGCTGGCGTAAATAATAAGAGAGTGAAAGAAACGAAATGAATAGATGAGGTAGAATTGTCATATAGATGATGACGTCTTTATTTAAACAAACGCCTCTTATAACAGTAACATGTATATAAAACATCGCATATATAATCAAATTGATAATTCGGTACGAAATTTCTGGCGACTACGATGCAATGCTTGTAAATTACGCCAAACATAAATCTAAGAGACAATGGGTACCCAGCGGTTACTAGATCGGGGTCAGGGCAGGTCACGAACTGACGTACCCACTACCTACAAGTTTTGGGGTCACCAGCTACCTATAACTTAAGCTTGAGGTGGCATAGGGTTAGGTAGATATTAGAATTGCATTGCATGACCTGAAATAATAACGCAATCGGGTCGATTGAGAGCCATTGTTTTTTTTAATTCTATTAAGCGGGCTTCAAATTGCTTAAGCATTTGTGTTGTGGGCAATAATAGAGTTAGCCGATGTAAGCTTTTTGGTTGCTATGGATTTTTTTTAAGTTCAGGAGACTTTCAGTGGCAAATCTCTACACAAGTAATACAAAATTACCGCCTCTCGCCACTGGCTACTTTCATATCGAGATAGGTACATCGTGATCCAAGGATATTAATAGTTATACAATGTCAGACCCAAGTCAAATACCATTGTTGGGTGCCACGCAATCAATCACAATTACGGATGTAGTGCTTAATCATATTGATTCATTTAATTAATTTCAATAAGCCCAAGGTGAATATTGTTTGGCTTTTCTTAGATGTAATTAGATATTGTTTTAATTTGCATAGCTGATTGAGAAAATTATATTGTTCTATTAGGGTCACTTCTGTTTGTAGCAGATTATATATAGATAGCAGAACTTTGGTTTGAATGGAGTCTGAAAAGTCATAATTGCAAACTCAAACCCCGGTAGTCAGACACATAAAGACCTTAACATAATATATCCTATATCTATGTGTGATGTAATCTTTATATATATAATTCTTCTGTGAGTGTGTATGTCACTGAACTCCTACTAAACGCCTGGACCGATTTTAATGAAATTTTTTGTGTGTGTTCAAGGGGATCTGGGAATGGTTTAGATTCACAATTGGACCCGATAGGTGGCGCCACCATCTTTTTTTTCCACCCTAGCGAAGCTGGGCCACTAGTTTTATATAAAACACCTTAAAGGGTTGGGATAGGCAGGGGTGCAACTACACACTCTTTTCAGAGATATATTTAGGTACCAACGTGAAGGAAGGCCACTCCATCGTCGTTAATCATGCGTGACTTTGTATATCTTCTTTAACTTATGCAGGTTTCCTCAGGATGTGTTCCTTCACCTTAAAGATCGTGTTGTGATGAAAAACTCAATGGTACGGACCGTCGCGGAGTAAGCCAGCTATTTTAATTTTGCAGGCGACTTTATTAATCTATAAAAGTATGTTTTATTTTAAGAGACCGGCAATACAGTCGACAACGATATATCAATTAAGTATTACTTAAAAATAGACGCAAGACCAACTTGACGTAAATGCTAATGTAGATGTAATGATTAGATCTAATATCTGTGGGCACAACGCCGACCTAAGTGAAATAAATAACGGCGCAAGTAATTGGGATAACTTACGGGGTAATAAAATTGAGAGTTAAATTATTGATTATACTGTTGGTAATTGGAATAGTGCTGGAGGCGATACAGTCAAGCCTTGATCAAAGGGTGTTATGAAACGGTATATTAACGTGAAGTCTCCTCAGGCATATTGTGACAAACATGATTTAACTTACTCACGCGGAAACTTTTATGTGAAATTAATAATTTGAGTGTCAAAAAAAATAAACTACTTTATAAAAATGATGTAACACCAAAACGGGGCCATCGGAAAGACATTGGGTGAGGTCGTAAGTAATTCAAGCGTCAAACATAAATTCCAGCAAACAACATAATACACACTCAGTTGGCGAGTGTGAACGAGTGACAGCTAACAAAACGTAACAAAATGTCGTACTGTGAAATAAATCGAGCCAGAAAATAATGCATTTCGCCCGTGTCCCCGTTCTAGCGTTCAGCGGTGCGCTGTTCAGCTCAGCCGCAGCATCTTGATACGGTGCTCGTTCGTGGGAACACTCGCTGCTAAGGGCTAATTTATTGCCTAGCGTTGGACTACATGCGACTGACGACTCTATCCCGCGCGACGCCTCGTAAATCCACATCGCAAATGAGAGCTCGGGCCCAAATCCGCGACTGTCACGTGGTGACGCTTTGTTGCATCTCCAACATTGTTACGTTGAGCAACGGCTTTGAGTACGTAATGTTTTGTGCCTTGTTATAAATTATCTGTTTGCAAATCGCTTGCGCTTTCAATAGGTATTTAAACATTAACAGAAGTTTCGAAATACGATCGAAATGTACTCTGGTAGCGTATATACATGTATTAGTTTTGTGTTGATGTTTATTTTCTTTCAAGAATATATCTTCTCGCCTTTCCACAAGGGTCCCCGGAGGGTTAGGCAAAGGCGGGTTGGTAGTATCAACACACCCGCTTTTTTATTTCAAGAAATGTTTTAGCTTAACAATACGTCTATTACTGAGTAAATTGCACTTTTATTAAGGTTTATTAAACTAGCTACTAGCACGTTGCACATCACATAACGTTGCGCAAATGTAAGCCTATGGATCTTGTCATATATTATCCTCAAGTATTCCGTAATTCAGATTAGGCAGTAAATTGAGTTAAACCGCTCACTAACCGCTGGCATGGATAAATACGAACGTGCCAAACGATGCACGAACTGAACTACGCGTTAATCATTTACAGTATAAAAGCGGTAACAATTAATTTCGAAATCGAAAACAAACATTGCATCAAGCTCTAAGATGTGTAACGTATTATAAGAATACCTTGGAACGATTCCACAAGAAGTTACCAATTCCCTTACTAGGTAATGCTTGTTCGATGGGAAGTAGGCAACTATATTCATATCTACTCATATACATAAATAAATTTGACACACAGGACTAAGGACAGGACTGTGGACGAAGCGAAAGAGGTATGTAAATCTAGAGAGAACTGGCGCTCTATTCTCTCTGCCTACCCCGTTAGGGACTCGGCGTGACGATGTGATGATGATGACACAGGACTAAGGTGCAAATATTTGTGGTTCTACAAATACTGCTCCTAGGTGGAATCGAATTAATAATATGTAACTAAGAAAAATATTAGCCAAGTTTGTAGCTATTATGCCAAAATGTTTGTCACCAGATAATTTTTGACAGGCTATTTTCAAGAGTACCTGAAACCGGCCCGCATGTATGAAGAAACTGATAAATGTAGATCGAGCGAAAGAGATCTGTAAGACTGGAGCATTCTGTCTACTTCAGAAGGGACTCGCCATGGAAGAAATACACATAGTATATATGTATAGGTAGTTTGTTTCTAATTATAGTCTATATCTGAAGAAGAATCTGGTCTAGTGGTCAGAGCTCCTAATTGCGAAGCTTGAGGTCGCGTGTTTGATTCCCGCTGAAGGCAGATATTTGTGTGAAGAACAAACAGATTATCGTATCACCTTAGTCTTGGATGTCCTGTGTATTTAAGTATACATCGTTCTATATACATCGTTGCCTAGTTACCATAGTACAAGCTTTGCTTAATTTGGGACTATGTCAATTTGTGTGGAATTGTTCCGTCTTGACTATTTCTAGAGCAAACCTAATTGTAGTATAAATCCGTAATTTAATAATTCAAATATGTTTGGTTGAAAAATGCAATACAAGTTACAATCGATTTCCGCATATAAAGACTGAAGATTCGTCTTGCATAACGGCTCTCAACATCAACGATTCCGAGTTTTGCATCAGCCTAAAGGGGAGTTCATATAGGTGTCTATATATGCACGCCGAATACAAAAATGTACCTAATTATCGCATACGGCGTACTGATGACAACAACACATCCAACATGTTAGGAATTGTAACAATATTTCGTTTAAACTTAGATTATACTAATATTTTCAAGCCTTCACATAAGGGTCCAGAAAGGTCCAAAAGTGTAGCCAGAGGTGAAATAATACGCTCTTTCCGCAGGAGATGTACATATACATATGTAGGTGCTACGAAACAGATGGCGAGTGTGTTGCTCATGCAAGACATTCTTGACCATACTCTGTGAATTTTCCTAAAGCGTATATAGAGTTCCTCAAGATGTTGTCTTCCACTTAAGTTCAGTAAAAACTTATTGTCACCGAGGGGTCGATTCGAGTCTTGATTGAAAGAGTTACCACGAGACTTTTACTTGGTCTTAACTTAAAATTTTAAACTCTTTTTTATATGTCGTCATAGTTTTATGCATTTTTGGAATAAGTAAGCTAACATTTTTGTATACCATCGCTTACGTCGTATGTACACGCCGCTTTATTAGCAAGGAATCTCGAACACTTGGCCATTTGATTCGAACCAGTGTTGCGTGTGTCATTGATGTAAACGTCTATTTCGTTACATACGCGCGACATGTCCACGGATATTTACGAGCAAAAGAACACAGATATTTGTATACGATACACTAGCTTATAAGGTATAACTTTTTAATTGTAATGGCGAAGATCTAACGGCATGTTTGTGGATAACGTTGAATATTCACATGCGTTCTTGGGACATAATGACCACGTCAAAATATATCACCAAATTTAAATGAATAAATACATTGGTTAACACGTTTAATTAAAATTAACACATCAACATGTTGTTTAAACTTTCAAATATGACGACAAAAGATGCCAAAACTACTGTCCCTGTACTATTGTAAATCACTGTTTTATATCCTCTGGTTGAATATTTTGAGAAAAAGAATATAAAAGAAGCACGAAAAGGTATACGATTAACGATGGTAATGTGTGTCTGCCAATATTTTAAACATAATGATAGCTCTACAATAAGATCTACAATTCTATTGATATTCGAACAAGTCCGTCTCGAAAGTCCATGGTTTGCTGATAAATTTTTTTACGTAAATATGCTGATTAATTCTGTTATAAAAGTACTAAGCAACTTTAGAACATTACAAATCCAAAAGCCATCGTAAGCCCCGTTATAACGCCACATTAAGCAGGAACATAGCTTCATCAAGCAGCGAATACAATAAATTACAGATTAAACTTACAAGCTAGGAACTATCAGAATTCCCAGCTGCATTAAGGTATCTGATTGAGAAGAGCAGAATCAATATATCTTGTTGGGCGTTAATAGCGTAGAACTATCGACTACCCTATTATTTTGTCAAGGCGCGAATTTATAGATCCCAGACCTAACGGTATACTGTTGTTGGGAGTACTCATTCGCTCTGGTACCGTGTTATATAGGGCGTCGGCGATGTTCGTACAATCGACAGATATTATCTCTAAATCGAGGGTTGGATACGTTGTATGAAGTAAAGGTTACTCGTGTACCGAGACAAACCAACTTGGATTGAGAAAATGATTGACTATTTGTTCTCACAACGAACTTACTATCGCTCTGATAGTTGATCTGAGTTGTGATTTCATTATTACCTAAATAGGTATTTTATAGTTATGTTTTATATCTTCATGCATTTCCTGTAGTCCCCGAAGGGGTAGGCAGAGGAGGTGCATGTGACGGATGACGATTCCGTTGCCGGGTCTCGAGAACGACTATATATAGGTACATGTTTTTTAATTCCTTTTCAGGTTTCCTCACGGTATTCACCGTAAAGCTCGTGTTATGGCTAATCACTGTTAATTTACTACAGAAAAAAAAATAGTTTGGGATTCGAACCTGCAATCTTTAGATCTTTGCGCCTACTCAAACCACTCGGCCACCACAGCTATTTTATTACGTAAAATTTTATTATTTCAGTTCGACCGCAAGTCTTTTGATTTAATATCTAGAATTCTTCCAATTCAGTGCTTTGCCGCGATTTTAAAGCTAACCAAACACTGAAACCGCAAGCTTTAAGTGCTCCACACACGGCACAAGCGTATCAGACGATTTCACGGCGCAGGCGCATCCTTTCGCTACGGCTGTCGGCTCTCGATCAAGCCTGCCGCCATCTTGCCGCGACAGATTCGTTGCGTCACACGCACACCGCAACAATACAGGGGATCGTGTTACACTGCCCTAAATCTCTTTGTTCTTTGATTTGCATGTTCTGCCGGCTAGTGAATGGTGTTGGTAAACCTTATTGGATTTATATCGATGCTCATTCTTAACGAGATGCGCGAAGAAAGAGAATCCTCGCATTAAATAAATCTAAGACAGCATTGAAGGTTTTGTTCACAGCAAGGTAAGCATAAATACTTCTGTAAACTAACACAAACATCAATTGGTTTAATCAAAGCTCACTTTCGAATTCCCTTCTTCCCGAATGCTGAATTGAAACTCTTGCCAAGATTTGAAATAAATTTCAAAGTAAAAATCGCTGTTAAGGGAAGACTGGTCACATATGTATGAATATGCTCTAATGGTAAGTGACTGTCACTGGCCCTATAGCACTACTTGAGACACGAATTGGACTCATCTTAGACATGGTGAGGTTTCCACACGATGTTTTCCGCTAAGCTAGTGGTGCAAAATGCATATTAAATAGTTATTTAAACTACCTACATACAACCCACTAACGAATACTTGTAAGTAATAGATCCAATACAATCAAGTTCAAGATGATGAGATTGATGATGAGAGATGATGAGACTAAATGTGGCTCCAGTTAATCATTAGCAGGACAGATTTTTTGTTCGATCGCTCACAATTATCTCATTTGAAGATCTCCATCTAACATTCCGGGATCATTTAAAGCTTAGTCAATGTGATGTTAGATTAACTTTGGTATGAGAATTTGGCTTCATCGAATGATTTAACAGTTTATATTAAATTTTCAACAATCAGCAGTTCTAAGCCTTCTCCCGAGTCGCGTAATAACACTAGCCAAGCGCCGTATTAAGGTCATACATTCCAGTTGCGTAATTGTTGGAATTACTTGAAAATAAGCAGGTACATTGATTCCAGTTGCTTGGTTACTGGAACTGCTTGTAGTGACATACAAATATAAAGTATTGAATATTTTTGAATTTTAAGTAAATTGCATCGGCTTGTGATATGTTCATAGAGCCGGATCTAGATAGGGTGGTAATGGGTACAAGCTCGGACAATGTTTGGACACGCGAACGCCGCGACAGCGACAATGAGCAGTCGTCGCGATCGCCGTTTAGATTGTATCTCGCTGCGCACGCGCCGTCGTACTACGGGTTAGATTGGACCGTGAAATTAAATCAGATTTATGGTCGTTTAGTAATCATGTGGATTAATTGCCTGGAAAGTGTAGCTGTGGCACATTTGGAGCATACCTGTTTATTACATTCAAGCGACACAATGCAGTGGTCTTACTCATGCTAATAAATCAATTCAGGTTTCAGATGATAGAGTGTAATTGTTATGTTGTTACAATTACACTATATATATGTGAAAAGCGTTATGTACAAAACGCTTTTCTAAATAGGTGTCAAAGAAGACCTTAGCAGGCAGGTGCGACGATTCTAGCTACAGCTTGTATGATTAGCGGTTCTCTTATTATTCACGGAAGAACGTGTGACGCGGCGAATAAAATATTCCTAACAAAAGTTATATGAAAATGAAAAGAAAAACTGTGAACAAATAAAACTTAACAAAAGTAGTTTAGTAAAATATAAATTAATATTTTTGTTTGTATCTTAAAATATGTGTTCTTATTAACTCGTTAATTGAAAATAACGTAGGAAAGAATGTCGGTTCTTTGATCGAAATAAAAAGCGCAGATCTATCAAACGATGTTTTCCCTTGTACCTTTACAACAATGACATTAGTTGATTGTGGTACGAACTCTTGACTTGACAGTCGTTATAATAGAGTCAGTTTTGTTACTCTATCCGCTGTTGAATCTCGAGTTCTATTGATTGTAGTACTTGAGAGGTTTTCAAACTTTGATGGGTCTGTAAGTACCCACGGTGATATGGTGATCATTGAATCGAGATACATTATTCACTTGAGGGCTTGGCACAAGCAAGCCTAGGTTGAGAAATTTTCATATGTAAAAAATATTGAAAAATAACAGGTAAAGGGCACATTTTTTTTCACTTTTCTAGTACAAATGATGAAACATCATCAACGAAAATCCACAGAGATATCTAATGTCTGTATTGTGATATTCACATATCAATGAAGTGACCATTTCATTGGCTACATGTAGGTTGAGTTATTCGTATGTAATTTATATGATAACTTACTACACATAATAGATATTCGAAAGAGGTCCTTAAGTATAGAGAGAACTGGTGCTTTGCTCTCTCTGCCTACTCTGTGAGGGAATCGGCAAGATGATGTCAGTATTAGTAATATGTATATGTGACATGATTTTAGTACGAATGAATAAAGTATGTACGGATCCTTTAGCTAAATACCAGTCAATGTTTGCGCATCGATCAGTCATTTCGTAAGTATAATGTGGGAATGGACACCGCTTTGTTCCACCGCAGCTGCACATATAAATCATTACAATAATAGCTTATCTAAATTTGGGACAAGCTGTAATTATGGAATGGCGATGGATATCACAATGACTTGTGACAAGTTATGGTCATCGATAATTGCTGTCATAAATTCAATAAGAAAGTTTGAATTTGTCATTTTTAAGTGGCCAATTCCGGCTGTGTTAGCTCATAAATAATATGTACAGTCAATCGTGACAATTCAAATCACGATGTTTTTAATTGAGGTCACACAGATATATAACTGCTGAACATAGACTAGTACAATTCTTTCATGTAGCGTTTAAATAAGCACTATCCGTGCTGGAAACCTTAACTATAACTGAATAGCCGGCTTTTGCGTAGTGTTGTTTCTACGTAATCCTAGCAGAAAATGACACTTGTACAATGATACGAAAATGATGGTATTAAAAAGTTAAAAGTACTATATGGGGTCTTGCTACAGGCACGGCGGATTTACCATCTGTCACATTGGCAACAAATTATTTATTACACAAATGGCTGCAATTGTAACTCTATCTATAACTTTGTGTACTTTGAATTTTCTTGAATATCATGATATATAATTAGTAACTGCCTAAAAATATCAGTTAAAACTGTATGCGAGATGAATACTAATGTAATACCTACTTACTCATTAGAGTTTTGGGCATAGTTGATATTTGATGACTAACATTATTAGCACAGCCATCTATGAATTATCCATTATCTTACTTTAATAAAGGAAGTTGAATATGGTCTGTACCAAATAGGTAAAACCCCATAGGCTATCGGACCTCCGGTGAAGTAATGACGTGGTCTTAAATTCTTAATATATGGTACTGCATGGCCATCTCGACCCGGCTATACCTTTTAGCAAGATATAAAAAAGCTTCTCTGACTTTCCCACGGAGGCTATGTGCTATTGTTTTAGTGACGTGTTGTGTCCTAGTGCTTGTTGATCGATACTCTATTGATTTTTGTAATGTACTTTATACATTACAAAAATCAATGGATTTCGTAAAAGCCTGAATTAGTTAAGATTTTACTAACTTGCTTTTTATGAATCAAGTTGTATAGTCTTTTTTAGACATACTTTAAATTATATAATATAATAATAATAATAATATAATAAATTATATACTTTAAATATACTTTAAATTACTATACCGAAATTAACATTTCTTGAAATTTTTATAATCTCTATCCAGAGCAATTTAGTATATTTATTTTAGTAATGTCAATGGATGTCCAGAGCAACTTAGTATATTTGAAACGACTAGCCTTTATTAGTTACGTTTAGAAATTTCAATCATGCAGTTTTAGACTGAGTTTGGTTTAATGCATATTTTTTATCGATAAGCAAAATACTCGAATCGCTAGTACTTGGCTACCGTTCAGAAACGTGACTGCCCGCGACAAACGGCGCGCGTGATGTTTCCGAACGCAGCCCGATATGTCGTCGATATATGCCTGAATCAACCAATATCGTACCTTATGTGTAATAATGTAAGGTTCTTCTGCTTTAAAATTGCTGATCGACGTCAAAACAAGTTCAGAAAGAAGAAGTTCAATATTTGGTATTTGGATTATTAATCTCATATATCAATACATGTATAAATAATTTAACCCTATCAAAAGAATTAATCATTTTTTATTTGCAAGTACTGTAATATAAAAAAAAAGTTTTTTTTTTTTTTTTTTTTATACAACAAGAGTGGCAAACAAGCATACGGCCCACCTGATGGGAAACGGTTACCGTAGCCTATTTACGCTCACGATACCGAAGTATCACTTGCGCGTTGCCACTCTGTGTTCGGAGAGTTATAGTGTGTTGGCATAATGGGCTTAATACCTCTGCTTCCAACACAATGTAACAATCCTCCCCCCTCCCCAAGGAGCTCATTACTGGAAACCTTATTCACCGCGTAGGAACACAACACAAAAAAATGTGTTATTTGGCTACGAACTTCTATAAGGTGGAGGTCCTGCCCCAGTCGGGCAGCTCCAAATTCGAACGGGAAACCCGTTATGCCCTACCTCTCTTTGTTGCTTAATGAATAAAGGTATGAATTATAAATACAAGTAAGACAAGATTAACCTTAGATTAAAAAAAGTGTATTTTTTTTAAACTAGGTACTGTCGTAGGTAATATATGATGTAAATCCATGTTTGCAACAAATTAATAATCTTCGAACGTTAACCAAAACTTTATTTTAACGCTTTATCTTTAACAATAATAAGGACTGAAATTGCTTCAGACACACGCGCGTTTTTCCCACATTCATCTCATTCCGTTTCTAATACGTTCAATTTACATCAATCAATCAATAAATCAGCGGCAGAGAGCAATCGCATCCCCATTTAACGAAACACGGACACTAATCACAGTGATGAGTGGGTCGGTACCCCATCCACTTGGCGAGTTAAATCTACGTCGAAGACCAACGAGATCTATGAATGTATTGAGAACGCGCGGCGTCGACATCTAAAGGACGGATGTTTCTACCGAGTATTTTCCGTTCACATATAACCAAGTAAAAAACCATTTACACCTACTAATATAGTACTCATTTAAAGTAACTTACTCCTAAGGCTAAATCATTATGTGATACTGAAGTTCAGTCTATATGCGTCTATCTGTCCTATAAGTATTATCTAAGTATGATCGAAATAACATGACATGGTATAGCATATATATTTTAAAATCTAAAAACTTTCGTAAATAATTAAATTGAATAATTGATAGTTCACACGCAGTCGCTTACCACAAAAAAAAAGCAAGTGGTTTGTTATTTAATATGTACCTAGTGATTATCTTTATATATATAATTCTTCTGTGAGTGTGTATGTCACTGAACTCCTCCTAAACGGCTGGACCGATTTTAATGAAATTTTGTGTGTGTTCAAGGGGATCTGGGAATGGTTTAGATTCACAATTGGACCCGATAGGTGGCGCCACCATCTTTTTTTTTCCACCCGAGCGAAGCTGGGCGGGGCAACTAGTGTTTTAATAAGACCCGATAAAGGTAGTTACATACAGAAGTATACATATTACGCAAATGGAGTTCTTCAAGAAGTGTGTGAAAAGATTACTGCAGGATCGGCAACGCTCGGGCGATACCCTAGCAAGCGTACAGAGGCGGCGGTAACCGCTTACCATCAAGCGGGCCGCGTGCTTATTTGCCACCTAAGTGGTATCAATAAAATACATCCTGATAATACCCAATATGCCAAATTGCAGCTAATTCTGTTCAGTAATTTTTGCGTGAAAGAGGAACAAACATCCCAATAAATTTTCATATTAATAATTTAAGTAAGCTTACATATACCAAATATGATGATATATGAATGTGATATACCAAAATTACCCAGGTTGAAATTCTTAAGGAATTTAATGATCACATGTACGATATCTTATTAAGTAGATACATAAAATATGTTATAAGCAAAGTGATACTGTCAATTAACGGCTCGTTTGGCTCTGATCGATCTTCGGCGTGCGCTTGCGGGTGTAACTTAGCCAAGTTAAATGCGTCAGTTACTTCACAGAGGTCTTCGGACTATGTAAGGGTTTTTAGAAAAAAATCTATGAAGGCAGCATAGCAAGGATGTGCCGAAATGAGCTGAGCAAAGCTAAAGAGGTCGTTATTTAAGAAATGTATGTATAGATATATATCCTCACGCCTTCCCACAAGGGTCCCGGAAGGAGTAGGCAGAGGTGTGTGTGTAGATAGTACTCACACAACCGCTTTGCGGCAGGTTTTTTTTAAATACACATGACATTTGTCGTGTGACTATTCAACGTACATGAGTTGTATGTATATAAGTTATATATGTATGTAAGTTCGGAACAATAAATTCGTAAGGACGGAATTCCAATTCCTCCAACCACTCGGCCACAAAGGCTCTTTCAGCTTTAAATTTATTTACGAAAATTATTTTATACAAAAGCCGTGGTGGCCGAGTGGTTCGAGCAGCTGCCTGCGACGCAAAGGTCGCAAGTTCGAATCCCGACTGTACCAATGAGTTTTTCTGAACTTAAGTACAGTGATTAGTCACACCACGAGCTGAACGGTGAAGGAAAACATCGGGAGGAAACCTGCATACGTCTGAGAATAAATTCAAAGGCGTTTGTATAGTCGTGCTGTAGTAACGGCGACGGACTCGCCATCTGTCACGTTGGCACCTAATATACCTCTGGCGGAAAGTGGGTGTGTGGGTATTTCCTATACACCTCTGCCTACCCCTTCGGGGACCCTTGTGGGAAGGCGTGAGGATATTTTATACATACATACATATAATCACGCCTCTTTCCCGTAGGGGTAGGCAGAGACCACTTCTTTCCACTTGCTACGATTCTTACATACTTCTTTCGCTTCGTCCACTTTCATTATTCTCTTCATACATGCTCTTCGGTTTAGGGTACTCTTGACCTGACCTTTTTTCAAGACGTCCCTAATTTGGTCTAGAAACGTCCGTCTAGGTCTACCCCTTCCAACACTTTCATTCACACTCGCCTTATACACTTTTTTCGTCAATCGATTATTTTATTTATTTATTTTATTAAATTTATATTTATAAAAAAAGGTGATAAACCCGAAAGGTAGTTAACATACAGGATCATATTATGCAAATGGACTTCTTCAAGTTCTTCAGGCGCTCTATTCTCTCTGCCTACCCGGTCGCCAGGGACTAAGGGCCAAGTTAGGCTTCTTTTATTTTTCAAACTCATATGTAAACGAAATAGTGAAACCAAATTCACCTCGGGTGAACCCGCGGGATACGGCTAGTTGATAAAACGACAACAGAGATAATAAAGTAACTCTTACTTTGTGTTTGAGGAATGACAGGTCTCTAACGGGCAAAGTTCTTCTGGAGACTTTGAGTTCTGACTGTAGCACTTCCATCGTAGTTACTTCTTGGAAGCCGTGTTTTTGTAGCATCAGGCACGTGCGTTGGACTTGTTCTATGCACGGTGAGAACGAGCAGAATCGACCACCTTTAAAACGGAAAGATTACAAATTAATTCCAGGCTACTTAAGCTGTCGTGATGGGTGAGTAGTTTAAGTACATGCGAACCATTAGTACAGTGTTCATTCCTATGAGTTTGTCATAACTTAAGTAAATGTATATATATATAAGATTTATCATATAACGGGCATTCGGTGGAGGAAAACAGCGCGAGAATTTTTAACGATACTAAAAGTAGTATGCATCCAGCTTAAAAAAACGGCGACAAATTGGCCATGTCACGTTCGCAACTAGATATATCTAACTGAAAACGGGTGTTATTACACTAGCTCTATCAACCTCTTTGAAGATCTTTGTAGAAGGATTGAAAATATAAATTATACAAAGCAGGGACACAGCTAGGAATATAATACATTTGACTTAATTCATTTCCATTCACTCTTAATTTCCAAAAAGCATTTTTACATATCAACTTTATGCAACTGCTTTACCCATTGTTCTTGTATAAAAATAAAGGTCCATCTCCTTCACTGACGTGTACTTTTATTGTGACGATGACCTTATAACGGAACGGGAATTCAATTGTGCACCGGAGATCCGAGATGCTTGTGTGTCGAACTCCCAAAACGACCAATTCACTATCAGACATCGCACATTGTGTGACTGCCCCATAATGGTAGGAGCCGATAATGTCCACGGCCGTCTCGTACCCCGTGTCAGGATCTGTTCGAGCTCGTAACAATGTTTGAAACGGGCCAGGGGCGATCAACCTCGTATTACACAATACAAATAAAACTAAAACGTCCTACCACTTCATAATGCTCGCGCACGTAAAAAGACGATCCAGACATAACAAAATGTCGACAGATGTTTTCATTCCCATGTGATAGATACGAGATGACCGGCCGTGCCGTACAGATAGCGTTCCTTTTTGTTACCGCGATACCGTTTTGAAATTTTTACAAGTTCAAAATGCCCGGGAAACGACACATAGTCTTTTATGTGGGCCGCTTGAGGTTTATCTGTCAAATCTTATCGACCAATAAGGACAGCGGACGTCACTCACTCTGCCAATCTGAGTGGAGCGAGAGATTCACCGCGGGGGGCGAATTTGAAAATGTTACATTTTTTTAAATGTATCACGTGCCTGAATGATATAACTGGAGCCGGTTTATTAACATAATGCGCCCCGAGTGCGATCGGCTACGTAATGAAGCCATTATGCTGTACCATTTTAGAGCCTCGACACACTGGGCTGCAAAATTATATGTATTTTTTTGTGCTTTTATTTCTTTTGAATAACGAACACGGGTCATAAAACAACTACATATGTGAAAAGTCCGCGAATTTCAGAAAAAAAACCGAAATCACTATAATTCAATCGCCAGATTGAACGATCATCATCATCCAAATTAGCTTTAAACTTAACGTCACACATACGGAAACGTTTTCATCTTCATCATAAACACATAGTGTGAAAGTTCTCATAACAGGTTACCCTTTATAGGTCGCATAGGTGGCGAAATATGTAATACAGTATCTTAATGCATCGCGAGTCACGTCGTGGGTTGGACTCGTGTCGATCAGCGATCTGGGGACTTCGCTTCGACTTATCTAAGGACCGGCCGGCTTCAGATTTCTAATTAAACTTAATTAATCACTGATGACTAGGTGCTTGATAACCTAGAGCATTTGATTCACGCAGCTCGTTGGCAACATGTATTTTTAGTAAAAAAACGTAAAGATATGATCAGAAAGCATCACCCATGCTTCCAAGATGTTGGAATTAAGTTATACAATGATGGCATAGAATATATCAAACCGCAGATAAGATGTTGTGCCTGGTTACGTTATATTGCTGGATGACTATTTTTAATGGATGGATGGACTCGCCATCTGTCACGTTGGCACCTAATATATACCTCTGGCGGAAAGTCGGTGTGTGGGTATTACCTATACACCTCTGCCTACCCCTTCGGGGACCCTTGTGGGAAGGCGTGAGGATATATTATTATTTATCTATTTTTAAATTAACCATTAAAATCAGCCCTTGTCAACTTGTTAGGCGTAGGCAAACTCGCCAAACCGCCACTCTTTCCTGTACCAGTCGCAACCATTGCATATGGACTATTCTGCTTTCATATCGCTCCTCTAGTTCATCATTTTGTAACTGCATTAGACCACCATCTATCATCTCGCAATCTACTATAAACTAAATTTGATTGAAACAACATTTCCATCGTACAATTTGCAGCTACATTCGCTGAGTGCGTACAAAGAGCTGTAGATGATAAGTAATCCTTATCTGTGCGTTGATCTCTAGCGACAAACTTTAGCTCTGCACCTAAATAAGTAAAGGGTTAAACAATAACCGTTAGTCATCCTCGAGTGAAGGTGTCTTGCGAAAGACTGAATCGGTGGACGCAGTTTGGGTCAGGGGACAGGAATGTCGACTAATTGACAGATTAGTGAGGACGTCGGCTCACAAACCAATGTCACTCTGCGTTAATAAGCTTAGTTTTGTTGCTTAGTTAATTGTTACTTGAAGCACGGCTTACGATTAGTTAAGTAATTACTTGTAGTTTTAATAAATGGTTATGTGTTATATCTCGCAGGGATTTTATTTGAGGTTGGGAGCTTTTGACAAGTTAGCACGCTGGTAATTACGTATTGTAGAATTATAAGTGGAAACTTAATGCCTCTTGCTAAATCAAAGTTGAGGGCTTGGTAAAACGTTATTTGTGACACAATAGAAATATTGAAATACCATTCAGGTATGGACTAATTTTGGTATGACGGGCTCTTAGTGACACAATTGATTGTAAACTCATTTCAATCTACAAGCATATATTCGGTTTCTGATCCATCTTACCAACGAGTTCTATAGTGTAACACGACAATATAAGGCAACAATGGTGGACAAGCCATTGATGTATTAGCTGAGATAACGCAGTGAAATCATATGTGCCCTGCGCATGCGCAACGTACAGCGTAATGAGGTCGAGTCCAACGCGCATTGTTCTTTACTGATCCGATTGGAATTAATTAATGTATCGCTTTCAGTCATTATGGACAGTATGGCAGCTAATTGATATTGGAGATTGTATCATTTATTGTTTAGTGATAAATTTATGTGTAGAAAGTAGAGGCTGCAACTTGCAAGAAGATTTCATATTATAATATGTAAGAGCATATTTTGTACGGCGACCTGAACGTAGAACTTGAGAAGATTTTACTTGCTATAAAATGTAAAACTTAAGTAGCATACATAGGTACGCATCGACATGCCGAGTTGCTCACAGTGTGGACAGAGAGTAGAGCGCCAGTTCTCCAAACGAGCATTCAATAGCAAATTTACGTATAATTATTATATAGGTATATAGTTTAAATTACGGACCGCTTCTAGCGATGTAATTTCTATATGCTTTGTCAATATGAGTCGAAGATGAAAAAATTGTAGTAGACATTCTGTTTTCCTAAATTCGGAGTTAACTGTCATCAAGTAAGTTTTAGCGTTTTCGGTATTAACGTTTTATCCTCGTTTATGGCTAGTTCCGCCAATCTAAAATATTTATTTCGAGAACAAAGTTTAGAAAATTATGCGGGAATCTAAATTAAATGAAACAGAATGATTTGCAAGGTACAAATCGAAAGTTATCACAAGGATTGAAAACAAGTATATCATAGAAATACGATAGGTTAAAGAGGTTTATATATGGTGCGCACACGTCGTCGCCAGGGTGGCCTGCTTGCGTTCCGCCCTCGCCGCAGGCCGACTGCAACACGCTATATGCTTGCTGGTATTGTGAATGGAATTTAATGTGAGCACATACGAGGAAATGTGTTGCAAAGTTGTAATAATAATTCACAGCTTAAATCAATATATCCTACTAATATTATAAATGATAACGTTTTTATTTGTTTGTTACTAAATCACGGCAGAACGGCAAAACGGATCTGGATGAAATTTGGCACAGATATAGATTATTAGCTGGATTAACTTACACAAGATACAAATTACACAGGATACGCCTTATTCCAGAAAAAAATACCTTTGAAATGAAATTTTATGCGGGTGAGCCGTGTGGCACAGTTAGAATTGAATACTCTTGCTAGTTAGGATTTTAAATATTTCACTAATTCACGTCCTTGCATAAGGCTTTTGGACTGTCTCTCTGAATCATATATAATCAACCAAACAGGGAATATACGGCCACAACACCTCCATACTCATACCATGGTATGATTGATGTGATGTGACATAATATGAGTATACATACTCATATCATGGTATAGAGGTTAGCAAACTTATGGGTTTAGTTCTGTTGAGCTCAAGTGTTTATTTAACGATTCTAACTATCAGGTTTTAATCGCTCGGCGGTTAATTCGAAATCAAATAACTGTTGTGACATTTAATTAGCTAACGTTGAGATTAAATAGTAATGCGGCGTTTACGTAATCTCGCTACCTGTCCTATCACGCAGTTCCCACCCTTTGTTGAGAGGGAATAAAACCAATATATAAATTCGTCTGCGACACGAGCGTCATTAATTATGTTGCTGGCTGGGTGGCTGAGAAAAACTTACTCCACTCATTGTCATATCATTGCGATCACGCCTTGTCTCTTTCCCGCACCAACATGAGTTCATAGTCTTTGCAAAATTAAAAACACTACGTGATTTTTATGGTGCTTTTGAAAATAAGCTTTGTGTAAATGGAGTACAGTTTTATTTTCAGTGAACCTTTGGGTGATATATGTCTTTTTATTTTGAGACGGGTATCATCGTCCCTCTCTATTGTTTTGCTCAGCAGCTCCTCCGCGTTAATGGTGTTATCTGGGCCCTCGAACGCAGCACCTCTCCGTATATTTCTTTATCTTGTCCTCTCTGCTGGCGGTTACCGACATTTTTGCTCTTTTATTCATTTGCTAATTTCGAAAATGAGAAGGGCTTCGCGATCACATCTGCGTGTGATCGTAGATTTAGGCCCAGCTCGCATTAATAAAATTAACGAATGTTTTTTAAATTAATTGAACGCACCGTACCGGGAACTTGTTATCCAACATCAGATTCCAGTAAGAAGGGAAACGTGTAGTTTCTTAGTTCAATATTATTTTACTACTTTAGAAGTAGGATTCACTTGAGACCAATCTATAAAACACTAGCTTTTGCCCACGGCTTGGTCCGCGTGGTACATATTTTTCATAATAAATATATGTAGTAGGTGTTCACTACTTTGTCTTCGTAGATATTTTACTTTTAAATAATTGGCTCTCCATAAAATATTACACACCGTGTTTCTCTCCTGCAGTTCCCAACTTCTCTACAGACCGATAGAAAGAGATACATTCAGTATAATTATAGAATATATATATGTATATTATATCCTCACGTCTTCCCACAAGGCTCCATGAAGGCAGAGGTGTATACGTAGTACCCACACATCCACTTTCCGCCAGATATACCTATATTTTAGGTACCAGCGTGACAGTTGGAGAGTCCATCGCCGTTACTCAAGCACAACTATACATACGGCTCTTGTAGATATAATGGAATTGTAATAATAGCATATTTGATGTACGATATCAGCTAATGCAGTCAGGCCGGCATAAATCCACGCGCAGCAATCTGCCATCTGCCCGCCCCGCCCCGCGAGTAACTCACTGCTATCTGCACCGAATATTCTTAATCACTGGATTATTAGCCCTGTGTATACCACACTATGTGCATATTTTATAATTAAAATATACATATATCTAGAGATACTGTACAATTTGCACTAAGCATAGATTAATACTAGGTTTTAAAAAAAGAAAAAGGTTTTTTCTAGTTTGTTTTAACTTACTTTGAATGTAAGCAAAGTTCCCTCGCAGAGAATCAAACCCTGGACGAAATCGAGTCTTGTTTGCAAAGTTAAGTAATATTCGCGCTTAGCTTAGACGACTAGCGTACTACTTACTTATGAAGTCGTCGTAAAGATGACGATTCTATTAAAAAGTCTCACATTTCGCGCTTAGCTTAGAAGACTAGCGTACTACTTACTTATGAAGTCGTCGTACAGATGACGATTCTATTAAAAAGTCTCACATTGTTTTATAGAATCGTTACGGGACGCCTGGCAGATGTGAAACATCGAAATTATTTTGTACAAATAATATGCAAAGAACAGATTACGACAGGAACTAAATATGGCATATTGTATAAATAAAATATTACGATTTTTTCTCTGATTGACGACTGACGACTGATTTTAATTATATACAAAATTAAAAAAAAAATATTAAACTGTGACAACTTTATTATAAGTTGTGGGGGACTAATGCCTATACTATACATTCTGTATTATGTCGAGCCATGGCTATGTGAGAGAGAGTGAGTTGAGAGCATACTAAAGTTGATATTGTCACACGATCCTATTTACTTCAAGTTTTTGCGTTTGTCGTCAAACTTTAATCAAGATCCCTAAGTATTTGATATGTTTGTAAAGCTGATTGATGGTCTTTCAATTTTGATGAACTTGATGAACATAAAAAAAATAGTACAACCAAAATTCACCCCGTATGCCCAAACTAACTTTATGCGACGGCGCATGGCCGCGCGCACGATAGCTCCATAGCGCACCAGATACAGATAATACAAACGGGGAGGAACTGCTGTAAATACAAAAACGAACCTAACACCCATTATTCTATCTCACTTGCTCTAAAGAAAAAGTCAACCCTTTTAGTGTTCTGTTTCATTGAGTATAGTATCAATAAATCGAATTGGTGCGTGTAATAAAAATCTAAATAAACCTATACACATTTATTCTATGATACATTATTGTTTCCTCAAAGGAAAACTAGATATGCTAATGTTATAGTCAGCGCCGACATGGATATTAAAAAACAAGTGACATACTTAACATGTTCAATACTATTAAAATTTGAATTGAAATGAAACATGATCGGTCCATATGATACTGTGTTGGGGTACTTGAACGGCCAATGTGTACTGACCCAACAAGAGACCAATAAAGTATTTTACAAGTGATACAAGAATGTAGTGCAATCACCGCACCGGATCTCCATTCGCTTTAACTTTATAAATACTCCGCTATTTATTTCTGGAAATCAGCCGACTCCCATCAATATGTTCAATGTTCAACCCTATTACTTGGAATTGCTCCGAGTATTAAGGTAATGAACATTCATACACACTTCATGAATTAGAACAATTTCCAAAGGATCGCTTTGCTGCAGCCGAAAATACTACTAGCATACATATACATAAAGGATTTTAGACGGATAATTTAGACATTTTAGAAATAGATCGAGTTTGAACGACAGTGGTTACTACAATTTGGCAACTGTTATATATAGCCAGTTAGCAAGGATATCATAATTATGATGAATATATGTAGATAGAGAATATAATATTAAAGTAAAAACTGATTTCTTACTGGTCACTAAGGACTCATCGGTAGCAGCATAGGTAGACAGCAGTAAGTTTGGTTTGTCCATCACAGAAGAATGTGTGGACGTGGACTTTGCGACGTTCCATTCTAAGTGTATTGAAAAAATATAATCAGCAATGTGATCAATTTAAAACGTAACTACATACCTGACGCGTTTAAAGATGTTAACTTGCGATAATTAGAATTAAAATGAAGACGACCGTATATCAAGGTGCGAGTACGCAATGTACGGTAGCGAGACATTTTGCGGCGATGTCGCGCGTCGCGGCGACATGTCGCTACCTCCTTATACGCAATGAATGGGCCCAATGTGCGTAATGGCCAGCCACAAACGGAATAAGGTGGTGTAATTAGAAAACTTTGCGTTTATTTATCTGCGGCCGAACCGATCGTTATCTGATCTGCGATTAAAATCGCTCTATTGAAAAGAGTCTAAAATAATTCAAGATAATTGAAGTTGATTTAGTTTGTCCCTTTGTCGTCTTAATGTATGGGCGTGGAGAGCAATACATATATCGTGGATAACAAACAGCGAATGAACTCGGCGACGAGGTGTAGTTTTTTATGCGAGCTAGACAGCATGGAGTAGGCCTCCATGGCTTGCATGGCTGGTGATATAAACAAAGTACATTTATTTTTAATTTTACTTTTTATTATGAGCTTGTTGTTGATGTTCCAAGTCTAACTTCATATTGCTTCATATGCACCTGTCAAATTATGGAACGCAAACTCTAAAATATCTTATAGCGCAGCACTCGCATTAAATGCGTTCTATAAACTACCCCAAAAATACTAAGAGAACCTATATAACAAAGCCAAGTTCAAGTAACTATAATAAAATATTACAGTATGAACAAAAAGACAGCATACAAATGTAGAATGCCGTAAATGAAACTGGAAATATACCAAGAAAAGCCGTTGTATTTGTGAATTAACTGATGAAATTTCTTGCGTATTAGGTACAACGAACATGCACTTCTCAATTCTAGTTCAGGTACTGACAATGCTGGTACAAACGGATATTGTCATTCACAGTTACTGCTTTATATAGGAGGTACCTGCTTCGGTTACAGGCAAAACTCCCGGTAAATCATTAAAGGACGTGCCAATGCCTCCCACTTCACTTCAGCAGACCGATATGGCAATAAAACTCATTCACACGTTCATCAATTTAATAGATGCCTTATTAAAAACATTGTACATGCGGCCTGAATCGATTCAACTCGATCGCCGTTTCGATGTTTACTTATTTATCGATGTTCTCGATTTAAATTAATATTGACAGCTGCGTTTACGCGCATTGATTTAGATTACAATATTAAAATTTATTCGCGTCCCGTTTTGCGAATGTACGTTTCTTGTGTTAGACTTCAGGCGTGTATGATTTATTTTGAATTAATGTGTATATAATTGATTATTAATAGGGCCTATATTGGCGAGTACGGGTTGAACGGTGAAATTCCATAGTGTCCACGTCTATTCGCTTGGGAGTAAATTATAAATAGCTTAAGGTAAGGTCCAACTCCAATAACATTTTGTCATGGCATTTCCTACCACATGCTTTATTTATTGCCTACTCAATGTTACTTTGGATAAAGTGCTTTGTTTACAATTCGATTTTGAATCTCGACCAAGTACATACCACAACAATCAGCATACTTGAATCACCGTGTAGGCGGAGTGGTTTAAGTAATCGCCCGAAAAATCAAGATTGCAGGTTCAAACCCTGGCGGTTTGTAAGTACGAGTGAGCTTTTACATACCCCAGCTGTCACGTTGGCACCTAAACATATTTGCGGGGATAAGAGGGTGTTGTTATATATCTCTGCTTAACTCTTCCCGGAAATTTGGGGAAAAGCTTGAAGAAATATCTATTTATATTATTTGTTGACGCACAATAAAAAACTTGGAGTCTTAAGATGCTGCCATAGGAATGCGATAAGGCTGTTTTTAGGCCGTATTTATATACATCACCAGGGGCGGCAGCGCGCGAAAAATATCTCTGGTGTAGCTAGCGTCTATAAGTGGCGGTAACCGCTTACCATCAGACGGGCCGCGTGCTTTTTGCCAGTGGTATAAAAAAGTCGTATAAATACGTTCCGTTCACACTCTGGAATAATGATGGAGATTACGCGTCATAAGTCTGAACATATGTTTGGTATCGTATAGAGGTCAGAGCGATGATTTAGATACTATATCCGTATGAATAAATGTAAGCAGAGAAACAGGAGCTAAACCTACCAATTGCCCTTGGTATGCTAATGCTGTGAATCAATTAGCCTGTCAGCAAAGAAAACATGTTAAACGCTTTGTAAACTTTGTACCTAGAGCTAACATTAATACTGAATATTAGCATTTCTAATTCATATACCCGTGTTGAAAAGGGACTTATTTGGCTCAATAATACGTTCATAATTTACAGGATACAAGCTCTGTCCCACGGTTCAACCCGCGTTAAATTTCATTACATTGATAGCTTTTCTGGTAAAAACAATCCTATGTATTAGTATAGTGATTAGACACACCACGAGCTTTACAGTGAAGGAAAACATCGAGAGGAAAACTGTATACGTCTGAGAAGCAATTCAAAGGCGTATGTATAGTCGTGCTTGAGTAACGGCGATGGATTCGCCATCTGTCACGTTGGCACCTAAATATATCTCTGGCGGAAAGTGGGTGTGTGGGTACCACCTATACACCTCTGCCTACCCCTTTCGGGGACCCTCGTGGGAAGGCGTGAGGATATATATAAGGATAGCCTGCATAGAGGGGATGCAAATCTTTTTTCATTTATTTATTTTATTTATTTAAGCTTCATTGATAAACAGTTGCAGATATGTTTAGTAGCGATTGGAAATTGCATGGAATACATCGAGATATTAATCAAGTAGCAAATAAGTATGGGATTCCTGTAATGGTAAGCGGTTACCGCCGCATAAGGGCGCATGCAACATGAGAGGAAAATCTCGTTTCCACCCAAAATTTTTGAATTAATTGTTTGCTATTTCCCCTTGGCGTGACCTTAAATGATTAAGTAGTTTAAGTGTTACATAAAGATTATCCACCACCTACGAACAAGCCAAGAGCACCTAAGCCCGGTCCACCTGTCGGGCGCGTGGGAACAATCCCCTAATTACCGGGGCAGATAACGAGTCTAATTCGCGGACTGCGTGCCGGCGCCGGTCTCACGCACGCATTGTCTTCGGTAATTGCCGATCCTGTACAATTTGTTCGGTTTCTTGCCTCTCTGCACAGTGATTCCTTTAAGTGGCTACTTTCAATTGCTGAATAAATGGCATGCGTAAAAATGTTACTTTAGGTAATGGTGTCTAAGCTATGTACTTTAATGCATACATGGCATTTAAAAACGGTGTAATGCCAATAACTATCTGTCCCTATTAACAACTAATAAGTAATGTATATCAATATTAAAAATAATAACAAATTTGATAAAACTAGGGAAAACCACCAAAGTTGATGTTTTTCAAAGGGAGCTCCAATGCCCAGTTTAGGTGCGCAAGCGCAGGGCGTAACGCCCTCCGGCGGCTGATGAAGACATCACGCGGGGCGCGCCAATTGATTAGTCGCGCGACGCCCGCAAATATGCGCTGATGTATTATTATGCGATTTTAAACACGCGTCCCGGTTGTAGACGAATAGGGAACATGCCTCATACTTATACAGCGGGGCGGGAACGTTGACTACGCGAAGGAATAATCTTGTATAATTTTATAGTCTAAATGGATTATCCGTTCGAATCTGTCGCCACATTTCATATTTATTTTATTACTCTCGGCATTTACCGCTTTAATCTATCATGAAAAATCTGTAAAGAGCCAACATTCGAGCATACGTGATACTGAAATTGTATTCAAATGGATTAAAATTAAAATTCGAATCCCGACTGTACCAATGAGTTTTTCTGGACTTAAGTATAGTGATTAGTCACACCACGAGTATACGGTGAAGGAACACATCGAGAGGAAAACCTGCATACGTCTGAGAAGCAATTCAAAGGCGTAGTAGGTATAGTCCTTCTTGAGTATCGGTGACGGACACGCTATCTGTCACGTTGGCCCCTAAAATATATATCTAGCGGAAATCGGGTGTGTGGGTACCTCTATTGGGATATCCAATAGAGGTACTACCCACACACCCATCCCTCCGGGGACCCTTGTGAGAAGACGTGAGGATATATTATATCATAAAATTAAAATATATTTAATGGCCATTGCTATCTAGCGTTTACAAGAAGTGTATATACCAATCAAAGACCGATTCATTTAGCTTGAAGGTAACAGTTCAATAGGAAGTTATTGCTCGAATTACCTTCTCTAATCGCGAGAGGCACGCATTCATAGATGGCCATAGAAACTGCGTCAATCGCCTTAAGCGGGACTCTGCGGGATCGCATAATTAAGTCCATACATTGCGTCAAGTGATAATTACGTCAATAACTCGTTAACTTAATTTCTGTGAACCTAATTGCTAATACATATAACTCAAACACTAGACAAGACACTAGTTCCTTCTGCGCATGCGGCTTCCTTGGTAGCTCATAAACGGCACAAATTTGTGGATGTCTCTAACTATTCTGAATCTTTTTCTTTTCTCAATTCGGGTTTTTTTTTATACAATAATAATTTTCCTTTTTTTAATTTTTAAATTTTTAAATTTTAAATTTTTTAATTTTTTTTATTTTAATTTATTCCATATCTTGACCAGAATTAGTTACAGTACTGATGACAATATTTGTGTCACTTGTTTAATTTGTCTAATTTGTGAATGTGAGAACATTGTAGGCTTTGTAGATTCTTAGATCTTGCTAACATTGTTATAATTATCTTGTTTTATGTATGCTTTGTATAGTAAGCAACGACCTATTGTCGGACCTACGTTGTTCCCCCATACTTGGGTACTATTGCTGTAACGAAAAAAATATTGTATATGCCTAATGATTTGAAAAGAGTAACCATGGAGTTTCTTGCCGGTTCTTCTCCATGGAAGCGACCAACCCGAACCGTGCTTCTTTTTCGACGTTTTATAAGTGCCCATCTGGGCCTATGTGAAATAAAAAGATTTTGATTTTGATTTTGATTTTTGACATGTACGTACAAATAATCTTTTATGCAAACAATGGAGTTTGGATATATTGTTATATCTTCAAGCCAAGCAATAGAAAATTTAAGAAATAAATAATCTATATTGTATATTTAATTCTACTGTACGTGTGTATGTTTCTGAATTCTATTTTCTGTGTGTTTTCAGGTGGATTCGCGAATGGTTTAGATTCACAATTGGACCCGATAGGTGGAGCCACTGGGTCCGTGGCTTTTATTTTTTCACCCGATCGAAGCTGGGCGGAACAACTAGTAATAATATAAATAATTAAAACTGTGTAACAAAAACATACATGCGAATGGCGTGCTCATACCTAATTCGATTTCGGTAAAAAAAACCTATATTAAATTAAACACTATACTACAAAACCTATTATGGTTCTAATATATTCTTCATAAAGGTATTCAATGTTGTAGATTGGACAATCTAGCTATTCGAGTAGTTCTAAAACCGAATACATTGTATAGTTTCTACAGGCGCTTAATTAGCAATGTAAACAGACTCAGAACAACTCGGCAAAATGTATTTCACAGAAATTTTGCACTTACTTATAATGTTAGCAGTGATTGTACATAATCTTGCCCAAGCGAGTTCCCATACAAATAACAATTTGTAGTACCCGAGCACATAGCGTGCCTAGATCCATTTGCCATAGAGAAACACCGCGGGTGCGCCGATCGCCTGGAGGAGTTAAATTGTTTAAAAACATTCAACAACGCGTATTAATTGCCAACATAAATGAATTTAATTTGTGGCATTAATCTATGCATATAAAAACTGACTTCAATACATGTTTTATTTTCAATTTGTCAAGTTTTTTAGGAAACTGACTAACAGTAGAAGTGGCTGATTTATTTAAATAGTCATATGCCAAGATAAGACTGCAAGTTCAAGGCGCGGTGGCCTGTAGTCGAGTTTTTCAGAACTTAAGTATTTACGGTTTATAACACGAGTTTTAGAGTAAAGGAAAACACCGCAAGGAAACATGCGTTTGAGGAGACGTATGACGAGATAGAGGAGAAATTCATAGATGTAAGTAAAACGAGAGAAGGCGGCTGAATCCCCATCTGCCACTGTGGCACATAAATACATAACACACCTCTATATCGCTTTGGCGAAACTAGACAGACTCCATTCGCTGTGGCTCCACAATTCCAGAACACTCCCCTGAACATCTCGGAGAGCATTAGGATCCTTGGGGTCGATATTTCTAGCGACGCTCAGTTCCGTGGTCATTTAGAGGACAAGGCTAAGCTGGCGTCGAGGAAGCTCGGTGTGCTCAACAGAGCTAAGCAGTACTTCACACCGCAACAAAGGCTGCAACTTTATAAGTCGCAAGTTCGGCCACATATGGAGTACTGCTGCCACCTGTGGGCTGGAGCCCCTGGATACCAGCTTGGGCCTTTTGACGCGGTTCAGAAACGCGCCGCTAGAATTGTCGACGATCCCATGCTCACAAGCGGCTTGGAATCACTAAGTCTGAGGAGAGACTTTGCCTCCCTGTGTGTGTTCTACCGCTTGTATAACGGGGAGTGTTCTGCAGAATTGTTCGATATGATGCCCACTTCCACCTTCTACCACCGCACCTCTCGCCATCGACGGGGAATTCATCCCCATACCTTGGAACCACAAAGGTCTCGCACTGTGCGCTTCCAAAGAAGTTTTCTTCCGCGAACGCTCAGGCTGTGGAATGAGCTCCCCGTTGAGGTTTTCCCTGGAGAGTACAGCATGGAGTTCTTCAAGAAGGGTGTGAAAAGATTCCTGCAGGGTCGGCAACGCGCGAGTGATACCCCTGGTGTTGCAAGCGTCCATAGGCGGCGGTAACCGCTTACCATCAGGCGGACCGCATGCTTGTTTGCCACCCAAGTGGTATAAAAAAAAAAAAAAAAAAAAAAAAAAAGACAGCGTGAAAATGTAATAATAATTTTAAGAAAGCTGCTACATTTATATATATATCTTATATATAAAAACGCTTAAACATACATACATAGATACGAATCAAGTTAATGAACCATTAACGTAGTATCGTAGGTATGTTCCACGATTTTGTGAATTTCAGCAATTTAATGGTACCTCGCTTGCTAACCACTAATACCAGTGTATGTCGACTTAATACTGAGTGGAGTAGCTCTTCTGCGAGCATTAAAAGATTACGGGATTATTCTACCAGTACAGTAATTCCTTGTGGAGTTTTTTAAACCTAAACTGGATGCAGGTGCACTTAGTAGATATTTAAGGCAGTAATTGAATAAGAAAACATGAAATTAAGCATTATTTAACAAGTCTTTTTTTACCACTTTTTACTGCTGACACAGCCAATCTTTATCGATTAAACTAAGTTTTAATAGTCTGAACAAGAAAAACGCTCATATTTCAACGAATACGTATTGCATCGTCGTAAAATAAATTCCCCGCAAAAGGTAAAGTAAGATTGAGTTTATTACATAGGCAGTACAATAATAAACAAGGGGCAAACGGTATAAATTATAAGCGAATAACATTAACTGCGATGTCGCCGTCATCGTTGCTTTTACGTTTGGCCATCTTGATAATTTTCAATATTGAACCCTAGTGCATATACCACTACGTCAATATTCGAGTGCCAACAAAGCTCGTGGTCATTGCCAGCCCCGTTTTATCATCACCTAATTATCGACCCTATGCAATTGTGGTAAGATTAGTTATCGCCAGCGAAATGACATGACGGTGTTATTTCAACGCTTTACGGATGTAAATCACTTCTACGTGACCCAAGCCTAAGCTAAACAAATAACACTACTAATGAACAATGATTAAAAACTGATTTATAATTTTTAAACGTTGGTATCCGGCTTGTTGGTACTAACCTATAAATTGTGTATATTTTGATTTAGTTATCACGCTTCCATATTTAGTATTTCGCTTCGATATTATCTCAGTTTTATCCTTTCTGTCAAATTCAATTAAAAAGGAGCTAACTGCGACCTTTATCGATGTTATCTTTCAGCTATGTGGACATAGAATAATCAATTTGCTATTTATGTCAAGCCACTACCTATAAAACAATGAAACAAATGTATCCTGATTCATTAGTGGGGTTACATTAGTGAATATCTAACCGGGTGTCGTAGAATTGCCATTATCCGTGTATTTATCTAACGGTCGTTGACAAAGTAGCATCGAGCTGTAAAAGGGCACTAGGTAATTTAATTAGCTCTTAAATTATACTTATAACAGTCTGAAACTTTGTTCTGCCCACAATTGTCGAGACTGCTCCAGTAGCATTACTTTCGCCACCAGAAATATTACGGAGATTCAGTTGACAATTGGAATGCATGGTTTCTATATTGAATATTTTTAGGAATTTTGACCTGGGATTGCATTATACAATGTAGCATATAAAAAACAAATAAATATACAAAGAACTCTTCAATTTGTATGTAAATGATTAGGCTTATTTTCATTTTCCGAGTTAAAGATAATAAAATAATTAGTAAGCTTTGAACTAAAATATAAATACAAAATCTTTAGTAAGCATTGGCTCGCGTAGATGTGATACGAGTAATCAATATATACATACATATATAAATCGTCGCCTCACTGGGTAGGTAGGAACAGAATCGATCCGAAATATTTGGTATACTTGTAATAATATATAATGACTTTTTCTGAAATTACAGTACAGTGATAAGTCATACCACGAGCTTTATACTGTAGGAAAAAAACAAGAAGAAACCTGCATACGTCTGAGAAGCAATTCAAAGGCGTATGTATAGTCGTGATTGATGAACGGCGATGGTCTCGCCATCTGTCACGTTGGTACTTATAATCTATCTCTGGCGCAAAGGGGGTGTGTTTGGTTACTACCTATACACCTCTGCCTACCCCTTCGGGAACCCTTGTGGGGAGGCGTGAGGAATACATAGATAAAAATATAAGTAATATCGTGTCTTACATTGATTATATTTCTTTCAGTACCTATTAGCTTTGATGGGAATATAGAGAAGTACTTACTCAAAGTCGGTCTTATCACGCAAGAAACTTAGCGTGTGTAAGCGTGCGTAGCGCCCAATATGTCATTAGATCCATATAGGATCTAATGACATATTGGGCTTGTAGTAACAGGAGGAAAAAAATATTTAATGCATTGAAGTCCAATAAGTCCTATTGTTTCTACGAAACACAAACCGCAAACCAGTCCAATTCTGATATTAGGCAAAGGTTAACTGTTACCAGTTAGCCTTTGTTATCAATATATGTTTTAGAGTAATTACTCATAAGTATTATAAAATAAATGTGATGTTGGCGCAGTGACGTGTGCTAAGGTATGCGGTCTGGAGGGCGAGGCGAGTCAAGGCGAGGGGTCACTAGAGAAAGGCAGGCCTAATGCTCGTGTTAATTTTATTATAAACTTATTAATAAAATAATTTTAGGAATAGGACGTTCGGGATTTTCGAAATGTATTGCCGAAAAATAACCAAACTTTAAGAATACAGAGCAACTTGAATCATTGCCGGACCTTATATTAATGGAAATCATTATATTTATCGGAATCCGGTGAACTACTTTATCATTTGTATTTTAGAAGGCCATAGTAAGCTCTATCAACTCTGTGAGGGACTCAAAGCGACGATATTATGTATGTACTTAATCAAATGTTTTTAAAAGTCCAGAGTTCGTTTACGCGATCAGAGGTTTTTAGAGTGAATATTTACACACATTACATGATTAAATCAGAATATTTTCCGTAAATGCCTAAAATTACTAAATGGCGAGAGAAACGGAAACATTTTTAATCATAAGCAAAGGTCCATAAATAACCAGAGTATTAAGCTCGAACTCATGTGCTTTAGCAAACCTTAGAATTCTGACATTGTGCTTTGATCCACATTCGAGACCAGTTTTGGCAAGCTCTGCTATGCGATCATATATTACATGCAAGCTGTTATGGACCCATTCTAATGTTACAAACGGTCTTACAACAGCGCATGGTGGTCCAAAATCTTGGATATTTAAGTTAATTTATTATCCAAAAAATCTAAATACATATGAAATATTTTCTCATTTGAAATCATCTGATATATAAGATTTATATTTAACTAAGAAGAATAAATAAATTACTTATTGTGGACATTTTTAAAACACATTCATGAGTTACTTAGTAAGGAGTTCGAAACAATTGGAATCAGAGATAACAAAATGCACATATGGTGTTAATTGTACCTGCATCGTAAATAAATCAGAGACGCATAAACCACCGTACGAAAGATAACAACACCAGATATCTACCTGGTTAAGATATTTGCACGTTGCAGAATGCATTAAGTCAGTATTATATGCATAATTGTCCGTTTTTGTGGTTATTATTTATTTGAATTTTATAGAAATTAAACATAGGAGTTTATTTCTGCTTAATGGTTATGATACTGGGCTAGGATTTCAGGGACATGAGAGAAACTGCCCCCAAGCAAAATGTTTTGTCATGTTGAAAATGTAATGAAATTTGACCATATCTCCAGCACTGGGAGACTAGCAAAATGATCCATGTATTTTAGACGGTAAATCAATGGTAACTACTCAAGCTTATAGTATTGGAATTTAAGCGATTTAGCCAAACGTATTGGTAAATTTGTTATTAATTCACATAACACTTATAAACGAGACACTAACAGTAAAATAAGCTTCGAGTCACCTATAACAAAGTTCCAGAGAACCGATTCTGTATTTATTGGAATTCTATTGACCGCGGCACGCCGGGTTATTCGGTTAGCTAAACAAAACGCTGGATTAGTCATATGGTCTATTGTCCATAGCTGTCGTTCGCGGCGCTTTATCTTAATTGACTGCAATTTGATTTAGTAACGCAACAACCAACAAATTTACATTTGCCATATAAAAACACCTTTCTACTCCTAGTATATAAGCAGCAACGTTCAAATTTATTTGGAGGCATAATTCGGCAACTGTATCTGCATTGTTGTGTTTTGGATCCCAAGACAAGCTTAATGTTTCGGCTGTGAAAATATTAACGCTGGAAATTTCGCCTTTAGCAACGCTAAAATAAGAAACAACTCGATCAGCTGTTGGTGGAGCAGTAATTTTGCCGCCATTCATTGTATGAGCGACGCCTAAGGGGACAAGTTATGTCACACAACTATTTCATGTACAACACGTCTGGTAGGAAAGTAACAAGGATATCAGATCATTATCACGCCATATGGAATTTGATTGAAGTTCAAGAGTTATGTGCGTCAAGCTATAGGCGGCAGAATGAAATGTACTACGGTCTGATTCCTTGATTGCTATCTGCATAGTTGGCTTAGCAAATTGTCAGCAAGTAAATATGTCAATTGATAAGATTTGTTCGATTACATGATATTTACAAATATTGAAAGCTCATACAATTAAAATCTACTTCTATATCGATTTTGAATTTGCTTAATTATGAATGGAGCGCCTTAAGATCATTAATCTTGCAAAGATGTCGGCAAGACGATGAATAATTTCATCAATGTGTACACATGACAAATACAAGCTTCTTCTTAAATTGGACAATCTTGGCTTGATTTTTCTTATGCTCTTTTCAATGTAACTTGTATTCATTTGTATGCTCCGCTAAATTCGGTACCTCGGCAGCGGTTAAAGGAAGATAGAAGTAAGATTAGCTTAGAATGGGCATATTAAAGTCGTCTTTCAGTGTCACTAATCATGGTCTAAGTCAATAAGTTTAATAATAATTAAATCTTCGGCTAGTACCAATAAGTTTAGCAGAATGAGAAAAAAATATATTTAAAATATTTCATTATTAAAAAGATTAAGACAAACATATACATAAAGTAATGTTATGTTTATTACTTTATGTATAGTTTTGTCCTCATACATAAAAAGGTTATTTATGTTATATTATATTACATGTTGTATGTAGGGTCTGTAGCCATCTACCAAACATGTTGGTATAGTAATAAGGTTATAGTTAAGTTAGAATCTAAATAAACTCGACTAAAAGTGGTAATATTTATAGCCTTTAGATGACCTTTTTGGGGGTATTATATAATGATACCTGGATTGTAAGCCTTACTGTATGATAAAATAAGGAGACTGGGCACTAGTTGTGTAATATGGTATTTTTGTAACTAAATATTTCATTTTTATTATATATGTAGTGAAATAACAAACGAGGAAAAAGAAAAGACTTCCGCTTGTAAAAATAAAAAAAACATAACATCATTGATAGGAAATCCCGGATAAAGTTAACTACATCGCTAACGACAGACTATAATTCAATCCGCTGATAATAAGGTCACGGTTCAATCTGAACCTTTACCGGCTATTAGTGATTAGTATTCTATACGACTGCGCTTACGTTCCATTAATCAATCTATCTATAGACAGTGTTAAAGCTAATCAAATTAAATGCTTCGTTAAGATCAGAGATAGGCTAATCGCGGTGAGTCGCGGAGCTGTTTTGAGCGGAGTGACACCCAGTGTTGGCCGTCGATACTATTGTCAGCTGACGAAGATAGGTATGTCGATCGCCTGCGCTAGATTATGTATGGCGGTCTTTACAATTGAAAGTTTGATTATTTGTAATCGTAATGTATATGTATTTGATATTGCCAAGCTGTATATCTTTCCTAACAAAACAAGGATGTAATTTTTCTGTCTATCACAATGATTAATAGCTATGCTAGGTAAAATATTTCCGCAACAGATTGGCATTGCATTTTAAGAGAGGTCAGTGGTGTCGTGCTCCGGTGTTGCTTTCAGTGAAGCGACAAAGGGCGCAATTTTTCAAGTTAAGATAACGTCCTGGAGCAGACATCTGAACTAAAGGCCTGTCCTATTAGAGTTTCGTTCGCTCCCTAGTAAGACCACCATGGAAGAGGGTTTAGTTACTCTGATATGTCATGTTCTGCTTGCGAACATTTGTTACTGTTCCAAAGGCTAAGATTGCAAACACTCAGAAAACACCTTTATGAACGGATACCAGCTATTGTAAGTAAGAATTAATGTCTCTCGAAAGCATATAAACTTTTTAAAACAGTGTTTTGTTAATATATTAAATTCGATTTGAAAAATCATTTTAAGACGAATTCAATGTTCGGATTTCGTAAGCTCAATATCATTAAGCATCTCAGCCTCAAATCCGTAACAGTTCCAACAATGTTTCCTCATTACCTTTTGATGTAGCCCGCCTATTTTGTTTAACAAATCATAATAAATAAATTATAGCTTATTGATGTTTTCGACGCAATCAGTCATCTGATACTTACATTGAGTGCGCCGTCTAAAGAATTACAGTATTAGTGCGGTACAGAAAGAATGGTCCATACATTTCTCATACATTTGTTCCATCTATTGTTGTCTCGGCCCAGCTGACCATTTATTAATAGGACATATTTGGACAGCGAACGACGTGTAATAAATAAACGCATACAGCTCGAATATAAGCCGAAATATCTTGTTAGTTACGCCTCAGAATTAGACGTAGTATTTGATGTAGTAAAAAAAGTAAAGTGGACATTTTGGGGGTTTTTAAAGAGCCTATTAGAGTAAGTTATTACAAATTATCTATCCAGAGAAAAGATTAAATAACACACTTCCTAAAGTACGTAAAACTAGCAATTGTAAATATATTATCAAAATTTTGAACCATATTTTTTTAGAACGGAACCTCGAAAACTGAAGCGTGCAAAGTGATGAGGAGAATCTATAGTAGCGACACGATAGATGGACGTAGGATAAGTTTAGAGTATTCCAGAAAAACATCTACAATCGAAATATTTCGTTTTACGGGGTCGAAACCGCGTGGCACAGCTAGTAAAATATAAATGTAACACTTCATAGACGTCAACTAATCATAATGACAATGCTTTACAACACCAGCTGACAGTATTAGCCACATCTTCATAGTAATGCATGTGAATAATCCCTTACACAACTCACATTACGCCAACCGCATATATCGCTATTTGCACACTTATATTTGAACACGCAACATATAATTACATATATAATATGTTTCCAATACCTCGGTTAGAATATAATGATGTAGGTATCGCTACGACCGATTACGGCCTGAAGTTATGGGCTTGGTAAAGTACGGGATTTATAAGATGTTTGAATGTATTTAACTATTGTAACAGTTCTAACACAATTATAATAGGAATATATATATATATATATATATATATATATATATATATATATATATATATATATACACTTATATATAATGAGAATTAGCAACATTATTCATTTATGCTTCGCTCCTATTGGTCGTAGCGTGATGTTATATAGCCTAAAGCCTTCCTAGTAAAAAAGATTTTTTCAATTCCAACCAGTAGTTCCTGAGATTAGCGCGTTCAAACAAACAAACTCTTCAGCTTTATAATATTAGTATAGATATGGTACTCGACCGTCACAGCTGACACAGACGCACATATTCCTAACTAGCTGCACCACGCGTTTAAGTTGTTTTTTTTTACTTCAATGGCTAGTGCGCAGATACCTTCTGAGACATCAATTCAATGCGAAATGCACAAAAAATATATATTTATTTCATATAAGAAAGACGTGATTGACCAACTTGTTAAAAAATGGTTAGCAAACTAAGAACGGTACCATTCGACTAGTTTAATAGATCTCTCCTGCTACTCGACAAATCACAATGGGGTACCTAAAAGCTTTCAAGGATACGAACGTCTTTGTGTAGTATGTCGCGCTAAAGATGCGTATCTTCAATTTTGGCCGTAACCAGCTTAGACACCAATTAGCCGAATGAATATAAGGTTGTCCAAAATATGTGTTGTATATCTTTCAGAGAGCTTCAATAGTTCAACAAAGTTTTTTCGTTCATTTTGCCTTAGTCTCAGAATACTTGGCGACATTGGTGATTTATAGGTAGTTTGAGATCTAGAGATTACTACGGTCGTCACGGCATATTACAGATTATTAGCTATTGGACAGAGATTCCGAGATATTAAAGGTAAAACAAGCGGATGTTTAATTAGAAATATTTTATGGATCATTTGTTCATATAGTGAAGTTATGTGAATTGCTTGCGTTGACTTCTGACTGGTTTTCTAATGATCTCATTTGGTTAGTGGCAACAATTATTATATAGGTACTAACAAATATAAACAGGGAATTAAAAATAGTCTAAGCAACTTTTAAAAGTATTTTGATACCTTCATCTGACTTTGAATGCAATATATGCAACCTTTATGGTTCGGTAATGGCCACGATAACGATTGCCAGTAATCGCTTATTTATTAAAGCTTTCTATTGAATTAACATATCCGTGTAATAATAACAACTTGGTGACAACCCTAATTGGTCTCACGGGTTCAAGCACTTTCAAATCGCTACAAATCTTATGAATCGATTCTAAATGCGTTATCTGACTCGATGTTAGATAGATTAATGAATGGAATCGAATAACTTACAAGGGGATCTGAATAATCGACACCGTGTAATCAGATCGCTATCTGTTTCGTCGATTTACTAGGATCTGTAGCGTTTCCTGCTAGACTACCAAAGCGACGATGTATAATCTAGATATTGCTTATAAAATAGGTGGGTCTGATGTTTCGCTCTTAAGAAAATGATAAATATATATATATATATATATATATATATAATATATATATATATATATATATTTTGATATATATATATATATGTGGCAAGGCGTGAGAATATAATATTATATTATATATATTTTTGTTATTATAAAAATCAATGCCATAGGTTATAAAAAAAATTGGTGGTAAACATATTTAACCTTGAGACTTTAGGTCCTACCAGCTATGTCTCGGAGTATGCACTAGCTATAGCATTCGTAGGGCTATGCTAAATAAAATAATCTCTGTGCTAAATTTTATCCAATGCTGTATCTGTTCCGCCGTTCTGGCGTGATTGAGTAACAAACATTTATCTATCAAATTTCACATTTTATAATATGAGTATTGTATATAGATGGATTTTAATGTATTTTTTTAATTACATGGGTATATTGGCTAGTTTCCATAGTACATTGGTTGGTCCATTGGTTTAGTTTGGGACTAGTAAAAATTGTGTGAGTTCTTCTCAGAATCAGGTAAATGTCAGGTTATCTTAAATGATGGCTTACTTACCATCTTCCTTGATAGCATTGACAGCATGTGGAATACCTAACCAAGGGCTAGGCAAGTCGAGGAACACTGCATCGGCTTTTCCATTCAACTCTTCCCCAAAACCATCCTCTAAAACATCTCTGTGTTTTGCCTAAAAATTTTAACAGTAGTAAAAAAAATGTTTTTCACTCGCGATATATCAAATTGTACTGTTGGTGTTGGAATGACAAATGACAAAAGTAAAAAAATAAATATTCCAAGATTATTTTATTATGGGTTTAAAAAAAAATTATTTTATCAAAATTATACGATGGAAGTATGCAAGTCATCATAAAAAAGGTTAGCAAAGGAGAAAATACTTAGTGTCTTGTGTCCATTTAACTTAAAAAGTTAAAGTTAAATGGACACAAACATATGTCAAGAAATTCCTTTGTACTTACAGTAACAAAATCTCCAATTCCATGATTATTGAATTCTTCTTCAGCAGTTTTGGCTCTATGCTCATGAAAGTCAAATGTATAAATGTGACCGTGCGGCCTTACTCGTCTAATAAGGGCATGAGTTAGAGATCCACTGCCCGTACCTACCAAAAAAAATTACCACTTAACTGTCAAACAAGCATGCCGTCCATTCCTATGCAGGCCATGCAGGTGATAACTCTGACGTTGCAATCATCCATAGGGGGCAGTAACTGTTTACCATCTATTAGTATCATTTAATAGTAAACAGTTTAGGTATATAAAAGGAAAATTTAGTTTAATCAAAACCAGCTCCTAATATTGCCCCTTTGAAGGTAAGGGGAGAACATAAAGGACTCTGGAATACTTAAGTACACTTTTTGAGACACTATTTTTGTTATTTATATATAAATATATAATATAAATATATCCTCACGCTTTCCCACAAGGATACCCGAAGGGGAAGGCAGAGGTGTATAGGTAAACCCACACACCAACTTTCCCCCAGAAGTATATTAGGTGCCAAGCTAACGTGACAGATGGCGTGTCCATCGCCGTAACTCCAGCACGACTATACATTCGCCTTTGAATTTCTTCTCAGACGTATGCAGGTTTCCTCTCAATGTTTTCCTTCACCGTAAAGCTCGTGTGACTAATCACTGTACTTAAGTTCAGAAAAACTGATTGGTACAGTCGGGTGCTCGAACCACTCTGCCACCACGGCTCGAGTTATTTATAATTAATGAATTCGGCATGTGTCAACCCACAGGGAATGCCTGTGTAACAGCATGCTACACCCTTTGGTCATATGCAGTTCACAACAACAACATTGCATAGAAATTGCTTACCAGCTTCAATAACAATACAGCCAGGGACTAAGTCCAGTTGTAGCATAATCATACTGATGTCAGGAGTGTAAATTATTTGTGTTCGGTGAGGCAATGTCAATGACCATAGCTCGGGGGTTGGTTGCAATACATGGCCCCAGCCCTTTGATAGTTCAATCTGAAATATTTACTTACTTATTAAATTTAAATTATCAATAATATATTCAGTTATTATCTTTTATGAACATCAAACTTATTATTACATCAATATAATAAATAGAAAATTATATTTAAATTTTTGTTTTTTTTTTAAACGGACTGTTTATCATGACATCTAATAATAGCGGGCTCTAGGTTTTAAATATTTTATAGTTATCGGTACATGGTAATTTTTTTAAAGGTTCTTATAATATTCATTCATGGAATTCATATTTATAAACATCATTTATTAATGTTTAGGTAAAGAACTCACCCGGCTTCCGTATTCTGATCCAATAAGGTTTCTAACCTTCAGAGCACCAAAAGGTGTTTGGAAAACATTATCTATCATAACACCTTTCTTGTTTTTTATTTCACGATGCACATCTATAGCGTATAAAGTATTACTTAAATATATTATGACTGTGTCACCTTCGTCAATTTTTTCTTTAAAGTTGCGGAAACTCATTTTGTTTATTTTAAAGTTGCTCAAAAACCAAAACAAGGAAGCAAACTTTTGTAAACAAACCATGCGGGCTTGTGACAGCTACGTTTAGTTTCCTTCCGTTTGTAATCGTGTATTGATTACAAGTAAATATGCATTGTACATACAATGCATATTTACTTGTCCACATGGATGTAATATAAATAATGTCCAACAGGCGCCTATCATTTTACTTGAACAATCAATTAACATAGCTAAAATAAACCCACTAGCTTCGTAGCTTTACAAATACTTTACTTTACATAAGACTATGTAGGTCAGATATAGCACTAACAAAACGTTATTTTCTTTAGGTTTGTTCACGGCGTTCTAAAATTGGATGTACAACACGCCAATGTCCAATCACAAACTCGGAATTAAGGAGTAATATCTAATCAAGGTACATTAAAAATAGTTGCAATATAGCTCCTTCATCGAAATAAGTTACCTACGTTGTGAATAGTAATTTTTATGTATTTAATAAAATTTTGTTTGACGAGTTCCAAATTATTAAAGTATTTTGTTAGCTATTTATACTACAAACATGTTAAGATACAAACTGGAATCAATATCCTTTCAAAATAAGTGAAATTAAGGAAATAAGCGAAAATGGACGCATCTAAGATAACAAGTAAGACAAGTTCTCTGAAAGCTCTTATTCTCAAAGCATGGAGGGAGCGCTGGACTGATATACAATGGGGAATCAACATCAAGACGATTCTTCCGAGAGGCGTCAGCGGGGATCTTTACAACCTAGCGGATTGCATACTTCAACAGGCTATGGTTGGTAGCGGCGCAAACCAACTAATAATATCCTACTTAAAGCATTCTCTGGCTTCACACCTGGTATCATACGCGGCGGTGCTTCAGCGAATATCCAAGTTCGATGCTTTTCACAAACCACATTGCATTCTCAGTCTTCTAGAGTTTCTAGAGGGCTTTCTTGATAGTATCACATGTAGAGGAAAAATGGAGGAAGAAATATTGGCATATACAGTGTCTTCAATCATATTGTGGCTCTTGCAGGTATATCATTACTGTTTGAGTAAATATCCATCATCAAACCTTATACAAAGTCAAGAACTATTGGAGAAATCTACATCGCTTCTTAATTCAATTGTTAATAGTGATTTTCTGATTGCTATGTTTTATTTGGCTAAGCAGAACAATCCTGACGAATACAATGAAGTGACTAAAAAATGTCAGGAGATAACTGGCTTTATGATGATGAATACACAGTTCAAAGCACCCGTAGCTATACATGAGACTTTACAAAAGATATGTAATATGAATATTGATAAAATTGCTCCATTGAACAATAAACCTGAGTCTGTCACTCACTGTTTGCAGGCTTTGATAGCCGTACATGTGTTAGTGAGCCCAAGTGCTGATATGCAGCAATTGTCAAATCAGCTGTTGATGGTTCAAAGGATCAAAAGCTTTTCCTTATCTAGACTTTATTGTGAACTTATAAGAGCATGTTTTATTTCATTAAATGACTCAAGTAAAGATGCTTCGAAGCAAGCTCTCTGGGCTGCATTTACTTTCCTCAAAATACCTCAAGTTATACATTACATACACAATAATTGCGGTCTTGTGAGCAAAGAAAATGAATATTCAGTGGAAATTGTTGAGGCTTTTGAGAAACTCCTGCAATTTACACCTCTACTAGATGTGATTGATACAAAAAATTCTTGCAATAGTATAATATCACTTCTTGAACCTTTGGTGAAATTAAATGTCATTTCTGATGCCCAGTTAGCTTATTTTAGCAAAAAGCGTGATAGTAAAGATATAAAGCTTCAAAAGTTAGAGCCAACAGGCTTACAAGGTTCTGTACCCACATTTATTACAAGAGCTGAACCCACATTAGCGGGTATATTGAAGACTATGGGTGGTGATTTTCATAAAACTCAAGAATCTTTGAATTCAATGCTTTGTCAAATTGTCAGTGGGACTAGTTTGAATACAATTCTAGCAGTGGCTACAGTGGAAGGAAAGTTGAAATTATTTGTTTCAAGACTAATAAAGTTTAATGAGTTTGCATTGCTTGCTGCTAGTGAAAAGGGGGCTCCGCAATCAAAAGTTTACATATTTGATATATCATTTTTGATTCTTTGTTCAATTGTGCAAGATTATGGCATGGATGCTGTACTGGAAGAAAATGGGGATTCCTTTTTTGAAAAATGGGTCAGAGAATGTATGACGCATAAAGGGATTCACAGATCTCCCGATCAAATACTACAGAAGTGTGAGTCACAGATAGTGGACATTTTCATCCATCATCTGAGTGCTACAGAGTTTGACTTCAAGAATACAAATCTAAAGCCACATGATCTCTGTATGAATGTAAGTGGAGTTATAAAAGAGATCTTATATGCATGGGAACAAGGTTCTCTTTCAGTTGCCGATGTTAAGCGCATGTTGGATTCTTTGAGGCAGAAGATGGCATCATTGGCAGTGTGTGCTTCGGTGTGGCTCTGTTCGTACATTAATGTTGTTCATCAAGATGCTTTCTTGAAACCTATAAATATGGTCCAACAATTTTTAGCACCCCCAGGAGAGGCTGAGTTGACGCAAATAGATAATTTCAAAGAAAGGTCATTGTTGATGAGTCAGATCATAAAAAAACTGCAATATGACATTCACCCACCATCAGTGTCTAAATCGAAAACATCATTATCAAACAGTGTTATATCTCGACAGCCAATCTTGGAACAACTGCAGTCAGTGTGGGAAGACATTAAAATCAGAGGCTATTTGCACATTGATGCAACACAAATTATTGAAAATCTTCTGAATACTACTGGACCTGTTTGGTTTGTGACCAATTTAGTAAAGGAGACCCTTAAATTTCGCTACCAGGAAGACTTGGATAGATCTGTTGATATTGTCTTATCCATGTTTCATTTAAACATAGAGAAATGTACTCAAGCTTTGCTATACCATGTTTTACCTCAGTATTTGTACAATGCTAAATTGTGTGAGGATTTAGTAGAACCACAGTCGGGCATTCTGGCCAAATTATGCGTATACTGCATCTACGCTGCTCTTGAGATCAGTAATGCGATCAAAGTCCAAAGTTCGAGGAAACGTCGCCACGATGATACTGATGTTATGGATGTGTTGTGTTCATCAAACAAAGTACGAAGACTTAATGATAATACATCCGATGGAAGCGGCATATACTATTCTCAATGCCATGGTGGTGGAATAAAATTAAAGGAACCTTTACAAACTGCTCTGGAAACTCTATTTACGTCGTTCTCACAGCTGGCTGGAAAGAATGGCGAGGTCACACCTCAAACTCAATTCATACTTCAGTTTCTTTTTTACGTCGTGCAGTGTGGGGGTGACAGAACACATTTGGTGTTACAAAAATTACCTAGTGAGCTCGTGCCCACTTTGATAAAAGCACTTCCAGAAAAATTCAATATAAGTATAATTCTACGACTGTATGATTTGTCAACTGCATATGGCAGAAAGGATACAGCTCGAGATCTCTGCCTGTTGAGAAACATGAGACTTAGACCTGATTAGTCTACTAGCTGTTATTTAAAACATAATAATGAGCATTAGAACCGAAAATACCAATAAAATGTGTTATAAAATAGTTTTTTGGTGTTTTAATTATCCTTTTTCATTTGTTTTTTTTTTAATTATGCTGGAAAATATTCTATGACGTAGGTACCTATCGTTTTAGATTTTTCGTTTTTGTATTTTTCTTTTATGCTTACGAAGATGGCATGCAGTCAGTATGACTAGCAATTATAACGCATCACCAGCGCGTTGCCGATCATATGTTCGATATAATACGCAGTGCAGTACATTTGATGAATTGGACTTACTGCTAGCACACCTATTCCAATAAAAAAAGGATCAGTTTCGATTGACGTTTAAACCTTGCTTCGTTGTAACCTACAAATACACGTGTTAGGAAATAGGAGTTTATTTGGAGATCATCAATAAACTGCAAGATCGTGTCGTATATATCTTTACTTCTCAAAATCTTCTCAATCAACAAAATATGATCATAAATTAATACTAGAAACTGCTTCTTGGTCACTAGGATACTGATTACAATATTTTACAATCTTAATGCTATTTTGTACAATACTGCTCCCTATTGATAACTTTCAGATGTAGGCTCTGAATTTATTTTGCAATCCTATTAGCCTAATGAAGGACGGATTTACGGACGTAGTAATGTAGTTAGCCTGCACAGCTACTCTGAAAACGAACCCCTTTACAATGTAAATCGTGTAGATACTTACATCAAGTACCTAAGCACCTGCCATTGATATACTTAAATATATGTTATTGGATAGCACATTCTGACTTTACTTAATATACTTAATGTTTTTTAAATTCGAAACAATCTTAGCAAAAAGTGATAATGACGGGATTGTACCTAGTAACTGAATATTGTTTAATATTTTTTTCTAAAAAGAAATTGATATAGGTTGTTATTATAGTAATTTGAAAATATTTACAATAATGCACCTTCGTATACAAATTCACATCACATTGTGTGTAAACTATAGGAATGTAGGCAACCCTATATATTAATAATAACTTAAAAATATAAATCTACTTAATTTATATCTAAGGACGACAAATATTTTGTACATCTTGTATTATGCATGAAAGAAATAAACAACAATCAAAAGACAAATTTACACTAGCTTTTTTACAAATCTTAAAACCACAAAGATCACAGGAGAGTTCCAGAGCTTTCTTAAAATGTAATAAAATTTATGACAGGGTAACGATATTCAACTATTTGATAGTACCTACCTACCTACCTACAATAACCTAATTATTAATGTATCCCATAGCTAAAAGTGTTATAATGCGGGTTTTTTGGCATCCGGTGAATCTGGATGTGGATGATCTAGAACAAATAAAACGGATATTTAAATGTCTACAAGCCGACTGCAATGTCTTTTTTTGTTAAATAATAACGTATTTTTCATGGATTTTGGAGACATTGTCCAACTTAAACAAATTAAACACAAACCTATAGCTGAGTTTGAGAAATTTGAACACATAAAGATTTGCATCAGAGGTACAAATCACAAGAACAAGCTAAAAGTTTGCAAAATAATACATATACATATTATATACCTATACAAGATTATGATTTAAGGGAAAATGGTGCTTACCAATTTGCCTTCTTAGAATATCTCCTTCCCGGGATGCATTGTACGCTGGCGGTGGATTACTGACCCTCATTGGTGAACTTAGCCTATTAGGATTGCAATTCTCGTCAAGCGAGTTCTCAGCAGTGTTGCCGAACGTCCTTTGACTTCTAGTCCACGTTTGCTGGTAGGAACTTTCTGTAGTTACTGTATTACACCTATTGTTAGTATGAGGAACGTATTGCTCTGGAGACCAGTCGAACACGAACGTGTGGCTATAGTTGTGGGTATACGCAGACGGTGTCCCGGAAGGAGTTGGGGGTGTTGTTGTGACGTAAGGACTTAAATCTTGATGGCAGACGTCAGGAACCTTTTGCAGAGCCGACTCGGACCACGTGGGACTTGGATTCCATTGATCAACCATGTCTGTTTCTGTTATATTGAACGTTTTGGAGCCCGGCCTTCTACTTGCGATGGATCCTGCAGATACTGCCACTAACGTATCTCCAGATGTAATAGTCGACGGAGTACATCGCGGTGACATTGTTGGCGTGTTTGACTTCTCATCCAAGTTCTTTCCTTTCCGCTTAGCATTAGGTTGAACCCTCGTATCTTCTATCTGTATATTGTGGTACCTGATACAAAATGCTAAAGTTAAACATGCGGTATGTCTACCTTACAACGTTATGCTGGTCATAACATGATTAAACAGTCTTGTATAACATTAGTCAATCGACTTATTGTATCCATTAGAGTGTTTTTTCTAAAGATTATCTAGAGTGGTGATGAAATAAATTTACTTTGCATCAATTAAACGAAAGAGTTGTTAATATGCCTCGGCTTAAGCACAAAAACCTGACATGTACTGCGAAATTTTGTAAGCTATCTTAACTTTAACGAAGTAGTATCGTTGAACCCAAACGCAGACTTTTTATAGACTTCGAGTTAATAACTATTCGCCATGGGTTTATTTTATTGCAGAAACGTAGCAGAGTGAACGTTTGCGAGATCAGTAAGTACGTGACAAAATAACTGCTCATTTAAATGAAACAAAATGCTGGCTGGTAATAATTTGATACATTACCTGTTATCCTGCAAGGAGACCGAATAATCCACAGGGCCGTTTTCTGGTCTCTCGTAAGCGTAGTGCATTGGGGCTAAATGTGTGGGTACGTGTGGTATATGAGGTTGTAGCCCTGTGTTGGCCATCATAACGGGTTGATTTCCGTTGAGGCATACGGGCGGAGTGTACTGGACAGCTGGAGGGTAAACTTGGATGTCAGGCGGGGGCGGGCCGTACATCCTTGTTGCTGCTTCGTAAGCCAGGCCGTAGTGGAGTTTAGACTGGACTGCGTAGTAGTGATATAACCAAGGGTTCGCCTTCATCACTGCGGCTTCCTGTTCACTGTTCAAAATAAATAAAATAACAATTATTTCTTTGTTAGCTTTAACATTTTTAACTTTGGTAAAAATATGAGGTAATTTGGGGAAGGTGTTAAAAATCACAAATTTTAAACTACGTTTTTACCTAGCTACTAATAGTTCCTTATGTGTTTCAAAAGCACTGATCGTTTAGTTCTAACATATTTTTGTATCAGACTATGCGCCTATACCTTCGGTAAGTGCTGCGTGCTTGGTCGTTCCAAATTTATTGAGGTACTAACATATGCAATTAGTATAAAATTTAAATCGTTATTGCACATAACGAAAGAACGCTTCTTATAGAATAGTGATGTCATTGTTACAAGCTTTGCCCATTACTAGTACCAGAAATTGGATCCAGTTAAACTTAATGTTTATGTTGGAAGTGTCGCTATAAAAGTTATACCTACCTTATATATCTTAATAGCGTAGTATGATAAAAGTATTTATTTTATCGTAAAAATCACTTGAGTTTTATTCGGAAGCTATTCCATAGTTTATTTATTTGCAAAAAATCTTTTGACGTTTCATCTACGTTTAATGGGCATTTATATCAGTTTTACACTTAATATGTTCCTTATCTGTAAAATAACTAAATAAATAAACCTTGTAGTGCGTATGTGGCCCGCCTGATAGTAAGCGGTTACCATCGGACGCTTACAACATAAAGGGTATCAGTTGCGCGTTGTGGACCCTATAAAGCTGTTTAAATAGTTTCTTAGATACGTATTAATAATTCTACTAAATTCGAAAAATTGGATAAGTCGAAATGAGAAGTCACATTTCGTTCAACCGTTCCTACGTATCAAGGATCTTATCAAATAAAAATCTGCAACGTTTTTGTACTGCATAATTTAAAACAATTCTCGTATAATTTAACAACTTATTCTCGACGAAGTTGTACGGAAGTGAGCAGACAATAGAAAATCATCTTGAGCAAAAGCGCAAAGCGCTGACATCGAGCACGGTAAGGTGCATACAATACTTTGTACCTATTGAATTTGTACTTGGTAACCTTTAGCTTCAGTTGCTGTTGGCAACCTTTAAGATAGTGGATCCAGGGAAATGTCACATAGCTGGTCTCAGCCCCTGGACCTATACACGTACAATGAACAGGAAAATGCTTTCAGAAACACTGCAATAATATATTGAATACGTGTGTTCAAAAGCATTTCTTATAACTTACGCCTATACTATTAAGGCGACGATACGGTAAGACGAGGTGTTATAACACCCACATTTAGTAAATATATATATATAAATATGTCGGTATGTATTTGATTTTCGTCTATGATACGTCATAGACGAAAATCAAATGCCAGGTTTCCATAAGATATTTCCTTACATATATATCATCACGCCAAGTCCCTAGCGGGGTAGGCAGAGAGTATAGAGCGCCAGTTCTCTCTAGACTTACATACCTCTTTCGCTTCATCCACGTTCATCAGTCTCTTCATACATGCTCGTCGGTAAATATTCGGATATTATATTAAATTACAGTTCCTATCAAAGTCCAACAAAACTTATTGTTACAAAAGTTTGAACCTACTAAAACTAGTTAAGCCACATCTAACATTTTTTAAATATATATGGTTGTAAATAAAAATTACCTATCAGGTACTTAATAGTACAGGTAGGCGCGTTTTTTTTCGTCTAGTCTTTAGCTGTCGCATGTGCCTGTAGAGACCTTATCAGGTACATGTGTAAGTGACATTCTGTCACAATACAGGATATGTATGTAGGTACCGGTTGCTAGAGGTCGTAAGGTGAAACTATCTGAAGTGAATAGTTACTTACTCTCAAGAGACAGTTGCATCAACTGAATAAAAAATCTACGACACAAGAATCTACAGTACTTAATTGTAAAAAAAGACATTGTGATAGTGAGCTTTCCAAGTTTTGCTTATTTTGATAGCTCAACTAATAAAGAAGGTCTGACTAGTAATGAGATCTAGAAACTGTCATACAATTTTATACAATGTCTATAGATGTTTGTAACAATACTAGTCCAGAAATTTACTTAAGAAACACTGCTAGACAACAGCCTATCACGTTTTAAAAGCATTGAAACATATTTCATTCAGTGAAATGTGAATTTTGGTAATTGATTTTACCTCTGCATTATTTTTTGTTATCATTGTTCTATTTCGAAACTTCTGTTTACTTATTAAACTTTTAATACTCTTACCATAGTAACATGTATTGTAGTAATTGTGTGTGCGAGTGTACATCAAAGTTTAGATATGTTGTGGACGGCGACAAATCGCTTTTGCATTCGCATTCGGAAAGAGCAGATAGTCGCGAAGGCGAATCAAAAGGGCGCCGGATAAAATGCTATCCCCCTGATGTTTACACACGTTCTGCATTAATGAACTTGACCTCAGCGAACTAATGCTGATTTATTGCTTACTTGCCTGTGTCTCATGTTGTTTATGCTAAAAGCTTTGGCAGGGTATCTTGATGCGGATTTGTGGTGAGTTTTTGAGTTCAGAGTACAGGCATTTACACTATGCCTGCGGATCTTTGGATGATGAGATGTCTTCGAATGTCAAATGGTATGATTTGCGAGTGACAACGAGACTCCACCTATTAAAAAGCTTTTGTTTTGGCCAAATACCGAGGCGTAGCGATGATAGCCTAGTATAACTTGTGTCGGTCAGAAAAGTACGAGGAAAAACACCAAACGAGTATTCTTCGGCTAAAATGATGGATCGAAAATGAATGTTAGTAATGTCTTGCTGTAGGCCGCTGTAGAAAAGTCCTAACCAATGTTGGACATACCCTAAGTAAAACAAAACGGTATTATAATACATAAATAGCAAAACCAACTCGCACTTGGCTCCGTTTTTCTGCATTGACTATTCTATTCTGTCATCAATAAATCATGTTTACTGTCAAATAGCAACGCGTACTACTCTGGCTATAAAACTCTTAACGTAGGATTTCATTACAATATGTAAAATTCTAGTTCAACAATAGATCCTTTTGAGATAATTGCCAAGGTCTTTGCATTGTAGACTGTATTTTTAAAGTGGGTTCGAGTACCTACGACTTTAATCCGGAACTGGTTATGTATAGTTCAAGTAACAACGAGATCGTTCATCTTATGTACACAGAGATACCTGAGTATATTGAGTACTGTATTTGTACCAGGAAATATTTCCAAAAAGGAAATTTCTTGATCTGGAACTTCTTTACTTTACTTCTTTGTGTGGTAGATAATTTGTATCTTCACGCCCTTCCACGAAGGCCCTGAGAGGGTAGAGTTGTAATATTACCCTCTTTTACGCCGGAGATATATTTAGGTGCCAACGCTCAGATGGCGAATCCGTTTCTCAAGTACGACTATTACGTAACAATAACGTCTTGCAAAAATCTTCCCCAAGGTATGAAAGTATATTCATGGGGCTACACCGTATAGCGCCGTTATGTGACAGGACAGCGGGGTTTGAACTTCCCAATTTTGCGGTTTAGTCTCGGAGCTATAAATATGGTGCACTCTTCTTAGGATTACAATATTTTTTTAAGAGATATAATGTTAAAAATCACATCAGGCATATTTAAAATCTAGATTTTTCTTAGACTTCGATTAAACAATATTTTGTGATAATGGCGTATGAGTTGATCACAGTTGCAACGTATTTAAATATTAAGGAAACCCACATCCCAGGACAGTTACTGGAATGCATTCGCTCAGTATATCAGCCAATTTGCGCGTCCGCAGCTTGAACGCATAAATCTCGTCGACATGATGTAGGCGGTCGACATGTTGACAATTTGTTGTCGTTCAAACGTATTATTTGTAAGTACATATATAATGCATGGAAGGTGTCACTAACTACGTATGGCGTGTATATTTTGACGTCAATACACATGACATTGAGGTAACGTCTTACCTAAACGATTAGCGCTACCGTGTATATAGCGAATCTGTCGTCTGTTCTCAAGGAGAACTTTACCTTCATACGTCTTTGAATTCTTTCGCAAGCGTTTTCTCACAATGCTTCCATTAGCAAGCTCGTGGTGTGATAAATCAACGTAGGTATTCAAGTACTCTTACGAACGCTGAAAAATCTCTTTGGTTCTGAGCGCCGGGCTTCGAAACTGCAATATATATTATGTTGGTAACTACTAAAACCACTCGTCTTCCACGGTCCTATAAGATATATTAACGATGTATACAAAAGGTGTCTATCCAGTACAGCACGGTTACCATTAAATCTGTTCTACGTGTAAGCCGCGCTCATTATTAAAAGCAGTGTATCTCAGTGGAAGGCACGAAGTTCCATAGTAGGTATATTATATTGCGCAAGAGCATCGCGAAACGTGACAAATGACGCAATGCCCTGAACAATTCAAGCCTGTGAGCGCCAAGGATTATACAAACCACCGTAGAGTTACAAGTTAAATGAAAATGCGATCAAATATGTCAATTACTAGCTTAAAAAGGACTTTTAAAGTGATTTTAAAGGTAAACTATATTTATATGATAAAAGCTCCTCACGCCTTCCCATAAGGGTCCCCGAAGGGGTAGGTAGAGGTGTATAGGCAATACCCACACACCCACTTTCCACCAGAGATATATTAGTTGCCAGTTGCCAACGTGACAGATGGCGAGTCCATCGCCATTACTCCAACACGACTATACACCTTTATACGCGCCTTTGAATTGCTTCTCAGACTATGTACTAGTATGATGTATGTATGTAATCAAATAATTTGTAGAGTTCTTGAAACCTTATTTGGCAACTTTGTGGTATAAATAAAACTTTCCACACTGCATGACTAACACTAACCGAGAGCAGTGCTACTAGGCTTAGTGTTGCTCCTTGCAGAAGGTAAGGGGGAACACTCCAGGTAACGCAAATAAATGGGAGAGAGCGTAACGGATCTCTCATTTCTATTTGGCTAACCCCATCGTAGTAGATACAACAATACTAAAACACACTACCGCTTATGTTATACACCACTCACTTTATTATACCTACCCAAGTACCTTAAGGCTGGTGCCACCGCCCTTTGTGCCAACTGATAGTTTAGGTCAGCCGGACTGTCACCCACTCACTCATTGAAATTAACTCGGATTTACAATATACACCTACCGCTGATTAACATGAATTGCTCCTTTGTCGTACACCCAAGCCCTACAATGATATTGTTAGCGCCGATTTTAATCTCTCCTTATCTCGACAACTGAATATACTGCCTTGTTTATGAAAGAAAGTTTGTAAGCTATTAATTTGTGTGTTCAAAGTTCTAGATTTTGATATTGTTCAACTATTTTTGTTTAATATTGAAACTATGCAGAGGTCGTACAAGTTATGTACCTAATTATAAACATTACTGCAAATAATTGGGCTATTTGTTGCGCATGCGCATTACAATAGAAGTAAGTACATATACTGTGTAGTAGTAAGTAGTTGGGGAATGTTTAATTCACCTCAAGTGTTCATGTTGCAGATTCGAACCCCGATCGTCTGTGCCATTGAGTTTTTTATCAATTAACAGCTTAGTACAGTATGCAACGTATGCGAGTCCGAGTTTACGGTGAAAGAAAACATCGATGTACGTGTAAACGTGCCGAGACAAGGCGACGAACTTGCCATCTGCCATGTAGGCACCTAATTATCACCGGCGTAAGCCTTCTCCTTTCGGGAACAATGTACGGAGGCGCAAAGATAAGAATATTTTACAGGCTAGCCGCGTTTAAAACAAAGCTAAGATACATAGCAAATTTTGTTACTTTCGGTGTATTTTCCGGGTGTGAAATATGGCCGGGTTTAGTGCAAACCATCGATCAAGCGAGGCGCCTGTTAAACACAGTTTCTCACATCACAGCAATGGCCCTTCGCAGGCATATTTCAAGCCATCCCGATACTAGCATCGCTCGGCCGATCGGCGAGCTCAAACTCTATAAATCACCCCTCACAATATTTATTCTCTAGCCTCTATTACCATGAACTCTCTGTCATAATATAATGTTAATTATATTTACTTTTATATATTATATTTTTAGACTATGTAGTATGTCTATGTAGACTTGAATTATATTTTAGATCAAAACATAGTCACTACTATAACAGGTAAAAAATTATGGCGTGATAAAAAGACTGATAAACTGAGTATGTAAGCCACGTTAGATAGCAATACACGCTCTCTAAGAAAAATATGTCGCTAACATTAATTAATACGTCCGTTAGTTAATAATATTATTCAAATTTACTATTATATCCATGATCAACATAACTTGGTCTAAGTTGAGGGAATATGGATGTCACTGTCAGTCAATACTCTATCTGTCCTAAACGTTTCTCAACGCGACTCGTGAGGCGTGAGTTCGAGTCGTACAACAAATCGATAGTAAGGGCTAACTCCAGGCGTAGTCCTGAACGTCATCTAACATTGATATCTCAATAGGGAAGTGTGTAGTGACCGCGTTAACTTATAGCCGGTCGTTTTTCATACTCGACGGAACCTTAGCGGAATTATCGGGTTAATAACGAGCCTTTAGAGCCAATTAGTTGCTGAAGATTTGAAGCAAAGCTTAAGCTGAAATTGACGTGCTGTTATATAAAAATAATAGCGCTTGGGGCAAGGGGTAATTTGGAAAATGACAGTAAATTGTAATAAAAAAACTATTCTTGAAAGAAGCGACGGAAAGTCAGAGGTGCAGTAACATCCTATTTCATCCGGAGATAGGTATATTCTAGTGCCAATGATGATAGATGAAGAGGGTGTCGGAGTCTTTTAAGCACTTATATTCGTAGATCTTTGATTGTTCTCTCGAAAGAATCCTTAAAAAGAGTTTACCTTTCCGAAAAACTCGTGGTGCCATATATAAAAATTCTATTTCACGGATTATGGACTCTTATTTTTTATTTCACAATAAATCTATCGCATGTGCCACGTACTCTTAACAAGATGTCTGCACAATTAGACTGACATACCTTATTGAACTCAACCAACAATTTTGTTTACAATATATCCCGTGTTCACACCCGTCAAGTGAACATATTTATTATATCTAATAATATGTAAGAATTTCACTGTACCTTTTAGAAACTGTTTAAGGGAATTCCTAAACAACTAACAGCCAAGACAAATAAAACTCCATGTAAAATTACCTTCAATTAGGCTTTAATTCATAATTACATAGTTGGCTGTACCATACGAGTACTATTACAGCGCTCATAATTGGTCTCTTGAGCGAACTGACCATAGTTGACGATAAATATCCTCGATGTAGACTTCACTTACAAGTAACTAGCCATCTTCAAATTATTTCGACAATATAATATAGAATTAAATTTACGATCGGAGAAATGCAAATATACTGTGTATACCGTGGGAATCAAGAACCCGTACATAGTAAGTACCCATTCGGCATTCAATCAGTCTCAAGTTAGAATATTTTATGTACATTAAGTTGCCTATAAATGGTTGTATGTGTATTTACACTAAAATTAAGTAATCAACTGTAACATTTTGCCACATAAATACTCAAATGATTGCTGTCAAAACGGCCAATCAAAGTGAGACCGCAGTCTCCCCTAATTCGTCTCACAATAACCGTAAAATTTTATATTTACGACATTGTATTACTTATAATGACGTAATGCTGATATTATTCCATCGAATTGCATCTTCGCGATGAATATTGGGACTTTTACGAGCGAATATAGCAAATAAACATGATTATCATTGATTCAAATGAAAATGTACGGATATTTGCCGCCATGCGGACAGAATTATACCAATAATTATTGCAAGCTCGGCGAACATTTACTTAGATTTAAGATGGGTTATTTACAATTTGTTGTGTTGTGCAATTGTGCAATACGAACGTGTAATAAAATTTAGCGTTCACTGTTTAAGTTGCGTATAAGGACTGGCGGCGATAATTTTACACTTTTAATGTGAAAGTTGGTGCCCATAATGTTCTAGTAACAATATCTATTAAAATATAGAGTAATTGGCTTTTAAGCTTAGAAACAATGGATAAAATTCAACTTAAACGGGCTATATGCGCAATTTTGAACTGTTTGTAATTAACTTAATGTCATATTCGATTGATTTGGATCGATTCCGAATAAATTTGTATTGTGAATGCGGATGTGATTATAAGAATGAAAAAACATTTTTGCTTTTTTAACATTTGTTCCCTTTTACGTAGGGGTAGAAAAGATTAAAGTTACATACATAAACTCTGTACTAGAGGAGCAATTCATTGCCATGCATAACCATCATTAAAATAATCTGATGTTTTATATTAAGCCTTTTGAATTAATTTACTTTAAATAGTTTTGTTATTGGCCGCTACAAAACTATAACCGGCCCTTTTAAAAAATCTGGTTTATAGACCCGTGAAATAGTCACACGTCGCTCAGTTACTAACAAATGCCAGATAATGATAAGAAAACAATCCGTAAACAATTATTTTGCACATTCGTTTTGCATCCGACACATCGAGTTCAGGTTCGGAACAACCTTCACATGACCTCCGACTGTATTTACACATCGTATAAAACATCACATTTTGACGTCTATACGAACAATAATTGCGCGCTCGCAATGATGAAGTGATTTCACCCTCGATCGCTCGATTGCAGGTTGTTTAATAAGAGATTCTCCTGGTAAAGACGATTATGTTGAATGTCTGCGAGAGGCCAGACAATTTAGTGCTCGTATCTCGGGCCAAATGGGATAGTAATGGCAGCCAGAGTGAGACTTAACTTGTATCGATGGGCCTGCATATCTTGGAACGTAGATCACCACTAATAGATACCGCGTACAAAATGATTAACTACTGCCTGGCATAAATTTGGTTACGTATATAAATAATAATATTTTTTTGTTTATTTTGAAGACAACTATATGTATTTTATTCAAGCGCACACTTGACGCGTTCACGAATTTGGAACATTTTCATTGATTTTAAAAGCTTGTATTTTTTCTCTCTGAAGTGGCAAGGCAAAAGGCAGTGTTTTTGTTTGTTTGAACGCACTAAGCACACGAACTACTTATCCGAATTTTTGCATTACAAATCCAGTTAATTTAAATGTAAAAAAAGGAAAATATTAAATGAGGATTTAAAGCTTTTGGCCAGATAACCATCTAAACATGTATTATTTTGCGACTGTTCTCGAGTCTCGAAAAAAATATTTGCCTTAAAATAATATCAATCGAACAGCTTAATTTCTTATTCTTATTGGTAACAACGGTTGCAGATAAGTTTAGACTGGCCTGCCTGACGTCGGATGGACAAATAATTTGAATGTTACCTTAAAACTTGATTAGTACACACGATGACAGGTCGTTGTGAGTTCTCCAAGTTGTCCTTCAGTTGCAACACAGCATGCACCCAAAGGAACTGGCCGGATCTTCTCTGCAATCTTAGCAGCGCTATGCATGAGCGTTCTTGTTCCGATTGAGTAACTGTGGATAAATAAGATAGTTATCTTATGCGGTTCCTTTCTTTTTCCTTTCTTTACATGCTCACGTACATTATGAGAGAAATGGTGGCCGAGTAGTTGTAATAGTCGTCTGCAATTTTTTGTAGTTTTTAATAGCTTGTATCAATGAATCCGTGTGACTTACTGCGAATGGAAACCGGATCTTAAAGAAATAATATATCTTCAAGCCTTCCTATAAGTATACCCGGAGGTATAGGCAAAGGTGTACCAATACCCTCTTATCGCCGGAGATATGACAAGGTGCCAACGTGACAGATGGTGTGTCCGTCGCCGTCTTTCAAGTACTTTACATTGATACGTATTTGAATATCTTCTCATACGTTTTAGGTTTCCCGGTGATGGTTTCCTTCACCGTAAAGCTTGTAGTGGAAAACCTAACCGCCAATAAATTCCTAAAAGTAACACCTACTTTTATTCAGTAATAATAATAACGACTGTTTAATTAGGATCGATATCTGATAATGAATATTAACATTTTACTCTACGCCGAAGAATGGTAATAAATGCCGATATCGGTCCTCATAATCTTATTTTAATTTAAACTGAAATTAATATTAATGAGGCTGTTAGTAGAATGATATCATATAATACATAGTTATATCAGATAGTAATTCGAGATCTTTAGCGATACAATGAAGAGAACGCTCAAATTGAATTAAATTAAAGGGACAAAGCTATTTATATAATAGACGGATTTGATACTTGGCTGGATAATATAGATTTATAGCTTATAGCAAAGTGCCTCAGAAACACAAACAACTACAATATTATACTGTAAGACAGAACATAGAGGTTGATAACCTGAGTACCGGACTAATGTACCGGACTGAATATAAAAAAAAAAATTAAATATATTAGGTACATACATATCATCACGCCGAGTCCCTAACGGGGTAGGCAGAGAGTATAGAGCGCCAGTTCTCTCTAGACTTACATACCTCTTTCGCTTCGTCCACATTCATCAGTCTCTTCATACATGCTCGTCGGTTTCGAGTACTCTTAACGTTCCCGTCCTTGAGAGTCCGATCTATTTGATCCAGGTAGTTGGAACGTGGCCTTCCTCTGCCTCTTCTTGCACACACTTTTGCTTTGTATATCTGTTTCGTCAATCTTTCTTCACTCATCCTTTCTATGTGTCCAAACCAACGTAATATATTAGGTATATATATATATATATATATCCTCACGCCTTCCCACAAGGGTCCCCGAAGGGGTAGGCAGAGATGTATAGGTAAAACCCACACACACACAGATATATTTAAGGTGCCAACGTGACAGATGGCTAGTCCATCGCCCGTGCTCAAGCACGACTATACATACGCCTTATATTAGGTATATAAAATGAAACAATAGATGTAATAAAATGTCAGTAGTTATTAAAATGGAACTTGAGTTCAGATCGTAAAACACGTAACACACACACACACAAGTATATTCATATCAGCAGTTCTCTAACACTGTCTACCCATATATTTGAATTTCGAAACACGTAATGGGTACCTAAATCTTTGCTGATTTCCAACTGATACCAATACATATTAATAATAAATTGCAATGAGAACCTTAATTTTCATGACATAGTCAAGTAACATCGTTGTCGTGTAACGAGATTGATTCCGAGGTTTAAACATTTTAACTCAAAAAGCTCGTCATGTCAATGGTCATTGGAAACGAGGCCCTTTACATAGTATAAAATATGTCTGCCTTTTTGAACTTATCATTGCTCAAACTGTCGAGAAACAATCACTCCTAATTCGCCAGAACAAAACATTTCAAAGGTCACCGTGCAGAAACCTGTCCTTGTCATTATCGATTATAGAATCAATCGATGATGACTCGAATGCGATACGCTATATAAACGAGTACTTTTCGATTCAACTAAATTGTTGATGCAATTTTATCAGTCGCGTATATGTCTTATGTCAAAGTATCAAGTGCGTAATTTGACATTGAGAGTGGTAAGCATATGTTTGCAGGAAAGTAATGAGGTTTAATGCTAGGTGGTTATTTGCAATCTAGACTGTTGGTTTAAGAGTCAAGAGGAGATTGACGACTGCTTTGATTGTGGTCGGGTCGGATAACTAGCAGCGCATTTGCAGTACTTATTTTGCCTATGTGTGTTGAAGTAAAGTGGGTTTGATTTGTTGGCTGTGTTTTCCGAGCACTACCTACGCTCAACTTAACGAATGACATAATGATATGAATGTAAATAGAAGTAATTAATTCTGGTTTTAACTTGAAACTGGCTAATACTAACATAACTCGCAATCAAAGCGATTCGTACGCCATTGTGTACAATATATTGCAATTGTACATTTTAGAGATATTTATATCCCCCGCTGAATACAGTAGACTACTATGGCGATAAATCATGCACTGATTGAATGTGGTTGCATTATTATCAAAGGGATTGAATTAGTTTCGTAAAATTGAAAATCTGGTCGTGTACTAAGTCTACAAAATACCTTTTAAAGGGTTGATAGAAAGTTTATTGTGACATGAAAAGGTGTCTTCGCGAAATTTGGAAAGTGTTCTCATTTCGAAATTGCCAGTTTTCGTCACGACTTTAAAGTCCTTTGAGAGTATCACATCACTTTCGATTCGACTAAGCGACTAAAGTTGTGTGACAGTTAGTCGATTTAATCGGTCACGTCACACACGAGCGTCACGTTGCAAGACTTTCTCTGGAGCGTGTAGGGTTGTGATGATAAACATTAAGAGCTTTTATATTGCCATAGGTTAGAGATCGCGCTAGATGTACTTAGGCGATAAAAAGATAGCCTTATACTGTGTTTGCAATAGTGTGTTTCTTGTGGGATTTAACTCAGGGCACGTGGTGTTACAACATTTATATTAATATATAAATGTGATTTTTATGGATGTCTATTAGTTATTTCGTCACGTGACAATGGCTGACAGAATTTGAATGGATTGACATAATCTGTCTTAGAGTGGAGCCGTTTACAGTGACAATCGCTTCTTATCTATCAATCTAGTAATAATATAACCACAAATAAATTTCCCCGGTTGGGTGAGCAGAGGTACAATAATAACTGCTTTTCCTACTTATGTGAGAAAAAACTCGCTCTCCCGTAGTCTGCTTATTTAATACGGCCCTATTAATTACGGGTGTTGCAATTATATACCCCAAACCAGCCTAGCTCCCTTGCTCGCGATCCAGCAACGTCCTAAGCCGAGGTCCGTACCCCACAGGGGGTGCCCTTAGCTGTGTTGCTTAGCACTAAAGTGCCTGGCTGGAGGCCTAGGTCTCGCCTTTGCCCGGTTAAGTAGCAAAAGTTCCCGGAACTCACGCTACGAGACAATACAAAAAAAAATATATACTTATTTTTATCAAAACCAAGTTATAAAGTTATAGTTTTGGGAAGACCATACTGGGTAAAAAAGTTGAGACGTGTCAACTGCTTAGACACTTCAAGAGTACTCGTAACCGGCGAGCATTTATGAAGACACTGACGAATTTCAATGAAGCGAAAGAGATCTACGCCTAGAAAGAACGGGCCCTCTACTTTGGAGGCGCTCTACTCTGGCGGGAGGAAGTTGAAAAGAGGATGCCGCGATGATGTGTAAAATCATGTTTACAAAATAAATTAGTAATATTATTATAAGTTATACTAAGTTTTTAATAAATAATTATGAAAGACAACATCGAGGAAACCTGCATACGTCTGAGAAGAAATTCAAAGGCGTACGTATAGTCGTGCTTGAGTAACGGCGATGGACTCGCCATCTGTCACGTTAACACCTGATATACCTCTGGCGGAAAGGGGGTGTGTGGGTATTACCTATACACCTCTGCCTACCCCTTCGGGGACCCTTGTGGGAAGGCGTGAGGATATATATATTATTCTAGTAAGTATAATACTAGCGTGGTAAGCAATCCTTTTACTCCATAGTATCCCGGCCCCTACCGCTAGTTCCCACAGTCTATTTTACAACAACTCTGGGGGTAAGCACATCATTAATCACAGACAATGGTGCACCAGTCGTTCAGAAATCTATTAGAGCTAGCCACGGAGTGATTGACGGGTTAAACTCGCGCGCAAATTATCCAGCTATCTGGGAGCTTCAGACATAGAAAGCGTACTTTGTGGAGCTACTAAAGTTGTAGTAGTGTTAGAATTGGGAAATGTAATTTTCAAAAATGGAACGAAACCGTCTAAATTTCGAGGTGTGAAAGAGGAGACTTTAAAAACGTCGTCGATCAGTAAGGAAAATATATGGAAATGTTATAAATGTAGGTGATAGATAGAATAATGAATGAAAGGACAGTTGGAAATATATTTAGGTGCAAATGTCTGACGCCGGCTCGGCGACTTTACAAACTTTGAATTCCTTTTCATGCGTAATGTGTGTTTTTCACAATGTTTTAATTTACTGTACATTCCGTGATAAAATATATGAACATAATAACATATGTACATATTTTGAAAGCTATTCCTTATACTTCTAAAACTTATATTTTAAATTAAAATAAAGCTGTAACATAGAGTAATAAATATATCGCAGGGAGCATAGATTATGAAGCAATAGTGGCTAGAGTAAAGCAAAGTAGATTAAAATGCAATTTTGTTCGATAGGAAACGAACCGTACCTACTACATAGTTATTTATTTATTAAAAGTGACCTTTGAATAAGGAAAAGACAATGGCTGCATTATCTATGGCGAGTAATCTACGGATGATTGCATAAAAACTCGGATAATACGTTTTATTTTTAAATAAATGGATTGATCAATGATTTGCTTGCGTTCAGTTCCTGATTAAAAAAAAACCTTAGTTTTAAGAGTATTATTATTTATATGTTAAATAAGTACCGGAACAAAGCATTCAAGTGCGAAAAAAACTTAATTATCGAAACTATTTTATTATTTAACCAGTTTAAAAGTGTTTTATAAATTAAATTTTCATTGTTGAATTACTTTTGATTAATTCCATCTTATATACTAAGTGCTAATTGGGTTAAGTACATCTTACTACTTAATTTTAAGCTAGGGTCTTACAATGATGTACTACAGTACTGCCTTCGTGGACCCTTATGTTATATATTCACGAGGGCCAAGGAGTAAAATTTTTAGACGACATATCCCTATTGCACTCTTGAATATCCACACATCTCCCGAAGAGGTAGACAGAGGTTTAACAACGCCCTCTTTTAGTTGGAGATATCTAAAGGTGCCAAGATGGCAAATGTAGTTTCTCAAGCTCTTTGTATTCTTTCTTATACGTAGATATGTACGATTGTTAAGTCCGTAACGCTCCATAAAAACACAATTCTGTCAAAATTCGGTAAATTATAAAAAGAAAAGCAGGATAACTCACTCAATCGATGCTTAGTTTGGGCTTCCTTACAGCAGTCCGGATGGAGGAGGTGGTACCAGCTGACACCATGCAATGCGCTGCGTTCCCATCCCAAGTGCCACTCGCTACTGCATCAAAAAAAGCATTGATAAGGTTAGCGTTCGTGATGAGAGAACCACATGGTTGCAAGAATGGTTCTTATGTAGGTAGGTGCATATAATACTATAGGTATTTAATGCTAAAGTTAGGTAAAAGCTAAAGAAGCACCCTTGAAAAGGGGAACTAATGTGAAAATTTATAGGAAATTCGTTCCGCCGTTTTTCGTGAAGGTTTTTTTTACTGGTGGTAATGATAATGTTAATGTAATATTATATTGAAATGTGGCGTTCAATAACTAATCCCTATGTATTTTATGTTATTTAAAGTTTTGTAATTTACTATTTTAAATTTAAATTTGATACTTCGGATTTTGCTGATGCCCGATGGCTTCGATGGTCGGTCACTATCAATAGCCCTAAGCTTGGTTGCTACTTCTGGAATGTAAAAACAATTGTACAAATATGTGAACACATTTATCACCAATCATGTTTGCTTTGCAACGTATTCTCGGGTGAGAAAATTCCATAGAAGTAATTGTGCCTTGTTGGATCTACGTCAGTACGCTACGGTAAGGTGTTATTACGTGTATATTGTGAAGTATAGACAAGTAGTATAACACTGTTGAACAATACCTTAGTGTAATTGACAGTCTCTTTCTATATCTATGTAGGTATTAGTAATAACAGCGTCAGTTGGAGAAACATTTTAGATGCCAACGTGATGGAAGCGTGTCTATTTTCCGTCTCTCTGATACATATCTTACATATGTTTTTAAATTCCCTCTCGAATATATACTAGTGTCTTTCTATTTGAATTTAGAATTTAGAATTATGAATTTAGAATTCTTAGACGGGAAATCTTGTATTATGAGAAATCAACTCATGGTTATATGTATACCACTGGCATTTTGGAGTCTTGGCTCACTGTGATGTACTTAAGAAATAAATCTATTGATATATCTAAATAGTGCAAAATATTATTAATGACGATCAGAAAACATACTGCGGTTTTGATCTGTCATCTCAAACCATGCTAAGAGAGCCATAGAGTTCACGAGTTGCTGACAACCAGGCGGCAAAAACAATATAATAATATGATGCTTAATGCAATTTAATTGATTCGATTATAAATTAAGTAAAAATTTCTTTTATTTACATAAGTACAGCATTTGAATCTAGAATCTAATTTAGCAGTTGATGACTTTAAGCATTCCACCACCGCGTATAAAATCTGAATTAAATAATTAAACACAGAGGTTGAATAACTTCCACTAGCCATTCAACATCAAAAACAACTTTATTATTTGTAAGCAACAATGAATAGATGATCCATTGATTGCTTCTGTTTCTTGTAAGGAAATATCAAGGTAAAAGTACGAATTTCAAGCTACCAGGAAGATTATTAATATGAAATATAGAACGCGTTATGCAAACATTCTGAGTGAACTATTGTGCGCCCAAGGTCCTATCATGATTGATCGTTCAGATGACCCCATCAGATATTTGCTGGCCGTGTCAAGTTTACATTAATTACATTTATCATTATTGTAATGGTCTGTATGTTAATATAAAAAAATAAGCATGAACAATTTTAATTAAGCTCGCGTTTTCATTAAGCAAGATTGGTTCTGTCTTATGAGTATTCAGTTCGAAAATAAAGAGAAAGGTGAAGGAATATTATTCTCTTACGTGCGTTAGATAACGTAATAGTTAAGTATGATTGTAAAGTTCATAAATTTGATATACAAGCCGTGGTGGCCGAGTAGTTCTAGTAGTTGGCCTGCGACAAAAAGACCGCAAGTTCGAACCCATGAGTTTTTTTACCTATGTACAGTGATAAGTCACACTAGGAGCTTTACGGTGAAGGGAAACATCGAGAGGAAACCTGCATACGTCTGACAAGCAATTCAAAGGTATGTATAGCCGTGCTAGAATAACGGCGATTATCTCGCCATCTGTCATGCTGGCACCTTAAATATATCTCTGGCGGAAAGTGGATGTGTGGGTACTACCTATACACCTCTGCCTACCCTTTGGGGACCTTTGTGGGAAGGCGTGAGGATATATTATTATTATTATAGTATTCTATGCACCTACTAGGCTTTTATTTTCGTGATTATAATAATATATTCGTTCCATTAATTTGTGAATATAATAATATATACATATACATACATATCATCAGTCCGCTGAGTCCCTAATGGGGTAGGCAGAGAGTATAGAGCGCCAATTAATAATATATAATGTTTGAAATACATAATTTTATTTATATGCATATATAGGTAAATAAATTGTGACAACAAATAACTCCTTTTTTATTTAAGTACCTAGTAAGGGTCACGGTTATCTTAGTGGAATAGCCTTCATGTATGTTAAAACAATGATAATATCAATATATGTCCACAAAGACGACTTAAGCACCCGTGACACACTTTATGAGAAGAAAACTCTCGATATCGTACTTATCACAATTACTTTAAGACAAATGTAAGCGTGTAGTATTGCGCCTTAAAAAGTACCTTATAATCAAGCGATGAAGACGTATTTTCCAATAAATAATTGTGATTAAATAATTTGATACTTGACAATGTTAAGTCGGTAGCAAAAATAATAACCATCTATTCGCCATTTGCTTTACCATTGTCATTGTACAGAGGTCAAGTTTCCGCCTAACATTCTGTTTGTTTGATTTGTTACTTATAGTGTTTAAAGAAATAACATTATAGACTCGCCATCTGTCGCGTTGGCACCTAGATATATCTCATGATGTAGGGGTCATTACACCTGTGCTTCCTTCGGGGAACTCTTGTTGAAAAGCTTGTAGTTATAATAATAATAATATATCCTTTATTGTAAAAACACACACATTTAAAGGCAAACAGTAATGACAAAAAATACAATATGTAGTAGGCACAATAGGCGGCCTTAGTTATATATGTATATTATGGCTGATCGAAAGAGAAAATGAAATCGAATTATGGGAATTTATTTTAGTTTAAAATAATGTAGGACTAGGAATATCTGGGAAAGAACTCATTAACCTTTGCAAAGAACTGTTGTGCGGCTACATATGCGGCTTTTTGTTCACTTGTTGATAGAACCTGTTATATTTTCACACTTTCTCATATGGCTAGAATACCCTCTTTTCACTGGCGATTTAAATATGTATGTCTGACCTGTCTGAGTGACAGATACCAAGCTTTTTTCCTTTGTTATTACCATAAACAATAAAATAAACTGACAACATTTACAATGTGTTTGAATTTCGTTCTTAATGTTTTCTGAAAAAACTAATTTTCAATTCTAAGTTAAATATATTTTACAGGCGATTACTTAGAATTATACACAACTTTGCATATATTTAAGAGTACCCTTTAAAATTTGATTTTAATGGTAGATGGAATAAAATATATCATATTCTAAGTAAGCTATATAAAATATATAAAAATATATATCTGCGCCAAATTTCACCCAATTCGGTTCAGCCAGTCATCCAGCCAATCTCACGTGTTTTAGCAACAAATATGGTCACCAACCTTTTCATTTAAATTTAATATTAGTGGTCGTAAATTCGTTTTGACAACCCTAAGCGCATAAGCGTAACACGCATGCTATAAATCATGTAAGCTGCGCATAAATCTGTATCGTACTGACATCGGAACAGAGTTGATAATTGAATACTAATCAGGTGATGTCACGCTGACGTCACTCGCCACCTAAGTGCATAACCATGTAAATGAGCTGAGAAAATATAATTACGGACTTTGTAATTTCTTAAGGTTAACACTTACAAATTAAGATTTGATATAACAAACTTAAACGGTTTTAAAACAAACATACTTCATTTTGAAGCATTATAAATACGTACGTACGTATTATAAATGTATGTGTGTGTTGTTTGTGTTAAAAAGTGATGAATATGTCGATTTTATCTTCGTTTGATGAACACTTAAGGTTATACTTCACATAAATCGTTTCGGAAGCTTCTCCGATAATTAACGCGTAATAGGCTGTTAAAAACGCAATTATTATTTTTGTAAAAAATTACAAGGTGATAATTAATATTTATAAAAAAATAAGTTTGACCGTCGATCTCATGGCGAATTGCACACTTAAAATAATAATTTATATTAGGTAATACGTATGTATCATGCCGGATTCCTCACGGGGTAGCCAGAGGGAGCATAGCGCCAGTTCTTTATAGACCTACATACATTAACTATCTGTAAATATGAAGAAGAAGAATATAATATCTATATATCTTCATGCCTTCCCACGAGGGTACTGCGAAGGTGGTGCCAACTATAGTACCCACTACCCACATACCCACTTTTCGAGAAATATTTTAGGTGCCAACGTGACAGATAGTGAATCCATTAGTGTTACTCAAGCACGACTATACATACGTCTTTGAATTTCTTCTCAAACGTTTGAGCTAGTGATGTGACTAATCCCTGTGCTTAAGTTCAGAAAAACTCATAAGTACAGTCGGGATTCGAACTTGCAATCTTTGTGTTGCAGGCAACTACTTAAAGTACTCGGCTATTACGGGGAGCTTACAAGGGATATCATTGTCTGACAGGTAATGCTACCGGGTATATCATACTTCATGTAATAGTTTTGAATGATAGTTTAAGATAGCAGCTGTATTCAGTGACTCCATGAGGCTTGTACCATTATCATTGTATGCAAAGCGTCTTGGCTTCCAAGCAGGTGGGGACTCATGTTTACATTTCACACCGAAGCTAACTAAATGATAACGTACTATTCTGAAAACATTTAAAAGATGCGATGTACTTGCCGGTGACTCAAACTCAGAAGTGTTGTACTTATGAGTCTATTGTACTTACTTGATGAAGGAAAACACTTCGAGAAAAGTTATTATTATTCATCTGGGAAGTATTTCAAAGACGTATGAAGTCATGCATGCAGGGTGGCGATAACTGGGTGGCGATAAAAAGATAGTTTTGCAAAAAAGTAGCAAATGAATATTATCAAAATGAGTTGAGCCTATATAACCCTAAGTCACACGATTCAATGTCGTCACTAGCTTTGTATGGAAAAAGAGGAGCAATTACTTATCGCAATAATCTCCTCTAACGAAGACCAACAACGTTAGCAAACAATTCTTTTGTCATAATACAAACATGTATTACGATACTAAATAACAGTTTCAGGTAAATCATGGCACAACCGAGTTTGCAAATTCCAACGCCGGTCGGGGTTGCCGACCGTTTTTTAAAGCAGCATACATTCAGTTCTATGCAAAGAAGACAGAATCGTACAGCGTTCCCAGACGGTAGAACAAGTATACTTTATAAATAAAATATTTGCCGACCTGTGCCTTCCTTCAATTGACGAAAAAAAGTTGCAGTCGGCGTTGACAGCTGCATAAAAATGCCAGATTGTTTTATATTTTGCAAAGACAAGTGACAAACACATCAAGCGAGCTGTTTACCATCGCATATTCTTGTCGCCTTATTATTTCATGGCATTGAGTGCGCGGAGGCATGCATATGAAACGGTTCAATAGATATGTTGTCATGTCTGCCTCCCTTTGACGGGCTGTGACAGTTACGCATCAATAACGATTGTCGTTGTTCATCTGGACCTTGAACCAGTAATGTATGTGTTATTTACACAAGGAAATATACGGTAGAAATGATTTTCATACATATAGGCTTGCTAATACGCAGAGCAGAAAAAGTTGTCTTGTTTACACGTGTCATGTTAGGGAACTGAACAGTAATGTTGTTCTTTAGAATTTGTTACTGGACAATAGACATATTTAATATAGATATATTTTATTAGGATTCAGATAAAGTGGTTCTAGTATGTATTGGCATTTTTCTTTATGTTAATATTAGTGTGTAGCAAAAACTGAATAATGTCTCGACTGATTCGAACTATTTAAACAGATTTGTGTGTTTGCGTTCCTTACCTGAGCGTAGCTGGTAAGTAATAAATACATGACAAAGTTGTGAATGCCGTCATTTTAAAAAGATTCAATTGATGTGATCATCGGGTCGTTAATGCTACAGGTGGCAAGGAATCACTAATTGAAATAGTAGGTACTTAGTTGATGTATTGTAAAGGAAGAACATATTTACTTGGCGTCGATGTGCAGTATCTTCATGTCCATGGCGTGCACGGTGGTGAAGACGTTGGTGGCGCCGTGCACGACGCACTCGCGCGTCTCGGGCATCGCGAGCGGCGTGCACACTGCCAGGAACACGGGCTCGTTGCGGCTGCACAGCGGCAGGTACGACACGTAGTGGCCCCTTACTAGTACTACCTACGAAAGAATAATCATGTTTAGTGCTTTTTATGGAATTTTACTTAGCTTAGTCAGGCCTTCCCATATGGCTAAGAATAATATCAAGGCCAATACTCGCCGGAAATATATCAAGGTGCTAATACGTTGCAAATCTGTTGTTGTCTCCTACGAAAGACTATACCTATAATGTTTGGTGGAAATTCTTCTTAAACATACGTACATACATATCATCACACCGGGTAGGGAGTGAAGTAAGGTAATAGTTCTCTATAAACTGGAAACAGAACAAAAACATATGTAAGTAAAAAAAATTACTTAGAGAATAATCTGGTTTGTAGCAATCTTCATTTAAATTATGAAGGCAGCATTAAAATTCCACTAGTAAGTGGAAAAATCATATTTGACAAATATAATCCAAAGTTATGATAAGGTAAATATAAAATAGGGTAACTAAATACTAAATAAAATAAAAACTAAATAATAAATAAGGTAACTAAATATCTTTACATAGATACCGCTTGTTCCCTAAAGGTGTAGATTACGAAAAGTATCGCACAAGGGTCGGTGACACCTACGCAATATTTAAAGTATAATTTGCTTAATAACAGTTACTCGAGTATGTGAAATACACCGGTTTAATATAGACACCTTAGTTTAATAGATTAACAGTGCAATATTCTAAAAGGTCAACAATAATAATGTTTCAAATAAAATATCACCTACATACCTCCCAACCTACACAGTTCAATAAAAGTTGAACTATATTTAACGAGTGTCAGATCAAGGCTGGTATACGTCTGTTAAGTGAAAAGGTTGATACTTTTGGTAGCATTTGACACAGTACGCTCTCGATCTAAACTGTGAGCCAGTTAAAAAGCACGGCGTTTCAAAGGCTTAGCGGAGGCGTGGTGCTTTGACATTCCTTTAAGTTTTAACAACAATAGGTAGATAAGAGTTCGACACAATAGTTCACAGTTCAACCGCTCACTGAGCTGAGATCTTCGATCCGGGTCCACGTGGCCTTGGTCGATATATTTCATTGTATTGAACGCTGTCGTATTCATAGTGTTGGGTTTTTGACATTTGAAAAATAAGCTTCAGTTGATGTGGAATAGACGAATGAGGAGCAGGAGAAGAGTGAAGTGACGTGTTCTATTTATATGCACGTGCACACACCCACTGTAGATACTAAGTTGGGAAACAGTATTTGGTACTGACCGAGATTTGAACTTGCAAACTTGACTGTGTTAACTATTGTAACCACTTGACCACCACGATCCAACGGATTACTTAGTGAACCAATTATTGGTATTTTGTAGGAATAGATTTTTACTTTTATTTGTCGTTGTAATAATAAAATAGAATGTGACCTATGAATAAGGCTACGGAAATAATGAGCTGGAACAAAATGGCAGAATAATACCTATAGGTAAAAACTTTAATCTACTTAACAAGATGTATTTAAATGACGGCCGAGTGTGGGTTAGACTCTATCATTTGGATTATAAAGTCTTGATGTTGTATGACGATATAATTTCAAGAAGGCATAGTTTTTTATGACTCATAAATGCAAAATGACAATTGGGAAAAACCAGACTTGTCTCAAAGATATTTCAAGAGACGACATAACGAATATATATTAAACAATGCATAAAGAAGTTTAACGTATTCTATCTCGCCTAGAGAATCAGAATTACTATCCAGCGTAGCGCTGCTGCCAGTCTTCGAAGCATAACAGCGGGATAAATGTTAGATAATTGTTTTTTGCATATATCATCACGCTTTGCGTATAAGGGTGTCCAAAGGGGTAGGTACACGTGTGTAGAAATACAGTTTCTTTTATATTCGCCACATAGATATATATATATTAGTACCATAGTTTGGCCTACATCTTTGAATTTCTTATCGAATATGCAGGTTTCCTCTCAAAGTTTTCCTTCCCCGTAAAGATTGTCTTTATTTAATAACATTGTTATTTGTTTTCATAATAAACAAAAATATACTATGCTTTGTTTTCACAATTATAAGCGTTGTAGTGATGATAAGTGGTCACCGGATCACTACACCTAATTATTTCGATATTCGAAGTTTTATCAAATCTACCAGACCGTTTTAGTCAATATTTTAAACGCCGCCGAATAGATATAATCATTGTTTCAAACGTTATTCTATACTTCGTATGCGTTGAAGCATATAATCCCGTGAGAACACTTGGAGCTGTCAATAGAAGATTAACAGGCTTAAGTAACTTTTTGTCATAATTAACTCCATAGAAAGGTACCAATTCCCGCAGTGATTAAGTACAAAATGATTTGTTACGTCAACACACGTCCGCCCACCCCGTACGTGCGAGACGATAGATTGACCGGATATGATCCGTAGATTACCGTATCGGCCGAATTATAAGTACGCCCAAGCATACCGCACCGCACTTGTCTGGTTTAAGAATATTTCCGTTTGGAATTTTGACCGGCGATATTACATCAATTCAATTCAATAAAACTGCCCACTTCACGTCAAGAAGAGGTTTGTGTGTGAGTGAAATTCCACTCTGATCTAAAGTCTACTTAATATAATTATTATTTATATGTTTTTATGATTCAACCTAATAAATTACTTAACGAATATCCCATCTCATAGGTAGAAGTTTGATTAAGTGTTAAAATATTCAACTGATAATTGAACTGGTAGTTGTATATTATAAAATATTTGTTTACAAAATTGTTTCTCTCATAAGCTTCAGTGCCTCATTTTTTTTTATTAAAATCTTGTGTTCTCTATAATTTTGTGTTCTCTGCAACTTCTCTCGGATCATGAATCCGAGAAATTATAAATAAATAAATAAATACTGCAGTTGATATAATTTAAATTATTGTAAATACTCAAATAATTTAGTAATCTCTTAAAACCAAACCTTCTGGACTCTAATACTTGACTTGACTTGAAACGCTATCGCTGCCTCTTGCAACTCACAACAAATTAAGAGTAGCGATCAATCGTGACTTATTATCTGTTGCATAGCAACTCATACAGAACCAGACTTCATCGGCCACAAACCTGGCCATAAGGTGAACAATGCACCACTTTCTAACCTAAGAGGCACGTCGTGACCCACTCGCGTGGGTTGACCATTACAATTTCAACCCTGACAATGGCGCTAGTGATCACTTTCCATTGCAAATAATTAGATCACAATGCGACGGTCTGGTGATCATAGCTAAACCAAAACCAAAAAAAAAAAAAAAAAAGAACCAAAGGACTCAGGGTTCTCTCAGGGAAGAACTGTTTCACGTTGGGGTGGATATTTGGCCGATCAACACGAGAATTTTGATTAACACGTTAGTCTTGGTATTATTTTCGCAATCGCTCAAAGGTTTCCGAAGAGATAGGCAGAGATATAGCAACACCCTCTACTTGATTATCTATATTCAGGTGCCAATGTAATGACGGTTTCACCCATGTAAAATTTGATTTTAATGGTTAGATTTTTTTTAGAAATAAAACATATTCCAATGTGTAAATCTAGCCAATAATCTACCTCTATAGTACATTTCTAGCAATTTCTATAATATATAAACGGTTCTGATTAAGTAACAAATACCAATCACAATATTAGGAGGATAATCTAATAATCATAAGATAAGGAATAAAAGATAAGGAATAATATATATGCTATTATATTTACGTAGGTATGTAGGTCAAGAGAGGTAGGGCACAACGGGTTTCCCGTTCTAAATCGGAGCTGCCCGACTGGGGCAGGACCTCCACCTTATAGAAGTCCGTAGCCAAATAACACAATTTTTTGTGTTGTGTTCCTACGCGGTGATAAAGGTTTCCAGTAATGAGCTCCTTGGGGAGGGGGGAGGATTGTTATATTGTGTTGGTAGCAGAGGGATTGTCCCATTATGCTGCCAGTGCAGTATAACTCTCCGAACACAGAGTGGCAACGCGCAAGTGATACTTCGGTATTGTAAGCGTAAATAGGCTGCGGTAACCGTTTTCTATCAGGTGGGCCGTATGCTTGTTTGCCACTCTAGTTGTATAAAAAAAATATGATTATCAGTGTGTACCTATAGTACCAGCTTTGCATAGTCTGGGACTAGAAATGGTACATAGTTGGAATTAGACCTACAAGCCTTGCATAGGCAATTTGTATAGAATTGTCTCAAAGACACTGCTGCTATTTTTATCTCCGTCGAAGTAAGTGAGATGTCAAATTATTTTGATATTTATAGACAACCGCTAGCTTATTTTCAGTCTTATCTCGTTCCGTCAGAAAGTTACTGCATTAGTGTTAAGACTGAACTTTATATCCTGTGACAATTCTGAGCGGATAGTTATAATGTTTGAAATATTGTTTCGATTATTGAGTGAGTATTATGTAGTAAAATATGATATTAAATAGTTGGTAAACGCCCTGTTTGGCTTAACTTTGAAAGTCAGTCTTTCATTTAGATTATTATACTGGAAGGAAGTGTTTTGTTGGTATCTGTCGCAAAGCCACGATCAATGATATCAATTAACTCAATTGTTATCAGCCCACAGTGACTTATTTGCCAACCATTCGCCTATAATTTATTATCTAGCTCGTGAGAACCAAGATATTTGATTATATTAGTTACATATCATCGAGCTGAGTCAATCAAGGGTACTTAGAGAGAGTAAGTTTATGGCGAGACTTGTAAAATTACTATAACGGTTAGGATTTTGTCGGTGTCTCGTTTTTGAGTGATAGGTATTTTATGTGATCTGCTGACCCGGCAAACTTCACAGATATGTCCGTATTTTGATCGGCTACAGTATTTTTATCGGTTACAGTATTAGTATTGAACTCTGCCATGCTTACATACTTAAATACATATCATGACGCCGAGTCCCTAACGGGGTCGACAGAGAGTAATATAAGTAACGTGTTCGAAGCAAAAGAGGTATGTAAGTCTAGAGAGAAACTGGCGCTCTATATGATACTCTCAGCCATGCTTAATACATGAAAATTACGAGTTCAAGATTATTAGGACCAAAGAACGTAACCACGTACGTAGTTCCTGTGTCATTGATTTGTGGAAAATACACTGCTCAGTTAGCATTAATTGACAGTTGTCAATATAATTTTAACATTGTAGTCTTACTAATATTATACATTTTGTAAGTTAGGATGTTTGGATGTTTGCGGTTCTTTCACGGCCAAACGGCTAAACCGATTTGGCTGAAAGTTGAAATGGTGATAGGTTATACCTACATAGGATACATTTGAATCCCGATAAATTAAAAGTTCTAATATTATAATATGATGCTCTTTCACGGCATAGCGGCGGAACCGATTCTAGCAAGAAAAATATAAGCTACTTTTACGAACTACGGCATAAGCTAGTAATATATAAAAATGGCGTATTTTTTTTTATATCACTCACATTTTCCCAGAGGTCGATGTCTTTTATCTAGTTTCACAAAGCGATTACACAAGTATACATCGACAAGTGGTCAGGAGAGTCACGCTCCATCCGATATAAGTCACGAAATGTGACGTCATGACACACCTCTGGCTGGTCGGAAAAGGTTTTTTTTTTGTTTGAAGTATCCTTTATAACGGGCCAGGTTACTGGCACGAGCTGCACGATATCCTTATTCAATTTGTCGTGTTGTGGGGATATTATATGTTTTATTTTATTGAGGTCTATAACTGTTTGTATAAACTAGTTCCCCCGTCTACCTTCGTTTGGGTGAAGAAAAATAAATTGCACATGATTTTAGCGGCACCCATAGGGGCCCAACTGTGAATACAAACAATAAATTAAAATAAAAATAAAAATTATTAAAGTCAATGAACATAGTATAAATATAAAAATAAAAGTTAATGAACTCAAACAGAAAGAGTTCAGTCACTTATACATAAACAGAAGAATTATAATCCTATATTATAAAGATATAGGTACTAACATTCATATGAATTTAAAAATCTACGCGGCTATATAGATTGTCACGTTGATTTTTAAATTCATAGAGTCTAGAATCATTACAAAGTCGCTTCCTGCCATCCGTCCGCTTAGATCTTGGATAAAAAATATAGTCGACTATTTTTCAAAGATTATTGTCTGATATATATTTTGTTGCTGGTTGGTTTTTCTTTCACATAAAAATAAAATATACAAACACAACTATTAAATAAATAATTATAAATTATAAACTATTAAATATATAAAACGCTCTTTTTATTTATAACGTTGTTTATAATGTATTTCTTTCTATCTTTATCTCGCCTCTTTAGTAATTATGTGCCACATGCAAATTTATTTCAATTTTCAATTCTAGAACCCCTTCTTGGTATTAAAATGTTAATATATTTTAAATAAAGATAAACGTCGGTACTCGGGTACGCAACCGTTAATAACGGTCGGTATGAAATATTTATGTTATTCAAGTTTATGCGGTACTTTATGAAAATATTATTCAACAGTCAATATTTCATTTTTATATACCATTTTCTAGTAATTTATTTCTACATATATGGCAAGATTTTCCTGTCTTCCTTGATAGAGTCGCTCGGGTACAAATGAACATTGTTATATGTCAAATTGATTAAGGTAGCGTTTCCGATAAGCGGCGATAATACGGCTCTTTTGTTTCCGTCATGCTAAATAATTGCACTATAATTCAACCAATTTACACCAAATGTTATTATGTAGTTTAACTTCGTCATGTACAATTTTTTGGTCGAAACCGGATGAAAATCCGTTGAGTACTTTAGGAGTTCATCGCGAACAGACAGACAGATAGACGCGAATTTATTTTATAATATATGTAGTGAACAGATAGGTCTTTAAAAAGAAAACCACGTAAGTGCAAAATGTCTGCTCATTAAATGCAATATTTAAAAGCCTTCACATGCGCACGGTCACACGTTCCCAACGCTATACGTAATACAATATGCAAATAATACATCTTAATATAGAGAGCAGTGGCTTGAGTTTTGTTATTACAATCAGATGAATTTACATTTCATAAATAAATGCATCTCCTGTGGCTAACGACGGCACACTGAATGTTTTTGCCTCACATAAGCAGAGTTGCTTTATTTAAATAAGCCGGTGCGCTCATTCTTCGACTTTATTGTAAAGTGTGTAGAATGGATCTTCCAGCGCGCTTGGGTTCGTACAAATGTTATTTCAAATTGCTTGTTTCTCACTTTTCCACGTAGTCCGTATGCCGAGACGCAGGATTTTCAAGATCGCGTATAATCATTGATAGTGACTGCTACGTAAGGATTAGTATAAGACACCGGGTTTTTTGTACTACTAATATCGTTTTGAGCCGTCAAGTTATATGAGGTGAGAGCCGTGGCGACCGAGTGGTTCGAATAATTGCAACACAAAGATTGCAAGTTCGAATCGCGACTGTACGAATGTCTTTTCCTAAACTTAAGTACAGTTATTAGCCACACCACGAGCTTTACTGTGAAGAAAATCGAGAAGAAACTTGCATACATACCTATATTTGAGAAGAAATTCAAAGTATATTAATAAGTATAGTCGCACTTGAGTAACGGCGCTGAACTAGCCATCTGGCACGTTGGCATCTAAAATATGTCTCTGGTGGAAAGCGCGTGTGTGGGTACTACCTATTCACCTCTGCCTACCCCATCTGGGTCCTTGTGGGAAGGCGTGATGATATATACATGCACATAGGTCTAAATGGTCAGTCCGAGGTTTAATTAATGTATACAGCACGAACAAGTGTAGTTTTTTGGCAGCTCTGTAGATTAAACCTCATTTCAATTTCATAGTACTTAATTCTTATAATTGGCCGTATTTTTCAACATCATCTACTGTTGAGTTGCAAAGCAGGTAGTAACTTATAACACTTTCTATTCTGATTGATTATACGGAACCCTGTAATCACGAAAATTAATTTATGCTGTAATCACTTTTGGTTTACTACTACCAACGGTTCAGAGTTCACGACGCGCGCAATATTTTTGGCAAATTTTAATTAAGTTATCGACACCTTGATGTACAAGCCGAGTGGTTACGACCATATATATACCTACTTATATAATGTAGCAGTCAAAACTTGAAACCATTCGAAAGTACTTTTGATACTAACATGAAGTAAAAATAGAGACTATACACTAAAATAGGATATGCTCAAACAATTCGTTGGAGAAATCCCGATTTTATAATGGTCCGTATTCACATGCACATAAAGGTGCATATTAATTAGAATTATCGATACTATTACCTACAATCACATTAGAAACTTCGCGATTATCCTCATTATGTATCGAATGATTGGCCATACACAGAGGACCGGTGCATTAACGGCCATATCAATTACAAAGGGAAATTTGGTATAGCATAAAAAGTATTGAGCAAAAAGTTGTACGCAGAGACATATCATTTGTCCGCGTTCTCACGGGCTCTATAAAAATCGTACGGCAATTATACGGAACCTCTCGAACTCACACGTAGATATATTAATTCCAGTAATGACCATCGGATGAGGCATCTTTCGTCACAGCGCGTATAGAAAACATCAAACACATATAATTAGAATCATCTATAAACTACGGTAATTGTGAATCGTCTTCTTTAATTACGAAGGCCGGCGTGGAAGGTTGGAGGGGCTTGTGAAATGGTTTACATTTTGTTCGAAGGTGACGGCATTGATCTTTACAGAATTGTCGCTGGTCACGGGTTTGATACTCGTCCAATCGTTCAAGATACATGGACATTCCTTTAAGACTCGGTCTTAATGTCAGCAAATACACAAAAGTGCTAAGCTAGTGAAAGTTTTCTCTACATTCACCGTAAAGTTTGAATCTGATATCTAGCTCTGTAGGAGATTACTTAGCCATCCCGGCTTTTATATACATTGAGATGTGTAAATGTAAGATTACACATACAAATTAGTTCAGGTTTCGTTCCAACAGAATTTAGTACTACGAGTAGTATTAGCTAGATAAGTTCCTTCAGTGTCGCAATTTTCAGTCTAAATGTTGCAAACTCTTAAAAATCTTATTGAGCCTACGAACGTTGACAGACTTGCTACCTTACGTTGGCACCTAAATAAATTACATGCAAAAATAGGGTGCCTACCCATTAGGGAACACATAAGAAGTGTTGGTTGTAGAAGACTTATGAATGAATATGTATAATTATGAACCGCACCTAAGTTAAGAAAATACACATTTTTGTATATGTCTGTATTCTCACACCTTCCTATTAAGGGTCTCCGACTTTTTGCCGCAGATAAATTATTTTAGGTGCCAACGTGACAGATGACAATTCCATCGCCGTTACTCAAGCACGAATATACATACGCCTTTGAACTTCTTCTCGAAACGTATGCAGGTTACGTCTGAATGTTTTTCCTCCACCGTACAGCTCGTGGTGTGACTAATCACTGTACCTAACTTCAGAAGTCTGGCTTCGAACTTGTAATCTTTGGCAACTACTCGGCCACCACGGCTTTAATTTTTTTTCTCACAAAGTTTTGTGACACTGCAAGTTTAATGTTCAACGTCTCCTTACATACTCCTAACATTCGCTGTCAAATTTTTGTAACACGTAGTTGTTAGGCTAAGGTCGATTTCCAAATACTTCTTTTATAACAATATTGTCAATCTAACAATTCAATAGATGCATTATGAGAGCTTGACGTGTCTTCAATTCAAAGTAAATGCTCTCAAATCTCGACCTTTACTTATATTTACTTTAAGGCTGTATTAATATAATCAGCCGTTGGTTTTTGGACACTGCTCCTAATAAAGATAAGGTGTAAAGTTCTTTGGAATATACACTAGAATATACACAACAAAAATAACACCGTATTCATCTTAATAAAGCAGTTTTAATGAATTTTACGGCCACGGATATAGATTTCGAAGCATAGAAGACGACCGAGTGAGTTAAGTGATTAAAAAAGGACAGTAACGAAGGAAGGTGTCACCCTCGATAAAAAGGAAAGCGACTTTCAGCACCTGCAATATCAAAGAGATATTCTAGGAACGTTAAAAGTACTCAAAACCTGGATGAATGTATGAAGATACTGATAAATGTTGACAAAATCGAAGAAGCCTGTAAGTCTAGAAGAACGGCTCCTATTCCTTCCGGGACTCGCTGCGCTAGAAATGAACTAAAGTGCATCCGCTGTACTCATATGAGTGTTGACGGTTATCTATTAGTACATAATTATAACCGTATTATAAAGAGCAAAGATTTGTATGTATGTATTTGTATGTTTGTATTGAATAGGCTATATTTTGTGTTATAAAAAAAAATCCTATGTCCACCCGTGCGAAGCCGGGAGGGAACACTAGTTACTTTGAAGGTACGGTATTGAAACTAACTAACCTTATTGATTGATATACATGCAATATTCTGCAATCTGTGCAATATAATGTGAAGAGTAATGTAATGTTAGAGCGATTGCGAGGAATGTTTTGCCGCTGAGAAATGATCTATACCATTATTGTAATATGGAATAAGGTTAGTACACTGGATCAGTACCGTTAGCAATGTAATCTAGAGCATTCAGGTATTTATATATCTTAAACTAGTCGTGCCCTGTCGTTTCACTCGCTTTAAATTATGTATGTGCTGCTCCGTTCCCTTGGGTAATGTCATGATGATAACATAATTGTTCAATAAACGGGCTACCTAATAAGAACATATTTTATTATATTAGCTCTTATGATTTGCGCGTTTAAACAAACAAACTCTGTCTAATTATAACATCAATACAGATGCGGATCAAGCCAATGTAGTTGTATTTTAAGGGTCGCTTAGATAGTACATTATCACTACAAATATTGCATTGTATACATTTTATCATAATTTGTGTGAATGTTATAAATAAACGTCTAACGTTTGCAGTCCTCCAAAATTATAGGGTCATATTATCGCTTTCCGTCAGAATTTTATTCTATATTCATAATGCCCCTCCTTGCTTCGACTAGGAGAACGAAAAATATCTGTCGACGAATAAGCTTTTCTGCAACACTCCCTTGATCCAACCATCTAACAAGATCCACTTAAGATGTTGGTCGAACTCGTTGCCATTAGGCCGTTGGCCGTTATGATTGCAGAGTCCACATCCCACATGTTCGCAAACTCGTGAGTCAAGTCCATTATATTCATAATATGCTACTTTCCTCATGAAAAGGCCAGATTTCAATACCACTGACGCTTACATCTTCTTGAAGTATGATCGCAATAACACATCATGGTCATATCAATCTTTAATTAGCATTATCTGCCACCTTTTCATACATATCATCACCCCGAGTCCCTCACGGGCTAGGCAGAGAGAGTAAATAGTACTTAATCTTGTACCTTTGGTAAAATTTAACATTCATTTAATTGCATTGAAAAATACTTTGTTGATTCTTATCTTCCATCGGTACCAGGAGAGCATACATTTTAACAAGTTGCACAATCCTCTTTTGTCATTGTATAATGATGTTCAGCGTTTCTGATGTTTTGTGTGTCGGAATGCGCTACGATTACTGTTCATGTGCAATACAGAAATAGATTACACATATACATACATTTGCCGATATATTTCTGCCGTTATTTAAATAAAAATATTTTTTATGTTAATGAAATAAGACTTGTATTTGCTTGATTTATTGTTTGGACAAAAGAATAGGCATGTGGCTTATGATTATGTGATCGATGGTGTTGGTGACGGTAATTTGACGTAATGCCTAGTTTCTGGCCAGTGATTGATGATGGAATGCTTATATTGTGATTAATTGCATTGTTATATGGAGCAATAGACAACGTACGTAGCGTACGTAGGATTCGAAGTGCTTTAAAATTACAATAATTTAATATATAATAAACTAGTTATGGACAGTTTGTGATAGTTATAGTTATTTGACTACCAGAGCAGTCTTCTCAGCAGAAAAAGACGTAAACACCCATAAATAAGTGTGCGAAACGGTACTTGTCTTACCAAGGGATCTGTAACGCCTATAAAGAAAGAAAAAGAAAGCAGTCATGATCGTGCTAAATGAAATATTAAATGCTATTGTGCATACCCAAAGATAAATATCTATTTCTTATTTCTTCTAATTATTAAATTTATACCTTTATTGGAGTTTACTCCTTAAGAATCGATTTTCATATATAAGGCGCCCGGTATGAGAAAAATATGAGAGGTAAAATCTACTGATGAATGACAGCGTAACGTTTTTGGTGCTCTCGTACTCTCCATGGCAACGAGAATAACAGAATGGCGATGTAATTAATGTTAATATTTACTTTCAATTGCATATTGTATTAACCTGATATTAACCTACAACAACTGTCAACTTGCGGAGTTTTTATCGTAAATTTTATATTTTATTTATAATTGATATAAATATAAATTTATATCAATTGATGTTTATTTCAAAATTGAGAAAATTACTCAATGAATAAAAATCAATCTATAGATGTGTCATGCATACTCTAAGTAATATAAGAAATACATTCATTTACCCTTATTAACTAATCTATTTATTTTATAATCGTTCGTAAGGAGTAAATTCCAGTCGTGCGTCGGAGCTGACACACACTTTTTTTTTATTCACTAACTATTAATTATTCTGTTCAAATTTTTTTCATCAGATTTGAGACTTTACAGCTACATAGTAACTAATAAGAAAGTTTTCATGTAATCAAATATTCTGAATAATCTAGTAAAATAAATACATACATATCATCACGCTGAGTCCCTAACGGGCTAGGCAGAGAGAATAGAATAACATTTATAAAAAAAAACAGTGTTACTTAATGTCTCTGGTCCATAGTTTATGCATTATCCGTCAACTGATAGAACGTTACTCGCAATTTCAAGTATTAAATAGTAGTCTTTGATTTACATTAAACTGGACGTAAGTGATAAATGTATTGGTGAAATTTCCGTATTTATGAAATAATTCGTCTATTAAGCAGATATTGACGCAAAGTTTGTGCTCGTGACCGAACAACCATTAGTGCTTGCGCAAAACATTTCAGCGTACCTTGCTACAAGCTGTTCTAGTAAAATTGTTCTAAGCTTATAGGTACCCATCAACATTCTAGTGGTAGTTAAGCTGTAAGTTAATGCTGTTAGCTCGTAAATATTCCCGTTTAATAGAGAATTTATAAAGATACTGATGAATCTATAGGTCTAGAGAGAACTAACGCTCTAATTTCTCGGCCGACCTAAGTTCTTAAAGGAGGGTGTGAAAATCTTTTTGCAGGGTCGGTTTGAGTGAATTATAACCTACAGCTAAACCTACTGCTTAGGCTAAATGCTTGCTTGCTACCTTCATCGTATATTGGCCCATAAGTATACAACATCTGTTACTACGTATTGGGGACCGGGTACGTACTGAGTGGTGCATAACGAAGTTTTTATAAAAAAGACATAAAAATATAACGTTTGGGGACTGATGGAGGGGAATGACATTCTGTATTAATTTTGTATCTATGGCCATAATTAGTGACATGAATTATGTCAATATTGAATATTCAGATGTCAGGAATATATCATACATCGTATAATAAACAATTTAAACCTTTGTGAGACATACGTTGTAAATATGAATTATTGTATTTACTTGACAACATTAACGAGCTATCAACTATTAAGCAACAAAATTAAAGGTACAATTGACGTAACAATAAACCAATATTCATACATCGCAAACCATTTAACGTTTGAGGAATGCCGACGGCTAGTAGCATTACTACACTTCGTTAGCTACGAACTACCTAAAATCTTACCTGACGCTGAGATGTTAATACCGGCAGATATTCCTTGTTTTAAACTGTTAATTAACTGGAATAACGGTAAGGAGAAATGGGAAGGTTTGGGGAAAAGTCACGTAGATATAGCCAACAGACTTCGGCAGATTGGACGAATAGACCTGGCTAATTGGCTCAGTCTTAGTGTGTTCGAGAAACTCATTGGTGATGTTAACAACTCTATCTTTGATTATTCGTTTATTGATAATACTGGATATGAAACTTATAGTCCCAAAGTTTATAAAGATAAAGAAACATTAAATGAAAGCGAATTGATCATGTATGATACAATACTATGGCTTGTAGTAATAGCGATAGTAGGAACAGTTTTGATAATGTGCTGTCGTATGGCAGTACTGAATTGTAAGAGAAGACGAAAATTTGCTGCGGAGCCTGAAGAAGAGATGGTAAATTTGTTAAAATATGACTTCATGGAAAGTAATGAGAATGTATTTAATGAGTGTGATGATGCATGTGAAGATGATGATAAGGAACGGGTTAATGACAACTCTAGAGTCGAGTGAGAGAACAAAGCGTATCTACAGGTGAAGAGGATATCAGTGTTAGTGATACTTATATTAAAGCCATATACATGCGTACCTATTGACAAAAACCTGTATAGGTTTTCTCGTAAGAGCCCCGAATATGGGCGAATGTACACAATATAAAAGTATAATTATAATTATCTAATAGATATATATAATAAAGAAATCTATATGATAAAAAAACTGAGAAAAAAAGTAGAAAAGAAGAGTATATTTCCCTATCCCTATCATTATTATTATTATACATTATACATTTTTGTCAAATGAAGAAGACTTAGTCTTAGAAGACTTAGACTTAGAAGAAGAATACTTTGAATTATTCCTGTGTTGGTTAGAAATTTGATGGCTATAATTTTTGTTATTGTCTCCTGTCAAAGAGATGGAAGAAGCTCAACTAATAATATAATGAAACAAATTAATTGACTTTCTTTTCTAAGGGTCTGCTAACAAGGCGCGTGTGGGGAGTGTAGGGTACGTAGACGTCCGCTGCCATCGGCTGTGTCATCGCAGCGGTGCTCGATAAAGACTCATTAGCCGAGTTCCTCTTAAAATGGCACTATACTGTCCACATGCTATCCCTCTCAATATTAACGTCTTCCAATAAATATGAAAGATGTAAATTGGTCTTTTATCCAACATATTTAAGGCATGACGTAAAGCAAACTGTATATTAGTACTTTTTGCTGGTTTTATTTATTCGTATTGTAATTCCGAATATACAAAGACATAATGAATATCTATAATACTAACAATATTGAATGCATGAGCAGGGATAATAGTGAGGTCTCACAAAAAGCTACGTGTGCTGAGACTAAATGCAAAGGCACTTAAATAATCTTGTTTAACAAAATTCATTCCATTGCATAAACTTAATTATCCTGTCATAAGTCTATGGTCTTCCAATTTGTTGTATCGGTACGAAACTCGACCCTTGATCAACTAGAACTTGACCAGTATTTTCATACAGACAGCTAGCTACGTTATTGAGAGACGCGTTAAATTACATAAGACTGTAAAGTTTCTTAAATGTATATTAAAATAATAAATAGTACGGTACCGTCACAACGCGTGTTCAACTCGAAAATTATAGATTTTTTCATATAAGTAGCTATTTTACCTACGAACGTGGTAAATCATATAAGAGTGTTCTATCTCCTTGTTTACGCCGTCAGCTGATACCGCTGTGTGTATCTTCAAGCGAAATGGCCGGGCTAATAGTCCAGCGGGCATTAACTGTTCTGTGCTCTCCTAATGTTAATTTTGTACAGATTAGACAAATTTATTCAGGCTTTCACCGAGCGTCTGTATTTGATAGGTGCGATTTCTGTTTTTAAGAAAGCTTATACGCGATAACAGCTCCTTTAAGAATATCTTATTAGAAGGAAAGAGAGAAAGACTAAAATTAACGTAAGTAAGATCAAGAAAAAAAGAGCATGACTATAGGGAGGTCAAAGAAATTGCACTGGACAAAAGCAAATGGAAGGAATTGCATCAGACACGTCGACAAGAGCTCAGTGCTTAAATTTATGAAGAAAAAAAGAGGAACCTGATTTGTGTGAATACTAAAATTATTAAGTAGGTATCATCAAATTTCCAGTCAAAACAGGTACTATTTTGCACACAATAACCAAGTAATAACGTGAAAAGCCAAAGGTTAGTTAGTACTTTTGTCTGATTTTGCTAGAAGAAAGTGATTTTTAGTACCTAAGGCTTAGAGTTTTGACTGAAACTCTAGCGCAACGTAGGTGGCTATTCCTGCCTACCTCTTCCGGAATCTCTTTGAGAAGGCGTGAAGATGGGTTTAGTTCAGAAGGCTTTAGTCACTTCATATTAACATAATGTTCATATTGTTTGTACTATGAGAACGAGGCAATGGCATATATACTTACATAAATATCTAAATGCTTATATATAAGTAAAAAGGACATTCAAGACTAAAGTATTAATTAATTATATTTATTAAAGTATTATTAAATAAAGTATTATTAAATAAAGTATTATTAATTAATTACCCCTGTTCATCACACATATCTACCAGCAGAAGTCAAACCTGTGACTTCCAGTCTCGCAGCAAAGAGCGACTGGACCATGCCGAATCATTATAGACCCTACCTTATAATTCATAAGAAATTGTTCTGTTCGACCTTATTATCATTGAGATTGCGTTTGTTTCCTGATTTTACATTACGCAGTGCGTTGATAAATTGTCACAATATATTAAATAGCACAGTTATGAAATTAATGACAAAGTGGCTAGATAACTTATTTCCAATTTATGTTTACTTAAGAATTAATGTGATTTAAGAAAATGTAATTTGTCGTGAACGCAATTAACAATTGAAGTAACTTGAATTCGAACGTAACTTGAAATAATTTAGTCGATTGGATTTTCTGAAATTGTAACGGGATTAAGAATGTTATTTTCTCGTCAACGCGTCCTGGTATTATTAAGACAAAATCGCAATTTGTCACTGAAGTAGCCAAATATTAAAAAAGGAGAGACGTTTAATATCGATCACAAAGATCAGATATGAAGGTATAGTATGGTGTAGGGTGATTTGAAAAGAGTAACCATGGAGTTTCTAGCCTGTTCTTCTCCAAGGAAAAGCATAACCCGAACCGTGCACCTTTTTCGACGTTTTGTAAGTGCCCATCTAGGCCTATAAGAAATAAAAACTGATACCTCTTTTAGATTCAAACGGAGCATAGGAATACTTGTGAATCATCGGGCATATTCTTACATCTCACTAAACAGTCGACCACACACTGGTGCAGTATTGAGGGCGTACCCTCGGCACTATTTTCACAATAATTTTCTGTTGTACATTGTGCGCTGGCTGTACTACGCCTGCGGGCACACCGCCTTGCTGAATAAACATTAATACATACATTAGTGTGTACACTGTCGGTTTGTTTATTTACGCAATGTTTAAGAATATTGTTATATATCTTAACGTTAACTTTATAATTCGAAACCGGTGAGCATGTATGAAGGGATTGAAGAATGTGGATGAAGTATATCTAAAGAAAACTGGCGCTGCTCTTTCCCTGCCTATCCCGTGAGGGACGGCGTGATTATTATTATTCCTTTGGCTAAAATGCAGTATATTTAAATTAAAATGCAATGCCGTGTATTTAAATGCTAGCTATGCCCCGTGATTTCACCTGCGTAATATTTGATTTCATAGATATTTTCTGGAATTAATGAGCGTATACATATACACAATAAACATATCTTAAAATCCACGTAATGATTTATTTATCTTTGTGCCAAATTTCATCCAAATCTGTCCAGCCGTTCTGGCATGATGTTTGAGTAAAAAACATTTCACATTTATAAATTCGTACAAGGTGACAAACGAATGTTACCTATTATGTCAATTAAAACAGACGAGATAATCAAAAAACCATTTATTAGTCTAAAGGTAACCGCTGTTATCTACCAATACCTATATTATAAAAACTACAAATCGCCAGTGTACACAAGATCTGCCTGATGTTAGTGATAGTAAGTAAGATAAATGTTGAAACGTATAAATCTTGGTAACGGATAGTTACAGGCTCCGTGTTTGTCGTTGGACATTGTTTAAGCGACGAAATTATGACAATTTAACGCCAAACGTAGGCACTGGTGAGGAGGGAGGGGAGGGGGGGAAGTGACGTAAAAGGTGTGAGAGCATTTCTCCTTTTGTATACTTGTGCCCCAGAAAATGCAAGTCAATAATTCAAGGGCTTAAGCATGACGTGCTTATTTTAATAATCATCATCAACCATCTATCTCCTTAGCACTTTTAACAATAATAAATTCAATATAAAAAAATAATTTGAATATAAAGAACTTGAAGCCGTCAATGATGTATGAAGAGACGGCTATGAATAAGTAAAAGATAGGCATGAAAATAAAATAACATATGGTCATAGTAGTTATTTTAGAAGACCTATAAGAATACCCCTTCTGGCCGAAAAAATCTTCTGTTTTGTGAATTTAAACTAAATAATAAATGTCATTTAATCTATCCGAATATAAAAAGACCTGTAGGTACTCTTTAAATACGAGTATATATCATTCCATATTTAAATGTACTTTGCCGAGGCATATGCCTCTAGTATCTGCTCTACAAATGTGCAACATTTTAGCTCTGACACTTCGCGCGATACACGTGTTCGCTCAATATTAATACCCGACAATGTCCCGGGTAATTGCAGTCATTTGTTATTTTCAACTATTTTAGTGCCACTCTACTCTCTACCTCACCACTTGGTGCATGTGGGTGTGCTGGGATTTGGTTCATTCTATTATAAACTCAATGTGAACGCGTCAAAGGAGATTTTTTGTTGGCCAATTAATAAGGCAAGTAAGCGTCCATTCTTGATTTAAACTATAATAAATAATAATATATCCTCACGCCTTCCCAGAAGGGTCCCCGAAGGGGTAGACAGAGGTGTATAGGTAATACCCACACACCCACTTTCCGCCAGAGGTATATCAAGTGCCAACGTGACAGATGGCGAGTCCATCGCCGTTACTCAAGCACGACTATACATACGCCTTTGAATTTTTTCTCAGACGTATGCAGGTTTCCGCTCGATGTATTCCTTCACCGTAAAGCTCGTGGTGTGACTAATCACTGTACATACTTAAGTTCAGAAAAACTCACTGGTACAGTCGGGATTCGAACTTGCGATCTTTGTGTCGCAGGCAACTGCTCGAACCACTCGGCCACCACGGCTTTTTTTTTTAAATGACTTTGGCCTAATATTAAGTGGTCATCGCTGGTATCCCACAAGTGTCTTACTTTCGCACGTCGCACGCGTTCGTACCTATATGGGTACCTAATATAACGATTCAACTAATTATAATGTACAAAAAAAAACAAAATAGTATCATGATGATAATATACATACCTTTTGATCACCGAAACGCATCTGCCTGCGAGCATTTCTCGCCACGTTCATCCTGCATAAGAATACCCTGTCTTCTCCATCTGCCGGCGCCCGGGAAAGCTCCGACCTGACGGCTTGTTGGTCTTGCTTATCGATTACATCATATACACTATCGCCGTGGATCAATAGGTCCTCCTGCAAACAAAGGCAAATCTCAGTTAAGACAAAGTTAGGTACCTAATACCTAAGGAGATACTATTGCAAAAAAACTACAGAGTCTATTTTGTCGTTCTATCTAGATTTTTATGAATAACAAGCGATTAATATAATAAATTACGTTCAAAAAGTGTTAAGAGGACTTTATAAAAGTTATTGAAATTGGATATGAATTTTCATAAAGACATCCAAGACAAACCAGTAAAAGTTTTGGATGTCTTTACGTGAACATCTGTAAAGTGCATTGTAAATTGTTATTCTTATCACCCACCAGTTGTGATGGAGGAAAGCTTCCGCTCATTGAATGGCTCTATTAAGATGTAAGGATCTAATCAAGGGTTAACATTTTTTAAACATAAAATACTTTTGAAACAGAAAAGAGATATTTTATTTAAAAGGCGATTAATGTGCGCAAATAATTATTGCTTAGAAATTTTAAGTATATGGCACGCAAACTTCAAACGTGATACATATACCATACATAAAAACGCAGGTGGGTACATTGTGATAAGCGTTCAAACAGAAACACGTTTGTACCTCGCTTATACCGCAACAATAGACTAAAGGCACTAGACGGAAGGCACCGGTACTTTAGGTGAAGGTGCTGTGTCCGCGATTAAAATAATACCCTGCGGTCGGCAAACTGATGAAAATGGCGACGCAATCTAGCTAAGTATACGCCTCTTTAAAAATAAACGCCTTGATTTCTGCGGCGACTGGTGAGGGTTCGCAATTAACATTCCCTGTACCTTTCTTTGGTGGAACAAAAGAAAATACCGAGAGTTGGGTAAGACATACAATATTGACTTGTATTAACATATGATTGGGCAATATAAGGGTTCATGCTGTTTGGAACGAGACGATAAATGTGGAAAAGCGAGTCCAGCCGTATTTTGGTTATTTTTTAATTGTTTTTATTAAAAGAAAACTGATATACTTTTTAAATTGTAATACCTCCTTGGCCACCACTTGGCCGTGGTGGCCTCGTAGTTCGAGTAGTTGCCTGCAACACAAATATTGCTAGTTCGAACCCAACTGTACACACAATAGTCACACCACGAGCTTGACGGTGACGGAACGGACGGAAAACATCGTCAGGAAACCTGCATACGTTTGCGAAGAAATTCAAAGGCGTACGTATTATATAGTCTGGCTTGAGTTACGGCGATCACCTCGCCATCTGTCACGTTGGCACCTGAAATATATCTCTGGCGTGAAGTGGGTGTGTGGGTGATACCTATTAATATATTTTATTATTAGGTAAATAAGATTATATTGAACGAGACAGAAAGCTTTCTACCAGTAAGCGTTGAAAAAGAATGTTATAATTATGCTCCTGTATATATTTACGGGAGAGTGGGTTTCTAACCCGTAAGTATATGTATCAGTATATAACAAACTCACCGCCCATTGCGTCTGTGTGTCTGTTTACGCTAAACTTGAACCCATTATATATAGTGATTAATGAGGAAAAATCGAATTAGGAGCTTACTTGACCCCAAGACAGACAAAGCATATTAGGCACTACTTTCCGTGCGGAACCGCGACGAATCACTAGCTATAGATGAATTTGGATGAATCGAAGGAAGTCTGTAAGTAAGATTGAAATGACTTTCCGTTCCTGGCTTAAATATATGCATGTATTTGCATTATCGTCTTATAAATTAACTTGTTACAGGGGACTGTAAACATTGTAATTATTGTTCCTTAGAGAGCTTGACCCGAGGTCGACGGGTCATTGCGGCGGAGGTCTAATTTTCTATGGTTTATGTATAAACAAATTTCAATTAACTCCGCTCTGAATTAAAATTTTAATTAAATCATAGTTCAGCAAGCCTAGAAAATTTTCCTCGAGATTGCGAGTGCTTCTCTTGTAGGGTTGACAGCTTTCTGTTTTTTAAATATAACGACTTTTCTTACAAATAATAGAAAGTTCTTACAACGACGACTAAGCTAATCCAAAAGCTGATTAGATATTAATATCCAATGAAATATGAATAATTTGAAGTTTGGTTTAAAACATTTAGGAGCTGTTGTCGGCGTGTCTAAAGGCAATGGAATTCATTGTTGTTTAAATTGTTTGTAAAATAATATCGTGATTGGAGATGAACAAATTGAACAGGTGAATGAGTTTGTGTATCTGGGATCAAAGTTTACAAGAGATGAAAAGTGTGAGAGTGATATTGAAAGAAGAGTGAATGCAGGAAACATGGTGAATGGAGCTTTGCACTCCTTCATGGGCAGTCGGAATGTGTCTTTCAAGGCTCGTTTGGCTGTGCATGGGGGAGTGGTAGTTCCGACACTCATGTACGGAAGTGAAAGTTGGGTATGGCAGAAGAAGCATGAAAGCCGAATAAATGCAGTTGAGATGAGAGCGTTAAGAAGTATGATAGGAGTTAAACTGAGTGACAGGATAAGAAATAGTGAGATAAGGAAACGTTGTGGTCTGAAAGAAGATGTAGTGACAAAAATTGAGAAAGCCGTGGTGGCCGAGTGGTTCGAGCAGTTGCCTGCGACGCAAAGGTCGCAAGTTCGAATCCCGACTGTACCAATGAGTTTTTTCTGAACTTAAGTACAGTGATTAGTCACACCACGAGCTTTACGGTGAAGGAAAACATCGAGAGGAAACCTGCATACGTCTGAGAAGAAATTCAAAGGCGTATGTATAGTCGTGCTTGAGTAACGGCGATGGACTCGCCATCTGTCACGTTGGCACCTAATATACCTCTGGCGGAAAGTGGGTGTGTGGGTATTACCTATACACCTCTGCCTACCCCTTCGGGGACCCTTGTGGGAAGGCGTGAGGATGTATTGTATATTGTATGCTGAGATGGTTTGGCCATGTCGAGAGAATGAATGAAGAACGTTTGACGAAAAAAGTGTATAAGGCGAGTGTGAATGAAAGTGTTGGAAGGGTAGACTTAGACGGACGTTTCTAGACCAGGGACGTCTTGAAAAAAGGTCAAGTCAAGAGTACCCTAAACCTAAGAGCATGTATGAAGAGAATAATGAAAGTGGACGAAGCGAAAGAAGTATGTAAGAATCGTAGCAAGTGGAAAGAAGTGGTCTCTGCCTACCCCTACGGGAAAGAGGCGTGATTATATGTATGTATGTATGTAATAATAACGGCATTGTTACCACATTATGCATGACGTGTATTGTAAATTTTATAATAAAATAATTGATTGACTTTTGATAATTAAGATGCATTACAAAAAAATCCGTCAGCAAAGTGGCGTTTGAGTTCAATCCATGCCATTCATTTTATTCTAGTTGAAAAATATAAAGAATAATCTTTCGAAAAAGAATAGGTAAAAAAGCCTTTGTCGGAAACCAGGTTTAGATTAAGTATTTGCAAATATGTGCTAGCCCTGAATTCGACGTCATAGCGCGTCACAGCGCCCCTCCCACCTGTCGCGACCCTCCGCGTTAAGACATAATTGTGCGCGTGCGCCGCAAGCCGCCCACGTGTCTGTGGGGGGCAACCATGTGAACTTACAGCGAAAAATTACACATAATTTATAACATTTCTTTGTCAGTTCACGGGAGGCTCGAGCTTAGTATTGGGAGGTCTATCGTGTTTTTATCTCATCCAATTATTATAGCAGTTAATTATGATACTTCTGTTAGTATTGCAAAGGTTCATGAGGTTACGAATCACCAACGTCCTAAGCCGAGATCCTAACAACACTTGGGATGGCCTTAGCTGTGTTTACTTATCCGCCTGTGACATTAAGTGCTTAACTGGAGCCTTTTGGTTTCCACAATTTTTGGTTAAGTAGCAAAGTTCCCGGAACTCATGCTCCGGGCGAAAAATAATACCTTAAGACGGCTCGGTTCTTGTTAAAACATTATGAATCTTTGAGCTATCTAGATACCAGTAATTGTTATCAAACTTGTTATCGTGTGTAACACCATTTATAACCGCAGGCGGCAATAAATTCACGACTATTGGGCAGGTGCCTGTAAATTATGCGCTAAAATCTGACAGCACGACCTCACTGTAGATCAAACTACGTGGCACAGCGTGAAGTTACTAGTCTCTAAACAAATGACGCAAAGAAGTGAGTAATGTTAACTTCATGACGGTTATTTCATGAAAGAAATACTTATATGTCCTTGATGTCGAGCTTTGAACCAGGAATTCTTGACCACCGCGTCTTCTAACTGAATATAAACACATAATTGTAAATGTACATGAAAAGATGAAACCGATGTATTACTTTCATTCAAACACTCATGCCTACAGAAATATAAATCAGTTTTGCGGTTCCATCCATTGTGCTCGCTATCCATAGTAAAGTCAATAAAGCCATTCTCTAATACAAATACATTTTCGCTTTCGATGAACAAATACACAAGCCAGAGCGTTCATTACTTACGGAATTTGTTTATTTTACAACATTAATACCGACCATGGTGGTCCGGTACCCATTGAAGCCAAGTGAATTATTCCCAACATTGCTTTCACATTTCGATATTTTCGATTGATTCCGAATATACCGCTATGCCAACATTTAGATTGGCCAATGATACGGCAAACGATTGGTCCAGTTATGTCTGATTGTTTGAGATTTTTGGAATTGATTTTGCTAAGCTAGAGTATTTCCGCCAATCTCTAGTTCACGTCGTTTAGTGTTTTAATCTGGATATTTGTGACGCCATGGTCATTTTGTCATTCAAGTCTCTCATACAAGTGTTGGCGCTCAAACATTTTGTCGTTTCAAACAGGGAGTGCTGCAACTTATTTTTATATTTGCAAAACATAATATATTAACGCAAGCAAAGCCGTGGGCAAAATTGTAATAAATAATTGTCATTTACATCGATATTTAGTTGACATTGATGTTTGTATATGTTTTAAGCCTCTTATCTATACTAACTAATAACAAATGCTATTTCGTTAATCTACAAAATAAGTACTGGTTTTATTAGCACTTTAATTTTAAACTTGAATGACAATGTTTGACTGATATAGACATTGTTGGTAATTGAGTATTTATCAGTGACAATAATCGTAAATATGAAGGCTCTGTGAATGCCTAAATTATACTAAATAGCTAAATACATAGATAGGTCCGTAATAAATTCACATGTTTTTCTATAGTCGCGCTTGCGTTGCGGCCTGAGGTACCTCTTGAGATATATCTCAGAAAGCGTGAATATTTATGTAAAATTATAGATACAAAGGTGTCATGCTGGGTCCCTAGATATTCACGTTTAAACTAATAATGTGATAATTAATACATGAATATCTCGGGACGGCAGGAGGGCTGTGGAAATAGTTTGTTATTTTACTCCAAACTTAGTAGCTTTCGCTTCATTCAAACTTATCCATTTCTTCATATACATATGCCCGCCTTCGACGTGATCTTAAAAATTTACTAAATTACTTTTTTAAGGCTCTTTTAAGCAAAAATAATCTCAGTAAGATTCGGTCAAAGATGACGTCATATCCGTCTTATATCCACACAATACGATTACTTACGTGTATGCTCCAGTTTGGGATCGTAATAAATCTTGCGTCCAGTCACCATACTATTAACATATTTACACTTCAAGTCAATTACTGGACCTTACAAATGGTGAACAAACAAACCCAGGCCTCCGGATGTATATAGATTAATGATGTACAAAGAGGCCTAATTGCGTTACAAATGAATGCGTGTCGCTTTTGATTGATCATGGTGTTTCGACATGGATGCTACTCTGTGCTTTTGATACGCTGTTAATAAAAATGTAATTATAGCAAATATTTGTTAATACTAATTAGTTTCACAATAAAGTTGTTAAGTTATTAAAATAAATTTAAATTTGTTTATACTTATCTTATATTTTTAGTTGGTTTGTGGAAGCTTCAAAAACTCAAAAAGTACTAGACTATTTGGGCTCGAACTTTGTGACATTGATCCAAAGATGGTTTTTATCTTTTTCTCGCGTCAGTTAAAGTTCTTCAATGACAATTTTCATCTATGCATGTGCGATGCGATGTGCATAGCTAAGCGCGACAGGCTACAGTTCAGTTAGGATACAATATATGTTTCTCATAATAGGAATAATAATGAATCAAAGCAACATTGTTCGTATTGTGAGATATAAGAAAAAATAAGAATTAGTACATGACATGAAATAATTGTTGAGGATCTGTCCAGTAGTTCTGAGTTTATACATTACAAACAAACAATTCTTTCCTCTCTGTAATATGAATATGGACATATAACTGCTGTTTAGGAAATATGAACTCATTGGTATTGTTTTTGCTTATTTTAAAGCTTTTTCTATTAAGATTTACTCGGCATATCTATACCTATTTATATATAAGAAAATAATTTTCGTAAAAACTAAGAATTCTTCCGCGTATTTTAGCTACCCCTCATTTTTTATGTATCTATGACTAGGTAACGCGCAAATTCGGGAATATCTACCTACCATTTATTTTGTGAGTTTCCATAAGCAAATGTGTTTATTTTAATCATAAGAAATAATTACATTCTATACATTAATTATTCGGTAAGGATGAATTTCGATACATTGGCAATAAAAAGGAAAGGAATTTGTCTCCGGCAGGTCACCGACCTGTTAGAAAATAGTCCTCAATACGTCAACCTTTAAATTGTAACTTTAGATGTTCCCTTCTAGGCTCACAAAAGGGCGAGATTTCACAATAGAAATGATAAATACCATTTTGCCACGGGCAGAGGTGCGGTGTAAACCATTCCTTATGCAACGCCATTTTACTGAGAACCCTAAGATGCTCTATTTGCAAATAGATTTAACGCTTATTAAATTTCCGTGGGTCTCTATAAGCTGGCGAGTATGCTAAGGTATTTAATGCTAGGTATCAATAAACCGGCACAGTGGTTAGCGACGAAAACGTATTGTCTATGGATGATCATTACATTGTTCGGTTTGCATATTGAATTGTGCGTACTCAATTGTTTATGGGCAATTTATTTATTAAGTGCTACGTGTGTGGCTGAGTACGAATACATTTCGTAATTGTAAGTAGGTATCATATCTACTATTAAGTCATATGAGATATATTTAAAATATATCTTTGGCGGTAAGTGGGTGTGTGGTTACTAGCTTTACACCTCTGCCTACCCCTTCGAGTACTCCTGTGGGGAGGCGTGAGGATATATAAATTTTCTGATTAATGTGGCTTTAGTAGCTTTTAGTAGCCTTGACTATATGCCAGGTCTTTTAACAAAGTGAACTAAACTTTATCTCCTGCGCAGATTTTTTTAATTACCGTACATGTATGAGTGGATTTTGGGTTTCTAAGGTAGATATGCAGGTTCAAACCTGATCCGTATTACCTAATAGGATATCTTAATATGTACTACCTATACACCTCTGCCTATCCCTTCTGGGACCCTTGTGGGAAGGCGTGAGGATATGTATATATATCTTAATATGTATAAGACATTTGACGGCCTTCTGTTCTTGTCGCCCTGGCAGCGAAGCTTGAGGTCGCGAATTCGTTGGAGGCGGATATTTGTGTGATGAGCACAAGTATTTTTATCTTAGTCTAGGATGTCGTTAGTATTTTTGTATATATTTATCAATTTATAATAATAATCAATAATCTATTTTATTTAAGTATGCTTATTGTTTCCAGAGTACAGACTGACTCTCGCTCCGGCCGCCGTACCGAGCAGACGTATGCTCCCACCGCTCCCGCGCTCTGCGCCCGCTACGACCGGCAGAAGCCACACCCGCCGCTACGCAAATCGCCACGCGTTAGCTAGCCGCTACGCACCGCACGTGGTGATTGTTGGTCGCCTTTTTCAAGGCAACAACAATCACAATTCTTGTTTCTCGACAATAATATTTGTCCCCTTCCGGGAAAATCCTCAGTTTCGTGGTCATTCGGTGGAAACCAAACGGTGCCAACGAAACCGAGTGGGGCGCTGACCCGTTGCGCTCTTAGCCTTGCCCCTTCAGGGTAAGGCTAAAAACGGTTGGGACCAGGTTCACCGGCCTTGGGGTCTACCCTAGTCGCGCCTGGTTATCACCCACCGCCCACCCTACCTATCCCTTACCTCCTATCCTCCGGTGATAGTTTGGGCACTGTCCACGGACTAGTGCTCTCTACACCGGAACTGTCAGGAACCCGCTGCACAATAAGACTGGCAGCGGGAATACAAGCTTAGGGCTCACACCATAGGCACACTCACCTCCCTGTCTACACCCGACAGGGAGGGTTCAGTACACACCCCCGGGTCAACCCCCCGGGGATCGGTCTCCTAACGTTTAAGTCACCAGGGGTTTCTTTGCGTGTTTCTTCCCCTGGGCGACCGCGCCCCGAAACACGTTTCCCTTGCCGCTTTGCCTTCCCACGTCTGCATCCACCATGTCCACAATAATGGACCCCCAAGCCTCACTGGCTTTCCTCGCGCGGCTCTTAGAAGCCGTGCCCACCCTCCGACGTCAATATGACGAATACACCCGCGATGTAAACGCGGGTACCCCCACTGCCGAGGCGACAGCAGCGCTCGACAAGAGCGCCATCATAGCCGTAGCAAACGAGGCCAACAAGTCTCAAGACTCCCCCTTGTCCCCCGAATCTGTCATTGTGGACTCCGAAATGGAGTCACTGCAATCCGAGTCGTCCGAAGGCTCCTCGGACGAATTTACGCCCGTCACGGGCTCCAAGAAGCGCGCCAGACGCGCTAAAAAGAAGGAGGCTTCAACCTCACCTTCTCCCCCCACTAAAGCCCCCAAGACCGTGCCCGTGCCCTCCGCACAGTCCTCCCCGGTAGCCCCCTCCCCGGCACCCCCCTCCCCCGCCCCTCTCGCCTCTCCGGAAGCCGAAGCCCCTCAGGCTAGCCGGCTCTCCCCCGTCCCGCGACCTACGCGACCTTCCTCGACGAAGGAGCGCTCTTGCCCCCCCGTTTTCGTCCACACTAAGTCCAAGTGGACGGAAATCTCCGGTTGGTGTAAAACCAACCGAATCACCTTCACCCGTGCCACGGCCACAGCCGAAGGCATTAAGGTGCACCTCCCGAATTCGACCGAATTCAGAGCCTTCACGAGGCTCCTGCAGGCCAGAAGTGTGGAATACCACACTTATGATCTGCCGGAGGACCGTTTACTCCGGGTCGTCATCCGCGGCGTCCCACGCGAAATCGATACCGAGTCGATCAAAGATGATCTGAAGGCTCAGAATGTCGCGGTGAAGGAGGTGCACCGCATGCACCGACAAAATGCCGGAGAGGCATTCAACATGGTTCTCGCCATCTGCGAGAACTCCCCCGACGGCAAAGCCGTCTTTAAGCTAAAAACCTTATGCCACCTGTCTGGCATAAGGGTTGAAACCCCCCACAAGGGCGGCCCTATAGGGCAGTGTCACAACTGCCAACTATACGGGCACGCTTCGCGTAACTGCAACGCGAAACCCAGGTGCGTCAAGTGCCTGGGCGATCATGGGACGAGCGACTGCTCGCGCCCTAAGGACCGCACACTCGCCGACTCGCCCCCTAGTTGCGTGCTGTGCCGCCAAGAAGGCCACCCGGCCAATTACAGGGGATGCCCCAAAGCCCCCAAACCCAGACCGGTCGTGGTCAAGAGGGCAGCGGCCCGCGAATGGCGTAACGCCCCCCCCGCGCAACCCGCCCCACCCCGACCTTCCCCGTGGAGGGCCCTCCCTCCGAGGGACTTTCCACCCCTCCCACAAGCGTCACCACCTGTCCCCTCAGCGGCTCCGAGCCCGCAGATTACACCTCCGCCGTCGCTCTCCACCGCCAAACCTCAACAGCCCCAGCCCCAGGCTGCTACTCCCCCGCGTAGACCCCAGGCGGTCCAGCCCACTTCCTCCCCCTCTGAAACTTCCGCCAACATGGCATTCCTGGCGGATCTTTTCTCCACCGTCAACCTCTCAAGGGTTAACGAGATGGCACGAAGCCTCAGGGCCGTCCGGAAGGACCCTCTGGCCCTCCTCAAAGTGCTCGGCGACTACGCCGATGTATCAGAGTCCCTGGCTACCTTCTCGTCCAACCAATAATGGACTCAAACGTAAGCAGCAGAATCAAACCCCGATCACTTTCAATTGGCTACTTTAATGCCAACGGCATTCACAGCCAAAAGGAAGAGATCGCCGCGTTCCTCCGCGACAACAATATCGACGTTTTCTTAGTGCAGGAAACCTTCTTGAAACCATCACACCGAGACCCTAGAATTGCAAACTACTGCGTGGTTCGCAATGATAGATCTCGATCCGCCCTCGGCGGTACTTTGATCTATTACAAGAGGTCTCTGCACTGTATCCCGATCCAACCACCAACCCTCTCCCACATAGAGACCTCGATCTGTCGATTAGGAATGACCGGCCATCAGCCGATCACGATAGTCTCTGCATACTGTTCCCCTGTTAACTCGACGGCCGATATCAAAGCTGATATCAAAGTCCTCATCAACCTCAGTAGCTCAGTTATTATCGCGGGTGACCTGAATGCCAAGAGCGATGCTTGGAACAGCCACTCACGAAATAACAGAGGACGCCAATTGGAGGACCTCAGTGGGCTCCTCCAATTCGACGTCATTGCGCCTATGCACCCCACCCACTACCCCGAGAATATCAACCACCGACCGGACGTACTAGACTAGACATTGTGATCATCAAGAATGTAAACCTCCGTTTGCACTCGTTGAGGTCGCACGACGAATTAGATTCCGACCACCGACCTGTTACCTTAGCGCTCTCCCCCCGACTAGGCCCCCCGGACTCAGGTCAGCCCCCACCTCAGAAAAAGATAACAGACTGGAGAAAACTGGAGGAACTCCTCAAGTCCTCTTCATCTGTTCACTTAGATAGTATCCCGCCCCTCATAGAGTCGGCAGCCGACACTCAAAAGGCGGTCGATTCCATCACAGCTCACGTACAGTCAGCCGTGGACGCCTGTTCACGACAAGTTCCGGTGATGGAAGACCATCGCTGGAAACTTCCCGATGACGTGCGTGAACTGGTGACGGAAAAGAACGCCGCCCTCCGAGCGCATAGAGCTCACCCGACTGAAGCGAACCGCACCTTTCTGAGGTCACTCCAGCGCAATCTGAGATACCGCATGAAAGACCTGCGAGACGCCCGCTGGAACAAGTTCCTAGGGGAACTTGAACCGAGTCACTTGGCCTTTTGGCATCTCCAACGGAAACTTAAATCAGACAAAATCTCGTCTATGCCTCCACTCACTCGTCCAAATCAAGGGCCCGCCTTTGACGACGACGAGAAGTCCGAGTGCCTGGCCGACAGTCTCGAGGCTCAATGTACGCCCAGCACCTTGCCAGTAGACCAGCGCCACCTCAAGAAGGTGGACGCCGAGGTCGAAAGCAAACTATCCCACCCACCCTCCGAACACCCAGACCACCCTATCGCCCCAATCACGGTGGACGAAGTCCGGAAAGTGATCAAGGATCTTCACCCCAGGAAAGCCCCAGGTCCCGACGGGATCGCTAATAGAGTTATCAAACTCTTCTCTCCTTATCTCATAGTTTTGCTCACTGCCATCTTCAATGCAGCACTGAGCAACAACTTTTTCCCCCAATCCTGGAAAAGTGCAACGGTCATAGGTATTCCCAAGCCAGGGAAACCCAAGACCGAAGCCTCCAGTTATCGCCCCATCAGTCTCCTCAACGTCCTTGGCAAGATTTACGAGAGACTTATCTACAATAGATTAAAGAGTTTTGCAGACTCTAAGAAAGTCATACCTGACCAACAGTTCGGTTTTCGAACCAAACACTCTTGTGTCCAACAAGTCCACCGTATAGTGGAAGACGTCAGTAGCGGCTTCCAACTCGGTTATACCACGGGTATGCTCCTCTTCGACGTGGCGAAGGCATTCGACAAGGTCTGGCACAACGGCTTAATATACAAGCTGTACCAGTTGGGCGTGCCGGACCGTCTAGTACGCATAGTACGGGACTTTTTGTCGAACCGCTCCTTCCGCTACAGAGTCGAGGGCACACTCTCTTCCCCCCATCCCATACGAGCAGGAGTCCCGCAAGGCTCAGTGCTCTCGCCACTCCTATTCACGCTTTATACTAGCGACATTCCCCTCCATAGACGAGTTAAAAGCGCTCTATTCGCCGATGATACGGCTATCTACTACAAAGGTAGAACTCCCGAGGGAATTCACGACAACCTCCAATCCGCGGTCACAGCCCTGGGGCGGTGGTTCCGGAAATGGAGAATTGAAGTGAACCCCACCAAAAGCGCAGCCATTCTATTCTGGAAAGGCCTCGAACGCCCACGGGTAGCCCCCATCACCCTCTTCGGCAAACCCATTCCATGGGAAGAAAAAGCCAAATACCTGGGTGTGATCCTCGATCAACGCCTTTCTTTCCGTCACCACGTAAAGGCGGTACGCGCGCGAGCCGCCTTCGCGCTCGGTAGACTTCACAGCATGTTGAGTGCGCGAAGTAAACTCTCATTGAAATCCAAGGTGAGGATTTACACGACGTGCATTCGACCAATCATGACATACGCGGGTGTAGTGTTCGCACACACTAGCAAGTCAACACTTAACCCCTTGCAAGTGCTCCAAAGCCGGTTTCTCCGGAGAGCCACAGGTGCCCCGTGGTACATGCGTAATAGTCAACTCCACGTTGACCTCAAAGTCCCCACTATAAAACAGTTTTTGAAAAAACTGTCCAAACGTCATTTCGATTCTGCTGTAAATCACCCCAACCCCCTCGTCGTATCGGCCGCCCGATACACTCCTTCCCTTATCTCGAAGATAAGGCGTCCAAGACACGCCGTCATCGAACCGGATGACGACATAACGGTCCTCCAGGACGCCCGACAAAAACATACCAACACTACACAAAACCGACCACTGTTCCGTCCTCGCCGACGAGGCTCGACGCGAATAAGCCGTAATGTTCCCCCCCGACCCCCGCCGCAAACGCCGGCCCGCGCCGAGCCTGACGCGCAAATCCCGCCCCCAAATAATATTTAAATAAAATTACCAGTCCAGCCCAGCTCCCTTGCTCGCGATCCAGCAACGCCCTAAGCCGAGGTTCGTACCCCACAGGGGGTGCCCTTAGCTGTGTTGCTTAGAAATAAAGTGCCTGGCTGGAGGCCTAGGTCTCGCCATTGACCGGTTAAGTAGCAAAAGTTCCCGGAACTCACGCTACGAGAGACAATACAAAAAAAAAAAAAAAAAAAAACAGAGTACAGACTTTGCTTAGATTGGGACTAGGTCAAATTGTGTGGAATTATCAGAAGGTACTGAAGGCATGTCCTTTCAAACATTTGAAATATGATGGCAATCCCACCTCATGGTACCGCCCCACTTTATTTATAAATGACTAGCTTTGTCCGCGTGGAACTTGACAAAAAGTTATAGTTTAGTTTTTAAAATTAATGTTTAATTCAGCTATCAGGGTCGGCAACGCGCGAGTGATACCCCTGGTGCTGCCAGCGTCCTGTATAGGCGGCTGTAACCGCTTACCATCAGGCGGGCCGCATGCTTGTTTGCCACCCAAATGGTATAAAAAAAAAAGCTATATTCCAGTGAAAGTCCCGTCAAAATAAGTCCTGCGGCTTCAGAGATTAGCCGAAATAAAAAGACAGACAGCAAAAAAATAATGAAATATGCTATTTTGGTATATGTACCGTCTATACAACATCCATATGCATTTAGTAAAAAGCGGTTGCATATTTTAATATTACAAACAGACACTCTAATTTTATTTATTTGTATGTAGATAATGTAATAAAATATCATTAACCAAACATAATAAAACGGATAATCCATTAAATTTTGTATTCAAACTAGAAACTAGTAAACATTAAACTGTTATAAATCAAACACTAATGTGCCTAAGCATAGTCTCAAATTAATAGGCTAGTAAAAAAGTAATTTTACTACCCTAGACTTATGAAACGTGAAGTCATCCAATGTGGCACACCCACTATTTTAGGTGCCAACGTGGCAGATGGCGAGTCCATCGCCGTTACTCAAGCACGACTATACATACGCCTTTATGCTTCTCAGATGTTTACAGGCTTCCTTTCGAAGTTTTCCTTCACCGTTAAGCTCGTGGTGTGACTATTATCTGTATTTAAGTTCAGAAAAACCCATTGGTACAGTCGGGATTCGAACTTGCGGTCTTTGTGTCGCAGGCAACTACTCGAAACACTCGGCCACCACGGCTATATGCACCCATACAATACTGGTCTAGTAAAGGCCAATATTAAAACCAGCTTTGTTTTAACTAGGTATTTGAATTAAGTACTTACTACCTTTAAAATCTTATCATTAATCTTAATTGTGGAATAACAATAAAATATTACTCGGAGGTAGGGGTCATCTCGTTTGAAGTTGAACTTTATTTATATGTAATTAAGGTTTAATGTATTTAATGATGGTCAATATCGATCATTACGTTGGTCTATCTATAAGAACGGTATCGTGGGAATTCTGTCGATGGATGAGTTATGGCGAGCGGTGGATAGCGGCTTTAGATATAGGTTCTCTTGTCTATAACCGGATCTAGTTACCGAAATACTGGCCAATCATTAGTCTGGTTAGTGTAAAATCATTATAATGTAGTATCAGATAAATGGTACTTGCTAATGATTTATTTCTTTTAAATCTGATTATTGCTATGAGATAAAAACGCTTTCAACACACTCTTAGTTCTTAAATAGATCTTTTTAGAAATGTTCGTGTTTGTTCATTTGTCTGTTGGTATACATTTTGTATTTTCAAATTCCAAAAAAATACAGTAGGAGTAATAATTACAGAGCAACAATTTTTTGAGCCTTTTGGAACGTAAAACTATTAAACCATCGCGGGTTGTGGGGTGGATTCCCATGCGGTAGGTTTATGTAAGCTATGTTTATACATGTTTTTGTATCTATGACATACTTATACAATATGAGGTAAATTGACGTTATGTGGTATGTTCAGAACAACTCAATTTTGTTACAACTTTTCTGCGACAGAATATTAAATGTGATATTTTTAGCACTAATATAATATATTTTAATATCTCGATGATCTCTCGGCCTTGCATGACTGTACTTTCATCTGTTATGACTTCTGACAAGCCGCCAGCGCCACATCAAAACAATAATACCGGCGTATTTGAGCGGAAACTTTGAACATCAAAAAGTAATGTACGGTACAGTCTACATAGGATTCATTTATGATCGGATTTGAAGTGTTGATGTAATTTATGTAAATTTATTTAAAACTCGTTGACCTAAGTAGAGGAAAATTCAACGGTTCCGTCGCGATTCAAACTTGCAAACTTTTTGTTTGCAGCACAAAGATTGAATGTTACTACTTTAACCACTCGGCCTACATTACAATTCTTTATCATTATAATAAGCATTACAACACGAGTGAGGTTCTAATAAAATTATGATTATGTCAATTTATTACCTAGATGTTTCCAACTTTATAAATGAATCAAGGATAGATCAAGCGGTCGCAAACAATCCATCTCTCAGCAATAGCCAATGATTGCATCAGGTAGGAATTGACTGACATCTGGCTCTTAAAGCTGTCGCTTGCCAATATTTATGATTCAATTCGAAAGCATTTAACAAGATTACGGCTATCAAACATAAACTTTATGTCACCGCATTGCATATATTAAGATAAAGACTTGTTTTTATTCTATCAGTAAATTATCAAGCACTTTTTCCATCAATATAATAATTTCAGATATACATTTGTAGATTTATTTACGCTAATTATGTATGTTTAACATACCAGGTATAGCAAGCAAATATTTTTTTTTGTATTGTCTCTCGTAGCGTGAGTTCCGGGAACTTTTGCTACTTAACCGGTCAATGGCGAGACCTAGGCCTCCAGTCAGTAATTATGGAAACTTATTTATATACTTACGCCTTCCCGGCAGAGATACAAATATAGCTATATGTGATGTATATGTATATTATTTTTCTATAGAGATACAAATAGGTTTTAACAAAACATATGTCGTGCTTGTCGCCGTCATACGCATGCGTCAAGCGGCGCAGGTGTCTTTTTGATATATAATGCGGATTCCCACGCGAGATTGGCAGTGAGAGTAGAGCGTCAGTTTTCTCTAGTGACTGACTCTAGAGACTGATAAATATGAAGGTCTGGGAGACCTTCATATTTATCAGTCTCTATACATCATAGTATGTTCGGTATAATTGTTGGCACGTGTAAGTTAGTGTCTATAAGATAAGATGTAACTGGTCTAGAAGTATTGTGCCAACACTCGCTCCGTCTATTAATCACAATTTGAACATATTGACTGGCTATCATTATGTGTGTACATCTGTGGTAGCATCGCTTCACACGCACCGCCAAAACAGCTGTAAAGGGTGTGGTCAAAATTATAGGTTATATATGTATTTGTAATATTATTATGGATAACATTCTCGTTGTCTTGCGTGAATGGATAATACCCTAGTTTACTAGAACGTTATCCACACTAACATAATATCTAGTCTAGGGATAACTTAGTAGCAGAAACTGGGTGTGGTCTTATAGAAGACGTATAGATTATACGTATGAACAATAAATGCAACTATGACGGCTGACTGGTCTAGTTATCAGAGCTCCTGGTGGCGAAGCTTGAGATCGATCGAGATATAGTAGATAAAATAGTAGTCTCGAAAATTAAAAAGGATCAACTGTACGAAACGGGCGAATATGTATGAAGACATCGATAAAGGTGGATGAACTGTAAAGTATGTACTATATCTTGTCTATTGTCTAATGAACATCATTTTGTCATAGCCGCGCAAACTAAGTCATAATTTACCTTTTGAGGAAACTTTTTGCGACCTCCCGTGACAAGAGGGTTGGCGAATATTTCGCTCGGCGAATCAGCATTGCCATACAACGTGGCAATGCCGCCAGTCTTCTTGGCACCCTTACGCGTGACACAGTTTTGGAACATTTATTCTATTTATAGGTATTTTCTCTTTATTACTACTTTGTATTGTTTCAATATTATTAATTTATTAATGTACACAAGAAAACAATAGTGAAAGAAGCAACAGTACCTACCCGGAGCAACCTGTAGTACCGCACTCGGCGGCCGCGGCGAACAATAAAACGGAGTGATTAATTCACCTCTCGCGAGCTAACGAGAAACTATTTCGGGTCAGACTCAGTACAATTTGTATCGGGACCCACCGGCGAGCTTTGACTATTACCCGAGCACGTGAAAATTGAAAAGTAAACGACGTATATACGTTCCCTTTTCAATAATTTACTAGATGTGCCCACCGGTTTCACACGCGTATATTTCATTTTACATAAATAATATTTATAAATATATAACCCATGCTTGTTTGCTACATTTGTGGTATAAAAGAGAAGAAATAATAATGTATATCATCACGCCTACCCATAAGGTAATCCCCGAAGAGATATGCAGACACCTTACTCTTTCCGCCTGAGATATATTCTAGGTGCCAACGTGAAAGATGACGAGTCCATCGCCGTCACTCAAGCACGACTATAATACATGTATACCTACATATTTTTGGAACGAAGTTCCTTATCGCGCGTTGTGAAAGGGGGCTAGACGGAAAAAATTCTTACGAAAAGTTGTCACGACATTCTTACGAAAAGTTGTCACGACATTCTTACGAAAAGTTGTCACGACATTCTTACCCATCCGTTGGGTACGTAGGTTGGGTACGTAGGTTGGGTACGTAGGTTGGGTACGTAGGTTGGGTACGTAGGTTGGGTACGTAGGTTGGGTACGTAGGTTGGGTACGTAGGTTGGGTACGTAGGTTGGGTACGTAGGTTGGGTACGTAGGTTGGGTACGTAGGTTGGGTACGTAGGTTGGGTATGTAGGTTGGGTACGTAGGTTGGGTACGTAGGTTGGGTTAGGTAAAGGTTTGTTTGTTTATTTTTGTTTCTTGTCGTCACGTAGTCTGTTAGGTGAGAAATGGCGGCGTTAATACAAATAGGTTGTTGTCTTACAGATTACCTATTATTTGCTGTATATTTATAACCGCCGTGTGAGTGACGTTTGCTTCTTGAACTTCGTTCCATCCGGGTGTCCCATGACACCTCTCGAGTTTTTTTAAATTATATTACATATTTATTTATGATAATATTTTTTCAGTATTAAGCAAAGTCCTTGACAGGTCAGCTTGTATTTTTGTAATCTTAGAATGGAAATATGGAAATGGAAATGCTTATGATGGTTTTGGATTTTTTTTAATTGTGAATTGAGAAAATCGACTAAACGATTTTGAAAAACTCCAAGCAAAAACTTTAATCTTACAATAAAAAAACACTGAAATACTCTCGCCACCTATCTATCGGGATCAATTATACGCGGATAAAAGAACATTAGTATCAGTTAAAACATTCCACAGTTCTTGCGAGTCGCACGGAAATATACTTGTATCATGTCACATGCGCATATGCATAGATTTACAACAAACGCTTACCATAGAGTGCCCCAGATATTCAGCCGCATTGTCCGATATGTACAGTAATTTTCCATTTTGCGTCATCATCATCAGGAATCCGTTTAAAGCCTGCAAACAAAAAGCCTTTGTCAATACGATGAAAATGCTATGCTATCTATTACCTGTGAGGGACACGGTGTAATGATATGTTTGTATATTTACGTATTACGCGGGTAAAGCAGCTTTATCAGCATCCTTACCACACGTGTGGTAAAAAAGCATCGAATTCAGGCAGATTCCACACAGGACTGCCGTCTGGTCTAGTGGTTCGAGCTTCTGACTGCGAAATTTGAGGTCGCGGTTTCGATTCCCGCTGTGGGCAGATATTTGTGTGATGAACACGAGTATTTTTACCTAAATTGTTGCCTAGTTACCATGACATAAGCCTTGCATCATTTGGGGCATTGTAAATTTCTGTGGAATTTTCCCGAGGTATTTATTTATTTAAGAAACTAAAAAGTCAAGATTGCGAAGCTCTAGTGGTCAACACCGAGTTTTTCTGAACTTAAGTACTATGACACGTCACACCACAAGCTTTACGATAAAATAAAAACCATGATGAACCCTGCAGAGGTTTGAAAAAAAAACGTTGTCATTCTTAAGAAATGGCAATAGCCGCACGACTTATCATGCTGGCACCTAATTATACCTTCAGCTGGTAATTTAAATTTTATAAAAATATATTCAAGAGTGGCTAAAATGCTACACTTTTTAATAAACCTAAACAACCAAAGTGTTAAAGCATTTAACAATACCGCGTGCATATCTCAACGAAGATAGATTTACTATCACAACACCAGCTTATATGGAGTTTGGTCTCGTTCCTATTATTCCGCGATACCGACTGAGTTATGAAACGAATAAATTATGTCGCTCCACAATCACTTCGCCAATCGTAACATTAGGAACCACCTTGTATTTGCCATATAAGCTTTTCTCGGGAAGTGTCCTATGCTGTCTATGCTAAAGCTGTATTACAGCACACAAAAAAATAATTGGATAAATAGTAATGTCCATTAGACTAGTTAGAGCTGTTTTTTTATCTGAATATAAAATAAAATAGTTTATTTTACACAGGCCTAGACGGGCTCTTACAAAACGTCGAAAAAGATGCACGGTTCGGGTTGGTCGTTTCCATGGAGAAGAACCGGCAAGAAACTCCATGGTTACTCTTTTCATATCATTTTTGTAAACAATAATAATGTTATTATGTTACAGCACTAGTACTTAAGTATGGGGGAATTTAGTCCTTTAAGGACGGGAACATCAAGAGTACTCGAAGCCGCCGTACTCTTTACGTCTTGACGACTGAAAGAAAGGTTCTAGAATCATAGCTATTTTCGTTTGACTACAGGCAACATCGCGGGGCGCAGATAGTATTATTAAAGGTCAAATTGTTGTTAGATTTAACGAATAGTGATATGATGTTTTGAACAATTTTTTGTGACATTAGTAACAATTCTGAATTAAAATCTTCAAGGTAGTTATGTATCAATAAAATACATTTATCGTATTAAAATACAAACACTAAAATGCACATTTTGACTCGTTCGACAACCATTAAAACTTTTTAATGCGCCGTGTTCAATCTTACTAATTGGCCAACGTAATAATTATTGTGTTGCTAAGACTGCTAGCTTTGTTTTGTTTCGCCTTTTAATCATAATTTCATTAAAGGAAAAAGAACCATCTCTTATACTTGTATTAAAAATACCTAATAGTGAAAAAAAACTCAAATGCATCTCACGCTTTTTTTACAATATAAAATCAATTCAAATTTATTTTCTATTTATTGTTGAATTTTATATAAAAGCCGGTTTATTTAGTTTTTTTTAATAATTGTTTATTTTTTAATATTGTATTGTCATCGGTCCTTGGTAAGTATGCCAAATTTCATTTTAATTCGACATTTGAAAGAGGTCAAAACCATGTTCAAAGTTTTCCGTTACATACTAACGTAGTGATGAAGGTAATAAAAGCTCTTCAAAGAAAGATTGACGAAACAGGTATACAAAGCAAAAGTGTGTGCAAGAAGAGGCAGAGGAAGACCACGCTCCAACTACCTAGATCAAATCGATCGGACGCTCAAGGACGGGAACGTCAAGAGTACTCGAAAACGACGAGCATGTGTGAAGAGACTGATGCACGTGGACGAAGCAAAAGAGGTATAGAGGTCTAGAGAGAACTGGCGCTCTATACTCTCTGTCTACCCCGTTAGGGACTCGGCGTGATGATATGTATGTGTACATATCGGAAAGCGGGTATATTGACGTAGCGCGATTACTTCAAACCGTTCAGGACCTAAATCTCTATCTATAACTGGAACCATCAATCCTAAGCAAAATAATAATTATCCATCTGGTTAGAGATGTTTTGACTCTTTATAACATTTAATTTCTTCCAAAAAATACTTAAAGCACAAACAAATAGAAAACAATAATAAACATGTAGGTTTTTATGAAAAATTGCTCCCAAGTTATGATTAAAACCTTCCAATTATGGTTAATAAGTGGTTGCCACCAGCCACACCCCTGCTGCAAGGTTTGCGTAGCCAACATCGGATATTTCCATCCCTTTCTAACTACCAGCAAAATTAATAATATGAACAGGATAGCCGTATGTTTTGAGCGATAGTTTTGTATGTAAAAAGGGATTTAAAGCGTGGGAAACGGTGATTTTAGAAATAATTATTGGTTTTGTTTAACTGTAATGAATACTGACCTTAGAAAATCCAAAGTTAGGGGCGTTCGACGGCTGGTGGTTGATGTCAAACCGTTTGAAAACTGAAACAAAAGCAGATTATTAGATCATGAAATTAACAAAGGAACTTAATCAATCGTTTCAAAATGTTTACAATAACACAGAAAATATGTATGAAACAACCTCGGTAACCAAGTGGTTCGAGTAGCTGGCTGGAACACAAAGATTGCAAGTTCGAATCGCGACTGTACCAATGTATTTTTATGATGTATTTACAGTGATTAGTCACACCGTGAGCTTTACGTGAGGTGGAGGAAAACATCGAGAGGAAACCTGCATATGTTTAAGAAGAAATTCAAAAGTCGCATTGAGAAACGGCAATTGCCTCGCCATCTGTAACATTAACACCTAAAATATATTTCCTGTGCAAAGTGAGTGTGTTGATACTATAAAGCTATGGCTATTCCGACCGATGCCTACCTATGAGGCAGGATAATGATTCAGTGCAGGGTAATTTGTTTGAGGTTGCTTGAAAACGTGCATGAATGAAAGCTGGATATGGTTAATAATGATGTAACAATAGTAACTTGTATACAAGTTGCTTTTACAATAAATTCCTTCATACTGCTGTGTATCTTTAAGTGTTGGATATCACGCCTACTTAGCCCAAAGGCGCGTGGGTACGTTCTGCTGCATACTGTTACAATTATTGCTAAAACGCCCACTTGTGTGATAAAACATACGAGCATCATGTTGGTATCTGTACTAACGGCAAGAAATTGTAACGTTACTGTGCATTGAAAAAAGGCGCTCTATATGAAGTAAAGAGGAGTGTACACGCAGAAATTCTGACGTTGCGATTTGAATAATGTGCTAGTACAAATAGGAAAAGTATTTATTTGTGTTTATCTTGACGAATGGCAATTTAAATCAGTAGTTTTCAAACTGAAAATGTAGTGGATTTGGATAAAATACACTTCTTGCCTGTTGTAAAGTAATTTTTATCACTCTTTTACTTAAACATATTTGATATTAAGGCAACATATTATTTTCACCTAGTGTAGTCTAGTTAACATTCTAGGATCTATGTATCTTTAATACATTTTCCACAAAAAGAAAGAGGGATAAATATAGGTATAAAAAAATCGAATAATTTGACTATATGTAGCAGCATTTAAGTCGTATATTGTACACGGTCCGTAAGAAACATACGTAAAATTCGAACAATCGATAATTTGGGGCAGCCTACTCTGATACACATCTCCATTGAGACTCTGTGTAGAGTATTGTGCTCTTACTCAACGGCTGTATCACTCTAACTAAATGTGAAAGAGATCTGTTATCGGCTAAATGTATCATGCATTACATCGAGCTATCGGCGCGGTGAAAAATTGTATATTTTTATTTATATCTTCGTTAGGTCGATTCATATCGATTTGATATGTAGAGGTGAGTGTTTTGATTTGATGGTAGATACTTGGTTTTTTTTAATCCCACTAGAGGTAACTAACTTGTATGCGGCTCCTCTGCTTGTTTTACTTTTTTATTTATTGAATTCCACAAATTACATGCATAAAAATATTGTATGTTCTGCCAAACTGCATGACAGTTTGTCGGCAGAAGCTCTCGTGGACATCATTTCAATACTAATATAGGTATGAAACATTTCTAACCCTGTAAAATTTCATTCACACACGTAAAATGTGTTTGTTACACAAAGGCACTTCTGCTCAAGTATTAGTAGCATTCGTGAATCTCGTGTCCAATCCAGGCTATAGTCAATTTCTCCGAATTGCATCCAATTCTATTGTCGTTCGGTTGTCATTGAGTAACAGACACCCATCCGTCAAAACATACAATTATAATATTGGTAAAGATTAAGTTTCTCAGTAGCGAGTTACTTCTTCAACTTAAACGTACTTAATTGATTTCATACTTATATATAATTATTCTAACTCTTTTGGTTCATCCAAATTGATCAGTCTCTTGTATCATATTCACCGATTTCGATTACTCATGATGTTCTCGTTCTTGAGAATACGATCGATTTCATTTCTATTAGTTGCAGTCTTTCTGCTTAATTTTTACATTTAATTGGCTTAAGTATATATTTTTGAAATAAAAGCATTTCAAAGTAGATTTTTGGATAATTAGTTGATTTTCTCATGAAAATCTAGGCTTATCCAAGAGTATGCGACATAAAAATTCAACGTCATTGCATACTCATGGGACAAACATATTTTGTAATTAATCGAATCTATCGATCGATACTTTCTCGACCGGCGGCCTAGGAAGCAACGATAAACAATAACCGGCCGGCCACCCGATTATATCGATAAGATATCGGAATAATTCCCCACTCTAATGGGCCCGCCGTGGTGTATAAAGGGGATTTACACTTTCTAAACTATCTCAAAAGGGGTTCTGGAGTATGGATTAGAATATTGATAAGTTATGAACTAAGCTTGGTTCACACTGATACTTTAATATATATAATATATTTACCGTATTTGAATTACTAAAAATTTGGTTGCAACTTTTTATTTACAACTACTTGCAACCACCCGCCCGCTGGGCCGATTACATCTTTAAAGCGGCTGGAAAACTGTGTCGGAGACTGGCTCAGAACCGAGAACACTGGTGAAGAACCAGGGAGATCTATAAATACCCAGCAGTGGGTGCATGTGGGTTGAACCTTCGAGACTACTTTGCGTCGCCGGTAGCGAACGAGGAGGACCCAGTGGTCTTCACTCCCGGGCGGGTACGCAAACAGATCCAAAAGACCCCCCTCAGGAAGGCCCCAGGCTCAGACGGCATCACGAACGAGGCGCTGCGTCATCTACCCCCGCGGGCTCTCGCGGTGGTTACGCGCCTCTTCAACGCTGTCCTACGCCTGGGGTTCTTTCCCACATCCTGGAAGGTAGGTAAGGTAGTTATGCTACCCAAGCCCGGGAAAAATCAGCTGCTGTCCACGAGCTACCGGCCGATAACGCTACTCCAGACGATCTCGAAGGTGTTCGAAAAGCTCCTGCTGCGACACCTAGCTCCACACGTGACACCGCGCCCCGAGCAACATGGGTTCCGGGCCGAACACTCTACAACACTCCAGCTGTCGAGGGTACTGCACTCGCTAACCGTAGCGATGAACAAGGAGGAGTATACGGTTGCAGTATTCCTCGACATGGAGAAGGCGTTCGACCGCGTATGGCATGACGGTCTGCTGTACAAGCTAGCGACGTCGACTGCTCCACGCCGAGTTGTAAAAGTCCTTGCATCCTTCCTGCTAGACCGAAGATTCTTCGTGTCGGTGGAAGGCGTGCACACCGACGAGCGACGCATAGAAGCAGGCGTACCGCAAGGGAGCTGCTTATCCCCGGTGTGCTACGCGCGTTACACCGATGACTTCCCAGCTGAAGGCCAGCTGTCCCTGTACGCCGATGACGCGGCGTACTACACATCTTCAATCAAAAGAAATCACGCCGCGTCTAAGATGCAGCGGGCCCTCGACGCCCTGCCTGAATGGCTGGAGAAGTGGAGGTTATCGGTGAACGTCGCGAAAACTCAGGTGTTGCTCGTCGCACGCGCTGCACGCATCAACCCACCGAAGCTCAAGATGCAAGGACAGGAATTGGAGTGGTCGAATACCGCGAAGTACCTCGGGGTAAGTATAGATCGCCGCCTGAAAATGGGCCACCATGTGGACAGAGTCGTCGCTAATGTGCGTGCCACAAAAGCGCTACTTCGTCCAGCTCTCATCTCGCCTTCCCCTCAGAACAAAGCTGGGGGTCTAAAAGGCCTACGTGCGGTCCCGCCTCACGTACGCCGCGCCCGCCTGGTTCGCACTACCAAGCAAATCCAACGCACAGAAGCTTCAAACCCAACATACCTCCTCGCGAACCATAGTGGGCGCGCCTCGGTACGTGAGGAACGCCACGATCGCACGTGACCTCAAAGTCGAGAGCCTGGACGACTACATCAAGCGCATGGCCGCCAATATGTTCGCGCGGGCTGACGCGTCGCGATTCCCGCACTTGCGGGACCTCGCGCCACAGCACGCGCGACCACCCGACGGGCGGCCATACGCGCGGGAGCTTGCCCCGCGCACGCACGCACGCACACCATCACCACCACGACGACTCACCACTACTAGCCACGCTACGAGGACCGCCTAGCCGCCGCCCGCTCGCAGGTCGCTAAGCCGGGCCTCCCCCAACGGGGTCTCACCCGGCTGGCTTGTACCGCGCCGAGGGCGGCGTGAAGAAAAGGACACTCGAGCGCGGCCATTCAGGCGGCGCACATACACCACCGGCCAGCACCTCCTGCAGGCAACCCCAACGCCCCGCACGTTTTAACGTGCGGCGACTGACCCCTCCGTCAGGGGGCCACCAGCCCCGACACGGATTCCTCCACCCCCTTGCGGGGGTGCGAGATGACTACCTCGGATGTGGGTTGAAATGATGAAGATGATAATGCTACTTTTTACGTGAATTATTTAAAAACCTTACCCTGCATTAGGCTATTTTGGGGTCCTTTGTCTTTGTTTGAGATTTCTAATCATGCTTTCTCGTAGTGGTCCCATAGGGGTGGGTAAAGAATATTTAGTATGTGACGTTCAATAAGTGTTCCCTTTCGTCGAATAAAAGATTTTTGATTTAGATTTTTGTGACAGATGGCGAGTCTGTCGCGCTCTTTCAGGCACAATTGTGTTTGTATACTTTCTCAATCATAGGCAGGTTTACTTACGAAGTTTTCTTCACTTAACCATTTTCCCTTGTATTCGCGGCTTGAGCAGTATATGTACCTATATTATATATTCCACAAAAAAAAATTGCAATTACTTACAGAGCGCCTAAATTTTAATTTACAGCCTTTTTAACTGCGTCAATTAGCACTGTTGAATATGTTTGAATAAAACATTGAATAAGAAATATTGAAATAATCACACCATAATATTGACCTTGTGGAGTTACATTAATAACCACAGCTTTAGTTCAGCTTGTAAATATTCAATATACATGTAACGAAACAATTTGTAAACAGTGAGACGCAAGACAAATCTCCCGCATTAGAATCAGTTGTCGAGCGTGAGGTGCTCATATAGGCTAGCAGTTATTGCCTGCAACAAGCCAGCTATTATATTTGCATTACTGGGAAAAACTAATGACGGTTTCATACAGACTCCACTGTTATAATGTTGTAAAGTGAATTTGTTCGATATGTTTTAGGGAGGAACAGTTTTCACACCTTCCTACAAGGGTCCTAATGTAGACCCCAACGATAGACTTTTGTCACGTTGACAGCAAAAATATGTCATAGGGTTTTTTCGGGTCAAGTTTTTTCAAATCAACAAATCTTTTATAAAAAGGAACCTATCAAACTCATCGACCAAAAAGTATTTCTCATTAACAAACAACAATAATAAATAAATAATTATAACAAACACATATCAACATAAATAAAAATACTGTTTCCAACGACAATTCCATGAAGGGAATATTAATGTCACGCACGCAATTTAATATTGGCCATTATTCCTACGACCAGAGCTTAATTTGACATTACTTTAATGTAAATTAAGGAAATAAGTTTAAGCATACGTGATCACGAGTTTAATTGCTGGGATTATTCATTAGGGAATGTTAGTTAGGAATGCGTGTTTCATTTGATTTGTTCTATTGTTTGTGCTATCATGTTCGTATCATGTAGCATCATGTTTGTATTATGCTGGATATAATATATCCTCACGCCTTCCCATAAGAGTGCCCGAAGGGGTAGGCAGAGGTGTATAGGTAGTACCCACCCACACCCACTTGCCGCCAGAGATATATTTTAGGTGCCAACGTGACAGATGGCGAGTCCGTCGCCGTTACTCAAGCACGACTATACATACCTACGCCTTTGGATTGCTTCTCAAACGTATGCCGGTTTCCTCTCGATGTTTTCCTTCACCGTCAAGCTCGTGGTGTGACTAATCACAGTACTTAAATTCAGAAAAACTCATTGGTACAGTCAGGATTCGAACTTACGATCTTTGTGTCGCAGGCAATTACTCGAACCATGCGGCCTCCACAGCCTTTTGTTTTAGAATTATGATAGTGGAAACCAAAAACGCTTAATGCAAAAGTCGTACTCATTTATATTAAATAACAAACAATGTTAAAAATGTCAGGAGTTCTTGAGAGCCCAGTAATCTTGGCACCAAACCGAATGCTTGACATACTAAGGGCTATTTGCACTAACATACTTGATCAGTGTTTTAATTACCATAAGTTTCCCAACTCGATTCATCTGCCAGAGTCTTTAAGGTTTAAGATTACGATTTAAGATCACGGCTCGTTGTTTCGTATCATTCAAAATATTAAAGAAGCAAATCCTTCACTCCAGAAAAAGCAAAGAATGACCTTCGTGCGAAGACATATTAATATAGATCCAAAGTGCTTCTAGAGTGCTTGTAAGGATAGCAATAATAATAAAAGCAATCATTCACATAATTCTACACACATTTATATAGCCCCAAATTGAGCAAAGCTTGGGTTATGGTAACGAGGCAAGGATATATTTACTTATATAGATAGATACATTCATATAAACATAGGATATTCAAGACTCAGGTACAAATACTCGTGTTCATTATACATATCTGCCTTCAGCGGGGATCGAACCCGCGACCTCCAGTTTTGCAGTCAGGATATAATAATAATTGTTTTCTTTCGTTACTGAAGCCTATCAGCTTAGAACTAACTCGTAGTAAATAGGTCAAGTTAAATTGATAACTGTTAGATCAAAAATTTCCTACGCTTTAGTATCTAAAAAAAAAAACGTAACGATCGATTTATCTTACCACTTACTAACCTCCGTTCTATTTTGTGTGTTGGTAGTGGCCCTTTAGTCAGTTTATTTAAGGCAGACCTCGCAGGTGGCTGCTGAATTGAGATGTTCGTTAGCTCTAATGGTATGTATCTCGTCAATCTGGGGCCAGTTATTTCTGCCGCCCGCAAAACTGGCCAGGATTGGACACTGGCCATTTTAATAAGGGGACTTCGCTCTCTAAGCCTCTGTGTAAATGTCTTATTATTCGTATGTTGGCTCGATACTCATTATATTATATCTTAAAGCTTATTTAATTACTTATCTATCATATGTTATGATAATCATAAGAGAGAAGATTCTTAAAAAGTGCATCTAGTTAGACATAGATAATATTATCTATGTAGAACACGCCGAGTACCTTATGGTTACTTAGACAAAAGGAGTAGAGCGCCGAAAATCTCTTCTTTCGGTTTATCCACATACATCAGTCTCTTCAAAATCCTTTCCGGTTTCGAGTACTTTAGACCTAGTTCTAATTTATACAAACCTTTAAGTTGCTAGACATCGAATTAGCCTTCCCACCTTTCCCGTCATCCTAGTCTGTAGCTATGACCATATCTTAAACTCCTTCATACCAATCTAGGTATCGTTTTCTTTAAGATTACGGAAGAAAATCGTAACGGAATATGTAAATTACATGCTCCCAGAAGCCTCACACTTTTTTACGCAATTACAGATGGACAAACAATGGCCTTATTTAAAACTAAACCCGTAAAGGCATCGCACGCCGCAAATACGGTTTCCTATACTGAAATTGCCTTAAGGGGTAAGTGTGATGTCGTACCCTTATTTGTTGAAACTGGGTAATGAAATTAAATGAAGTTAACCAATAATATACGAGATCTGATGAATTTTTTAATATGATGATATTTTTAATATGCAGTAATAATATTCCCAATCCCAAAGTAAGGAATTCAAAAATTCCCAACGAATATCACACGGGATGTTCGACCTAGTATTTTTCGAGAATACATTTCAGTAAACATGCTGTACATATACAAAAAGATTGGCAACATGCTTAACAATCCTTGATTTAGGTTTGTAACTGGTACGAAATACAACAAAATTGCTCTTAAGGGCATTTTAATATAAAGGTATACTTTTTAAGTCCAAATGAACACAGCTCATTAGTTCAGGCAATTAATGCAAGTTTTCACACGTGGCGTCCAAAACCGCAATTATCTCTTCACACACGTCAACCAAATTGGCTTGTCATGGTAACGTGTTAGCAGTTACATTAGCAGCGGCCTTACAGCTGACGGCTTTGAAGGGCTTTGTAGATTATGGGAAGGCACTGTTCCGGGTTGAAAGGAAAAAAACGAAATAATGGGACTATAGAGAATACTCAATGAATTGGCATTGGCTAAGGTCAATTGAGTATTGATCTATATGATACTTACATATATAGGAAGTGTTTAAAATATGAATACGGTATATACAATGGAGGGTATAGATTATTTCCTGAAATAATAGGTATATCTAGTAGTGTATTGAAAATGAAGATCGTAGAATATAATTCCAGTGATAATTTATAACATCGCAAGCTTTACGGTGAATAAAACATTGTGAGAAAACCCGCATACGTCTAAGAAGTATTTCATATAGTCGTGCTTGACTAACGGCCATGGACTCCTAAAATATATCTCTAGCGGAAACTGGTTGTGTGGGTACTACCTATACACCTCTGCCTACCCCTTTGAGGACACTTGTCGGAAGGCGTGAGGATATTTAAATTATAATACAGTATCAGCTTATTTAAATGATCCCGATGCACGGCAATGAGTTGCTCCTTTAGCAGAGAATAAAACATTTTATTTTTACTGATAAAAGGCAACCAATGTTAAAAAAGGGATCCGGGGAGTTGTTCCGCCATTTCTTATCCTGACAGGTTCTTTTCCTGGAAACGGTGGTAACTGTAGTTTTTCGTATGCGGCAGTCAATAACTGTCCTTGTGTCCCTTACGTTGAATTAAATATATTTGATTTGATTAAATTGCTCGTGTGCTTGAGCTCGCATCTCTCGTTTAACCTTCATCAATAAGTTCCTCGATTTTTATCTCAATAATTGTAAAATTAATCGCAAAATCGATAATAACTGTGCAAGGAAAATAAATTACATCAAAAATATTTGAAATTATAATCAATTTGAAACATAACACGTATTTATGTATTGATTCCCTTGACATTTGGATTTTACATAGTAAATACGTATAATTACACGATAAAAATATGTTTTGTCGAAAGGGATAAGCCAACTTCTATGTGAGTTTTGTTTTTAATCGATACAATGTATTCTATTCGATTGGCTACATACATACAGGTCATTCGATTTAAAAATCACTTTTGAAATCGATTTCAACAAGTGGCTATTAATTAAGTTGTAGTTAGATTAGAAATTAGATAGAGTAACCGCTGGGCGGCGATAGGCTCTGATATATGGCTTGGAAGCGTATTAATATTATATAAATGTTATTGGTGTATGCAATGGTAGAAACTGGAGGTGTTAAATGGTAAAACTCGATGGCAGTCGATAATTTTTCAAGCGTATAATTATGTTTGTAAAACGCCTTGCGTATGGTACAAAATTGTAACTATTTATTATGATGTTACGAAACTAAGCATCTGTATACTAAATGGAGTAACGGGATGGCATTTACGCTTTGTGTTGTACTGTTTGAAGTAAAATACACGTACTAGAGAAGTGACAGACAAGCATATTATGATTTGCCAATGTCGTATCTCTAGATTTTGAAAAAAATATAAATGCTCGTAGCATGACAGATGAATGGGGTCTCTATCCTCATATTATTCCTCATGAACCTTAAACAGGCAGGCATTTGACTGCGATCTTCTATAGGTTAGGTAGATTTACCACGAGGGACAACCAGACAGATGGCGAGTCTAGCTGTTCGTTGTACAGACGTCTTTGTATATTGCCTCAAATGAATGCAGGATTTCTTTTGGTTAATTGATTAAATTAAACAATTAGAAAACATAATTAAATTGTATGTTGTTACTGTTGTCGTACCAAATCTACTAGAACTTGATAGATTTGATGTTTTTCTTAATAAGGGGAAAGCAAACAAATGGGCGACATCATCAACATTGGCATAATTTGAGTTGTAGTTATTGGAAATGTGTCTGAGAGGAGAGCGACTTCCCGATATGTAACGCAATAGGTTGATAGTGAAAACACGGGGGTTGCTTATCTTGCTTACATGAGCTCCTAGGTCCCACAAAAGAGCTACCATTTACAAGCTCGTTGTGATTAGTGACTCTATGGTAAGTAGAGTTACTCTGGTATTTGTGATTTTGGTGCAAGTGTAACTGGAAAATTACTGCTTTATGACAAAGGACTAATTGTGTTTTACAGTACTCATGAAAGTTTTTAAATTAGTATAATTAAAAACTGGTAGTTAATCACCGTAAAGTCCTTAACCTTATAACGTCAGTTATTTTCCGACAGTCTATTTCAGAAGAAGAAGACGTTTTAATCTGGTTTCAGAATTTAAGCTTAAGACGATTATACACATTTATAAAACTACTAGCTTATGCTCGTGGCTTCGCCCGCGTGGAGTTCGAAAAAGTAGCTTAGGAAATTGTCCTACTAGAATCGATTCAGCCGTGAAAAAGCATCATACATTATAATATAAGAAATTTGAATTATTAAGGTTTAAAAAATATAAAAAAGGAGCCTATGTCCTATTCCTAGGTATAAGCTATCACCATTTCAACTTTCAGCCAAATCGGTTCAGCCGTTTGGCCGTGACTTGAACGTGACGTGAACTTCCACATTTATAATATTAGTAAGATAGTAAGATAAGATAAGATTTCCAAGTTGTCAGTAATAATAATTTAAACGTGTATCTCGTGTTATTGACATAATTATTGGTGTTTAACCAAACCAGTAATTATAATTTAAACTTTAGCATACAGAAGGATAGCGGCGCGCGTTGATGTCTTTTGTACCAACCTTGACCCTTCAGACATGCTAAGCATTGAAATACAAATTGTAAATGATATATTATTTTTAGACTGCATATTATGTGTACTTAATCATAAACATTTAAATGTGTAATAAATCATTTGTAATTCTCATGATTCGCTGTCAACATTGACAAATAAAAATGGCGAAGTAAATATGAATGTAATATGATATGGGGTTCCATTAATCCCACTATAAAATGATTATTAAAACAGCGTGTCCGGTGATTGAGTGATCAATCTTAATTATAATATATTCGTCACTATGTTGATTGTAGGCTAGTGTTGCGCATGCGACTTAGGCCTGTGGATTTAATTTAATTTTTTAAACGAGCCGTCTTGACGAATTTGTACCGCCAAAGTATGTCATGAATGTAGTGATAGTTTTTTTACGTTAATTATTCATATAGTCTAAATTTTGTTCTGCTATTCGCAGATTAGACAAATCCAACAAATCAGAGATCATCAGAATCGGTCCTTCCGTACTTGAGTTATAGGAGGTAAATAGCTCTACTTTGTTTTATATAGATAATATATTATTATCTATAGGCTTCTTGTGCTTTATACATTACAAATCTAGACAAAGAACTTTATATATAATTGTTTTATTTGCGCGTCAGTATTCCGATTTACATGCCTATCATTTATATACAAAGTACGGTACGGTATATATACCGTCACGCCTTCCCACAAGGGTCCCTGAAGTGGTATTGTGTATAGTACCATTCTCTTTCCGGCAGAGATATATTTTAGGTGCCAACGTGACAGGTGGTGAATCCATCGACGTAACATAAGTATGCCTTTGAATTTCATTTCAAGCGTATGCAGGTTTCCTCTCGCTGTGTCCCTTCACCGATAAAGCTCGTGGTGTGACTAATCACTGTACTTAAGTTCAGAAAACTCATTGGTACAGTCGGGATTCAAGTTTGCAATCTTTGTTTCACAGGTAACTATTTGAACCACTTGGCCACCACAGCTATAAATAATAATACATCTTAAAAGTCGTGGTGGCCGAGTGGTTCGAGCAGTTGCCTGCGACGCAAAGGTCGCAAGTTCGAATCCCGACTGTACCAATGAGTTTTTCTGAACTTAAGTACAGTGATTAGTCACACCACGAGCTTTACGGTGAAGGAAAACATCGAGAGGAAACCTGCATACGTCTGAGGAGAAATTCAAAGGCGTATGTATAGTCGTGCTTGAGTAACGGCGATGGACTCGCCATCTGTCACGTTGGCACCTAATATACCTCTGGCGGAAAGTGGGTGTGTGGGTATTACCTATACACCTCTGCCTACCCCTTCGGGGACCCTTGTGGGAAGGCGTGAGGTTATATATATATATATATATCTTAATATGGAAAAGTATATAATTTTCTAATTTGATCTGAAAATCAAACCCAAGACCGTCTTAAGGCAAAACGATTTACCACTCTGCCAGGAAGGCGACGAACAAAGCGAAATCGTAGACGGAACTAGTAAATAGGTACACTTATAAACATAATATGGGTAGGTTTATAATACATATAGTAAGTACATTGATGAAATCATCGCGTGACCTTTCGTTTCGTAACGAACAAAACATATTTTTTATTAAAACAATTGAAAGTGAGAACTTGTATGTATGTAGGTACTTGATGTTAAGGTCATACCATACGCCGTATCGCTTTTGTTAGTACCGTGTACTGGATGTGTGAATATGATTGTAGCGCAGTATGTACGATAGCATGAATGATGTATGCCGTTGTGCCGTAAAGCCATAGTAGACGAGTGGTTCCAGTAGTTGCCTGCAGCACAAAGATTGCAAGTTCAAATCCCGACTGTACCAGTGAGTTTTTCTGGGTTTAAGTCCAGTTAGTCACACCACGGAGCTTTGCGGCGAAGGGGAACATTCGTGAGAAAACCTGCATTTGCTTGAGAAGGCTTGCACAAAAGATATATATCCTTTCTTTCTCAATAGACACATGTTTGTTATATTATTATTATATGTTATATTAATATTTTAAGGCTTTATTTGTAAAAAAAAAAACGGTTTGCGATTTATGAGTACTTGAAATACTTCAGCAGTGCTAAAAGCCCAATGCGATGCAATCTTATTTCCTCATTGGAAATTAATAAAAAGCTTAACATTTGATCACATTTCATGCTAATATTATAGATGTCTATGTATGTATGTTTACTATAGTTTCACTTCTAAGTCACTGAATAGACTTTGATGAGACTTCATTTCGTGATTAGAAAAATATTATTGTTCTTGTTCAAACAAAATTTTTAATGGGAGAAAAACGGATGGGGAAAACGGATGACGCAAAAGAAAACTTGCTGTCGCGAGTAACGTCGCGGGATACAGCTAGTATACTTATAATTTCAATATAAACTAAGTAATATGTTAACAATTAACGTCAGACGTCTCTCAACGATTCGAATCGGTCATTGTATCGAATCGGCTACGCGTGTCGTAAGCGATTGTATCAATCGATACGAATAAAAATAATTATTTCCGACCTTACTCAATGAGTTAATAGTTGTTAGAGTAACTAACTGACAATTAATGTAATTAGGAATGTTGTAAAATTGTTTTTTAGTTGTACAAATTGTGCGAGCTACCGCTTTGAGGTCATTGAAGGCAATGAAACTAGAATCCGGAATTTTAGCCCTTTAACGACGCTAGTTCTTTATTGCCTAATTAATAGGTTTAATGTAATTGTTTCTCGTTATTTCTCTTTACTGTACATTAAATGGAACGTAAAATATTTCTTACTTTCAAAAAATTTGCTAAGGTCACTTCATAATTTAAATTTATTTTAAAATATATATAATTTTTGTGGCTTGTTTAAGAAGGGCTGTACTATATAATTTATGATTCCATTATTATTATTTTATCTTCATTTCTTCCCAAATGTATCCCCGGACGCGGTAAGCAGTCTATTATTGTCTTTCAAGTACAAACGTCACTGAATTTTGTCTCAAACATGAATATTTCCTTGTGATATTTTCGTTAAGCTCGTGGCGTGATAATAAATATAACTTCAGAAAGAAACTCATTGATACAGCGCGCCCGGATTTAATGCTAAATATTTGGGGTGCGAGTACTATAATACTATAAAAACCCAGTCATCACGCCCTTAAGTACATTTATATAAGAGCTAATGATGTCCCGAGGATTCCTCGCCCAAACAAGTATTACATTTGTCAAATCCTATTTTATATAATATGTTCTGCCATATATGTACCTACATTAGAATAAAAAAAAATAAAAAAAATATTGAAGGAATATAGAGTTTTAATCGAATTGATAAAACCAGATTATTTTAAATAAACCATGTACAGCCATCTTACATTGAATTTCTAAGATGTGCTTAGATTTAAAAAAAATGTGTTCTTTATTCTACAGTTTAATTCTTACACAGTCTGCGTCATTATTGACGTATATAAGTTATGCGGACAGTAATAGCGTTATAATCTCAGGCTCATAATATTTTAGGGCGTATCATTACATACAATTCAAAATGCACATTGTTCTAAGAAGGCTCAAGGTTAGTTAATAAAGAGGTAAAACATAAGTGATATTTATTATTGAAATAATATTCAATTGAACAAGTTACCGTGTAATGTACGAGAGACGAAGTAATAAATCTCTTCAGTTGTATTGAGTCTTAGTATGTGCACTGTGTCGAGCGTTTCTTTGTTGGAAAACGTCGCGTTTTTACAGTCACTTCTTCAATTGTTAGTGTCCCTTAATTTTATCTGGATTACCAGCTAAATCAACCCGTCTACGGATACCAATATTATAATGACGAGCCCACCGCCATCTGTCACATTTAAATATGCAAAGACATACATATGTTTCGTTTTTGCATATTTACTCAAACGGTTTTCAAACTTTGGTTGAATATTTTCATTCACCGTAAAGGTACTTCACATCACACAAGCAATAATACTCGTAAGTTTGTACAATACATAATACACGTCAGACTGCGGTTTCGCTGACACATACTCGCCGCGGCATTGTGCTTGTACACAAAGCCTATCAACACACCGAGCTCAGACCTTGACCTACAAGTAATAGATAACCTAGTATTGCCTAATAATAGATATGGATAGAGAGCATAACCTAGATAGATACATGGGTAATAGGTTTTACATATACTGACCCCCATCTTGCTAAATGTATCATTATCGATTTGAATAATTTTCTTAATTTTAACTGTGATTATTAAAATAAATCTGGAATGTTCTTGTATATCGAACGACGTTATTATTGAATGATTTTTAAACAACATTATGTGTAATTACTGCTAAGAAGAATGAACAAGCAATCATGATCTTTATATCCAAACGATTTCAGTTGATATTTGAACTGCAACAAAACGACGTTAAGAACTACCGACAGTTTATTATTAACTATATAACTAATTGTAAAGCCTCATTAACTACTTGACTATATTTTGGCGAAGACAGGCTGTTAGATTCACTAACATAACTTTTTTTATTTATCATATAACAGGGTCCATTAAGTAACATAAATATTTTTAATTGACTACATTGTAAATATCTCACAATGCTAACAAATCGTAAGGTAGTCAGAGCATTTACTAGAAAATGTACAAATAATGGATGAATTTACGAAAATATTACGCATAGCGAACATGTTATCAACAATTATGAGTTTCAATGAATGATGAATGTGAACGAAGCGAAAGAGGTATTTAGCCTAGAGAGAACTGGCGCTCGATACTCTCTGCCTACCCCGTCAGGGACTCGGCGTGATGATGATGAGTTTCAGTTGTTCGTTGGCTGTAGAAATCGAACCTGCGACTATTTCAACAAAAATATTGTATGTTCGTCAACAGCCATAAATGATTGAATGACTATATACCTATATACTTAGAACGCAAATAAATTGTCCTATCTTTCCACAGAAGGCAGAACTGTTGGCAAGGTGATAGAATCAAGAACCTTTACAATTGTTCTTACTTCGAATCTAATCTCAATCAACCCTCAATCAAAATGAGATCACTCAAAACAAATATACATAATTAAAAGCTATCAATATCATCGGCTACACCTGTTGGCTGCATCTAGTTACTTGGTAAGACTCAAGCTGTTTTAAAATTTAAATTAATGGTAATGTGACATAGCGCTAAGGCTCTAATTGGATTAACGTCGGTACACGCATATATTATTTATATACTTATGTTCGCGTTAAGATACTAAATATTTTGTGTGAGACAATTATTTATAGTATTTAAGGATTTTAATAGTGAGCTAATGAGATCACTGTTTGACGGATAGCCGAGCGGTCCATGGGTTCTATCTTCGCTGAGGGAAAATATTAGATAATATTATACTATATATATATATATTTATATATTACGGTCAGTTCGTTTGTTGATCGCATACAACTATCGCAGCTCCTCCTATCTCGCCTCCTCATCTCCTATCGCCACCTGATTAGGAGCAGTTAAGCCGCAGAACACACCATACAGAAAAAATATATATTTTTAATATAAAGATACTACGAAGAGCGGCATCTATTTCCGCGTGTTTTAAATATATAAATATATTATATAAATATCACCAGCGAATAGAGGACATGTTACAACTCTAATTATGGGATATTCCAGTGTTCATTGTGGGATCGCCTGAAGTTATATATAATAACGAAAACAATTTGTCCGAACACATCATTCAGACAAACTGACCTACAGTGTTATAAGTGCGATACAAAACAGTCACAATTACCGTGTAATTACGTCTAATTACGGCATAATTGTAAACGAACAAACATTGGCGATATCATGATAATAGTCGTGCTAAGTGCTCCCCTCTTGCGCAGGCGCAGTAGGTAATGCTATGATGTGTGATTACAGACCTATAGTTTTAAGAAAATATTATTTTGATCGTTTTTGTAATTGCGAGCTATACTTGGCGTTCTCATCGCAACAAAACCGCAATAAGAAGTTTCGCATGTCCCCTAAAGTATTTTACGTAGCTCGCAAAGTTAACAGGTTGAAGTGCCAGCATCCCTCGCAGAACCGTAATCGTTGAGGAAGAATGATTCTAGAGGCTACGTACTGGAAAAATGCTGAAGCATGCTATTCATTGCATGGCAAAGACATTAGGTATGGTAAAAATTATGTCGTGCCATAGCATGGGATAGCGAGAGCGTGAACGGAAAAGGGAACTTATTTTGGGGGTAAGTCAGAGTTGCAGGGAGCCGCTTTATGCAGACATTTCAGAAATAATCTCTGGTTAAAAAAATCAAAAAAGATAAATGGTTGGAAAAGGTAAGTTTTTAATACATAGATTAAGATTTGTTATTTTTTCACTAATCTCATATATCCTCACGCCTTCCCACAAGGGTCCCCGAAGGGGTAGGCAGAGGTGTATAGGTAATACCCACACACCCACTTTCCGCCAGAGGTATATTAGGTGCCAACGTGACAGATGGCGAGTCCATCGCCGTTACTCCAGCACGACTATACATACGCCTTTGAATTTCTTCTCAGACGTATGCAGGTTTCCTCTCGATGTTTTCCTTCACCGTTAAGCTCGTGGTGTGACTAATCACTGTACTTCTTTTCACTAATCTTATATATATTATTATATTATATATAAGATTAGTGACTCAGTTACAGCCTAAGCTTTAGACACATAATTTAAGGTAATTCTGAGTCATACAATATACCTATTTCGTATATTATGGTATGAATATATACCTATATATTTAGAACAAACGAGGATCGCACATGTACCTAACTCGTGTGAAACCAAAGGTCAACAGATGAACATAGTAATGCTATTTTGCATCTGCCTTAGGCTTCTTGGCAATTTTTACATGAATATGATTTTCCTTTTTATATCCTCTACATTCCGTACAAAAGAAGCGATAGTGTTGTTTTATTATTCAACTGGGTATTTTTAAAACCGTCAATTTGTGCACAAAGGGCCAAGCGCAATAAGGCTCCGGCTTCACTGTATTACAGATCAATCACGCACATAAGCCTTAATTAGGGACAAGAAAGCAGCCTTCTCGCTATTCCCAGGGTGGTATGCAAAAATTGTTGAGAAAATACCAAAGGTGCGTTGTGCGTGCCTGTTAATTCGCCGCGTATGTAATTTCAGCATTTAGACCCATATGACTGGGAATTGTAATTGTCTGGAAGCTGCGCAAGCGCTTACGTGTAAGTATAATGTAAGCATGGCTTTATGGTTTGAACCTTTTCAGTACGTGAAACGATTAAACATATTTAATCATCAAGAGCCGTGGTGGCCGAGTGGAGAGCCGTGGTGGCCGAGTGGTTCGAGCAGTTGCCTGCAACGCAAAGGTCGCAAGTCCGAATCCCGACTGTACCGATGAGTTTTTCTGAACTTAAGTACAGTGATCAGTCACACCACGAGCTGAACGGTGAAGGAAAACATCGAGAGGAAACCTGCATACGTCTAAGAAGAAATTCAAAGGCGTATGTATAGTCGTGCTTGAGTAACGGCGATGGACTCGCCATCTGTCACGTTGGCACCTAATATACCTCTGGCGGAGTGGGTGCGTGGGTATTACCTATACACCTCTGCCTACCCCTTCGGGGACCATTGTGGGAAGGCGTGAGGATATATTATTATATTTATTATAATCATATACATATAACATAGTTTGGCAATCAATAGGTAGATAGTTTAGATGTATGTATGTCATCGAGTCTTCCGACAAGCGCAGACGGAGGTGTTACGACACTCTCCTTCCGGAGATAAATTTAGGTGCAAATGTTAAATTACTCAAGAGCAGATACGTATTATAAATTATTCCCTAAGTGGAGGTGTCCTCAACGTTGACCGTTACCGTATAACTGGTGGTGTGATATATCACTATCTGTGTATTTATGTACAGAAAAAAAATTCTTATGGCACAATTCCCTGGGGCTACACGAACTACTCGGTCACTATGGTGTTGAATTTATATGTTTACAAATAAATAAAATTGGAGTGTCTGCTTGTAATATTAAAATAACTTTTACTAAATGCGTATGGATGTATACATGGTACCTACATATAACAAAATAATATTTTTAAAAACTTTTGTCCGCCTGTCCGTGTGTTTGTTTCGGCTAATCTCTGAAACGGATAGCTATTGTAAACAGAAGTAGCTTGCGCTACTTTTATTTTAGAAACAATTTTTTTTTGTTAAATTACGCGCGGACAAAGACGCACAGCTTATAGCAACATATTTTTGATGCGCACACGCAAGAGACTATGTACTCACAATACTCCATGTTGTTACTTAAATATCCGATATGGGGAAATGGCAGGTATATCTGCTTTACAATGGTCGTAAAAAATAATTTTTCAGCGGAATGAATTGCACCTGCAATAAACTGCGAGCTCCTCCGAGCACAGATCGTAAAGCAAAAATCTAGCAAGATCCAAAGCGGGGTAAGGCTATCATTGAGAAGTAAATCCTGGCAGCAAAATCATATGCAAACTGCGTTTCCCACGATCCGTGGACAATCGTTGCAATCGAGTCGGCAGGACCCGTATTCTCGATTATTCCAATCGATATTACATCATCTCGGTCGAAATTTAAATAAATTAGGACTGGTTTTCTGCAATTGCTTTAATTTACTGCTTTATTACGAATTATTGATTTGAAAATGTTTTAATCAATAGACTAATCTATTCTAATTACACTATTTTATGATTTTATTTACTTCATTTATTTTGTACTGTTCTCTTTCTATGAAAGTGGTAAACTTGAATGTCGCTCACCTGTTAGTAGTTAGTAGTAAGTAGAAATATAAAGAGATGAAATTTCGTTCTGATATCTATTGATTTCAACTATTTTCTCACAATCTTAAACTGTTATCCATAAATTATGTTAAGTTTATACATTATTTTATCTTATGCATTCCTTATCTTCAATTCTCACTTCTATTTGATTTATAAGTGCTTATAGTATGTTATTTGAGCCTTATCTACGGAAATAATATTTATTCATAGTACTTAGTATTATATTTAGTTAAAATATCAAATGTATTATGTGATTGTTAGCTAGCGCATAATCATTATTGGTCTGGCTTTTATCAATATTTATTTTTAATATTTCATGTTACATACGTCATAATGTTACATACTTATAGCAAAGAAGCATCAGTATATTGACAGCTGTCAAAACAATCAATAAATATTTTACACATAAATTTTCTAAATAATAAACACGTAATGTTGCTTATGAGTAGTAGGTATTGTAACATAAATTCGAGTAGCTAAATCATGGGTTTTATGAGAAGGAAAACTTCGCGTAGAAAAACCTGCACATGTTGCAATTCTAACACACTTGTAAAATACCTAGTATTCGAGGTAGTGACGATGATATTGTTTACGTTAGTACCATAATGTACATACCTCTGGTAAACGGTTACCGTTGCCTACCACTTCGAAAACCCTTAGGCGTGAAGATAGTGAGAGCTGGCGCTCTACTCTCTCTCTCTCTGTCTACCTGATGATAATATGTATGTATGTAAAGCTGATATTCATCAAATTTACTTGGCCTTGTCTCCGTTGCAGTTTTATTTGATATTTATAACAGATAAACGATTACAAATTGCAGTGTTATTTTAATGGATCTATGTATTAAGTAATAAATTGATTAATTGAATAACCAAACGCTTTTCCGTATATCTATAGATGTGTTAATGACCTGTGACTGCATATTGTTTGTTTTATAAGTCTAGACATTTGTTTTTATGCATCCAGTGAGGTTCAAGGACTTTTTACAAATCTGTGTTGTCACACTGAACGGCAAAGCCTTCTGATTTATTTCAATTAAAATTCAGCCCTTTAGCACTTGTATATTCTATTCATAGTGACACATGTAGCAAGATGACATTTGAGTAAAATGTCTCGCTTTGGAAGGTTAGTTACAAAATATTAACTGTATTTTAACTCGATATCAATTGATAGCATGAGTTGTGCCGTACGTTTTGATAAACAAATAAATTATGAGATATTCTGAACGATGTTTTTAGAGGTTATTAAGATGCTCGTACTCAAATAACTTATAGTAAAACAGAGAGGTGTTACAGAATAACATATTTGTGAACCACAATCCTTAATTAGCTGATGAATGTAAATTTATTGAACAGATAAAGAGACTAAGAGAGGAATTCTAGTTCGAATTTGGAACTGCCCGACTGGGGCAGAATCTCCACCTTATAGAAGTCCGTAGAAAAGAACAAGCAAAGTCCAAAGAACACTATTTTTTGTTATATATTCCTGCGTGACAAATAAGGTTTCCAATAATGAGATCCTTGGGGAAGGGGGAGGATTGTTATATTGTGTTGGCAGTAGAGGGATTATGCCCATTACGCTGCCAATACAGTATAACTTTCCGAACACAGAGTGGTAATGCGCAAGTGTTACTTCAGTATCGTGAGCGTAAATACGTGAGGGTAACCGCTTCCGATTATGTGTGTAGGGCGTTTGCCCCATTTGTGGTATAAAAAAGATAAAAAAGACAAACTAATACCTACAAATATTTTTTACTGATTAATTTTATAGCCCAAAACATTTCTTTACACATAATGTCAAGTCTAGACGTTTTTAAATATAATGACATTGAAATCATTACTCAAATATCCAGAATAAGTCCGCCTGGATTCATATGAAAATAGTCGTGCGATACGGGGCCCGCCAGTCGGTAGTCCGACGGGAATGTTGGGGAATGCCTTAGCGGTGGGCTTACATGGAGCGGAAAATACGCGAATATTATGTGAACTAAAATGGCTTATAAAGAAATATCTACATCCCTAAAATGTTCTGTCTCTAGCTTCCTCCTTGTATTCTGGGTTGATATGAAGGCCAGTAAAGAATATTCCTCGATACTCAAGCACCTCTAATATGTTATTCAGAATCAACTGTACTGTTATTTTTTCTTGGTTGCTCATCTTATATGTCATTTATTAACGCATACGTCATAATTTAAAGACGCATCTTTGAATCCATTCTCAAACGTTTTCCATGGTTACTTTCGTTGTCAACTTCGTGGTGCAAAAATTACTACAGATACTAAATTCGTCAGCCATTACTGACTGTCAGGGTATAAATGATTTTCTATCTTTTCGATTCAAATACTGGCATTATATTTATTTATTTTATTTACTTTACATGTAAATAATGAGCTATAGAAAAAAGGTTGTATTTTTAAGTTATAGAAAAAAAAATGTTACAATTTGATTATGTAATTCATTTATATTAAATATTTTAAATATAAGTGAATATACAAACTTAATTTGCTTACTCTATTTGTTTGTTTGGTTTGATTGCTTTTGATCAACACTAGTGAGTCCTACAAACAACGTACCATGTAGACAGTTGGCGCGGGTGGCGTGCGATGCGGGCGTGACACGGCCAGGTTCGCTTCCCTGCAGGCACCATTAAGACCAATAACCATCAGTCAGTAGCCAGACCCGGCCCGCTAATTTTCTCTAATTTTCCTATCAAAACCGATACGCCATTGTTTTTTTATAAAGCAGAAGTCATACCTAACTGTCCGAGTCGTGGGAACATTGGTTTCTTGTTACGTAATTATCGGTTTTTGCATGGTTTCTTTGCGTTCAAGGCTGTGTTTTGGTATTTGCGTGTATGTGTCGATATTTGTGAGAAATCCGACCTTGCTTTAACGCGCTTAATTGGGCTTGAAGGAGTTAGAGTAATGCACTCGCGTCAGTGCCGACTGCCATGGAGTAGCTCGTTAAGGCAAGGTCCACGATATTATACTCCTATATTATATACGTCTATTGATTGATTCAATAACGTACGTGCTAATAAGATAAAGTCAATTTCCCGTTGAAGTATAGAAAATATTATATATATCTAATATATCTTCTTGTAAGAAAAGGCAGAGGAAGACCACGTTCCAATTACCTAGATCAAATCGACCGGACGCTCAAGGACGGGAACGTCAAGCGTACTCGAAACCGACGAGCATGTATAAAGCCGTGGTGGCCGAGTGGTTCGAGCAGTTGCCTGCGACGCAAAGATTGCAAGTTCGAATCCCGACTGTACCAATGAGTTTTTCTGAACTTAAGTACAGTGATTAGTCACACCACGAGCTGAACGGTGAAGGAAAACATCGAGAGGAAACCTGCATACGTCTGAGAAGAAATTCAAAGGCGTATGTATAGTCGTGCTGGAGTAACGGCGATGGACTCGCCATCTGTCACGTTGGCACCTAATATACCTCTGGCGGAAAGTGGGTGTGTGGGTATTACCTATACACCTCTGCCTACCCCTTCGGGGACCCTTGTGGGAAGGCGTGAGGATATATATATATATATATATATATATGTATAAAGAGACTGATGAATGTGGACGAAGCGAAAGAGGTATGTAAGTCTAGAGAGAACTGGCGGTCTATACCCAGCCATATCTCTGCCTACCCAGTTAGGGACAGTGATGATATGTATGTATGTATATCTTCAAAAATCGCATAAAAAAGGGGGGCAGATGTGTAATGACACAGCCGTTTGCCGTCGCCGGAGACAACTAAGGTGCCAACATGACAGATGGCGAGTCTGTCGTTTTTCAAGCATGACTATACATTCTTCTGTCTATGTTTTTTACTATATGCACGAGCAATCAAATGACATTCTAACACAAGTCACAGCTTACCAAACCCAACATATGCTAGCCCTTTTTATATTTAATTAAAAAAAAGTATATACTTAAGGGTATTATATATACTTAAGGGGTACTTAAGGGTAAAAGTATATACTTAAGGGTAAGGGACCCCCTCTCTATTAAGTAATTACTTAGTCTTTACAATTATATCGCTGAGATCTGTCAATCGTTGTCTAGTTTCGATATAACAAATGATTTCATCAGTTTGAGAATGTTTGCATTATTATAATTATAGTTATAGATAGTCGTATATTCACTCAACTCCAGGTGTGCTCTCAGTAAGGAGTGGCTGACAGGCATGCGTATTGGAATTAATTCTGTTCGGTTTGTTAGTCGACTGACGTGTAGTAATGGAACCCGTTTAACAATCCTTGGATAATGCCCCTTTGAACTTGTTGGTTCAATGACAGATAGAATTACGCAAGAATACAACACTTACAGACTATCCCATTTCAGCTTACGTTAAGCGGTTACCGATGGCTATTTCGAGTAATGTTGCAAAAATGATCTGAGCTGAGAGGCTCAGATTATTTGTGCCGCTTTTTCTTAACTAGCTATGAACCGCGGTGTCATTCGCGTTTAATTTGGTTATATTTTAATATGATAATGTTTTTGCTTTATAAGGGACATGAGTATATTTAGCCTTCTGTAATTTACTAGACTGTTTGATGCAAAAAGAATATATTAAAAACAAGTAAGTAGATCCCAAGATCAGCGCGCTCAAACAAACAAACTCTGTCTCTTAATAATTCATGCTTAGATAAGATGAAGCTTACCTTGTTGGAAGTAGTTGGACTTCCTCACGTACACGCACACGAGAGCCATCAGCTGCAGCTGTGAGAGCCGTTGTCTGGTTGAAGGTGGTAGAGGCAACAGGTCTCGAAGGTTGGCGATCTCTGCGTTTATCAGGTCGCGACGCAACTTGCTCGCGCCCTTCGTTGATTTGCCCTGGTCGAACCTGGAAGGAAAATACGGTTTGACTTACATAATATTAATTACTAGCTTATGCCCGCGGCTTCGCCCGCATGGAGTTCGAAAAAGTAGCTTTGGAAATGTTCCTGCTAGAATCGGTTCAGCCGCTATGCCGTGAAAGAGTATCATACATTGTAGAATAAGAACTTTCCAGTATTAAAAAAGAAAAAATAGCCTATGTCCTATTCCTAGGTATAAGCTATCACCATTTCAACTTTCAGCCAAATCGGTTAAGCCATTAGGCCGTGAAAGAACCGCAAACATCCAAACATCTAAATTTACAAACATTCACATTTATAAAATTAGTAAGATACATGAATCTTCCTTATTATCTTCCTTCTTATCACCTTCCCCAGAGGCTTGTAGCATCCTGTATCAGACAGAGGTGCAACAAGAGCCACGTGGCACGCGAGGTATTTTTATTTTCCAATGTGATATACAGACACGAGATAGATAGATAGAACGAGATAGGTTAGGTGTACATGTAGAATATTGCTCATCTTTTTTTATACTATCAATAGTTTCTAAATAAATCGTATAAAACCCTGTGTTGCAGTGAATCTTACTCTCTTCAATAATGAAAGAAGAGTCTGAGAAGAGATTCAAAGGCGTATGTATAGTCGTGCTGGAGTAACGGCGATGGACTCGCCATCTGTCACATTGGCACCTAATATACCTCTGGCGGAAAGTGGGTGTGTGGGTATTACCTATACACCTCTGCCTACCCCTACGGGGATCCTTGTGGGAAGGCGTGAGGATACATTATTATTATACAATAATGTTGTCATAGTCTTATTTTTAGTGCTAGTTTATTTTTGCATCGTCATGAGGATTATATTCACAATACCCTACCACTTCTAGAAGACAATTGTTATATTTTCTGAGACATCATGTATAGACGAAGCCGTGCGATGCAATAAATGACCCAATTTATAGCAATTATACAACGTTGCTAATAAATGCTTAATTAAATACAACAAAATGTCATACACCAATCAACAAGTCAATTTACTACAATTAATACCCTATTTATGTATACAAACATTCATTAAAACAATAAATTATGTAGTTAGCCAGCTATGTGTATATTATACAATTGGTTCCACATATAATATCCTACTGAACGATTACAATTATGTATTTCAAATTGATTCTATAAGTTTAATAGATCGATTTTATAGCCAAAATACTATTTCCTTTAGTAACTATGAACCTTGGTTTATACTTGTCTTCGCAATAGAATGTATGTTTATGTGTACGTAAGGCCATATTCGCAGATAGATATTCGTATTTATGTTTAAATTATTTATTGATTCACTATTCAAATCTCGCGTATCGAGGTATATTCTTCGGATCTTTATTTCTGAAAGTAAATCATTAGATTTCATTTGTTTTTTATTATAATTCTGTTCATCTTTTTGATGTTACGAATATAAATAGAGCTCTTAATAATAGGAGAGTTATTTCCATTACTATAAATCTTTTAAAATGTTTTATGTATTGTATTTCAAGGAGAAATTTTTGCCACTATTGCTGGCTGTCGGCGTCTTTTCGATACCTTAAACGGTGATCCCTTGAAATGAACGAGTTTAAGAACCGTAGGACAGAATCAAATTCCCGTTGAATTCGATGCGCCATCAGCTATACTTTCTATATTTAATAAAAGTATATCTAAGTCATTAATTGTAAGTCAAAAGAAGAAAGCCTTATGGAAAACATATGTATGCATTGTTCTTATTAAAATAAATTTACTATCTATAATTTTAAAGTATATAAAACGCTGTGTTATTTGGTAGAATAAGATGAGTTTTGAGGTCAAAGTTTTAGCAATAACGCACAGCTTCTAAGTAAGGAGCGTGCAGTATTCTGACAGACGGATTGTGTTCATAAGGTCGCAGGATCAAGTTGCATGCTCAGTCTAAACGACACGGACTATCTTATCTTAAGTTGAAAAGCTTGCATTGAATTGCTTTCGTAGTACCGATTTGTGTAAACTTTGTTTTATTTTGTTCTAACCTAACTTGCGAAAAGTTATAAAAAAACTGACTACTACTAATAATGGGAACATACGTAGGTACGTAAGTAGGTACTCAAGACCACCGAATAGATTGTCCATGCAACTACAATGCATCACAGTGAAGCATAGTAGGCTACACAGCTAGTTAATTAAGCGCTTATATAAAATATATATATATATAATATATCCTCACGCCTTCCCACAAGGGTCCCTCAATGTATAGGCAGAGGGTAGTAGGTATAGGTAGTACCCACATTCCGGCAGAGATGTACTTCAGGTGCCAATTAAATTAACTACTATATATTTAATCAAACGCACCAATACACATTTGACGGACTATGAAAATCACACACAGAACCGCTTGTCTGATGGATATATTCATAATCTTTGTTAATAACTCGCAGACGTTAATGTGTCATATTAAAACATTTTACTGTCAAGATAGAACGCTTCGGTTCTCGGTACTCGTATTATGAAATGTATGATACTAATTCATCATTCTTCATAGACCTGGGCCATTGCCATTATTATTAAGGCGTGCGAAAAAAGGTTACTTAGTCAGAATTTTCTATTATATAGTATATGCATTGATCCCTTATAACAAAGTTATATAGAAAAAAAGACACGCAATATATACATACATATTGTGATTTAGTATTGTGAATTGTTATCACAAAGCATGTTATCGCATGCTGTGGTTACTTTTAATAGTAAAATCTGTTAGCAAATTACCTATTGTAAGTTTTAATGTTGTATTTTGCTTTATTTTACGTTGGTAATCCAATGAAAAAAAATTAATGAATAGCTCAATTCTCGAAGAAAGTTATAGCATTGCTAATCCCTTAGAAAAAAATTAAGAAATTCCTTATAAAAACGGTGGATGAAACCGCAGTCCACGTCTTTTTTTTTATACCACTTGCCAGCTATAAGATACAGGTACGTTGAAAAATAAGTATTATCTAAGAAAAGGCTTCAGTCGAAATCCATAGTCACGCTTTCCTTTCGACCGATTTCAGAAAAGAAATCGCTTCATAAAGCTCTTTATTCCACTTGGCACGACATTCCGCGTAAATTAAGTATTGCATTCTTTCATGGAAAAGGAACAAAACTCCTTTTGAACCGAGGCTTCAATCAAATGCACAAAGGAGGAATCAATAAGAGCGATTCGCGAACTTGTTAGCTAATATAGAGCAACACGCGATGCTCCGATACTTCTTGAGAGAGATTTGTTCCGTAATGGTCTGGGAGATATCCTAACATTGCTACAACAAAATAACAAAATGTGGTTATATAGTACAACATATGATATACATTGCTATTCATCCAATATACGTATGGTCAAAGTAAAAAGCTTGGATTTTCCTTTTCATCGTCATTAATCATCAACATTAAGAGAGGTAGGGCATAACGGGTTTCCCGTTCGAATTCGGAGCTGGCCGACTGGGGCAGGACCTCCACCTTACAGAAGTCCGTAGCCAAATAACACAATTTTTTGTGTTGTGTTCCTACGCGGTGAATAAGGTTTCCAGTAATGAGCTCCTTGGGGAGGGGGATGATTGTTACATTGTGTTGGAAGCAGAGGGATTAAACCCATTATGCTGCCAACACACTATAACTCTCCGAACACAGAGTGGCAACGCGCAAGTGACTTCGGTATCGTGAGCGTAAATACGCTACGGTAACCGTTTCCCATCAGGTGGGCCGTATGCTTGTTTGCCACTCTTGTTGTATAAAAAAAAAAACTAGGTATAGATAGATGGCTATTATTTATGAGCCGAGGTAAAAGAGGTACATATGTAACTCTAGAGATAACTGGCGCTCTACTACTTTCTCTGCCTACTCCGTTAGGGACTCGGCGTGATGATTGATGTATATAAATATTTATGCTATGCAATCCTTAATTTTTTCTTTCATAATGTAATATTTAATAACGCCACTCCAAAACAGTTGCTTTATCTCCATCTTCACATCTTCTCTAAGGCTAAAGACTACTTAACTACACGGTCATCAAGTATAAAGACAATTTATTTATTTTCACAAAGGGGTACCAATCAAAGTGCGAAGTGAATAGCACCTGCGCATGTGTATCGTGGGAACGAGATGCATTACCGCCTCGCGGAGCTAACTCCTAACCTATTTATATAAGGGCGGTCTCACCTCACGCTCTTTCCGTATTTTAACTAAAATAACGTGAGGCGAGAACAAAGACGGCCAATTTGTGAGGTTTATGTAAGGCAGCGGGGATTTTTGATGGAAAACCATATTTGGATATTACAACACTGGTAATGAGTGCCAGTGTTGCTTGCTTTAAAAGTGTTTTACCACACATTAAAATACGTATTGTTTTGAGACGTAGATGTACTCATACGTTCATTGAGTGCTTTAAAACTAGTCTCTAAATTGGTACCCCGATAGGGCGCGTAATGTAAGAAAAGAGCTGCTTCATAACGCAAAAAACGTAGATCTCAGCCATAACTATTTAACTGTAGGAAACACGGTGGAGCGCATCTAGTCCTATCATCGCTAATGTATTGCCCAGCTTAATGCGATGTTACACAAAATAATAGCTATAATCAGAGCTGTACAGCAGCGTTTATAGTTAATTATTAAATTAGATTAACAACTTTGTATGTATTGTGTAGTTATTTCAAGTGAAAACCGACTGTTTTCCCACGCTATAAGCCGTTACAAAGGCAGCTAATAATTTAGACAATTTTCCAATATCAAGTCTGCTGTGGTCTAAGACAAAAGATGAAGAGGCCGTAGCGACAGCAATTTATTTTTTATTTTTTTTTTTAATTATTGACTTTAGTAGTTAGTCAATAATCATAGGTTCAAACCAGGCGGTTCTGTACCAATAAGACTTCTAAATGAATATGTACCTAATTCGGCAACAGTGTCGATGTCATGAATGTATATATATCAAAAGTAATATGGATGTTATTACATATATAACTAGTCCTATCATACCTACATACATATACCGAGCGCCTCAAAGAGTAGATAGAATAAAGTGTCATCAAAAGCCTTTAAACTTCTTTCGCTTCATCTACATTTATACAAGCTCGCTCAGGTTCTAAGTACTCTGGACGTTCTCCTCCTTGATTATTCAAGATTGATTTATTATCTATCACAATAAATTAATCTATAAACATAATATCATATCGCACCTTCCTACAACATTCATAACGTAACGTGTATAAAAGGTAATCGCTCCGCTTGTAATTTGAGCTATACCCAGTAAGGGTAGTGTCTGCAAACCGCAACAGCGTATCGGTCGTGTGCAGTACACGGCCCTCGCATTACGTATGTATTCGTTTATCTCGATATTAGAGCGCTCTATAAATTCTAATGCCTTGTTCTATTAATACCTCATGCATCTACATGCTTTCCTGGTACATCGAATTTAAAGTTTTTATTGAGTTCGCATGTCGAATGGTCTTGGGGCTGAGCTACTTACTTAGTAGTCATACATTGGGGTACCATACCAAATGGCATGAGAATATGCCAAACATTATTCAGGAGGGTAATTATGTCTGTATCCCTGGTGTTGCTAGCATTTATTAACACCGGTAGCCTTTACCATTAGGCAGACTAGTAGGCAGGTTGTATTATATATATTAAATTTTTCAGGCCTTCCCACAAGGGTGTCTGAACAGTAGGCAAAGGTGTATAGGTAGTACCGACTCACCCACTTTCCAACAGATATATATTTTAGGTGCTATCGTGACAGGATCAATTAAGTTTTTGATATTGATTGATTGATTCACCTGATTTACCTTAATACGCCAGGATTATAGCAAGCGGTTACAAAAATCAATCTTCATACATGCTCGCCGCATTCAAGTATTCTTGACGTCCCTATCCTTGGGTGAATGATCGATTTGATCTAGGTAGTTGGGACGTTGTCCTACGAGGCCTCTTCTTTTCGAACCTTTCGTATTGTACAACTGTTTCGTCAACCTTTCTATATTTGAAGGAAAGCAATATGCTTTCAGTTTTACATACACACGCTCATTGCCTTGAGAGTGTGTTCATTCTTCATTTTCATCAGAAGATTCTAACTTATATTTATCATTGCTTTAAAAATCTGTTTAATAAGACGATTATGTAGACATTCAGAGAATTGGTCAATTCAAACTTTTCTTTAAGTTGTAAGTGTTCTTAACGAGTACATAGACCTCAACAACGGCCGAGGAAAGTGCGCTAAATGCAGCCCTTAGGGCTAAACGAACAATTTTGCTTGATATCACATATTTATGTGCTTGTAACGTTGAATATGAGCGTTTGTACTGACATGCGTGTACGTGGCGATTTCTGTATCAAATAAGGCTTTCTCGAATTAAGCTTATTGGATAAGAGACTATAATAGAAAAACAAAGGACGGTGGAAAAAATATAAGGAGACAGATTGTGTTTGTATGAACGCCCTAACTTCAAAAAGTACTGATCCCATTTGAAAAAGGTATTCGATTTTTGCCGTTAAATGAGGTAAGTTATCTATAACATCAGCGAGCGGATGATACAATTTAATGCAGGTACAACCATGGGGCCCAGCTTCCTTATAAGGTACGGCAATCCGTTTCAAAATAAATCCGTTTAGTAATCTGTAAATCCGACTATTCACATTTTTTACATTGAGCAAACGAAGTCAAAAGGGATATAATGTTACAACTTTTCTTTCTGTATCAATTCAATTAATTATATTTTGTAAATAAAATTGCACTTTTTTTAGATTACGCAAGGAATTATATTAAAAATTAACTCGATAACTAGGAGTTTCAGTAGGTGTAATATATTTCGCAGTGCTTAAGAAGAATTATTATTATGATCTGCCATAATGTATGCGAAATGTTTAATAAAATAATGCAATTTTTACTAATCAACAATATTTTCTATTTACGTGACTAAAGTGTCCATTCAATATCAGCTAACATCTTTTCAAAACGTTACAAACCAATAAAAGCTCCAATTTTAAACAAGTAAACATTGGGCTTGATCTGTGATACGTTAATGGGACGTTGAACAAACTGGTACAAAGCACAAAGCCATGATAATATTAAATTAAGCTGTTCTCGCCCCAGTCATTTGCAACGAGAAAGTCCGCTGTCTTAGGACAATGCCATAGATTGTGTGGATGTCCCAAGTTCCCAAGCATACGTTTGGAGGAAATTTGAAGGATTATGTGTCGTACTTGAGTTACGCCTATTGACTCGCCATCTGTCACGTTGGCACGGATAACAAAGTGAGTAGGTACTACCTATACATCATCATACACACATACCAATTCAAAGATCCATGGGGAAGGCGTGAAAATATATATATATATATATATATATATATTAATTTTATTTTTTATTACGTGCCTATTTCCTGCCAGTAAATCTCAGTTCACATAGTCAGGTGTCCTACACCTAGCTACAAGTCGGAGCGGTCTCGGCTGTTGCCGTAGAGCTGTGTCGCAATAATTAGTGCAAGCAAAATCCTTCTAATGAGAACACAATTGTGAGATAGTGACCGGGTGAAAAAAGTAAAATGGGAAAAGGGTCTTTTAGCCGCAAACGATTTATGCCAACTATTCAGTTAAAGCTTTTTAAATATATATGTAAAGGGAGTATATGTATCAGTATTGGCAAAAAAATTAATGTAACGTTATTTAGCCTATGAAAACGAAGATTTGATAAGTAATTGAATAGCCGTTTACATAAATGTCCTTTATATGTCTTTCTAGTGAAGTATACATGCTAGTTATAGTTGTATCTTTTTGCAACAATTAGCTGCATATTAAACAAAAAAAATACTAACTGAAGTAAATAAAACACTTGTGCCAATGCTGCCAAGAAGGTTGGCAGCATTGGCATCAACATTCTCGTCCAGTGAGATTGTCTCATACAACTGGGAAGCGTTAAAGTACCAGGGGCGGCTTGTTTCATGTTTACTATTTCGGGCTCACTTTTATTTATAAAAATTTAATTTACGACAGATCCCTGAGTATCAACAGCAGATAAAAATCCAAACGGCTTAAATCAGCGCAAGTTAAGAGTAAATGAGCTTTTGGGATTGCACAACGTTTTATAATAATAATAATAAAAATAATATCCTCACGCCTTCCCACAAGGGTCCCCGAAGGGGTAGGCAGAGGTGTATGGGTAATACCCACACACCCACTTTCCGCCAGAGTAATTAAGTGCCAACGTGACAGATGGCGAGTCCATCGCCGTTACTCAAGCACGACTATACATACGCCTTTGAATTTCTTCCCAGACGTATGCAGGTTTCCTCACGATGTTTTCCTTCACCGTAAAGCTCGTGGTGTGACTAATCACTGTACTTAAATTCAGAAAAACTCATTGGTACAGTCGGGATTCGAACTTGCGATCTTTGTGTCGCAGGCAACTGCTCGAACCACTCGGCCACCACGGCTCTGATTGGTGGATTGGTGACTGTGGATTACTCATTCACAATAAATACAATTACTCGTTTTTCCTCAAGGGGTACACCATACTGTGAAAATATTCCTGCAGGTTTAGCAATGCGCAAGCGTTACCCCTGGTGCTGCAAGCATTCCGTCCGCATGCTTGTTGCGTGTCCGCAAAAAGAGCTTTTTTTATTAATAATAGCACTTTTAACAAGCAACCCTGTAAATATAATAAATCTCAGACAACCGAAGGTTACCAATACCGGACCTTTGCACTATTGCTTCCCATAGTCGAAACGTAATCATTACTCATTCCAATGTTAATACTCGCATATTCGTCAAGCAATCAATTTAATTGTTCATTTTGTTCCATAATTAATCTTTTGTTTCATATTTCATGATTAAAATACGCTTTATTTTGATTCGTGCTTATAGATTGATGGTAGTCTGGTGTAATGACATAGAAGGTCATACATTTTTGTAAGGATGACTTTTTACATGAATAATATACACACAACATGAAGGGTAATATAACATTTTGTTTTTTTTATCTCGGTGCTACTTCCTTGGTAATGTTCAGAACAATACAGTTCATATCACATCAATATACAAGAGAGCATATTGTATAAACAGTTAAAAGTAGCAGTCGATGTCAATGAGTTTTGAACATAAGTGAAGAGAACTGTAATGTATGCGATAAAATGTACGTTCATGTAAAAACATATTATCGATACAAAAGGTATACCATCGCATTATTAACGACAATTTACGGGAAACCTATAAAACATACGGGTAAGCAAACAAAGAAAAAAAATGTCTCACACTTTTTTCTTAAATTTTTTTCACGTCGTTCACTTTGTAAATCGCAAAAGAAGTTTTTTTAATGAAGGCAACACAGACGAACAAATCTACAGATAACAAGACGGTTTGATGAAAATTCATAAACAGTATTCTCTCAGTAAACCCATCAGCTTAATTATCATAGTATACTGACACGTCCAAAAACGGATGTATTTATATAAGTAAGGAGTAAGATGATGTGGTATTACATCCCTGCCCACCCCTACTTGACTATACAGATGACTTACTCTTCGAATAAGGCCAAACAATAACAATTTGCAACAAAACATTATAGTTTTGACATCTACGACTTGCATTTTACTCGCATACTAACATACGCTAATATCAACGATAAATCCGATGCATTAGTCTCAGCTAAAACTGTCAGATACGTAGCGTTTAATCGAAGATTAAAATTAGCTGTCAGTTAATGAACGCAGCGGCGCCGCGCCGGTTATTTAACACGGCTCCGAACAGCCAATTGTATTGTAATGGTTTTTCACGCTCATCTGTTTGTAATTGAAATAAATCCTTTGTTTAATAATTTATTGTTTACTTTATTATTTATAGGGCTGTGCTTTGTGTTGATATTTCGACTACTTAATAACTTTTTTATACAACTAAAGTGACAAACAAGCAGACGCCCATAGACAGACGCTTATGGACTCTCTTTGAATCAAACCACAACAGGGAGTTCATTCTGCAGCCTGAGTATTTGCAAAAGATAACAACAAAAAAAAATAGTAACCCAAAACAATTTAAATACTTTTACTAAAACTATTTTCGAAAGTAAATTTATACAGAATGCCACAAAAAATATACAATTGCCATATGATGATGTAATAAAACAAATAACCTATTATATATATGTAGGTACATATCCTCACGCCTTCCCACAAGGGTCCCCGAAGGGGTAGGTAGATAGTAAAATAGACTAAAAAAATCAACTGTTTATCCCTTCCTTTCATTGCGTTCTATCACATAGTTGAGAAACTTATTTCCTATGGCATCCTGTGTTTATAATATTTTTAAGTTTGTTTATGAATGAAACCACAGATTCTATGGGATCGTTGGCTAGATTCTGTCCGTCAAACCTGTAATGAAAACATACAACGCACAGCTACATCACAAAGGAGGTGCTAGTTAATCGTTAATTCGCTGCGATTAGAATCAGTGAGTCAGTGCGAGCAGATTATCAACACCATAATAGGGGAGCTCTGTGTGCCCGCGACCTTACACGTAGACGAGGAAGCGACACATAGTCGCCGAGACACAACATTTAAAATACATTAAAATAATATTTGACTATTTTCATTAAACATTTGAATTTAGAATTACAAAAATACATCAGTATTTAAGAAAAGTTTCAATCGTATATGTACAGTGACGTATAATAATCAATCAATTTAATTGGTTCAGCTGTGGTATATATATATATATATATATATATAAAACGGTATAATATATATACTATATAATATATATACGGTAATATATATACGGTATTTTTTCGCATCATTGTAAATATTGGCTGCTGTGGTATATTGAACAAATATAATAGCCAGACTTTGAAGTTTCACGTACCACTTTCGCATGATCCATCATATTGTTCAACCTCTTCTCACATGTTTTCCAGCTTCCAGTCTCTTGGCGTTTCTATCATAAGATTCTTTTGAGCCTAGGAAGATAGAACGTGATTCCTTTTCCATACTTATTGGCTTATAGGTTAAGTTTTTCCTGCAATTATATATTAAGATGTAATTAAATCCCAGCAGATGGTAGACTAGACGCGGTTGTGACGTATTAAATCATATTGCGCTGATTGCTTGCGCATTGTGTCTTCTTCAAGCGATTAGCGTCTAGTCAAGCAAGTTACACAACCATTATTTGGTTAAGGCTAATTTTGTATTTAGTTCTCATGGCTGGGAGACTCATCTGTCAACCTTTATGATTTTTGACTGCAAAGGTCTGTTTGACATTACGCTTAATTAGGTATGAAGGCACCTTTATATTGTATTTGTTCGTTTAATATGGTAGGTATACTTTTTTATCAGAAGCGTTTGACACATTTAAGGGGATATGGGAATGAATTGTCATACCTATTCAGTAAATATATTGTGTTACCAATAGCCTCTGTATAGTATTGTTAAAAGTGTGGTTCCACGTTTTTTTATAGAAGTGTAAAATGTCGATGTTCATGTTTGTCATATATACAAAAGTGATCTGAACATCTTACTGAAGCTTGGAAGTGGCGGTAAAGTTACAGATATCAAGTAACAGTTATACATATGTATAATACACTTAAATAAACAGAACCTACTAAATAAAATAATATAAGTACTCAGAAATTATAAAACTTCTAAACGCGACAAAACAATATACGTAGGTATTCAGAAGTAACAGCTCGTTACAAAAAAACTATTCGCAGTGCTTGTTACATCAATCTCATCTCTGAATATACAGAGAAATTATAATAATAGATTTGTTTATAGTGTAATGACATCTATTGGGGAATATAAACAATAAAAGAGTGTCAGTAATCTCTTCAATTGGTCTATTATTAATAAATAAGTTGAAAACATTAAGTATAATATAAACTGTAATTTATATTTAGGCACCAGTTATGATGCCTTAATGATTAAAAAATAATTTATTTTCTCCATTCAGCTTCATAGTGACCCTAATTTGACGAAAGTAATCAATGACCTATAAAGCTATTAGTAAAGTAAGAAAACATTCCATTAATTATTCGTGTAATGCTCGAGACATATTAATTACGAAATACCAAATGCTATTTCGTAAAACATAGGTACCTATCAAAAGATTTTTGACGCACAAGTCATACATTTCAAGTTGACTGACAATGCATTAAGTATTACTTTTTTTAGCACTTGACTGGTATCTGGAGCGGGTTAGAGGTAAAGGTCATATCTAAATGAGTAATTGACGAGCTTTGGTGAACGCTAAAGTGCAAAAAGTACTAGGCTTTACCTAGTAATTATATGTGTACAGTACCGAGTGAAAAAAATAGGCAAAAAGTTCAACTTAGTAAAAAGTTATCAAATGTAATTATCCTATTTTACTAATACGATCCATCTAGTTTACATTGAGCTAGATCAAAGACCGCTAAGTGTAACTTATATTCTAAAATACATAATGATCTGATGAACCTAATGGAAAACCGTAAACATTGTGTACCAGCCGATCTGGCCGCGTGGTTTGATCATGATTGCAGGTTTAATTTTCAGCGGTTTGTATTTAAAAAATTAAAACGGCTTTAATATATAATTAACTCATAAATTATGAAATACATTTTTTGTTTTATTTATACGCAAAATTAACCAAGAAAAAGGAACCACAATTCGATAGGGAGCCAATGTTTCCTGTGGTCGGTGCCAGCCATACACGAATTAACCATACATATATACTACATACTAAGCCGAGGTTCGTACCCCACAGGGGGTGCCCTTAGCTGTGTTGCTTAGCACTAAAGTGCCTGGCTGGAGGCCTAGGTCTCGCCTTTGCCCGGTTAAGTAGCAAAAGTTCCCGGAACTCACGTTACGAGAGACAAACTCGCCGGATGGAAAACTGTGGTGCAGAGTGGCTCAGGACCGAGAACACTGGCGTAGAACCGGGGAGGCCTATACCCAACAGTGGGTGCATGTGGGTTGAATATAAATGAATGAATTAATGTGAATATATTCGTAATTCCGATAATATTACATACACAACACATACCTGAGAGACCTGAGAGATTCACCGCGAATATAGCCCTGATCGGCTATAGGAAAGCTTTTAGCTTCAGGCCGCACGTGTGATTGGTATAAATTATATTTAATAAGGGATTTTATATGGAAGGAAATATGTATATACATATGATATGATTAGTAAACGAACAATTCGAAGTCCAATCAACATCATTAAGCTAAAACAAAATGTCTGAAATAAAGTCGGTGAAACAAAGCGACGTCTGCAAACGACGCGACGGCCAGAAATGGATCTATCAATTAAGGCTGGCGTGAGTGGACTTTTGATTGATCCATCAATAAGTACATAAATCCATTAACGTAATACAATTCCGTTAATTGTGCGTTCCTGTCGATCTAATTTTCTATGCGTCCGTTGGAGCTGCATCTAATCCTACTAAGTAATAATATTATTGATGTGAAAGTTTGTGAGGATTTTTGTGATTATTTTACGCAAAAACCTTCACGAAATTGAATGAACTTTAGAACACAGATTATAAGCTCGTTCAACAAGATATGTTTTGTTTCAGACAAAATATCTACGAATAAAGGCAAATTTTACGCGGGGGATTCCGCTGTATATACTATGTCTTGTAAGTTAGGTTTGTACCGATTGCTACTTTTTAATAGTGATATTCCGTTTAAAAAAATAATAAATTAATATAAGTAAGGACAATGTGAATCACCAAAGCTTCTTAAATCAATAGTATTTCAACACGAATATATAAGGTCATTTATAAACATTGTATTATTAAACCCGTACACTAGTAATTAAAGTTGATGTACGTTTCCATTATACGTATTAATGAGTTTAGTTACAGTACAATAGTTTAATTAGATCTTCTGTTCATTAACATATGATTGTGTCAAAACATTAAGCCTGGCTATATCCGTCTGTCAACTAAATGTCAGAGATGTCTCTAGTGTCAGTAGAGTCGGATCATTGTGTAATGGACACGCGTGGAGAGAAGTGATTACAATTATACCTTGGTGCAGAGTTATTTTTAAAACCTATTTGTAAATATTCGAATTCATTACTCTTTTTAGTAATTAGCATTGCATTTTTTGGAACTTATAATAATAACTTCTTTTAACTAAAATGTCGTTGGTCCGAGTTGACGAAACAAAACACGGTAGTTGGGCTTTCATCCTATACATTCAATCAGCAAATTATAAAGGAAGCATTGTGCGGTTCATAATATGTTTTGAACCAGCCCATTCTTATAAAAAAACTCTTGTGTTTTTCTTTAATCGCTCGGGGTACGAAACTACGAAGGACGAAGTGCCAATAAGTCTCACAGCACTGCCTAGCTAATTCTCTAAGCGAGATATGTTCCAGCTTATATTTGTTAGAATAAATCCTCCCGTATGTTCACTTGAGGCCAAACAAACCTGCACTGATCAGCTTACGCCGCTATCAACTAGTACATCGGCGTCTGTCCACGTGCCCGGATTAAATGCCGGGTGACATCTGATTGTGTACTTATTTGTACCACGCACTTTATGATTGATAGCCTGATGCAACTTAACGGGAGTTTGTTTGATCAAACGTTTGGAATGGTGGTTGAATTAGAATATTTTTGTTGGAGTTATGACATTTTTATCGAAGGGAGTGTGTGAATTGTAATTTCATTTCTAACAAATGTCAATGGCGATATACTAGTCTACGAGTACGCCCGTCTTGATCCTTCATAAATGTAGGTATGTAGGTTTCCTCAAGATCTACACTCTACAATCTACAACCATATGTTTTTTATACAATGTAATGTTTTATCAATAAAATTAGCATATATAAAGCAATAGCATTAGCAATAGGAGCGTCAAAGCTTGTCATTATTGTAAAAAGTCGCAATAAAAAAGAAAATAAATCATTGAAACAGTTGCCATCAACTTAGTACACTGCTCTGTGTAATTGATGTCATTCGATATAATTTGGAATGGCCCAAACTACCTGTTGGTGCAATAAGAGCAAGTCATCTCTCTACCTAATATAAATAGCGGACATTAGGCTGAAGCACTCAGTGGTTTGTACATTGCTGGCTTATCGGGAGAGTTAAAAGGTCTATTTATAGATCTTTAGACACACTTTTCCATACGTAGGATATATATGATTATGAATATAAAGAAAGGCACATATATTACATATATACATTTGAACATATAGAAAGGATTAAAGGAAGAAAGATTGACGAAACAGGTATGCAATGCGAAAGTATGTGCAATAAGAAGCAGAGGAAGACTACAATAAGTAGGCTTTTTACGTTATTAGAAAAACGACAGGAGTACGTGTACATAATATGTAGGTACATTGTATTGTCATTATACCTGTAATTTATTTTATTATAAAAATAAACACACAGATTACCAAATCTCTCAATTAAGTTCTCAATCTTGTATAGATTTAGAATTAGAGTCGCTTGTTAAAAACGAAGGTAACTACAATTGCATATATATGTATATAAATATTCAATTGCAGCTACCTTCACGGTACGTCAAAGCCCGCAATGTATGACGCCCAGTAATACCATAATGGTCTCATACACATTACGTTATTTTGAGTGGTTTTGTAAAGAACAAAAAGAAATGAGACAAAGTTATGCGAAGAACGCCATCTCCCGCTTTCCTTTACCATCGCCCTTCTCACCGCACTAAGACGAAGTATTTGAAATTACTAAGTAACAAAAAGTTGTTCAAGATGCAATGCATGCCTTATCAGCTTCTCTGTCTTATCATTGATACATTTGGAGACTGATGAGGCTCAATGGCAGTGACTAATGATGGTCGCAACCCCTTTTACGGGAAAAAAATAATCTGGAATACCTGATTTGGCTATGGCAATTGCTGACATAAAAGACCAAGGTCGAGCTGGTCGAGCCAATGGTCGAATCGAATGTTCGAGCCAAGGAAGGCTGGTGACAGCACGCTTAACCCTTGCAGAGACAGAGTGCATTAGGGTACCATTAGGGTACCATTGGTTACTTCGGGAGATTGGGAGCGCATGGGAGATCATGAATATGGATTTGAAAGGACTTGTAACAATCACCTCAAGTTTTGCAGTCAGGAACCACTAGCACAGACGGCCGGCGATAGCACTGAAATAAACATTAGTACAGATTTCATCAAATCACGATCAGCTGTTCAGGCGTAATAAAGACCCATCAATTCATTCAGAATATTAGTACAGGCAGTATATATGTCGATGCCGAATCTACGAATTATACCTAAGTAATTTATTCCTGAAGTATAAAAAAAAACAAATTATTTGAGTTGTTATATTTAAATAAGGCATTAACAAATATATATAACACATACGTCACGCCACTCCGGCGCCGAATTGTGAAATGTCCTAATATTCTTTACAAACACTAAATAGGAGACAATATTCTCAAATGTTGCGAAATAGTGACGTATATTTCGATATACGAATGTTACGTTTCAATGTCGATAACAGGGTTTAAGTGAAGCGAAAATAAATACAATTTGTTAGTCCTCTGCATAGTGATACGAGCCTCGTTAGCACTATCGTCACTTGCTTCTGAGTAAATATCAAACGTGTGACTTGATACGTCACACATCAAATTATAGCTTACAGTGAATCATGAAAAGAAAACCATGAATATAAAGTATAGACTTTTATACCTAACGTCTATAGTATTATTGTATTTACTGTCATATTTTCGGACTCTAATCTGAACTCCAACAACTTTTAAGTGTCTGCTCTTACAAAAAAGATTTTAATCCTAATTAAATTAGGGTTTTAATCAAGCTCTCGGTACTAGACGTAAATTAACGGCATTATGTATGATCTCGCGTAGACATTTCTTTAAGATAAAGTTAAATAGTAAAGTCGTAAAATTGTAACAAGTGAGTTTTTGTTATACAATTTCATATTTAACGTTTAGAAACTAAAATAACTTTATTTACAATAACAACAATTAACAATATTTACAAAGAACAGTTGAAACTAACTTCTTACAGATAAAATATTTGTCCCAAATCGGTATGCCGAGGCAACGTGCCAAGAAGACTAGCAGCATTGCCACGCTGGATAGCAATGCTGATTCTCTGAGCGAGATATGTTCCAGCCCACATTTCATATTTATTATATTAGCCAGTAAATTCGGTATGTTTTCTTTTTTATCAAGCACAAGGCCATAGCTATCCGTTATTAGAAGTGACGTATCCTAAAAGTTAAGTGTGACAAGAATGCTTCTTAATTAAACGATCACGGTAGTGTGTGATCTATTAATCAGTAACTGGATGTGACACATTCCATTTAAATGCCGAAAGAAACAACGGGCTTGCGTGTGTCCTTGGAACAAAAATACGAAGTCATATTTATTGATTTTGTTCTTCGACGGGTTTCAGCTTCAGCAAGATAGTTTACATATACTGATATATATATCATATATATATATATATATATATATATCCTCACGCCTTCCCACAAGGGTCCCCGAAGGGGTAGGCAGAGGTGTATATATAGTAATATAGTATAGGTAATACCCAAACACCCCACTTTCCGCCAGAGATATATTTTAGGTGCCAACGTGACAGGTGGCGAGTCCGTCGCCGTTACTCAAGCACGACTATACATACGCCTTTGAATTTCTTCTCAGACGTATGCAGGTTTCCTTTCGATGTTTTTGATACTGATATATATAGGTACATGTATATATAATAATAATAATAATAATAAAATATTTCCATAAAATATCATTACATGATGCACGGTATACATTGGAATTGGTTATATATATATATATATATATATATATATATATATATATATGTGATAAGATTAGTTTGGGCTTCTGCGCCTGAGCTAGGCTTAGCCTGTATTTCGTTATTTCGTTTATATGTACACGCCGAGACTGTCGCGAGATATATAAACCAGAGCGCCAGTCGCGTTTAAAATAGCCTACCCGTTTATAAAAGGGCCTTTTTAAGAAGATCTGGACTATACTCAGTGCGAGCAGAGATTTAAACATACAGACTTATCGGTATACCCTCACTAACGGGCTAGGCAGAGAAGGTAGAACGCCTGTTATATTTATGCCTACGGTGCTTCATCCACATTGATCAGTACCTTCAAGGTAATTAATATATAGTATTATGTACCTGGTAAACATGTTGCGTTGTCGTGTGGGCAGGATGTGTAAGCGGCTCGCTCCGGTCGGCGTGCCCCCGCGCCGCCTCCCTTGTCATCATTAGCGCCACTCGGTGACCACCACACCACTGCGTCTATCTGGACAACATACATTATATTATTATGTTATGCCAGCATCATTATCTTTATCAAAACACATGCAAGAGAAAGAAACGATATCCTGTCGATATTATATCGAAAGCTTCTATAGCCGCCATCTGTCACGTTGGCACCTGATATACCTCTGGCGGAATGTGGGTGTGTGGGTATTACCTATACACCTCTGCCTACCCCTTCGGGGACCCTTGTGGGAAGGCGTGAGGATATATAAGATTGTGTGGTGCTTCTATAGCCGGTGATACTCTTCTTCTATAATCTTAACATCAGGCGAGCTACATGCTTGCTTGCTACCGTAGAAGGCTACATTTATTTACCAAATTTTAGATGTCCAATGAGGGCAATACAGATAATACTTTACATACCCTTAGAATTACCCGAGGGTCGGTATTATGCTGTGTGAGTAAAACCTCATAAAGTAAATGATGTTTTGACTGATGTCAGAGCTGCAGTTGACTCTGCTTCTCCACAACGCGAAAGTAATATCCTAGGTATTTCAATCTTTACTGAGGTAACCGCTTTGCGCATTACTTTAACGCAAAAAAAAATTAAAAGCATAATGTACAAAATCACGTAATCATCTACAAATGGTGGTTACAGTTGTAAAAAATAACTGATTCATTTTTACTACAGGTTGTGTGGTATGCAAACTTAATGCTACCATTTAAAGCAATGTCGTCCAAACTTGAATACACAAAAGATACAAGAATGTTACAGAAGCAAAAGTACCTACCAAAAATATTGTCATCGGAAATCACCCAGAAGCCAATCAGTGTCAGGCATTTTTTAAATTGCTTAATATGGCAATAGGTGGGGCGATAATAATTAACACTGGCAACCTTATATGGGATGTCAAATACTCTACGGCCGTTGGTCATAAAATGCTAACAAGTTATTTCCTTTTTTGTTCCGACGAATCAGTGTAGAGTAGGCAGTAGGTAAGCGTCATTTACATCTTCGCACACCTGTTCCTGGCTCGTTAAGTTCAACTTTTAAAGCCTTTATGTATAGAATTGCATTAGTTCCGTCGCAGTTCTACTGTTAGAACAGTGTAGTGAATACATGCACATGCGTCAGGTATTTGTTGCGATATGCAATTATGAGGCCATAATTCAGTGCAAAATCCATTTGTAAGTACATTCTCATCACGTCACAATGAGCCAAATGAACCAAATTGTTTGACTGGTCTGCAAAATCAACACATGCATTCGATTCGATGCAAGCCCCAGAGGTATGTTCAGTGATTAATCATATCACGAACTTGACACCTAGATATGTTTCCGAAGAAAAGAGCGTCTTGTCTCCTCTGCCTGCCCGTTCGCCTTAAGACGCTTGATTATTATTAAGCCTATATACACATTCTAGATTCATCAATCAATATAATTATAATATTCTAAACGATGTGATACAATTCGAAATTAAAATCGAAAAAAAATAAATATCTTTCACATGTTTTGTCAAACTCTACATACCGCATCAACTAATATATATGCTTTCTAAGTGATAGTTACGTAAAGTTTAAAAGTACTGTTAGCGTTTTAGTTTGAAATTCTTTAACATACAACACATTTCCCAAATTACCGTGTTCAGAGCATCAATAAATTTTGGCCCCGAGACGCGTATTAAAGTCTTTACGTCCACTTTCGACCAATGATTGGTAATAATTTACGGCACAAATTTGTTATGCCATTACTTATAATGTAATGTAATTTATATTTGTTAAAGGCCTTGTTATTTGATAAACCATTTTTTGTACAACGATATGTTCACATTATATTGTAAATGTGTTTAATATTATTTGCAACGTGTCAATATTATCTGATAATCTAAATTGAACACAAGCTGTGTCTGAAACAAAGTAGGAGCTGAATACTATCTTGTTCTTAACTGATTTATTTTTTATTCACATCAATATACATTTACAACATTTATAAAAAAACAGTAGTTAATTAAATTAATTTACTGATAAGTAAAATATTTGATCCAGATCGCTAATTATATTGTGATAATGGGAGAAGTAGGATAGGAATTCTGATTCTCTGAACGAGATATTTTACAAATATATTGTCACGAGAGGCCTCGATTACGCGAACTATATATCTTATCTTTATTTTTAAAAAGTATACTATTTTTACTGAAAAAATAAAGTGTTTAAAATTTTTTTTTATATAAAACACCTATTTGTAATACGGAACAAATTCACGAAAAGGTTGGTACCTAACACGGATCCTAGCCCTGCAAGAATCATTTTACACCTTTCTTGAAAAACTACATGGGTAGTATATCGACGTATTTCGCGGTAGGATATTGATGTTGACTGAATTAAGGTAACTGAACCCACATTTTTATCAATAAAACACAAAGCAGTCGTCAAAGTATTCATTGCTCTGATATTTTGAACTGACAAAAACCTTTTTAAGCTTACATGGGAATCAAACACGCAGCCAATAAAAGAATTATTCACAATGCTACTAAAGAAACAATATACTGTAGCCTGCAGATACTGTAGCCACTTACAAATAGAATAAAACAAACACAGATATTCTATTATGGCGATCATTCGTCTCTTGCTCTCCTACCGTATTAGAGCAGGACATGCTTACCGGTTGAAATGTCGTAGGTCATTAGGTCTTATCCATATAGGGCTCGCAATATGCCAATATGGTTGGGGCCGTGACTGTATTACCAGCCTCTAGAATCCAACAATAGGTTATTTGGAATAGAGTTTCCACTCAAACGTGGATGAACTTCGAATAAGATGGCTCTGATAGGGACAGCAAGTGGATTTAATTGAGAAGATTGTTGGTAGCATCCGATTACTTGGTTGAATCTAAAAATAGTTCTACATAAGTGGGATGTACAATTCAGACACCTTCTTCCTTATCTTTACACAGTATACAATAAAGTCATGAAACGTCACAAACGCCTTCGTTGTTGGCAACGGAAAACTACGCAACGGAGTTGCATGGTTCCTATCAATAGATACATTGTTTCAAGAGGAAGGTTTATTTATGTAGTTCAATATTTTCCTATTCAAGGGAGTGGAGCAGTAATTGTTTATTTGAATTTAACGCGAGTTAGCGGAAGTACACCTATAGTAGTATTATAAACGCAAAAAAAATTGTTAGTCATGTTAGTACTACGATTTTGAGATTTTAATGTACCAAACCTCATTGAATGCTAATAATACTACACAATAGTGCCGTTCGGGTGCAGCCCTATATAAGGATATTTTGCTTCAGGCTGCTCCGAATTTGAGCCAAAGTCCGCTGTGCCCTTCTTGAAAAATAATCTATCCGTTGAGAAGATTTAAGAAGTAATTGTTTCTTTTTTAAACTCTTACAGAGAGTGAGAATCTAAAGTTTAACCGTCTATTGATGTAAAATGTATGTAAATATTATGCCAAAGTCATTCTTAGATCACAAATCACAGTTGCAGTTTATCACCTGTCTGGAGTAATCATATGGCAATTACTGTGTCGAGAGAAGATGGTGATTAGTAATAGGATATTAAACGCCTGTAATTACGGCAGATTTGCTATTCAAATGCTTATTATATTCGCATAGTATTGCATGATTCTGAAATGGACTCAATGGAGTTAATTACTGGTAGAAATATTTTTTTTTTCAACAATAATAGTAAAAATATATCTCCACGCCAACCCACAAGGGTCCTTAGGGTAGGCAGAGGTGATTAGGTAGTACCCACACACTAACTTTGCCAGAGATATAGGTAATTTTTTGCAATAAATAGACAAAGTACTTGATAAATTACTTTATCTTAATTTTTATGCAAATTTTTGCATTTCTGAATTTTTGCGTCTATGTACATCTCATGTTTCAAGTATTTAGTACTTCTGTGGTACTAAATATGTAGCGCTAAAATCTCCAAATTCAAATCTCAAACTGAAAGCTGCTTGCAAGATACACACGCCTCTTTACAAACTATGATTTTGTAACAGTTGCATTTTTTTTATTCGATTCTGCTTATATGTTCCAAATACAAATAAAACATAGATTTTAATTTGAGTTTCTTGAACTGCAAAGATAGAGCGACCATATTATAATAATGGCCACAACGAAATTCATAGTAAGTACAGTTACGGTAGAAATTAATAACCGTATATGAAAACACTGGTTTGTCATACAAAAGTCATCCAGAATGTCGATTCAAATTATGATAAGGCCGGAATTAGTTCTGGTAGGACGTAATGGCCTGCGATTAGGTATGTGGGCTACATGGAGGAGGTAACAACAATATTTGGTTTGTAGATGTGGTATGTTTCATTTTATTTTTACTTAAGGAGTTCTATTTCATTGTGACTTGTATGTTGGTATGTTAAATTAAAATAAAATCAATTATATACATATGTACCTATAATTAACTTAATTAAAATTAGTCCAATAGAATGATTTTAGAGAGAGATCGAGATCGAGAGAGATTAGATTTATTATACGTATTATAAATTGAACCGCTCGTCTGCCCACCCTTTTGGGTTACAAGAATGTGTTACCACTATTACAAGAATGTGTGTTGCAAAAATGGTATATTTTTTAGGACAACAAACATTATATATAGCTGTGATTTTATTCTTTTATCTCTTTTCTGTTTTTATTCTCTATTCTATATCTTCTCTTTTATATCTCTATTCTCTGATTTTAAATCTTCTCTGACTATCTTGTGCAGGAGCCATCGTGAGGTTATACATAATTTAATGAAGCTCCTATTTAGTGCCTTATCCATGACTTTTTCGTTGCTCCATGGCGTTCAAAGAGATGCAATGAATGGTGTGCATCTGTAATAAGCTTTACTAACTACGCTACTTTTGGATACGTTTTAAATTCTTTTGAAACAATTGAACATCTGAATACAACTAAGAGTAGGTACTATCTACTGGTCACTGTCTTGATGGTTTTTTTATTTGCAGTTATTTTTCATTTAAGTATATAAATATGTAACATATTCCTATAGCTATTTACTTATAGTCATCAAAAATACTGGGGATTTTAAGCTAACACAGAAATAAATAATAATGCAATTAATTGCACCCATTCGAGGTATCAAAATATTCATTCGATTTAATAATTCTGCAATTTTCTTTTCAAGTTTTGATAATTTGTCCATATAACCACCGATATAAGATTCGATCAAATTGGTATAAACAACATCGGAACATGCATTCCATTTTCAAACAAACAGACCAAAGACAAACAATAATAACTGCGTAAAAGCGCTACATAAACGTTTTAAAAGAAAAAAATATTTAAAGAACGCTTTAAACAAAGAACACCTGCCCACCCCGTAAGTAAGTAACTGCTAAGTGGTGGTGTTAATTCGACCTCTACTTACCAACACCCTGACCATACACTGCTAATGCACGGCTTGGAAATGGGGGCCAAATATTGGAACACCTTTGGACTTTTGGAAGGTTGAGTTGAGAAGGTCGACGAATAAATATGAATAAACACCAGACATCAGACTTCTATGTAACTATATCTTAATATAATACCTCGTATTTGTTATAATTGTTTAATTTACTGTATGGAAAAGATGAGTGAACGGTTGAAGAAACAGATATCTAAAATGTGTCTGTAAGCATTGGCGAAGGAAGATCATATTCCACCTACTTAGATCAAATCGATAGAGCCCTCAAGGATTGGAAAATCAAGAGTACTCGAAACCGGCGAACATGTATGAAGAAGGATGAAGCACAAGATCTATTAACCATGAGATAGCTAGCACTTGACTACTCAAATTTTTTCCGGAAAAGGAGGGTCGTCTTACACCTCTGCCTAACCATTTCTTTATTTATTTTATAGTTATGTGTAATGCTCGTCGGTTTGAAATACTCTTGACGTTACCAACGTTGAGCTTCCGATCGATTTGATTTAGCTAGATGGAACGTGGTCTTCCTCTGCCTCTTCTTGCACATACTTTGGCTATGTATATCTGATTCGTCAATCTTTCTAATATTATTATAATTAACCCGATTTATCCCAAGGCTGCGCAAAGACCTTTCGAACATAAGACGCATGACATATAAATACATATTTTTAAACATAACATTTAAATTTAAAAAAAAACTGGGTTCTTAACATACCGAATCCACTTAACCGATGGAACGTCGAACAAAAAAAAGCAAATTAAAACAAAGATGCTAAACTGATAATTACTCGAGGAACCGATACCAATAACTCGTATTAATAATTATGAGTAATCGTTATAATCGTTATTAAAAGTAAGGCAACAGTTTTAATAAGTGGTTACGTCACTAGTTTGGTGCATGGGAAATCGAGCAGGATTTCAAACTAGGATGTGGGCTTACTCATCTCATTGGCGATAATGACTAATATTAATAGTGTTGTTATTCCACTAAGACAAATATAAAAGGAAAATGATAATCCCTTTCAGATACGGAAATCCAATCCGAGTGGATGAGACGGCAGTTTTCGTTTTTTTATATATATATATATATAACTTTGCATATAGCTTTTTTTGTATTACACATAACTATAACAAATTAGAATAAAAGGTTAGGCAGAGGTGTAATACGACCCGAAGATTTCTCCAGATAAATGTTTAGGTGTCAACGTGACAGATGGCAAGTCCATCGGCGTTTGTATAGCACGACTATGGAAATAAAATAATAGCTTATGTATGCCTAGTTTATTCTTATATATAAGCAGGTTTTCTCACAATGTTTTCCTTTATCGTAAAGCTCGTAGTGTGATTAATTGCTGTTCTTAAGTGGAGAAAAAGCTTGTTGGTACAGTCGCGATGCAAACTTGCAATATTTAAGTTGCAGGTACTAATCGAACCACTCGGCCAGCACGGTGCAATCGACATGTCGGCATTTTGGAAGATCATTACTACTGACGCTCTCTTGGTCTGACAGCTAAATAGTTTTAAACTTAAATCGACTATAAAAATCATTTCACATCCTCAGAATCTATCTTATACGCAGATGAAGTATAAAAAGCCTACGTATTACATATAAATATTCACAAATTCAATGGTATCATTAAACTTTAAATTGTGCACTTGCACTTGACTTGCTTAATTTAAAAGTAAAACAAGTCTTTTAAAAATAAACCTTACGTCAGGTCGCTGTGATATTGTAATAAACATAGTACCTACCGGCGTACCATTACATATAATATTGTGTGTAATTGTTTCAAAAATAGCTCCTGACGTACGATAGACGGTCTCATTGTGATGCATCAGAGAAAGGAATCACATACAATGTTAAAAAACGCAGGAAAAACAAGCAAAACGTTCAACCGAGATGGGCCCGCGTACGCCAAGATCTCGGTCAGGCGGGAGCCGAGTTCTTTTGTTTCGAACCTCGAATCAGCCAGTGTCTCGAATCTAGATGCTGTTTTTGATTTTTTTAATCCTTTTTTCCCTATGGCTTTTTCTTTATTGTCTCAGTGCGGCCAGCTACAAAAAAACTCCGGTGGCTTATGGCTCCCCATTGATATGGAAACGTTCGAATTGAAATTTAAATATTTGCTTGCGCAGCTATTCGACAGGCCTTCATCTTGAGTATTTCGTTTTAAAAAGCGAAAATGTGTTACCAACATATTATTCGTTATTTAAACATCGAAAGGAAGAATTGACTACATAGTGCCACTGGATTTTTTTCAAATATAGAACTAAGCAATCGTTGTCTATTAAAAAATACATTTAACAAAATGTTTTATTTTGACATACTCGTCATTAAATTGATAGTTAATCACCAGTAATAAAACAAGTCTAATTTATCAATAGAATCGTTTAGTCCGCCGAATCGAGTATAAGACCAAAACGGAACCTGTTTGCGTTAAAAAAGTGAATGCGAGTATTTAGACCAAAGAAATTTAATTGCGTTTCACGGAACCCAGGTCAGGGGTCGCTATTCGATATTTATTTGTAACCGTTCCGATGACTGGCCACACGGGTTTTTTAATTGAAGTACGCAGTGTCTAATGCGCAGTGCAGTGATAAGTTTGGACTGGAAGCGACAATTTATGAACATATTAACACTTTTCTTTTTGATTTATTATTTTATTTTAAACCACTGACTACGTAAAAAATAACTAAACAGAATTGTACAATAACTTTCAGCTTAGTGGTATCATAGATAATAATGTATCTATACATCAGTCATTATACTGAAATAAATGTACATTTATTAAAACTACGTGACAATAAAATAGTTTTACAATTTTTTTTGTCACGTCTTAATATTTTTTTATGATAGGTATAGAAAACTCTGAAAAGCTCATCTCGATACAGCCTATGTCTTGACTGTATCCGCCTGTGTTGTTCTTGAAAGGACATACATTATTCAATAAAACCAAACATTCTTGTAATAGGCGTCATGGTGACTGGTTCGAGTGGTCGCCTGCAACGCAAAGATTTTTCTGAACTTAAATGTAAGTGTTGAAATTATTGTCGACAAGAAATATGATAGTGTATATTTTACAGACTATCATACAATATATCGAGATTAAAAAAATATGTGGTGGCAACGGCTCGAACCACTCGGCCGTGGTGCCCGAGGGGTCGAGCAGTTGCCTGCGACGCAAAGGTCGCAAGTTCGAATCCCGACTGTATCAATGAGTTTTTCTGAACTTAAGTACAGTGATTAGTCACATCACGAGCTGAACGGTGAAGGAAAACATCGAGAGGAAGCCTGCATACGTCTGAGAAGAAATTCAAAGGTATAGTCGTGCTGGAGTAACGGCGATGGACTCGACATCTGTCACTTTGGCACCTAATATATCTCTGGCGGAGGGTGGGTGTGTGGGTATTGCCTATACACCTCTGCCTACCCCTTGGTTAACCCTTGTGGGAAAGCGTGAGGATATATTATTATATAAAAAAATATAAATATATGTAATTGTTTATTTAGTTATTTATGAACCTAAAACTAAAAACCTTAAAAAATATAAAATAATATAATAACTAAAAACATTACTAAAAGGAGTCCCTTTAGGCAAGGTTCCGAAGATGCTGGCAGCGTTCCCCCTTTGAATAGCTAGTTACTAATTCTTTGTCCGAGGTAGCTGCCAGCTCTTCGGTCTCCTGTGATGTCGACTAACCTTTTTGCTATTTCTTTAAAAAGCCTTATAGGGCTAGGAAATAAATTATATAAAAATTGTAATTGTTTTTACTTAAACCACATACAACGATGATTATTATTAAATAGGAAAACAGGTGTGTATTAAAGCATATAATCTCTCGTAAACATACCTATTGGCACCTCTCTCAATATGGTAGCATCAAATTGAATTGGTGTTTGGGCACACTGTATATGGCTGCTCCTCACACGTGCCTTATTTGGAATCTCTATAATTGACCAATAATTAAATGTTTGCTTTGTTTTTAGTTTTCATATTATTGTTAACAATACTACCAAATTGCTGTTAATTCTATCTTTAAAAGATAATATTAAATTCATCCTGTTTTTCTCCAATTTAGTAGACACATATTGTGGTTTCCACAGAGTACTGATCTAACTATGTTTTACTATGTAATTTAAAATAAACTTAAGGTGGCAAAAAATTATGCGGTAATATATACATATATAGTATGGCTATATATGCAATATATACATGTATAATGTAAATATTCTTAATTAAGTCTTATTGGTGTAAATGGTTATATTTATATATGTGTATGTATTAATAATATCTCGTTAAGACGATTTACATATTGACTAAAATAACAATTTTATCCAAAATAAGCAAAGCTTCTAATATGCAAAACTTCAATATAAACAAATATTTGTGTTTTTAGACATTTCCTCCTTAACGGAAATCAAACCGACGGCCTCAGGCGTTACAGGTACTCATCACTCGACGACTTAAAATCACCGTCAGTATAAAGCCAAGATACTTAGTGTCGATAGTATCACTTCCAGTAGACTCATAGTTCATTGTGACCAAAAATAGAGACAGATTAGTTCAGCAAGCGATGGCGAGCGTTATTTTCGACTCGCTTCAAGCAGTCATGCTACATTCGATGTTTGACATTATATCGGTAACCTTGACAAAGCTTACGTCACTTTTAAATGTCACATGAAAGTAACTGATAGGTTTACATGGCGCGTTTGGCAATTTCAAGCCACTTCAATATGAAATCAGGCGTTTTCAGCTTGATGAGCGAATTTAACAGTATTCAGAGTAACAAAGTACCACCTAGATCAAATCGATCGGACGCTCAAGGACGGGTACGTCAAGAGTACTCGAAACTGACGAGCATGTATGAAGAGACTGATGAGTGTGGACGAAGCGAGCGGTCACGAAAATATGGCAAAAGTTCGCTATACGGCTGTTAGTAGAACAAATTACTAATATATAGATATCACAGTTCCTTTTAATTTTCTTATTGAACGAAATGTGAACCAAAAGAAGAAAACTGTTTCCATTTCTCAAATGCCGACACGTGGCGCCCCCTGCCGGCTCGAAATCGAGTCTCAGCGACTGACTAATGATCACAACGAGCACGTTTGCTTGATGCAAAAATAGCGGGCTGCAAAGGGCAACTACGTTGTTGGTCAAAGTTTAAACCTTCGAAATTCTATTACTATGCTATGTCTATTTGAGTCCACATATATGGACGATGCCATGTTGTGAAACTACAAGCAAATAACACCTTTTTGTATGAAAATCTATGGATCAATTAAATCGAATCCGCAAAGCAACCACTATAAGCGACGGTGTGATGGCATGTTACGTTGGTTTGAACATATAAAAAGGATAAGTGAAGAAAGAATGATGAGGCAGATGTAAAATGCGTAAGCTTGTGGAAGAAGGGGGAAAGGAAGACTACGACAACGGCTTAGATGAAACCGCCCAGAGCCGTAAGGATGGGTACATCAAGAATACTCGAAACCGGCAATCAAGTATGAAATATGTCTGTTAGTCTTGAGAGAACTGGCGCTCTATTAGATCTGCCTGCCCCGAGAGGAACTCAGCGTGATAATATTTATGTTTGTATCTACGGATCGTAGCTAGTACATCATTGATATTTTTCAAGACCCGACACGGTGCAAGCTGTAAAAGGTCTTTGTAGCCCCACATGCTGTTAGTACAGTAACCTCTTGCTCTCGTGAACACAAATGGTTGTTAGTACAACATCAGCCAAGGCAGACAAAGATCCTTGAGCTTAAAATTTATGTTTGAGCTATTATTTTCACAATTTCTCACAAGGTAATCAGGATTTAATAAAATAAATTTTTTTCATCAGAAATTTGATATTTTTGCATATCACCATCGCCTCAACAGGATTGCACGTCTATCTCCGCGTTTCAAAGCGATGTATGGCTATATTGCTGAGTCATGAAAGGATTCTAAATAAATTAATTACAATTTAAGTACAGTTCCTCTCAAACCCCTGGACGTAATACAATTTTGTCTTGGCAAGAAATAGCAGTGTCTTTATACCGCCAGAGAGATTCACATCCGGTTAACGACCGGTTCTCTGAGGCAATTCTTATAACTAACTATTTAGGTTTTATTTAATAGCTTAATCAGATATCAATTGGCTTAAATGGATCGTATTTAGGCTGAGACTATATCTTAAATACTTAATACATTTGAATATTTTATAATTATATTAAGAAGTTAATCACACAATAATAGTCGTACTTGAGATAACGTCACGTTGGCACTAAATATATATGGTAAGTATATCTATACAGTCAACTTTTCTTTACTCTTAATTTCTCTATATCTCAATGTAACATGCCTTTCTTTATCTTTATATCACACCGTGGTTATGATAAAGTGTCAGCAGATAATGATAAAGTTTCACACCAGTTGCTTTACGGATCTCTTAGATGTAGAATCTAATGTCTTTACGACGGATATTTTTTCTAAGGGAACGAATCTGACCTGCATTTTGACATAAAATTTATGCATTTTGACATTCTTTTTATGCATTTTGACATTAAATGTATGCAACTTGACAGACAAATTATGAAATAACATAGTAACACCCTACAAGATATTTCCGACCCATGCAACGCTATTCTAAGCCTTTTAAACCCAACCGACTACAAAGCTCTGTACGCAAAAAATGGTTGAACGTGATGCGTCATTTATTTGACCTAATAAGTAAAACGGTGCAAAAAAAATTACAGACTATATAGAATAGGTAAGTATACTATTTTATCTTATTGTCAGTACCTACTTGCAACTGGCAATTTTTTATGTCAATTAAGTGGTTATATTTACTTATTATTCCAGTGAATAATGGCTTACGACATTAGGTAATGAAGTTTACCGATTTGGTTTACTTTGCTTACTGTTAAGAGTAAAGTACATGTTTTTTGGCACTTTTTTGGTCTTTAAGTAATTTACTGAAGGAACTAGAAAAACATAATAAAGTCAGAAATTAAACGGCACGAAATAACATACCTAATATGAAAAAAGTATGTGATTCTAAAGCAACAAAAAAATGCAGAATAAGATAGCTCTTACAATGACATACTGTTAGTCTAGAGGATAGGATAGTCTCCCGTTTGTGAGGGTTATTGACACAATTTAATAATAATAATAATTTATAACTCAATAACTGATGAACCGATACTGATGATCCCTGATTTGTTGGATTCGTTTAATCCGAAAAGAGCAGAATAACTATTAGAATAAAGCAATGATTAACGTAAAAACCTATCACTACATTCCATTGACTATGCGGTACGAAGTTCACTCTATGAATATAAATAATTCTGTACGTCTGTTTGTCACATACATATTTCCTACGTTACATATTGCAATGGGTATTCAGGAGTTTTTGTTTTTTCACTCATGCGAAGCTGGATGGGATATCTATTTAGTTATATAATATAAATTAGTTACCTTCCGCGAACTATTAGGCTGTGAAATAAGCACCCTGTTGGCTCGCATTCTTGTTTTCATTTCATTTCATTCATTAAAGTCATATCTTGGAGACGCTCATTACTGATTTTCAGGTAGCCTTACTCCCTACAAAAATGCTACTCAGGAAAATAATATTTTGTTCCACCTTCCAGTAAGCTTTCGCCATTGCACTGAATTGGCTAGTCGTTTAGCACCATCTAGGGCCATATATGGAGTTTCAAAAAGCCTCTAGCTAATAGTGTCATTATCATTTTAACGCTGTAGTAAATTACCGACAATTTACTGAAAAACGGCGAACCTTACATGTGAAGGCTAAGCTTTATATATTCAAAACATTGAGTAAAAAGGAATCCGAGGAGTCAGGTAAGCCGTTTCTTCTGACAGCTTATTTCTTTGGGGTTGGTGGTTACTGTAGTTTTATATTTAGTAATAATAATAATAATTAATGCTTTATTGATTTAACAGTTATATATGACATGGTTTGGGATCTCTTCTTTTAAGTTATAATAACCTGTATAAGAAGTGTCCCCTCTTTACCATGGTCTTATAGGGCCACTTGTAATACAAAAACCATGTAGTTAGTTAGTACGTCTAAGATCTTAATTTGGATGTGACGTTCAATAACATTTCCCTGTATTCCTTAGGAGGACTAACCGACTTGAAAAAATATAAATTTTGTGTACCATTTTTTACAAGAGTGCAAACAGCTGATGAAAGGTGAAGCACAACAGATATCCCGTTCAAAATTGGAGTTATCCAGCTGGAGCAGTACCTCCACCTTACAGACGATCACAGCTAAATGGCGTTGCTTATGGGTGATGTTGTGGTCTTGACGTGAGTTACCAGAGGTCTTGGAATAGCCGTGCTGGTAGGGAAGAGATGACCTTCTATGTTACCAGCAAAGCATGCTCACCTCGTATAATAATGGATACGTATGTGAATTGCATCTCAAACGTATGCAGGTTGCCTCTTGGCGTGTTCTTTCACTGTAAACTTAGTGGTTTGAAAAATAATCCTGCAATTCATTCTTTTAAAAATAAATAGGCGGATGAGGTGGCTCTAACTGAGGTGTACTGTTAATGCAATAAATTAAACTGTATATTCAATTATAACAATAGGTTGAATGTGTCAGCGCGCCCCCTACGGCTTGTATTGGTGAAACTGATAAGTAGGTACTTACTGACATAACCTCTCAACAACTTCATATCTTCACGCCTACCAATAAGTGTCCTCAAATGGGTAGGCAGAGGTATGCCTGCACACCCGCACATCCACCTTTTCACCGGAGATATATTTAAATGCTTACGTGACAGATGGCGAGTTCATCGCCGTTTCTCAGGCACGAATATACATACATCTTCAAATTAATTTCCACGCATTTGCAGGTTTCCTCTCGATGTTTAAATCCACCATATCTCCTCTCTTACTTCTTTGAACTTCTATTCTTCCGTCCTTCTAAAGTAGGTATATAACATAGCTATAAGTACCCAGTAACTAATATTGTAGCTTTTGTAAAATAACAAATAAATACGACGATCAATCTATTTTGTACTTGATACTAATTCGAAGTTCAACTATATCAATAAAAAATCTTACCTTCAGATAGCGAGCAAAACAATCCTTTTACGAGCAGGTATTGGTATTGCACGTTGCCAGAGATTTGTTGCCCAAATATGTCAAACAGAGCCACACTAGTACATTGGACAAATATCAATAGTTCACACCTTTTCAGTACACACTTTATAACAAGTCAAAATTCACGCCCTTGTAACCACTAAAGAAAATTAACCAGACCTAGAGATCATTTAGCACTGAATTTGGAACACTTTGAGTAAATAGAGCCTGTTATGTTGGTTGCTATGCATGAAAAGTCACTTCATCCTCTTATTACCCACTGAAAAACTAACACTAAAGGGCATAAATTACAAAACAAATCCAGAAATTAAGTTAAGTCAACTGAAAATGTCATACGTTCCATTTTTAAGCAGTTACGTTCCCGATTCGGCCAATGAGCGTCCCGAATTTGAATTCGGAAGTGCAGGCGAGTCTGACAGGTCGCGTGTGCGCACGCGCGGGTCGTGTGAGCGTGCTCTGCGCACGGGCATCGGCGCCGCACTGCGTTCGCGCGCTTTTCGACCTATGAAACCTTCGCCCGCAGCCTCCAACTCTCCGAGACTTAGAACTGTCGATGATTCCAAAACATTTTCTCACGGAAACTAAAGGATACAGAGTCGATATGTGTATCGGTGTGTCGACGGCCTAACGGTACGAAACGTCTTCGTTGACTGATGTTGATGACTCCACGTCAGTTTTGTTTTAATTTTGACGGGTGTTACGAAGTGGTTGGTTTATTTTTTAAAGTGGGATTATGCTATCGACTTATGAATGCTCGGTTTTATGGTCCGTAGTGAATCGGCTCAGTTTTTTGTTATTAAAGTAGTTCTGTCAATGGGAAAAGTATTAGCTGTTGAAATGTGTTCTGTACTGGCGACGGCGCGTAGGCGAACTATGAACGGTTCTGTTATGTAAAGGATATTTCGTTTGAACTCGAGATTGACAGGATTACGATACTTAATAGGTATATCAATCATAAATGTGAATGTTTCGAAAGACTAATCTAGACTGCATCTAATTTATCGGGGTACTTAGCCATTTAATAGCTATATTATTTCTTAAGTATTTCATTTGGATATATAATATATATGACTTTAATATATATATTTTTTCAACTGAATCTGAAGTATAACTCTGAAACAAAAAATGTATTGCTAAAAAACTCCCTATTCTTCCATACTTCTAGAAAACTAAAATTCAATTTTATGGAAATATTGTCAAATATACCTGCACAGTAAATAGTCTACAGAGAACTGCCGCTGTGGTTTCTCTGCCTAACACGTCATTAGGCCTGTTGAGATAATGATGAAAGTCGAAGCATCTATTGGGTAAATTATTTTACAAATAAGTATGTGATGATAAGAAATGCTTAATGCTTACTACAACCGGCGTTTGTTCACCCTGCCATAATTCATCAGGATTGATTTATTGACAAACCTATAAACAATGTATAGAAATGTAATATCTATAGAAATGTAAGTATCCACTGAAGGTATGTGTTAAGTGTGTATGCATATTTTCAATTTCAATGATGAATATCGCCGTATTTGAACATAGTTTTAATAAAGTTTTCAAGTAAGAATACGAATAAGATAATAGATAACATATCTTCACACTTTCCCGCAAGGGTCTAAGAACCCACCAATACACTCTTCCTGCATTTATTTGTCAACGTGACAAATAGCGAGTCCGTCGCCTTGTCTAGAAGAGAACTATACGCCTTTGAATTTATACTCTAACGTATGCTTTCCCCTCGGTGCTTTCCTACCATAAAGTCTTGGCGTGACAAATCACTGAACATAAGTTCAGAAAAACTCATTAGTACAGTCGGGATTCGAGCTCGCAATTTTTGTGCTCCATGCGTCTGCTCGAATCTCTCGGCCACCCCGAAATTGAAGGCTTTGTGAATAGTCTTAATTGACAATATTGCACAAGTTCAAATATTTAGTAACAGCCCATACAATATCTTATAACGTCTCAAACCGTTTCAATAATCTATTCGCTATTGTAACGTCGGTAAAGCAGTTTTTATAAAACAGACCAAAAGACATCAACGCGTGCCGAGCTGTTGACAATAACACTGTGATAGTAATAATAAATACTGGTATTTAATTCTGTCTATTACTAAATATGATATATGTATGTACCAGACGATCTAGACTAGTGGTCAGAGCTCGTGACTGCGAGGCCTGAGGTCGCGGGTTCGATTCCCACTGAGGGTAATTATTTTATGTGATAAACACCAGTATTTGTACCTTAGTTTTGGATGTCCTATGAATTAATGTATATATATATATATATATTTATCACAGTCTAGTTACCATATTACAGACTATGTTATTTAGGTGTAATATTCTCAAGGTAATTTTTTATATGCATGAAAAATTTGCAGTATTTGTCTTCAATGTTGTCATAAAAATATCTAAGCAGTATTTGAAATTATCTCACTGATAATGATAGCCTTGATAAGTTTACACACGTTGCATCACCATTGTCAACACTATCGTAAAAAAAAATGAGCGTGAAAGAGACAGCTATACGACATCGCTTCACACCGCATTGTCACTTCGTCTTCAACTTGAACAGTCGTCACGGTTCAGCGGTTACGACTGCCCACAACGCAACTAAGCTCACACACTATGTCTATCTCTGTCGCTCGCGGGCGAATCTCGTAAATGGATTTAATAGACAAGGACGGGACATCGGTAGTTTTTTGGACGAATTGTTTAGTTTTTTGTGAAATATAGATCAACTTTAAAATAATATGTCAATGACCCGAAGATCCGGTAAAATTTAAGTTGACATCTTTTTCATAATTTAGTTTTTTTTTGCCTGTTCGATATGGAGTACTATAACGCTACATTGTTTCATGTTTGATGAAGAAGTTATTCATAATATTTATTCAGACTGATTCCGTGGGAGAGGTTATATATTTTTTATATACTTTCACGCCCACAAGGGTCCTCGAAGGGGTAGGCAGAAATGTGAAGCTAGTAGCCACAGGCCCTCTTTACGCGGGTGTCATATTTTTGGTGCCAACTTGACAGATGGCAAGTCCCATGGAATACTTCAACTTTTCTGACCCGACAATGAGAGGTACTGCCTTGCTAGTTGTGTGTATGTGTGTGTTATTCGAGATAGCCTACTAAATTTCATGCAATTCCGGTGAGCAGTTATTCCGATGAGCGTGATTGGGTTACACCTATCCTAACAATCTTTCGTATTTTCAATCATAATATGATTTATTATATCTGTACTAATAAAGAGGAAAGATTTGATTGTTTGTTTGTTCGTTTGTATTGAATAGGCTCCGACACTACGGGACCGATTTCTTTCACCATTGGAAAGCTACATTCAGCGGCATAGGCTATATTTTCTTTTATAAAAAAAATCTTATGTCCCACCCGAATACAGCCGGGACGGACCGCTAGTATAGTAGTATAGATATTGAAATGTGTGGCCATGTGGTTCGAGTTTGCACAGATTGCAAGGTCGAATCCCATCAGTAGGTACCGATGAGTTTTTCTGATCTTACATTTAAGTACATTAATTTAGTCACACCGCGAGCTTTATGTTTTGCTATGTGTTGCACCTAATATAGATCTGACCACCTAAGCACCTCTGCCTACCCCTTCGGGGACAATTGGCGGGAAGGCGTGAAGATAAAATTTAATTTTACATATGTCGTATGTCATTGGGCCATCTGTATAAATTCATTGTTACCTGTGCACCTCTTTTACATAACAATAAATAGTTAAGAACACATCTAAAGGGTGTCGTTACAAGAATATCCTCACGCCTTCCCACAAGGGTCCCCGAAGGGGTAGGCAGAGGTGTATAGGTAATACCCACACACCCACTTTCCGCCAGAGGTATATTAGGTGCCAACGTGACAGATGGCGAGTCCATCGCCGTTACTCCAGCACGACTATACATACGCCTTTGAATTTTATTCTCAGACGTATGCAGGTTTCCTCTCGATGTTTTCTTTCACCGTTCAGCTCGTGGTGTGACTAATCACTGTACTTAAGATCAGAAAAACCCATTGTTACAGTCGGGATTCGAACTTGCGACCTTTGCGTCGCAGGCAACTGCTCGAAACACTCGGCCACCACGGCTCTGTTAATAAGTTAAAGAATAAGAAATGTCACATAACACATTATTGTAAAACAGCATTGTAGAAACCAATTAATAATATACTCGTGTGTAATTACAGGTATTCAAAGCCTATTTGTACCGTAACAGATTTGTTATTGAGATTTTTTCGCAAAATACCAAACACTCCGTATAATCTGACCATTGCACCCGGGTCGGCGCAGTGACCCGTGATTCTCACGGCGTTGCCATGGCAACCGATACAGTATCACTGCCGATATTGAGCGTAATTTGTAGCTTCGTGTTGTAAAGAGATTTACTGCGCGGAAGATGGTTTTCTGGCCTTAGATCTGTTACTAAATGTTTCTGATTTGTTATAACTTGTGTACTATTCAAATAATCCAATATACAATCAGTGGAGCCGTTGTGACCTTATGATGTAGGTAAGCAGGTTCGAACCATGCTTACTTAATGCTCTAAGCATTGAGTACTCGTGACTTTCCCGTCTTTGAGTAACCGTTTAGGAATTTAAAAAAATTATGTACTTAATGACAGTTACATCGTCTCCGGGTCGACTCGGAAAGTCCTAATCCAGACCTAATCTATGGACATACTGATCAGTTAAATTATCCAGAATAAATCGTCCGGAATCTATGACCTTTTAGACCAAGGGCAGAGACACTACCCTCGTGCTAGATTGCCTATCATTAATTTATTCCAAATAAGTGCATGCAAACATAGCTTAAAATAGAGTATGCATGATAAGACTGATCATCGTGGATAAGTCGAAAGAGATCGGTAAGACTAGAGAGAACTGGTGCTCTACTTTCCTTGCCTACCCTGAGGCGGTACTGCTTTACTTGCTGACTGATGATGATGGCAGCGTGTGAAGATGTTTGTTTCTCTGACAGGCAACGTGAATTATTACATAAAGTATGTTTAGTTCCTAAAAAATATCTACCGGTGAATCGCGGAGCACAAGTGGTGAATTATAATAAAACCATTGCCTATAGTAAATTAGAGGCAGGTAAAATCAACAAGAATCTATTAAATCATATTTTGCTTTCTGATAGACCCTATTTACACTCACCAAATAATGAACATAATTAAACTGTTCTATAAAAACGAGGTTTCATTATAAGACCGTGAAATTAATTAGGCACTTACAACGCACTACATTACTGGCCGCCAGCGGACTGTGACAGCTACGTGTTTCGAACGCCTTGCATGCCAGCGTTGGATTCCAACCAATTAGATACGATAGTATAAAAAAATTAAGCCACTTTTGTAGTCCGAGTGTGATTCGTCACCTAGTTTTATTTGAGCAGTTAGTTACTTATAACAGCTGTATTTGGTATTAAGAAAGCCAGTATAAAGTTTTATTCTGGTCAAGTGTGTTTTTTTTAATAAAAAAATAATAAGCAGAGATTCTGATGGTAAGCGGTTATTGGAGCTTAGGTATCTATAGGCGCTCCCGCTATCGATATAGGTATATGTATCTTAATATCGTATGGAAATAAATGTAAAATAACGCTATGTTATTTTATCTCGCGAAATGAATTCCCACGAGACAACGGCAATGTCTACCCAGGAAGTTATAAAATTAGGTAATAAGTTGGACGGAAAAAGGATGTTTTTACCAGCAATGTTTGTGGTAATGACTTGATCTTGTCCTTAAAATCGGTAAATGTGACGTCACAGGAAAGCGAACTCGATCTTTATAATCGATTTTTTGCATTTTAAACATGACTTTTAAGACATATGCAAACTTTTATCTAAGATACGGCATCTGTTTTATTTTTACCCAATTAAATATGGCAAAACGCTGGATTTTAATACAACTCTACCAACCCCTTCAGCAACATTTGCGGGAAGACATGAACAAAGGTATATATAACCATGTTTATCACAAGAACCAGAATTCCTTTCATTAAGTAGTCCTTATCAAATGTACCAACAAAAACTTTTACTTCCGAAATACCTCGCATACCGATGTGCTTGAACGAAATCGATGCGATGCGTTCAATCCGTGTTTCTTTAGTCCCAAAATTCCTTTGACCTCCCTCGTTCCCTTATAACTACGACAAGTAGAGCTAAGTTGAGCGGTCAACTTAAGTGGTAGTCCCAAGCAGCTATAGACGATTGTGACAGAGCAAAATGCTTAATCAAACCTTTTAAAATGTGTGAAGGAATCTATAAATACTTTGGTGGAACAGAATGGTGAATCAATCTGTAGGATGCGTTTATATGTTCTATTAGGTATCTTATTTGCGCGTAGAACAGTGAAATAAATTAAAATTGCGGTGACTTATATCCGTACTAAGTAACCCTATTTCAATACACCGGCGTTGTGCTGTGTTATAATTATTGAGGAAAGTTAGGAAACTATTCATAAATTGTATTTGATCATTTAATTCTCCTTCACATTGTATAGTCTTTGTTAGCTTAAGTTCCGGTATTTTTTATATGTTAACTCAAAAGCAAAACAAAAAACATCTAGTACCTATTCCAGACATCCAAACATATCCCCTCATCTTTTATATTATTATACTTGCCATAGGCTAGACATCATTGCTAGTTATTAGGTATAATGGCAACTACATTTCACTCAAATCTCGTAGCAAAGTAATCGGATAATATCAGAAATGGCGTATATTATTTATTCTGTGGTATTGCGCCGCACGTGTGCATGGAATTGTCTTACCCACGAGGGCATCCGACGCACATTGCACACTCGACCAAATAAAAAGTATGAAATTCACTAGAGATGACATGGCGTATCGATATTAGGTAAAGGTTAATGATAATATTATGTGGAGTTGTTAATTTTGTCAAATATTTATTTTTATTTTATTTCTTTCTACTTACCGGAGATATATTTAAGTGCCAACGTGACAGATGCCGAGTCCGTCGCCGACTCTAAATATAGGCACGCCTTGGATATTTTAAAATAAAGGCACGAGTATTCCTTCACTGTAAGTTAAGAAAAAACTCATTTGTAGGTAAAGACCGCTAGAGCTCAAACCTCAATCTTTATTAAACAGTCAAATACTCCAACTACTCGGCCATACACAACTTTTTATTTACAGGTACTAATAAAGTACGTTGTCTAAGAAAAAAACGATTGGTAATTGATAGGCTTGATCCTTCATATTCCACTCGTACCACCCGGAGGTGGTGCTAAGCAATTGTCTGAAGAGAGGCCTGCCTGCTGTAGAAAAAATCTTCCATTCATAACAGGCCTTGCCTGACTTAAGCAATTCCTACGCATTCGCAGCAAAGGTACTGCTTCTTGGTAGTTTTGTAAACCCTCGGTAAATTTCATCGATTTCTTAGTACAATTCGCATCCCTAGAGTCCACAATCGCTCGCATAGCGGCGCGTACGGCAGAACCTCGCGTTACGCAGCCACTTTCCATTTCCCCACATCACAATGACTTTTTATATCGATGCGTATTCCATGGAAACAATGTGAGCCGCCAGAGAGTTGAAGGAATTTTATCATTTTAAAAATAGCAATTTTATTCGAAAAGTATTCCACTGTTTGTTGTAAAGGGTGAACGATAAGTTGAATAATAATAATACGTATAAGATTGCATCTAGGACCTGATGCAGGAAGTTATGTTTCTCCCGCCTATACTTGCCCTATCGACAATATGTATCTGGGATCCTAACCGGTAGCTCGGACCCTCAACCCGGTACAGGTTCTTTTAGAAAGATATGATTAAAAATGTATTTTAGCAGATTAATTAAACAAAGCAGATAATAATACTGTCTGAAGTCTAAGGCTGTCTGAAGTCGGTGTGGTTTATAAGTTTTGAGGGAGCCAGGCCTCTACACTCTTTGCCTGTCCCACCAGGGATTCAGTGTGATGATATTAAACATATTTAGAACAATGTTGTAATAGGTGACCTATGTTGTAATATAAATGGTTACATTGTACATACATAAATATATTACAATTTAAAACATAATAAGCCAAAAACTCGTGTTCATCACACAAATCGAGCCGCTGTGACTTCAATCTTTGTAGGAGCTTTGCCCTCTTAGACCTGGTCAGCAATAAATTACAATATGGGCTTTTTATTCTAAAGCCATGTCGGCGTTGATGGGCAGTAAAAGTCTGAGCAAGAATGCTCGAGTTGCTGTCCACAACGCGATATTGGTACCTACCTTATTGTATGGCAGCGAATCCTGGGTATGTCAGAGGAAGTATGAAAATAGCTTGAATGCAGTCGAGATGCAATCTCTTCGAAAAATGTGCGGCGTAACGATATTAGATCGAATCCGCAATGAAGAGATTCGCAAATCAACTGGCGTGAATGAGGGCGTGATTGTAAAGATGAAGAAAGAAATGTTACGTTGGTTTGGACACACAAGGATGAGTGAAGAAAGATTGACGAAACAGATATAAAGCAAAAGTGTGTGCAAGAAGAGGCAGAGGAAGGCCACGTTCCAGCTACCTGGATCAAATAGATCGGACTCTCAAGGACGGGAACGTTAAGAGTACTCGAAACCGACGAGCATGTATGAAGAGACTGATGAATGTGGGCGAAGCGAAAGAGGTATGTAAGTCTAGAGAGAACTGGCGCTCTATACTCTCTGCCTACCCCGTTAGGGACTTGGCGTGATGATATGTATGTATGTATGTATGTATTCTAAAGCTTGAATCATACATTTATGTTATTATTATTATTAGCTATTGATGAGTAGCAAGTTACGTTCTACGTACCTTACGCCCTCCAAAACTACTACTAAAGACAGAAATTCCAATTGAGTGAATTTTTCAAGTTATATGTTACCTACTAAGAGCCGTGGTGGCCGACTGGTTCGAGCAGTTGCCTGCGACACAAAGATCGCAAGTTCGAATCCCGACTGTACCAATGAGTTTTTCTGAATTTAAGTACAGTGATTAGTCACACCACGAGCTTTACGGTGAAGGAAAACATACATACATACATATCATCACGCCGAGTCCCTAACGGGGTAGGCAGAGAGTATAGAGCGCCAGTTCTCTCTAGACTTACATACCTCTTTCGCTTCGTCCACATTCATCAGTCTCTTCATACATGCTCGTCGGTTTCGAGTACTCTTAACGTTCCCGTCCTTGAGAGTCCGATCTATTTGGTCCAGGTAGTTGGAACGTGGCCTTCCTCTGCCTCTTCTTGCACACACTTTTGCTTTGTATATCTGTTTCGTCAATCTTTCTTCACTCATCCTTTCTATGTGTCCAAACCAACGTAACATGCCTTTCTTCATCTTTACAATCACGCCCTCATTCACGCCAGTTGATTTGCGAATCTCTTCATTGCGGATTCGATCTAATATCGTTACGCCGCACATTTTTCGAAGAGATCGCATCTCGACTGCATTCAAGCTATTTTCATACTTCCTCTGACATACCCAGGATTCGCTGCCATACAATAAGGTAGGTACCAATATCGCGTTGTGGACAGCAACTCGAGCATTCTTGCTCAGACTTTTACTGCCCATCAACGCCGACATGGCTCCATTCACCTTATTTCCGGCAGTTATCCTTCTTTCAATATCTTTTTCATACTTTCCATCTCGTGTGAACATGCTTCCAAGATATACAAATTCATTCACTTGCTCTAGAATTTGCCCATTTACCGATATTGCACACTCGGTCACTTGTTCATCTCTTTCGAATACCAGAACCTTAGTCTTGCCAGCGTTTAGGCGCAGCCCCTTCTTTTCACATTCTTCTTTCATTATGGTAACTAGTGACTGCAGTTCGCCCTCTGATGACGCCAGTAAAACCGCGTCATCGGCGTATAGTAGACAGTTGACCACTAAGTTTCCCATTTTCACTCCACATCCGTTCGTTCTTAGTGCTCTCAGACAGTTATCTAGATATATAATGAACAGCCAGGCAGACATGATACACCCTTGTTTGACCCCCGACTTCACATCAAACCAGGGTGACATCTCACCGTTAACCCTAACGCACGCCTCGCTATCACTATAGAGTGATTTCACGGCATGCAGTAGGGAACTGCTCACTCCATATCCAGGCAACACGTCCCAGAGTTCCTTTCGTACGACTCTATCAAATGCCTTCTCTAAGTCGACGAAAGCGCAGAAAACCCTTTGGTTAATATCCAAAAACTTTTCCGCGATTCCGCGAAGCGAGAAGGTTTGATCCATACATCCTCTTCCTGGTCTAAATCCACCTTGGGATTCCCAGAGAAACCTTTCGGATCGCTCTTGCATTCTTATCGTCAGGATCTTCGTGTACACTTTACTAGCTAAGCTGACCAAGCTGATGGCTCTGTAGTTGGAGCAGTCCAATCGTGATCCCTTTCCTTTATAGAAAGGCACGATGACTGCTCGCCTCCAGTCGTCCGGAACATCACCCCTTTCCCAGCAAAGATTGCATAGCAAATAGATGACGTCCCAGACCGCTGGTCCACCGTACTTGATCATCTCAGCCGTAATCCCATCTATTCCCGCAGCTTTTCCACATTTCAGACTTCTTATCGCACTTACAATCTCTCCCATACTTATTTTATCCGCTTTAGGATCCTCGACAGATTCTGTTGGAGGCAGCTCTATGAGTAGATCAGCGGCATCATCATCATACATATCTTTGTAGAATTCACTCCATCGCCTGAGGACGTCAGTTTTGTCAGTTAGTATGTCATTGTCCTTCGAAATAATCACATTCATCCTACTACTAGCTGTAACACAATTTCTGGACTTCTTAACTTCCCTCCAAAAAAGTTTTGCATTGTCCTTGAAATTATGCGACAGTTTTTCGTCTACAGTCATTTGGAACCTCTCACGCTTCTGAGCTATTATCTCCTTCGTACGATTTTTTTGCAGGCGATATTTTTCTTTCATCTTTTCTTTCATACTTTCACTTGAGCTGGACATAGCCAAAATGTCTTGCCTTGCATCCTTCTTCTTTTTAACTTCTTCTTTCACTTCATCATCCCACCAACCATCGCCATTTTTGGTTGTCCGCCCTTTCGAAATGCCACAAACCTCTTTCGCGGCGCATAAAATGCTGGACTTCAGGAACTGCCAACAAACATCGACACTCTCAAACACATCTTTCGGGGGACAAGCTAGCTGTTCAGATACCCTTTCTTGATATCTGTCTCTAATAGCCGCATCTTGAAGCCTCCAGCTTTTGATGCGGTCTGCGACTGCAGAACAGGGACCCCCAGCACGGGATCGCCAGCCCGCGAACAGACCCCTTATTCTAGTTATAACTAGAAAGTGGTCCGTTCCCAGGTCGGCTCCCCTATACACCCTGGTGTCCATCACCTGTGTTCTGAGTCGCTGATCTATTAGAAACAGATCTATCATGCTTCGCTCATTTTTCCGTTCCCATGTATACTGATGAATCCTCTTGTGGTCGAACATGGTGTTCGCCACAAAAAGGTCTCTCTCCATGCATACATCTAATATCAGCTTGCCTGCCTCGTTCACTCTCTTATCACCATACTTGCCGAGTACTGCCTCGTAATCCTTACGGGCTGTCCCGACCCATCCATTCAGATCACCACAAATAATCAGCTTTTCATTCCCTTCTTTCGTCTCTAGAACATTACTCACACATTCCCAGAACTTATTCAGGTCGCAAGTGTCCGCTGAGGCCACCGGAGCATACACCGCGACTAAAAATAGTCGGGTAAGGCCTATTTTAAAGCGAGCCCAAATAAGTCTGGGGCTCACCGCATCATAACTTATCATACATTCTGCCAAGCGGCTGGATAGTAGAATTCCCACTCCCTGGCAGGCGTGCTCGGTGTTTGCCACTCCTGACCACAGCACTAAACTCCCGCCCGGGAGCTCGTCTACTCCACTACCCTTCCGCTTGGTTTCAGACAGGCACACAACATCTAACTCGCTCTCTGTCATAACATCGATCAATTCGTTCATCTTATCAGCCATACCTCCTCTTACATTCCATACACCCATCCTACACTCCACACTCCACTCCCCGCCGTGAGGCACTCCGCGTGATGGGTGGCGGTCCCCATCGCCGCACTGTGCTGAATTTTTCGCACCAGCGGGGACGGACTGGTGCGCGTCGCCTCGGGGGCACGCCCTAACAGCCGTCCGGCCAATGCGCATCGAGAAGGAAAACATCGTGAGGAAACCTGCATACGTCTGGGAAGAAATTCAAAGGCGTATGTATAGTCGTGCTTGAGTAACGGCGATGGACTCGCCATCTGTCACGTTGGCACTTAATATACCTCTGGCGGAAAGTGGGTGTGTGGGTATTACCCATACAACTCTGCCTACCCCTTCGGGGACCCTTGTGGGAAGGCGTGAGGATATTATTATGTTACCTACAATATGTCTGAAGGGCGGGCATGTATGAAGAGATTGATGAATGTTGACGAAGCGGAAGAGATATGTAAGTCTAGAGAGAACTGGCGCCCTACTCTCTCTGTCTACCCCGTTAGGGACTTTGCGTGATGATACGCATGTATGTTACGATATAAGTCATTTACATAGGTATGTGTACAGACGATCATAGAATATCTCAGCAAGCACTGTCCAAAGTACAGGTAAGTTCATAAGTGATTGTAAAGCTTGCCCGTTAAAGACAGCTATCTGGGCACAGTAATTTAAGTTAGCGCGGAGGACCCTCCGCCCCCATTCTCTCCTACAACGAGTTGATAAGATGAAATTACTGATATTACTGCACGTAAGAACCACCTACGAACGAAGATCATCATCCCGATAGATTCACAGGAGAATAATTTGCCGAACCGTGAGAGCCGTGGTGGCCGAGTGGTTCGAGTAGTTGGCTGCAATACGAAGATTGCAAGTTCGAATCTCGACTGTACCAATGAGTTTTTCTGAACTTAAATACAGTGAGTCACAACACGGGCTTTACGGTGAAGGAAAACGTCGAGAGAAAACCTGCATACGTTTGCAATGCAAAGACGTATGGATAGTAGTGTATCTGTCACTTTGGCACCTAAAATATATCTCGCGGAAAGGTGTGGCACACACCCAGTGTGGGTACAACCTTTCCGCGATGCACCTAAGGGGAATACGAAAGGAACCTTCGTAAGAAAGCCGTTTGAGAATAAATTCAAAGATATGTAATGTTCAGAAGTATCTGATAACCGCTGACGCTACACGCCATTCATGTCGGTACTCATATCCGTTTCCAGCGGTAACCGAACGCATGACCTCAGACTTCGCAACTAAGAACTTGGACCACCCAACCAATAAATATCTGGAGGAATCTGGAGGATCTAGGATGAACTAAATCAAGGAGTTCATTAATACAATCCGTTAGGGCAGTTGTGAATCAAAGCCAGTGTTCATATTGGGTGACTCCATATGGTGCCTTTACCCACATAGGTCTTGCTCAGGTGATGGACCGGTTATCTCTCGTTATGCACCGGCAATGAGAAGGTTCATTAGAGACACAAAAACGCACCGACAAGCTACTGCATCTTGTATGAGCCTCCCGGAGAGTTGGGGGAGTCTGTGAGATCAAGCGAAAATTAATTTCTTTCAACTGGTTTTACGGTTTTCCTATGTTCTTTGAACCTTCGTGGTAGAGTGGTTTCACTGGTGGCCTGCAACTCAAAAACCAGTGATGTTCCATGGATGGTTGGTTCCTGGAGTAGCTTAGGAGCGGCAAATTTGGGCCCTTGAATTGACTTCAAAAGCAAAACAAGATTTAAAACAATAATATTTTTTTTTTCTAGGTGACACCTACCACCGGATACCTCAGGGCACAAGCTTTCACCCGTGTAAAATTTGATTTCATGGGAGTATTTTTTAAATAAAACATATCCTATGTGTTAATGTAGTGACCAATCTGTCTGTACCAAATTTCATCCAATTTGATTGAGCATTTTTTGCGCGAAAAAGGATCCAACATCACAAATTTTATCGTTCAAAATATTAGTAGGGTAGCGAAAGTGTGTGGTAGATAAATGTACTCTAAAAACTATTACGGAGTTATAATCCGCCATTGGGTGTTATAAGAGTAATCAATATAATTCGACATTTAGTTGAGACTACCCCAATATCGATGTTAGCCTGTTAGTCCGCGACGATGTATTGCGTATTGTAGGCTACAAATTGATTGGATTCATCACACACAAGATGCCGCCTTCGCGGTTGTCACATGCTCACACCATACGCGTAAATCTTAACTACCCTAACACTACATAGAACACAATATTTCAAAGGACTTTGAGCTCTACTACTTGGAGATAAAACATACTTAAAATTTAACGTAAAGCATTCGCATATTGTCAAAGAGCCAAGATACATTAGCACTCTTCACCAAAACATTTTAACGAAATTAAGACCTTTTGTCGTTGCAATACAGTTCGGTGTTTTATTTACTGGTATATAAATCTAAGTTGGTTTTTATACATCAATAAAATCGCACAGAAGTGTCAATCGTAACGGATTCTCGTCTACCTGCAGACCTGCAAAATCTTTGCAATGTAGCATACATTTTTATCGTAATAAAACAACAATTACGTAATATATATGTACATATATATTTTCAACCTTTTAGGAACCAGTGGAGATATATAATAATAATATATATATATATATATATATATATATAATCATAAGGGTCCCCGAAAGGGTAGACAAAGGTGTGTAGGTAGTAGCCACACACCCACTTTCCGCCAGAGATGTCGGCATTAGCTTTGAAGAAATCTATTTTTTGTATCCGGCCCGGTTCGGGCTCGAATAACTATCCACAATACATTTCAAGCTTATAAACAAGGGGTCACGTTTCCACAATAGCAGCATGCATTCAATAAATACTGAAAATGTAGCAACAAAAATGATCGGACTTGTAGACGAAGCAATATTTATGCGCGTACGCGGACTCGAACCCGCGACCCCGGGCTACCGTGTCGGCCATGGTGGTCGCGGACAAAGTCTAACCATCCACTGGATCATTTACAAACGCTAACTCTAATCACCTAACATCTATTTGTTATATTTAACCGATTATCATGAAACTTTGTACGTATATTCTTTAAGATATTGAGAAGGATTTAGGATTTACATTTTATCACAATTTTTTTTCTAAAATTATAAGTGTGAATGTAAGTTTCTTTGTTTGTTACGCTTTCACGTAAAAACTTTTTAACCGATCATTGTGAAACTTAGTACACACATTTTCTAAGGTAAGGGATATAGAATATTTTTATTACAAAAAATACTTAGAGTAAAAAAAAATATTTGTATTAACTCATAGGAAATGTTTTGTTTCGAAAATAAATCTAGATAAAGTTATACTAATGAGATCCATTTTACGCGGATGAAATCGCAGTGCACAGCTTGTAACAAATAACAAATCAATATGAAATGTATTGATCTTAGAAATGTCAGCACTTTCATCAAACATAGATTTCGTTTACTATTGTAGTATTGTTGCTAGTCAATTCTTAAATTCCCCTTAAAGTCCACTAAACACCCTTTAAGTCTACGGTTAAAACGAGGTCTAATTAAGCTCAGACTTCGTGACCGTTTTGTCTTTCTTTGTTATATGAAGTAATAAAGACTATAACTAAACTCATCTAACATTTGTCGTATAGTAAAGTATCAAAAACATAGCTAAATATGATACATATGACACCACAATGACTATAAATCAGGCATTGGTAGACATCAAAATATATTATAAAGGGCTAGTACCAGATTGAAATTATATAAATCGCAAAGGTCGAATATAACTTTCATATCATCGGTGTAACAAGACGTAGAATGCGCAAATAGTTTGCAAAAGGCAGGAAAAATAATTCTATATCAGTGGATGGGGACTTTAAACCAAGGTTATGTGAATCATACGATGCTCGATAATGTTGCATTTTTAATACGAATACACGTATCTCATAACTTAGAAGCATTGATCCTATTCAGAAGCATAGGTTAAGAGATACAAATCTAGCAGAAATAAAAAATATATTTTCTTAACAATAGATCGTACCTACTTTAAATCATGTCTACTTTAGATGCACAAATATGGTCAAGTGTGTATATACCTTGAAGAACGCGACAGACCCTGACTGACCTGATACAGAAACACATGACTTCGTGAGGGTGAGCGAAACACTAGGACTATCGTTTACTAAATAAGCGGGATGCAATGTTGACCCGGAAACTCTAGATGAAAAGCTCTAGAAAATATTTTAGACCTGATGAACACCACTAATGCAGAGCAATTGCAATTGTTAATTCATTTTATTTTATTTATTATTCGATTATACATATTTTATCCAATAATAACTGGCTACTTTAATATCACTTACTAATATTATAACGAGATGGAGATCTATTGCGCGATATATCCCGCCTAAATTTGATTTTACTTTGAGAATGAATTATATTTTTTTGGCTCTAAATTATAAAATTATATTTTCATGTATATCCCGTAACTAAGCAATTGAAAATAAATTCAAATTAGGTACGCAAATTGGGGTAGGTATATAGTAAAATTATTCAGGGCGGTTAAATAAGTTATATGTATACGTGAGAACGGATATTAAATAACTATTTCAATCAAATATGAATTTAAATACCAAAACGTCAAAGCCATATTCACACCAAAACATAACTTGGAACTTAAATTCTAATCAGGCGTGGCGAATCGCATGCAATACATAATTCAATGGATCGCCGATAAATATGGTGCGAGTACATTTGTTATCGATCTCACACGTCTTATTACTTACAATCAAGCATATAAATTAGATATTTATTTGCTTTGCCCAAGTTGGAAAGGTTTAGGGCACCTGCACTTTTGGGAGCAATTTATACTATAATATATAATATATATCCTCACGCCTTCCCACAAGGGTCCCCGAAGGGGTAGGCAGAGGTGTATAGGTAATACCCACACACCCAATTTCCGCCAGAGGTATATTAGGTGCCAACGTGACAGGCGAGTCCATCGCCGTTACTCAAGCACGACTATACATACGCCTTTGAATTTCTTCTCAGACGTATGCAGGTATTCCTCTCGATGTTTTCCTTCACCGTAAAGCTCGTGGTGTGACTAATCAGTGTACTTAAGTTCAGAAAAAACTCATTGGTACAGTCGGGATTCGAACTTGCGACCTTTGCGTCACAGGCAACTGCTCGAACCACTCGGCCACCACGGCTTCATTTATACTATATTTATACTATATATACGCAATTTATACTATACTATCCTAAACTCGCATGGAGCATAAAATTTCCTATAGATTTAAGAGCTATTTAGGCAACTCCAAAATAAGAGCTCTGTTGTGCATCTTAATTCTTGGAGACGTATTTTACACCGCGATAAACCATCATGTTGCTCTCAATAGAGCAACAACTCAATTTCGTGCTTGGTTTTTTTATTAGTCATTGAGATTTTTTTAACGATTCTATTGGTATATGACAAATAAATAGTAGCCAATGCTAAAATCTATCTGCACATTTACAAAACTCTAGTTAATGACAGCTATAGCCATAAATTTCATATAACCATTTACATTATCTGCAGTATTGTATACAGTATGCTCTTATAAGCGAGGACGCTATTGTAAGAATCATAAATTGAAGACCTTGTCACTTGTCGCCGCCTCTGATGCAATTCCTTCCATTTGCTTCTGACTAGGGCAATCTGTTTGACTGAAAGACGTTCTTCAGAGATACTTCTTTCATGGTCTGACTCTTTACATTCATCTTGATCTTCCTTTCTTTCCTTCTAAGATATTCTTAAAGAAGCTGTCATATCTCGTAATCCTACAACTATAGTTGGTAGGAAGTATAGTTGAAGTAGATCAATAAGCCTAGTTTATCAATCAGTTACACCACGTTTAGTCCATCAGCATATTGACCAAAATAAATGTTAGTGTATGATGACCCTTACAGAGTATCAGCCTCCGGGCATAGGTGCGATACAAACTAATCTAATCTATCTAATGGTGAACTGAGAGAATAATAAATACGCACCTAGTTATGGTGCGCTTGCGCATGCTGTTGGCTGGGAATTGTATTTATACGTTCGAATCATTTGAGGTCACTTCTATATATGGAAATACTGACATGTCTGCAATATGCTTAATTAATTCACGTAAAAAAATTATAGAGGACAGATTGAGCCACGTGATGGGAGGCAAATACATATTTGGTATAATGAGAGCCGTGGTGGCCGAGTGGATCGAGTAATTGCCTGGAACACAAATACACCTGCAACACAGTCGTGCTTGAGTTACGGTGATGAACTCGCCATCTGTAACGTAGACACCTAAAATTTATCTCTGGCGGAATGTGGGTGTGTAGGTATTACATATACACCTCTGCCTTTGCCCATATGGAAAGGCGTGATAAGGCGCGAGGATATTAAACAAAATTGTGTGTGTCAGCTCCGACGCACGACTGGAGTTTACACCTTAAGTACGATTGTCTAAACATACGCAAAAAGAGTTTATCCAACTGAAAATAAGATTAATACCATATGAAAGGGTAAATTAACAAATTAATGAAAATAATATACATATATAAATATTTATTTATTCATTTTATATACATTTATTATAACTAATCGGCGAAATATTTTACATTAAACTTTTCACAATAGTCAATTTCAGATGTGCACAAATATTTCATTAGGAATGTTGATAAATAAGTAGTAAAACCATCGTAAAAATCGGATTATCGATATCGATACTTTATTGACTACACCCTCGCACTAGTTGAGTAGCGCGAAACTGATGCAATTTTCTAGAAAGTTCTTTAACTATTATTACGGATAAAATTTGATCTTATTGCCCTTACATAAGATTGATTTTTGTATTGTACAATTTAAAAAAATTTGGACCTAAAACAAAATTAAAGTAATAAAATAAAAAAAAGCGTATTGTACAACTGTCACACACAAGCGGCGGCGGCGTACTGAGCGCGGTTGGTCACAACCAAATTAGAAAGTTGCGCACCATAGGTGCATGCGCACCAAAAACGTAACGAGGTCATTCATCAGTAGATTTTACCTCTCATATTTTTCTCATACCGGGCGCCTTATATATGAAAATCGATTCTTAAGGAGTAAACTCCAAAAATAGCATCTAAGATATGTCATTTTAGATGGTATTTTTCTTAAGTTTATTTGAAAATCCTACAAAATTGTATCACTATCCTATTGTATCAAACACACATATATAATTAAGCTGAGTAGCTGCCAGGTGAAGCGCCAATTCGCTCTTGTTTTACAAACCTATTTCGCGTCATCCACATGCATACGTCTCTAGACACGCTCCCGCCGGTTTCGCAATAATTAATTAACAAAAAAAAAATGCTTTGCTCTAAAGATATGGTTACCAAAGACAGTTTTATTAATGTCTTAATTCGCGCATTAACATTACCATCCCGACTCGTATACTGCTTACTGAAAGCCATTATTTATACCCACTTTGAATTGGTGTCCTCTTTCACGACCCACTGTCAATTCTAGTTGCTTGTGCAGTTTACGAGAGAAACAATAATACTGTAATAATTAATACGTGAGTCATGTCAAAGACGAACAATAAAAAACGAATATGATTATCTATAGGTACCACAATAAACAACGCGGTGGCAGAGTAGTTTAGCTAAGTCACCAACAACGTCCAGATTGCAGGTTCGAACCTTGATGGTCTGTATCAATGACTGCTTTTTAACTTCTGTAAAGTTATATGTCACACCAGTACCTATACATAGTCAAGAAACCTCTCTAAGTCTGAACATAATTTAAAAGACTGTCAAAAGGATGGCGTTACACTCGCCTTCTGTCACGTTAGCACAAAATGTATAGCCAGCCAGGTCTCTTAATTCCATTTCAGGCTTGCTATAATGTCACTCTTCACATTCTTATCTGTATGTCATCTGGCCACTGCGCCAGAAGTGAGTTGCTTCGGACAATACGACGCGAAATTTATCCCTGTTAAAGTATATCATCATTAACTTCCATTTTAATTTATATATAATATATAAAAATAATAATATATCCTCACGCCTTCCCATAAGGGTCCCCGAAGGGGTAGGCAGAGGTGTATAGGTAATACCCACACTCCCACTTTCCGCCAGAGGTATATTAGGTGCCAACGTGACAGATGGCGAGTCCATCGCCGTTACTCAAGCACGACTATTACATACGTCTTTTGAATTTCTTCTCAGACGTATGCAGGTTTCCTCTCGATGTTTTCCTTCACCCTAAAGCTCGTGGTGTGACTAATCACTGTACTTAAGTTCAGAAAAACTCATTGTTACAGTCGGGATTCGAACTTGCGACCTTTGCGTCGCAAGCAACTGCTCGAACCACTCGGCCACCACGGCTCTTCTATTCAATGTAATTTATTTATTAAGTTTATATGTTTTTTTTTTATAATGTTGTCTCGTACTTCCTTTGTCACATTAGTACGTCATAAGTGAACTGAATCCTTGAGTTCTTCTGAACAATATGAGCCATATATACTTATATCCTTGATAAGAATTATCATCATTTAAGTTGAATAAATCTTCATTTACGATAAAATTATGCTTACAGATACATCTGACTTAATTACTTAGCAATAAATGCAAAGGATAATATTGAATTCTAGTGTATTTGTACATTAGGATCACGATATACCCGATCGCCCTATAATGATAGGTTACACAGTTCTAACTGGAATTTATAATTATTCACCGCGATATCAATCGTTTCAATCGCTCTTCGGATATCTATTGTGCTACTCAATTAACATTTTCTTGCTATAAATGAGGTTTATATGACATAGAGTTCAGTTATGCTGGAGAAGACAGTAGCAATGTGGTCTGAGCTGAGTATAGTCTGTGATGCAAAGGTTGCAAGTGTGAGTATGAGTTTTTCCGAAGTCTTTACTCACACCATGAGGAAACCTGCATACATTTAAGATGAGCTTGAAAGACGGCGATTCTCTATCTACCACGTAGGCACCTAAATAGATATATTTAGGTGCCGGTGAAAGGAGGGTGATTTTCACACTTCTACTACGCCTCCCCTTACGAGAAACCGTGAAGATAATTATAATAATGCGATGCGCATTGGCCGGACGGCTGTTAGGGCGTGCCCCCGAGGCGACGCGCACCAGTCCGTCCCCGCTGGTGGAAAAATTCAGCACAGTGCGGCGATGGGGACCGCCACCCATCACGCGGAGTGCCTCACGGCGGGGAGTGGAGTGTGGAGTGTAGGATGGGTGTATGGAATGTAAGAGGAGGTATGGCTGATAAGATGAACGAATTGATCGATGTTATGACAGAGAGCGAGTTAGATGTTGTGTGCCTGTCTGAAACCAAGCGGAAGGGTAGTGGAGTAGACGAGCTCCCGGGCGGGAGTTTAGTGCTGTGGTCAGGAGTGGCAAACACCGAGCACGCCTGCCAGGGAGTGGGAATTCTACTATCCAGCCGCTTGGCAGAATGTATGATAAGTTATGATGCGGTGAGCCCCAGACTTATTTGGGCTCGCTTTAAAATAGGCCTTACCCGACTATTTTTAGTCGCGGTGTATGCTCCGGTGGCCTCAGCGGACACTTGCGACCTGAATAAGTTCTGGGAATGTGTGAGTAATGTTCTAGAGACGAAAGAAGGGAATGAAAAGCTGATTATTTGTGGTGATCTGAATGGATGGGTCGGGACAGCCCGTAAGGATTACGAGGCAGTACTCGGCAAGTATGGTGATAAGAGAGTGAACGAGGCAGGCAAGCTGATATTAGATGTATGCATGGAGAGAGACCTTTTTGTGGCGAACACCATGTTCGACCACAAGAGGATTCATCAGTATACATGGGAACGGAAAAATGAGCGAAGCATGATAGATCTGTTTCTAATAGATCAGCGACTCAGAACACAGGTGATGGACACCAGGGTGTATAGGGGAGCCGACCTGGGAACGGACCACTTTCTAGTTATAACTAGAATAAGGGGTCTGTTCGCGGGCTGGCGATCCCGTGCTGGGGGTCCCTGTTCTGCAGTCGCAGACCGCATCAAAAGCTGGAGGCTTCAAGATGCGGCTATTAGAGACAGATATCAAGAAAGGGTATCTGAACAGCTAGCCTGTCCCCCGAAAGATGTGTTTGAGAGTGTCGATGTTTGTTGGCAGTTCCTGAAGTCCAGCATTTTATGCGCCGCGAAAGAGGTTTGTGGCATTTCGAAAGGGCGGACAACCAAAAATGGCGATGGTTGGTGGGATGATGAAGTGAAAGAAGAAGTTAAAAAGAAGAAGGATGCAAGGCAAGACATTTTGGCTATGTCCAGCTCAAGTGAAAGTATGAAAGAAAAGATGAAAGAAAAATATCGCCTGCAAAAAAATCGTACGAAGGAGATAATAGCTCAGAAGCGTGAGAGGTTCCAAATGACTGTAGACGAAAAACTGTCGCATAATTTCAAGGACAATGCAAAACTTTTTTGGAGGGAAGTTAAGAAGTCCAGAAATTGTGTTACAGCTAGTAGTAGGATGAATGTGATTATTTCGAAGGACAATGACATACTAACTGACAAAACTGACGTCCTCAGGCGATGGAGTGAATTCTACAAAGATATGTATGATGATGATGCCGCTGATCTACTCATAGAGCTGCCTCCAACAGAATCTGTCGAGGATCCTAAAGCGGATAAAATAAGTATGGGAGAGATTGTAAGTGCGATAAGAAGTCTGAAATGTGGAAAAGCTGCGGGAATAGATGGGATTACGGCTGAGATGATCAAGTACGGTGGACCAGCGGTCTGGGACGTCATCTATTTGCTATGCAATCTTTGCTGGGAAAGGGGTGATGTTCCGGACGACTGGAGGCGAGCAGTCATCGTGCCTTTCTATAAAGGAAAGGGATCACGATTGGACTGCTCCAACTAAAGAGCCATCAGCTTGGTCAGCTTAGCTAGTAAAGTGTACACGAAGATCCTGACGATAAGAATGCAAGAGCGATCCGAAAGGTTTCTCTGGGAATCCCAAGGTGGATTTAGACCAGGAAGAGGATGTATGAATCAACTGCCTACTATACGCCGATGACGCGGTTTTACTGGCGTCATCAGAGGGCGAACTGCAGTCACTAGTTACCATAATGAAAGAAGAATGTGAAAAGAAGGGGCTGCGCCTAAACGCTGGCAAGACTAAGGTTCTGGTATTCGAAAGAGATGAACAAGTGACCGAGTGTGCAATATCGGTAAATGGGCAAATTCTAGAGCAAGTGAATGAATTTGTATATCTTGGAAGCATGTTCACACGAGATGGAAAGTATGAAAAAGATATTGAAAGAAGGATAACTGCCGGAAATAAGGTGAATGGAGCCATGTCGGCGTTGATGGGCAGTAAAAGTCTGAGCAAGAATGCTCGAGTTGCTGTCCACAACGCGATATTGGTACCTACCTTATTGTATGGCAGCGAATCCTGGGTATGTCAGAGGAAGTATGAAAATAGCTTGAATGCAGTCGAGATGAGATCTCTTCGAAAAATGTGCGGCGTAACGATATTAGATCGAATCCGCAATGAAGAGATTCGCAAATCAACTGGCGTGAATGAGGGCGTGATTGTAAAGATGAAGAAAGGCATGTTACGTTGGTTTGGACACATAGAAAGGATGAGTGAAGAAAGATTGACGAAACAGATATACAAAGCAAAAGTGTGTGCAAGAAGAGGCAGAGGAAAGCCACGTTCCAACTACCTGGACCAAATAGATCGGACTCTCAAGGACGGGAACGTTAAGAGTACTCGAAACCGACGAGCATGTATGAAGAGACTGATGAATGTGGACGAAGCGAAAGAGGTATGTAAGTCTAGAGAGAACTGGCGCTCTATACTCTCTGCCTACCCCGTTAGGGACTCGGCGTGATGATATGTATGTATGTATGTAACATTCCTAGCCACATCCATCAGCTTATCAATCTATGGACTTCAGAGCATTAATGTCCAGTGTTGAGGGGCATGCGTGTACCGGGTTGATTTATGGACGCGGTATCGTTGGAATAACAAATTTATTGACATTTGTTTAACTTTGTCATCGTGATCATTACTTCCATTTCAGCGATGAGGTTTGCATTAATCTCAAAGGGCTGGTAAGCATTTTAATTAAATCATTTCAATACGTGTCAAGCTATTTGGTACAGTGTTAATAACAACTGGTTCGATCCCCGCAAGCAGTAAACATTTGTTTCAAGCACATAGGTTTTTTGTATAGTATAATATATCCTCACGCCTTCCCATACGGGAACTTCTGTGGAGTTTACTTGGTATGGTTTAGTTGGAAGTGCTATTGATTGTGTTAACCTTGCAGACGAGGAGAAGTATGTTGTGGCGAGACAAACTATGATTTCGTGCTGGAAAACCTTTTATTTTACCAGCTTACATCAATGTATTATATACCTCATTGGCTTACATTACAACTTTTGCCAACTTACGTCCTACTGACGTCCTACCGACAGTTTTAACTTTTCTTTCCAACTGACAGTAAAAACTTAAACCTACTTGGATGTGTCATCAACAGATTGAATATACTACGTATTTTTTTATGAAAATGTGTCACTGACATACACGTACATACCAATAGTATAGCTTCTGTTTAGGATATAGCAATTAGATATGTATCTCCCAAGTAACAAGATACAAGAACAAGACGTGCATGTCTGTAAGATCCTACATGACCTTTCATTTTTATTAATTTATTGCATGTTTTTGTCTGTTTACAGGAAGCTAACAAGATGTAGAAAACGAGGAAAATTTTAACAGTACAATAGACTCTTGGGACAATTTATAAAATAGGTTGTTACAAGAAAATTACTAGGTACTTACATTGTTCATTCTAGGAACACAATAAGAGTAATTGCTGATAGATACTTAATATATTTATTCTTCTGTTAAAACCCAATGATAAATACTATGTGTTAATTAGATAATTATTATCCTCAAAGCCGTGGTTGGTCATTTGAGAAGAAATACAAAGACGTATGTATAGTCGTGATTGAATAACGACGATATACTCGCCACCACTCACCACCTCGCACCTAAAATATATCTCTGGCGGAAAGTGGATGTGTGGATACTATCTACCCACCCCTGTCTACCCCTTCGAGGACCCTTGTGGGAAGGCGTGAAGATATACAACTAGAACGATCATCATGTATAGCATACGTGTTAAAGAAAAGTATATCCCACGATAGCCGTAGTTTCCTGTGGGAGGACGCAGCCAGTTATGTCATACATTAGACGTATACATACATACCTTCAACTATAGTACAAACTTAGCTTAGCTTCGGATCAGTTGTCAGTCATAAAAAAGTTATGAAATTTCTACAATTTTATTATTACCTATATAATTTGTGAAATGCTGCACGTATATATATATATAAACTATATATTATTATTTATTTCTTTAGAAAGAGGGTACACCCACCTTCATTGCAAGAACGCAAGCAAAGTTTGCTGCAGTCACAGAAAGATTTCACTCTAAAATATACGAGTATGCTACTGGTAGAGTGCTCCATTCTTTTGCTTAGTAGCAAAAGAAAGGAGCACTCTGCCAGTAGTGCTGTGCTAGTGCACAGCCACCCTCAGTATTAGGTGTAGCAAGTACCTATAGGCTGTAGTAACAACTTGCAATAAAGTGGATAACATTTTTGTGGTCTTGCCGTAAGTAAGGTTTATTGAAAGTTCCTTGAGAAAACAAACTACTAACAGAAAAAAGTAAATTAACATATTCGTGTAAGAAACACGATCTAGCAACGAAAGAATACTCGCACACGAATACCACTAAAAGAAAACCAAAGCAAATCGCGGAACTAATAAAAAATAAAGCGGTGAGATCGCCCAGATTGAATCGTACTAACATAAATCCACCACGTGCCTTGAGATCGGACATAAAAACCACCGCCCCGGGCTGTAAATCATATATACATAAACACCCAATACGAGAGGGGCCATAACAAAACAACAATAAAAAGTTAAACAGAGTAATGACTAACAAAACAACGCGATAAATTTAAACTTAAAGAGGTGTTATAATTAATGTTTTGAAGGTTAAAGTATGACTGTAAAGGGTCGGCTAATTTCTTTTTGTACGTTTATGCTGCAATGTCATAATTTGTATGCAACGTGCGCAAATAATTTGTGCACACGAGTGCACATCGACTTGAAGGCTAATTTGTCGGCTTATTTTATTTTCATTTTGACAAATGGAGCTGTCCCTGATTTATCTCAAACCCGCATCATGTTTTTTTTTATTATCACATCGCGCCTAGTCCCTCATGGGATCGGCAGCGCGCGAGCAATACCCCTGGCCCATAAGCGCCTGTAGGCGGCGGTAGCCGCTTATCATTAGTCGCATGATTGTTTGCCAACTTCGTGTTATAAAAAAACACATACATACTCACCGGATTCGAGTAAGTACTATTGACGTTCCTATCCTTGAGTGTTTGAGTTATCGTAATAAGTTTGAACGCGGCCCTCCTCTGCCACTTTGAACGATACCAATTATCAAATAAATATTATAAATTCTCGCCTTCTTACAACATTACACATAGTACAACATTAATACGAATGTTTTTTTCAAATCAAGTAGTCTATACTAGAGCGCAATACTGAAGCAATTTTGTGTAAAAAATAAAAAATAATCCAACTGTTATTACTTGTATCTCGTGATTAATAGAATACATTTATTCATTCAGGAGTTAAACTGAGTGACAGGATAAGAAATAGTGAGATAAGGAAACGATGTGGTCTGAAAGAAGATGTAGTGACAAAAATTGAGAAGCATACCTGCTGAGATGGTTTGGCCATCTCTTTGGTCGAGAGAATGAATAAAGAACGATTGATGAAAGAAGTGTATAAGGCGAGTGTAAATGAAAGTGTTGGAAGGGGTAACCTAGGCGGACGTTTCTAGACCAAATTAGGGACGTCTTGAAAAAAGGTCAGGTCAAGAGTACCCTGAACCGAAGAGCATGTATGAAGAGAATTATGAAAGTGGACGAAGCGAAAGAAGTATGTAAGGATCGTAGCAAGTGGAAAGAAGTGGTATCTGCCTACCCCTACGGGAAAGAGGCGTGATTATATGTATTTATTCATTCATTCAAATTAAGTTTTTTTTTATATTGGAACGAAGTTCCTTATCGCGCGTTGTGAAAGGGGGCTATTATTGCATATTTTTTGCTAAGTACATACCAAGCAATGTCAAATACAATCAAATGCTCAAACAATTAAATAAGCGATGTAATTCCTCGCATGCTTTACAACAAATACCTACAAGCAAGGGATCTCCCAGTGATCTCAGTACCTACAATAAACTGCGCACTGGGTGCAAGTCCATAAAACTGTACGCCACAATGTCTTAGTTAACTATTGGTTTATGGGAACCAGTAAACTGGTAACTTTATGGGTGTTTAGTTGGCTTTAGTTATGGAGTAAATCTAGAACAGAAGATAATGTTTGTGGAGGAATCTTTTGAAGAATCTGGAGAGTAATTTTTATTTATATGTATATAACACAATATTGTAATTCAACATGTATTGTACTTGTTACAGAAAGATATCGTAATTCCACTTCTGCCTACCCCTTTGAGGAACTTTATGGCGCGTACTTTACTGTGCCCCACGGTTTCAATCGCGAAAGTTTGATTTCACTGATGGTGTTTTTTTTTTTCAATTATTACATATGTTAATCCACTAAATAATCTATCGCTGTACCAAATTTAATAAAATTCCGTTCAGCTGTTTCGGCGTGATAGGATGATGCAAGTCGTAGCTAATTTAAATAAGATCGTTGGGGCGTGAATCCCTACAATACATTTATTTATATTTATAAAAGATAAAATATTCGCCGTGGTGGCCGAGTGGTTCGAGAAGTTGCTTGCGACGCAAAGGTCGCAAGTTCGAATTCCGACTGTACCAATAAGTTTTTCTGAACTTAAGTACAGTGATTAGTCACACCACGAGCTTTACGGTGAAGGAAAACATTGAGAGGAAACCTACATACGTCTGAGAAGAAATTCAAAGGCGTATGTATAGTCGTGCTTGAGTAACGGCGATGGACTCGCCATCTGTCACGTTGGCACCTAATATACCTCTGGCGGAAAGTGGGTGTGTGGGTATTACCTATACACCTCTGCCTACCCCTTCGGGGACCCTTGTGGGAAGGCGTGAGGATATAAAATTTTAAAGCTGCCTTCTACACTTGCCATTAAATTTTATCTTTCGTTATCTTAATCAATGAACTGCAAATATAACGACCAATCTGTATGGAAAGCTGCAAATTGCACTGACACAACCACTGGTGAACAGCGTTTAATTAAGTGGCACCTGGGACCATTAATCACACATTTGGTTTTATCACTAGATCGTTATATTGGCTGGAGACACCCTGTATTTATTTGAGTTAGTTTCATATTGAAAATAATTATGCTAACTCTATGATTTTACGATCCGTTGTGGTCGAGTGGTTTAAGCCACTAAACCACTGCCGCAAAACTCAAGATTGGGTTGTATCCAGCGGTTAAGCAGAATGATTTATCACATCGCGATCTTTTCGGTGTAGGTAACCATCGCGAGGAACTTCGTATAGGTCTGAAAAGTAATTCAATGTCGTATTTGAAATTGTACTTCCCATATGGCAAGAGATTCACCACCTAGCGCGTAGGCACCTAATTAAATCACCACAGAACATTTAAACAAAAACCTCTACCACTGTGTAACGTGTACACAGTGTTATAGCAAAAGCATGAATGTATAATTATAACGCTATTATTATTTTATATATCACAAAACATTAGCCTGGTGATAGATAAATAGTTCATCACGCCTTGCCATGAGAGGCCGAATGGTAGGCAGAGGTGTGTAGACACACACGATCTTTTCGCTGGAGATATATGTTAAGTGCCAACGTGACAGAACTTGCAATCAATGCAACTTGCGATGCAGCCGACTACTCGAAATACTTTGCCACCGTTTTATAAAAGAACAATTAGAGTAACTTATATGCGTCTCCAGTAACAAAGAATATTCTAGTGCATTGTCGACTTTATACTGTGTGTGGCAACAACCGTCCTTGCCATACACAGTATAAAGCTCCTCGTATCCGCCACTCTACATGGGTAACGTATCGACGTTGAAGCCTATGGCGCAAACGACGCCAATCGCCAAATTCATTCATTCATTCTAAGTTTACTGTTTATATATACACCGCACCGACACTCCCAAAAGCCTTAATAGGTAAAATTATTAACATTTCGCGTTATCTTGATACAGTTATAGTGTAATACCTGGCCATATTTGGCGTTTTATATCTTAGGACAATAGAAGATAATATGGTTGAGCGGTCATCGACGGTAAAACCAGCTTTCTAAGCGTGTAATTACATACAAAATATATTGAAGTTCATACATCATATTATATAGATGATGGCTTAGAAAAAGCCTAAATGAATAATTTTAATAACTTATTTGTATGAACACAGGTGAGCTTCGAACCTAAAATCTGGTTTTGCAACTGAATACTCAAACCATAGCTATTTTATTTTTCCCCCGCACGCATTGCAATGTCTCGTACAATAATTTAATTGCGATCTTTTTAATGGCATAGAAGTTGATGTTCTGCAGTGCCATATAGCGACTTCTTTGTACTTTGTGGGCCAGAAACCTTTGCTGGCTTATGCAGAATTACTTTAAAGTTTTGTCGTAATTGAATGAATAATTGATTAATTCACAGAGGACAAATATACAACTATACATACATAAATTTTTATTTATATGTTAGAATATAGGACACATCATGACAAATATTTCATCATATAGCTTATTCTAAACGACAATGATCTTTGAAAGGGACTAGTATTCAGTCTGGCATCTAAATTAAGACATAGTACAGTAGGCTTTGTCTCTGAAACGTGACCTAGCAGGACCTACAACTAAGACTACTGTACAGTCTCGTAAACAAGTCATATTTCACCAATTACTATTACTTATTGACGTATTTATTAGTAGTTAAAAGTACATAAATCCTTCTGCGTCGATATTAGTAAAATATACAATTTATAAACTGCTGCAAAGCAGTGCCATATTTTGATTGCGTTTGCATTTTACAAGAGAATTTCAAACTGAAACGTGCGTTAAGCACAACTAGGTTTAATTCAAGGATATCGTAGCAAATTTGTAATTTCCTTAAATCTGCATCACATAAATGAATATAATCAAATGAATATAAATGTATGTACAACATATTTTGAAGACATGTATGTCGAAGCACCATAATCATGAAAAAATATTATTAAAAGTAGTTGGACAAACATACCTACAACAAAATATAAAAAATTAAACACTTTGTTTGTTTGTTTGTAGCTCCGAGAGCTTCTTTCTCGTAGGATCAAAGATAGCTTTTATATTTCCGTGGCTTCGTAGAAGCTTATTGTGAAATGTCAACGGTAAAACATTCAGTTGGAATATAGAGGTTTTCCCATAGAGATTAGCAGCATCATAAACTCCTTGGTGACCATTCCCGTGTTGTCAAATGTCAACATTTATACAAATACTACGTCAAGCATATTCGAAAATAAAATAAAAATTAAAGTTATTCAAAACGAGCAATTCTTGTCCATATTTTCCGCCGAATGGTACATGCTTGCGGAGGCTGTATGCAGAGCTGGGTTGCTAGTACAATTTTATGTCACATTGACGATTTTATCGCATTGCAAGTGCTGCAACTCATAGTTTAAGCTAATGTTAACGTCAGGGGTGACAATCATTTTGCATACAATATTTTATTACACTTTAAACTTGTTTTATTTTAAATCTACTTGGTAACCAAAAAAGTGCCTTCCGCCATTTATTTGCTATAGATATTACTAAAATATAATAAAATACAATAAAACTATTTTATATTAATTTTGCTTTATTTAAAATTTTACTAGTAGAATTCAGTAAGAAGCCGAAATCAAGATTCATTTGACATTTATCAAATCGATGCATCTATGAATGTAGATGACTAAAAAGTTATTCGACAATCAATTGATGTTTTGAGCCAGCCAGCTCTCATAAGCTGAGAATGCATGCTCATAAGCTAAAAAAATACTACTGTGTATGACCTAGTAGGTATTTACTAATTGATAGCTTCAATGTTGTACTTCTGACAAGTTGTAAATAAAATTTATATTTAATCATGAAAATAAATAGCAAAATTACCTTAAGAAAATATGTATCTCTATCGTGTTTTGTAACACTAACGTGGCAAAATAAAACTTGCTAGAATAAAACGTGCAAAGCGTGTACCGTGCCAAATGTTTGTAAGCAATGTTGCCGAGCCCTGGTTTTTTTATTGACGAGACAAAATATTCTACACCAGTACAATAAAAAGAGACCGCTATAAAATATCACTTCCACTTCAAGCGTAACTTAATTAACGTCTTATTTCACCAACGATATAAAGTTGTTCGAATAAAATAACTGAGAATCGAAGGGACTGGCTGAGACATAAATCTTATGCTTCACCTTTACTCAATTAGATATTAAGTCACCATTAATAACGGCCGACGTTGGTGTGCTATATTTGGTGGCTTAAGCAATTGCTTAGCATTTGATTGACAATTAACATTAACAAAAAAGATTGACAATTGTCAATCCTATATAAAATAATATTATAAATGTTAAACTTCGTGGGAATGTATGGATGTTCGTTACAAATCATGTCAGAAAGGCTGTACCAAATTGGATAAAAATTGGCAGAGATATAGACTGTTACCAGAATTAACGGTTTTATTCCAGAAGAAAAACTACTGCTGAAATACAATTTTAAGCACGAAACCATAGGGCAAAGCGAATGTCCTAACATTTGTTTTTAATTTTTTCGTCACATATGCTCTGAAGTATTCGTTTATAGCACAACCAAAAATATGAACATCAAGAGTACTTAATGGATTACCTATCTTCAGATTCTTAATTTTTAGTTTGATGTATTTCAAAAGTTAGTATGACATTATAAATTAGCGATGTACTATAATGACATATTTATCTGGGTTGAATTACATTCGGTAATAGCTAGACCATGCAATTATCTACTTAATGTTATAAGGATTTACTTTTCAATTTGCGAGAAAGATGTTTGCATTGTCGGTATAAGCAATAATTACTTGCATCTTTGGAATGCGAATTTCTAAATTCACTGCGATGTTTGTATTGAAATAAGAGAAACATAGCAAGTATAGGCGCAATTTTGTTACTTTTTATGGGCATAATATCAGAAGTTACAACAATGGAAATGGGCTATTGTAAGCAGTAAAATTTTATTTTACTCGCCCACTTAACCTGTGACGTGTAGAGTCTAGGGAACAGAGGCACTTAGCCCTAATAGTTACGTCATTACTGTAAATTCTGAATTGATTTTGTTCCAATAAGATCGCACTCTACCAATAGATGCGTATTTACTAATCTTCACGCTGGGTTCTTCTTAGTATGAAGGGAAAAGTGAGATATTCTCTTCAATTCCTTGTACTCTCTTAATCCCAACTTTTGGATCTAAAAAAAACCATGATATTTAAATTAATAGGCGAACATCATTTTTGCATTACGCTATATTGGCAACTAATCGGTATTCGTAAAGAAATTAATTTTCATATTTTCATATTATGCTCCTTCGTATATTATGGTTCTTTATGATTCTATTACTGTATTTAAGATTGTTGTGTTATTTAAGATGTTTAAACGTGTTTCGCTTTCCCTTTACATTATTTTGTATTTTAACGTAAAGTGTGTAGTGTGATAAAACGCCGTAGGACTACTAATTCCTACATTCAGAGTTTGATCCGGGTCTAAAACTTTTTTGCAATACACAGGTTCAGATGAGCGAAAATTCAGCATAAATAATTAAACCAACTTGCCTTAGCTTAGCTTAGATAGGAGGAAGACACGGACAACGTAGAGCATGAAGAAGAAAAAGAAGGACCAAACATTTCTCAATTAAAGGAATAAATTCATCAAATATGCAGACAATAGGCTACTCGAAGTACAAATGCGTAATCATGGTCTCAATAATGAGATATGTAATCTTTAAAAATATATCTTCACGCCTTCCCAAACGGGTCCCCGCAAAGGAAGACAGGTAGGTATGTATGTAGTAACATACCTTTTTTTCACAGGAGACATTTTTAGGTGCCAACGTGACGTATTACGACGGTTGTAGGTTTCTTCTTGATGTTTTCCTTCGCCGTAAAGCTGGTGTGATTAATTACTGTGTATAAAATGAGAAAAAAACTTGATCGATCTGATTTTCTTATTTTTTTATATAAGAAATCAGGAACCTCTGGTTCAAATTAATAAGCTTTTATATAAAATGTTTCATATCAATGCATAAACAGATCTTTAGAGATTCTTAAAGTTGTCTTTGCCCAATGAAAAAGTTTATTGGTCCTCGATCCTCCAATGGTTTGTTTGTAAGTTGTCAGTGAGCAAGTAGATGACATTTGATCACACCTACTACATGTTTGAGGTAATTGACTACATAGGGGCCAGAGATAACCCGACCTCGTTCTGTTGTAACAATCGTGATACACAAACCAACGCGCGATATATCTAAGCAATTAAACGATTAAGATCATTTTAATTTATCCGCACTATAATGGCATTCTAATTTGAATATAATGACACCTAGATGTGTTGTTAAATTAATGTGTGACTTCGTACAGAAGAGCTAAGACCATACACACAGATAATAATAAAAATACATACATATAATCACGTCGAACGCTCACGGAGTAAACAGATAGAGTAGAGTGCGTGTTCTCTCTGGACTTACAGACCTCTTTTTCTTCATTTAAATTCGTCAGTCTTTTCATACATGCTTGCTGGTTTCGAGTAATATTGTCCCATCTCATACAGAGAAGAATATAATAATATGTTTCCACGCCTTTTCACAAATCTTCAACCTCTAAGCTAAATCTGCAGTGAGCTTTCTAAAACCAATCTATACTTAAAAAAAATTATCTAAAACATGGTGATGGAAGCTGTATAATTAAGAACATACATTTAAATATGTATGTAAAGTGGTCCTTGGATATCGAAATACTTTTGGAATAAACAATAGACAATTTAAGAGAGGTAGGGCATAACGGGTTTCCCGTTCGAATTTGGAGCTGCCCGACTGGGGCAGGACCTCCACCTTATAGAAGTCCGTAGCCAAATAACACAATTTTTTGTGTTGTGTTCCTACGCGGTGAATAAGGTTTCCAGTAATGAGCTCCTTGGGGAGGGGGGAGGATTGTTATATTGTGTTGGCAGCAGAGGGATTAGTCCCATTGTGCGACCAACACAGTACAACTCACCGAACACAGAGTGGCAACGCGCAATTGATACTTCGGTATTGTAAGCGTAAATAGGCTGCGGTAACCGTTTTCCATCAGGTTGGCCCGTATGCTTGTTTGCCACTCAAGTTGTATTAAAAACATATCAATAATAAATAAATAATATTTCTTTTTATTAAAAAACTAAATGAAAAACGAGGATATAACTGCACTCTTGTCTACCCACTTAAATGGGAAACCGTATTGATTCAAATAGATTGATTTAATATGTTTTGTCAAACGTTGATCTGAGGTGAATCGGATAATGATTTAAGCTAAAGATTGACTACCGACTGATATAAACAGGATGAATTATCCAAGATGATAGCGAATCATATTGCTAAAGTAATAAACAATCAGCTCCCTGGCTGGTGAAATTACCCACACGCCTCGAGAGACAAAGACCTTAAGTGATCATCAGGCAATAAGAAAGGACCAAATTACTTTGTTTCCAAGCTACGTGCCCAATATAAAACAATAACGGCCACAATTTGAAATTGGAATGCGTCCATTATGTTTCTATTAGCGCGGCACGTAGTGCGTATGCGCAACGGTAGCTTCGCTTATTTCGCTATAATCTGGTTATATGCCTTTACATTATGCCGGCAAAAAAGAAGGTAATATATATTTATTTCTTTACCATACGAATGAAATAAAGGAACCTAATAATTTAAGAAAAGTGGCTGGATAAAAGCGATCCATGTTTTATATATGTATATTGCTAAGAAAGCCGCATTACAATTGTGCTACAGTAAAAGATACAAAAGTTTAATGGTGAATCAGTTACAGTTGTTTTTTATACTTTCGCGCCGTCCCACAAGGATTCCCGAAGGGGTAGGCAAAGGTAAAACAACACTTTCTTGGCCGGAATTATATTTTTGTGCGAAAGAATCCTGCAGGGTCGGCAACGCGCGAGAGATACCCCTGGTGTTTGCAAGCGTCCATAGGCGGCGGTAACCGCTTACCATCAGGCGGACCGCATGCTTGTTTGCCACCCATGTAGTATAAAAAAAACAAAACGTGGTAGATGGCTTTGAACGTCCCCTAAACGTATGGAGGCCTCACGATGTTTTCCTTCACTGTAAAGGTCAGCGTCAAAATCAGCGTACTTACGTTCAGAAAAGTTATTGGTGCAATCGGAATTTGAACATGCTATCATTGAATTACAAGTGACTATTCGAACCACTCGCCCACCCCTTTAGTAAGTATCTACTAGTTGCACCTAGTATGCATTGCAATGCACGCAAATTTAATTGCGACCGGATTCTTTTTTTTTTTTTTCATTTCGGGCCAGGAATCCTCGCGCGCGTCCTCAGAACAAAAGTTTCACCATAACTGGATGAATGATTTGGGAGTGTACAGAGGACAAACATACCTACTTACATGCATTATTTTTATTAATATAGATAGGAGATTACTATCTAGATGGAGATAAAAACTCTTTAGACCGTCTCAGTGGTTAAAACCTTCACCGTGTTAGAACCTATTTGAAACAATTACCTCATCCCAGGCCATTTTCACGGCACCTCATCTCAAATGGCTGAGAGTACGTGTGGCCTGTAGGTGTGAGCAGTTTGTGATTATTATGTTAGGCCCGTAACGAGGTGCTTGCTGCCCCTTTGATAGATCCGGCCGCTTGTCGACTATACATAGTACTTTGGAAGGGTTATGTGGTATGCCTAACGTGATATTAGGTATTACACGAATTTCGTCGAGTACATTAGCCTGCAGAATATTTTGAAGTTTCGTATTTTTGTCACAAGATGTCGTTGTACAACTGGAACTATTTTGTTTTGTGTAATTTTTACTACTAGGACTAGAAAGTGCATGATTTTCTTAATAAGAATAAGGCTTGATTTAAGCTATTCAACCGCGTACCAGTATACAGATATTCTACTTATCTATCTTAAAATATAATTTATTATTACTGCCGCAAATAATTCCGATGTCTGGATACCATTTGGAGTTATAATTAAATAGGTATACCTATATATAGGTATAAAATAGCTGCATAGTACAAAGTAATGTACAAACATAAAAGCTATTCGCAAAAGCCCAGAGGTCGCGAGGTTGTTAGAGCAGAATAAATATAAGTAGGGCTATTTGAGGTGAGGAAAAAGTAAAGCAAAATAAATGTATACTCTTCAAACACTTGACAGGCCCATTACGGGGAACTATTACCGCACAGAGGGCTGGCTTTGTAGGAACATTGTTTGTGAATAAAATATAAATCTTCCCGGTCGTATTACATTACAGATACACCAATACAAAGTATTTTCGTTGCAATAATTAATACATATGCAGAAAAAAAAATATTATATTAAGTTTTAGTTGATATTGTAAATAATGAAATAATTTATTCGCTAGAACACAGATTGTTACACAATGCGATGTTTAAATGTACATAGTGATTAAATCGCGCGTTCGGCCACATAATATTGGCATGCGAATTTTCCCTCAGGTAGGTCTGTATATATTTAGATACTTCCTAACTAACTCTAACAACCCCTCTTCGGCAAACCCATTCCATGGGAAGAAAAAGCCAAATACCTGGGTGTGATCCTCGATCAACGCCTTTCTTTCCGTCACCACGTAAAGGCGGTACGCGCGCGAGCCGCCTTCGCGCTCGGTAGACTTCACAGCATGTTGAATGCGCGAAGTAAACTCTCATTGAAATCCAAGGTGAAGATTTACACGACGTGCATTCGACCAATCATGACATACGCGGGTGTAGTGTTCGCACACACTAGCAAGTCAACACTTAACCCCTTGCAAGTGCTCCAAAGCCGGTTTCTCCGGAGAGCCACAGGTGCCCCGTGGTACATGCGTAATAGTCAACTCCACGTTGACCTCAAAGTCCCCACTATAAAACAGTTTTTGAAAAAACTGTCCAAACGTCATTTCGATTCTGCTGTAAATCACCCCAACCCCCTCGTCGTATCGGCCGCCCGATACACTCCTTCCCTTATCTCGAAGATAAGGCGTCCAAGACACGCCGTCATCGAACCGGATGACGACATAACGGTCCTCCAGGACGCCCGACAAAAACATACCAACACTACACAAAACCGACCACTGTTCCGTCCTCGCCGACGAGGCTCGACGCGAATAAGCCGTAATGTTCCCCCCCGACCCCCGCCGCAAACGCCGGCCCGCGCCGAGCCTGACGCGCAAATCCCGCCCCCAAATAATATTTAAATAAAATTACCAGTCCAGCCCAGCTCCCTTGCTCGCGATCCAGCAACGCCCTAAGCCGAGGTTCGTACCCCACAGGGGGTGCCCTTAGCTGTGTTGCTTAGAAATAAAGTGCCTGGCTGGAGGCCTAGGTCTCGCCATTGACCGGCTAAGTAGAAAAAGTTCCCGGAACTCACGCTACGAGAGACAATACAAAAAAAAAAAAAATAACTCTAACAACAATTATACAATATTATTAGTAGAACAAAAAAAAGATCAAACTTTATTTTATTTATCTAGCTTTTTAGAGGCACGGTATATGTTTGTAACAACATCCAATATCCATATAGTCCTTATTCTAGCCCATGTAAATTATAGCTTGTATTAAATGAAGTTTATTTCAGAGCAAATCATTTTACAAGGGACCAAATGTGTTAAAAATGTAATAGCGTATGTACTGTAATGTAAATACAACATATTTTGTGCCCCAGTGAATCGTCGCTAGCCCACTGTTCATAACTCGAAGCCAGCCGGGCGCCGACGACGGACCGACACGCAGACACGCAATTAAATAATGCTGCAAGTGTTCACACTAAATTCAATATCTCCGAGCAAACTCTTTCAGATCTACGAGCCTTATGATCTTGTTCGCCCAACTACCTGTTCTCGATCGCTTTACATAATAATTTAGCTCACTACGGAAAAAAAAATATGTTTCATGTGCGAAGTCGTCTATCGTATATGGTTTCTATCTGACTATCTGCCCAAAGGCACTTAAAACCTCCGTAAAAATAAAAATTTGAATTTAAATTAACATTATTAACCATTAATTAATCCTTCAGTGACATATGTAGTAAGGCGTGTACATACAACTCTATAAAAAGTGTCTTATTTTGCCTTAATACTGCTATAGTAGCACATTTTTGACATGTTTTAATTATTAACTTCTTCTTCGTTGAATGTCAGGAAAAAATCTACCAATGGGATCAAACTCACGTGTCAATTAATTGAAGTCACGCGGGTACACCGAGGTAACACCGAGAGACACAGCTATTATTCAATAAGCCTTAAGAAAGAACGTAAAACAAAGCATGGGATAAAACATTCGAAATTTGATATAAGATTATTCCGATACATTGCACCAATGAGAATTCATTACTTTTCACATCTGAAATACAAAACAAAAAAACACATAGTAATGGTAAATATAAACGCAAGAACAGTTGTATGTAACGAAACACGCTTTGTTTTCCTAGACAGTTCTCACAACGAAACTAATTGACTGTCTGCTTAACGAAATATCGTTTTCGCGCTCCATTTTTGCATCACTTTATAATCTGCATAATTTCTTTGAGAGCGTGCATTTTTTTAGCCGTGTTAGCCGAGCCCTTTCGTAAACGCCTATAATAACAAAACTGCAGGTTTAAACTTCGATGATCTGCACCAATGAGTTTTTCTGAAAACCGATTTATCTCACCTGTACGGCGAAGTAAAACATTGTAAGGGAACGTAACGCATAAAAATACTCTTTGATGATATCGATGCAATCCAGGTTTGACAGATTTGCATTTTATAAAAATAACAAGTGCGTTCTTTTTAATGAAATTTAATGAAAAAGTGCTCCTAAAAACCAGACAAATCACAGACAAACTTTGATTTTAACTCTAACAGCATTAACGATACAAACACAGCCTACATTAGTTAGCTCAAATGACAGGAGCGCATAACTCACACCATACCAACCATTACTGTAAGTCAAAATGGCGGGCAACTATCAAAGAGAAAGCTCGCAAGCTCTCACATCATTCTCTATGGTATACTCTACGATACGCTTGCGAAACACATCCTTACGTCGAAAACTACAAACAAAAATGTACTCTAAAGTATGGCTATTAAAGCTGGTTTAGAAGTGTGCTGTAGCGTTAATGTTGTTCGTTTTCGGTATGACAGGGTTAAATTTATCAATTTATGAAGATTGTTCGTTGTCTTGCACTATTAACACGTTAACGTTCGAGATTATTGCTAAATATTAAATTATAGAAGTTTCGCGTTCCCTGTCGATATAGCACGGTGGTGTTGCGAACTTAATGGGCCTGTGAACATATAACTCACCGGGATATGCTCGTCCTCTTACAAGCACGACCTGCCTTTCTAAATTAATTTATGTGATTTATTAACTAATTCGTGAGACTGACGAAGACACGACTTAATGCTGAAATAGCAATGTTTGTACGTAAGTGTGATTGAGATACATTTGAAAACATTTAAAAGAATATAAGATGTACACAGTCCAGAAAATATGACTCGCCGGCTTTTGTTTATCTATGACGTGGAGTATGTCAGACAATAACATAAAAGTTTGTTCTTCAGTTGATAACACAAAATAAAATTCACTAGTTTGCTTATCACATTTTTATAATCAATTTCTCGATTTACATTTAAATTCCCAAATAGTTACTACCTACAGAATAATAGTAATTTAAATAGGTACATATATAATATTTGAACATGGCGAGATAAATAAAGAAAAAAGTGCAAGGAAACAGTACGCGTCAACAGTTATTTATGAACTATATTTTCCTCTAACGTCTAAGACTATTCAAATCCATATTCGTTGAATCGAAATATATTTAATAATTCACTTTACGTTGCTAATAAATAACCCGATCGAAATTCGGTTTCCCCAGCTGTCAAACATTTATTTACATATTTGTTAATAGAACATTTCTAAATAAAGACACATTTATCATTGGGGCATAGTTTGCCAAGAATTGGAGTTAGTTTATTCTGTTTACAATTTATAGATAGGCCACCTGTTTAATACACCGATAATTACGATAGCCTATCTATATTAATAGTATTTTTAACGTTGAATATCGTTATTAAATAACATTTATCTCTAAGAGTACATAATACAAGCAATAGCACAACACCGATTATTTAAAATTATAATTTATAGAGTCAAGACAAATTCACAAGTCACGCTTATCACTCCATTTTCATAGTTTTATAAAAGAACTAATATTGTCAATGGCACCATATTGCTTCAAATGCATGCACTTACAATTTTTATATACAAACTCTTATCAACAATGAGCCGATTAAAACTCTGCCTTCAATCTCTTTGAAAATGAAAGAAGAAAGGTTTATTTAAACAAGCCAACAACTTATAAAAATTGTAAGCACGCACATACACATTTTACCCATTCATTTACAACCACATTACTAATTTTACGTAAATATATAAATTTTAAATCAAGTATTAACACAGATCTAGTCGTTGAAAATCATCAGTCTAAATGTCTAATATGCTTTACTAAGGGTTCAAGTTATACTTTAACACGGCAAAATATTTATGACTACAATACAAAAATATTTTTTTAATAAAATTAATCGTGAAAATAGATTCGATTAACAAAAGACATATAATATCTTCACGCCTTCCCATGAATTCCCGAAGACCTCAAAAGTGACAGCATTGTTTCAACTTGACAGATCACGTGTCCGTTCTTCTGGCACTGCTTCACACACCTCTTCTACTTTTGAATTCTTATTTTGAATCTTTTAATACGTATGCAGTCGTTGTCCATAGTTTTCTTCCCGTAAAGATAGTGAATGTTATTTAAGTAATTTAATAAATTATATTGAGTAAATTTCTGATTTTACATCGTTACATATACACGTAATTGACAATACCAACATAACTCTACCAAACAAATAATTGACTCTCAAGACGCTAACAATTGCAAAATATCATTAAAGCGATTCCTACATTAAAGCCTTGGCAATAAGGCATTTATTTTTAAATAAGGTACCTTTTACCCTTTCTTTTGTTATTCAATTTAGTTTTATTCATTTGTTTTACTTGAAAATTTGGCGATATAACGGAACCAATATCATATTATTACTATATTTCGTAAATATCTAAGTGCATTTTATATTTCAAGTAATCTAATATAGAAGATCACACATATGAACATTGAAAATTATTACAATCGTATCATTGCGATATTCTTGTCATTTAGTACTTTATCATAGTTACATAGATGCTACATTACAGTATCAAGTCGGTAGGGTGCGTACGATATTAGGAAGATACATCAACTACTATCACAACGATTAAACATTGAGACTTTTGGCGCAAAATATTATAATTCCAGTAAAAGGTTATTTAGGTGTGTATGTTTCCGGTAGCTATACATTTTTACATAAAATTAAATTGACCTCGTTTAACACGTATATTGTCAAGTTTTACAAACATATCTTTTCCCATACAATCGACCGCTGTCTACAACGCGTCATTAGCGTTATTATTGGTAAACCCATGATTGGCTTGAAGCTAAGGCACGACCGTAGATGATAGAGCTAACTTTGTCGATGATCTTTCAATTATTTGTTTCCAAAACAATTTAATGTAGAAGTTACTTTGCGATGTACTTGTAAATTAAAATTAAATATATTGACAGTAACTACGCTCTATACTAGTTTCAACGTGTAGTAAAAAACTATGTAAATTATCATAATGCCATAGTGTTTGAAGATAATTCTATCCAGGCCTGAGGCCACCACTGTCTGTGCCCTCAATCGTGAGTCTAATTCACTTACAAAAAAAATATTTATTCAATTGCAAGACAAATTCAGCTCCCTCATTCTGATTTCCCCTTAGTTCTTGCAGTAAGCGATATTGTATGGGTACGTTGTTTGTACGTTGTTCGCCCCTTGTGTTGAGAACAATCATTGTGCCATATTTTTCTTCTTTTAACAATCATTATTTGCTATAAGATAAATATTATAAGTTGAATATATTATTATGTAACCAAGGAAAATTCAGCTTCTCGTGGTGTGGAACCAAACAGATGCGATGAATAAAACATTACATGTACTTTCCTGTAATGAATACAAATAAAACATTAATACAGTCAGCATAAATAAAATACAAATTATTAGATATGTGGTAAATTGTAAAAACCCCATGCTATAATGAAATCAATACGTTGAAAGTGTTTTAAAATGTGTTAAGCGAAGTGTCCAGAAATGTATAACTGTAAAGTTCAAAGTAACTACTGCGTCTAAGTACCTGAATGATTGTGTGAAATGAGTGTGAGTTGTGACCGAGTAAAATGTACGAAAATGTTGTATCAAAACTTCTAACTTAAGCTATAATATTTTCTGTAAAAAAATGTTGTTTTTATTTCTACATAAAGTGTTAACACATAATTAAATTTATAAGAAATTGGCGCGAGATCTGCTACTCTACTGTCTCTGCCTAAGCCGAAGGTAATCGGCGTTATGATATGTATGTCAAAAATCTGTAATTTTTAAAGCAGAAATGTACCTACCGTGAGTTGATGGTAAATCTGAAAAACTGTTGCTATTATCGCAATCGTGTGTGTAAACAAAATTCCGAAAACTCCTGCCTAGGAACTGTCATGTACTTTCGATCGTATTTTTAATAATACCCGCTATGCTTTAGGACCCAGTCCCAATGATCTGAATCTTCCGTTTTTGGTCCAATACACACATCAGGCGCGTAAACCTCACAAAATTATTTGCAGCAATAAAAATTAGAACTACATACTTACCACCATTACATTAGACTACAGTAAGCGTACGTGCAAGAAGAAGAAAGGAGTGCTATCATTACTCACAATGGTTAGGAATAGATGGCAAAGTGCTATTGCCAGTAGCGGTTGCGACTGCGTCGCCAGGGGTCGGCGTGCCGCGGTACCGAACTAACCAAACATTTGTTTTATGTTATCACCTGCAAACAGCCGTAAGCAGAACATATGCCTCCAAGCGATCTAGCTACGCAACCCTTGCTATGGGTTCCATTCTTGATAAGAGCACAGAATCTAATCAATTGAAGGTTCTTCAATCTCAAATATCGACATAGAGATGTTAATCTTGAAAAAAACCGCCCATTAAAGCTACATTACCAGGCTAAAGATATTGAGATGTACAATTCTTCGAAAGCATTTAAGAGTCAACAGAGTACTCCTATTATAGCGAATATGAAGAAACGTTTATCTGACAATTCATAAGATTCTGTACTGGGGTCTATGCCTGATAAGGAATAGACAATGAAGTCACTAGAAGTTCGGAAGAAAGGACAGTATCATAATTTAATAGAGCTTTTGCATTGCTTTAGAAACATCGATTCGTAACGGAGTTGCTAAGACATCAATTTTCTTGCATTCAACAGTTCACGTGACTAACAAGGATGCAACGTGTAGTAGCCAATTAGTACATTGAAATATAACACACGCCAATAACATATAATTTAAACTCGTCCTTTGGAACAGGAATAACTAGTTCAAATTTTGGTAAATTTCATCATTGCTTACTCCGTGAGGGACTCAGCGTGATGATATGTATGTATGGAAAATTTCAAACGAGTCCTTAAATATAGTAAGACCCTTTAGATACCTTTACTGAAAGAAACCCATCCTCTCTGGTATTCTAAATTGATAAACATTTTAATACCTTATAATACACCTTCTTTTTTTTTTTTTTTGTAAGTTTCATCACGATGATTTTTTTCACCGTAAAGCCTGTAGTATGTCAAGTCATTTGTAGAATTAGAACATTTCTTGGTCATACAATCTTCATAAAAGTTCGTGGCTTTATAAAACGTGTGTAAAATTTCAACTTCTAATCACATTCATGGTATTTTGGTTGCTTAAGCCAATTCACTGGACAACGACCATTATGTATTTACATTCAAATTTTACTTACCGAACAATAGGCCTATTATTACGATTCCAATCACACCCATTATTATCATCATCTAAAACAAATAAATTGTTCATGACCTTATTAAAAAATATATCCAATATGAAGGACAAAAGGAATACTAATTAAACAAGTTTTAATATTGTATCATTATCATTTTCATTATCGGTTGGTACAGCGGCTCTCAACCTTTTATACACAGCGACGCACAACAAACAAACTCTTTACAAATTCACTTACATATTTACAGTATCCCATACTGAGATGCAATTTACCTACGTAAAATCTATGAATCTTGCGGCATACCTGAAGGGGCTTTGCGACATACGAATGTGTTGAGAACCGCTGGCCGAGTAGATAAATAGTCAAGAGAATATAGCTGCCCTCGACTTACGAATACATTGATTGTGTTGTTACTAAATACACAACGGAATATGCTTAAATGTATAGAGAAATTGTTAAAAATCTTAAGGTACCTTTAAGTTTTGTAACCAGAACTTGTTCTTCAAACTTTTCGCCTGCTGTTCAAACTGTGATGCACCCTGCTGTAGAGCATCTATAAAGAACATTATATTTGAGATGGAGGCAGAGAGTCTATTACTAATATTTATAATATATAATGCATACGTATATATTATATATATATATATATATGTATATATATATATATATATATATATATAGGTAGTACGCACACACCCACATTCCACCTGAGATATATTTTAGGTGTCAACAACAAATGGCGAGTTCATCGCCGTAACCAATACTGTACGCACGACTATATACAATTCCTTTGATTTTTTTCTCAAACATCGATCTGAATGAAAACATCGAGGGAAAACTTCCATAAGCTTTTTAATTAAGTAAGGCGTGGTGTGGCTAATCACTGTACTTAAGTTCAGAAAAACTCATTGGTACAGTTAATCGTAATTTGCAATCTTTGTACTGCAGACTCGAACCACTCGGTCACCGCGGCTTTTTTGTAGGTGTGTTTATAGGAATTAATGAACATTTTGATCTACCTGCTCTGTCGTCAAGCTCTGACAATTTCGCGTCACGATCAAGAACCTTCTCGACGTTAGTCTTCATTATGTCTACCACCTGAAATATAGAATATATTTGGTGATCACTATTACCTCCAAATCAACGGTCTCCATTTGTTCAAAGTTTGCTTTACTTTATCACTATTAGACGTTATGTTTCTGTAGTCACCCTAAAATACCATAAAACCGCACCTATTTATCCTTGTCTTCGGGATCGGAAAATCCCGTTGCAAAAAAAGACAATCCTATCAAAACAAAGGCAAACTCATTGGAATAGAGGACGTAAACATAATACTTTTAAATATACATTATAAAATGAAAATAGAAAGCTCTTCTCATACAAATATACTAATGATATGACAATTTGAGTAGGAATACAATTCAGCTGATAGTGAACTGACAAAAGTACTAGGAGAATATAAAAACATGGGGATGATAAAAAAGACGAAAGTGGACCTCATACCTTTTTTGAACACGTTTTGGACAAGTTTGAAAATGTACCTCATCAACTTGAGCTTGTGTCTGCTGTAGCCTTCTCTGTGCAGCGATCTGCTGAGGCGTACGTGGTCCGCCAATGATCTCGGCATCTGGTCCGCCTTGCTCTGGCGCCAAACCTCCAGGGGTACCCTCAGCTGCCCTAGAATATGTAAAATGCGAATATTTAAAGGACAAGTAAATGGTGACTGGTGCACCGAAGGTAAGAATACTCATAAACGGGTAATTTTTGAAACGATTGAGACGTTAACGAAAGGGCGGACAACCAAAAATGGCGATGGTTGGTGGGATGATGAAGTGAAAGAAGAAGTTAAAAAAGAAGAAGGATGCAAGGCAAGACATTTTGGCTATGTCCAGCTCAAGTGAAAGTATGAAAGAAAAGATGAAAGAAAAATATCGCCTGCAAAAAAATCGTACGAAGGAGATAATAGCTCAGAAGCGTGAGAGGTTCCAAATGACTGTAGACAAAAAACTGTCGCATAATTTCAAGGACAATGCAAAACTTTTTTGGAGGGAAGTTAAGAAGTCCAGAAATTGTGTTACAGCTAGTAGTAGGATGAATGTGATTATTTCGAAGGCAATGACATACTAACTGACAAAACTGACGTCCTCAGGCGATGGAGTGAATTCTACAAAGATATGTATGATGATGATGCCGCTGATCTACTCATAGGGCTGCCTCCAACAGAATCTGTCGAGGATCCTATAGCGGATAAAATAAGTATGGGAGAGATTGTAAGTGCGATAAGAAGTCTGAAATGTGGAAAAGCTGCGGGAATAGATGGGATTACGGCTGAGATGATCAAGTACGGTGGACCAGCGGTCTGGGACGTCATCTATTTGCTATGCAATCTTTGCTGGGAAAGGGGTGATGTTCCGGACGACTGGAGGCGAGCAGTCATCGTGCCTTTCTATAAAGGAAAGGGATCACGATTGGACTGCTCCAACTACAGAGCCATCAGCTTGGTCAGCTTAGCTAGTAAAGTGTACACGAAGATCCTGACGATAAGAATGCAAGAGCGATCCGAAAGGTTTCTCTGGGAATCCCAAGGTGGATTTAGACCAGGAAGAGGATGTATGGATCAAACCTTCTCGCTTCGCGGAATCGCGGAAAAGTTTTTGGATATTAACCAAAGGGTTTTCTGCGCTTTCGTCGACTTAGAGAAGGCATTTGATAGAGTCGTACGAAAGGAACTCTGGGACGTGTTGCCTGGATATGGAGTGAGCAGTTCCCTACTGCATGCCGTGAAATCACTCTATAGTGAAGCGAGGCGTGCGTTAGGGTTAACGGTGAGATGTCACCCTGGTTTGATGTGAAGTCGGGGGTCAAACAAGGGTGTATCATGTCTGCCTGGCTGTTCATTATATATCTAGATAACTGTCTGAGAGCACTAAGAACGAACGGATGTGGAGTGAAAATGGGAAACTTAGTGGTCAACTGCCTACTATACGCCGATGACGCGGTTTTACTGGCGTCATCAGAGGGCGAACTGCAGTCACTAGTTACCATAATGAAAGAAGAATGTGAAAAGAAGGGGCTGCGCCTAAACGCTGGCAAGACTAAGGTTCTGGTATTCGAAAGAGATGAACAAGTGACCGAGTGTGCAATATCGGTAAATGGGCAAATTCTAGAGCAAGTGAATGAATTTGTATATCTTGGAAGCATGTTCACACGAGATGGAAAGTATGAAAAAGATATTGAAAGAAGGATAACTGCCGGAAATAAGGTGAATGGAGCCATGTCGGCGTTGATGGGCAGTAAAAGTCTGAGCAAGAATGCTCGAGTTGCTGTCCACAACGCGATATTGGTACCTACCTTATTGTATGGCAGCGAATCCTGGGTATGTCAGAGGAAGTATGAAAATAGCTTGAATGCAGTCGAGATGCGATCTCTTCGAAAAATGTGCGGCGTAACGATATTAGATCGAATCCGCAATGAAGAGATTCGCAAATCAACTGGCGTGAATGAGGGCGTGATTGTAAAGATGAAGAAAGGCATGTTACGTTGGTTTGGACACATAGAAAGGATGAGTGAAGAAAGATTGACGAAACAGATATACAAAGCAAAAGTGTGTGCAAGAAGAGGCAGAGGAAGGCCACGTTCCAACTACCTGGACCAAATAGATCGGACTCTCAAGGACGGGAACGTTAAGAGTACTCGAAACCGACGAGCATGTATGAAGAGACTGATGAATGTGGACGAAGCGAAAGAGGTATGTAAGTCTAGAGAGAACTGGCGCTCTATACTCTCTGCCTACCCCGTTAGGGACTCGGCGTGATGATATGTATGTATGTATGATTGAGACCTAAATTTCTCAACACAAGTGACACAAAGAACACTTATTATATATACCTATATATAATAAGTGTTCTTTGAATCATGAATCATCTCTTAATATGACCTCATATTAAGAGATGATTCATTACCACAGCCTATTCTGAAGGTGATATTTTTGCTTAATTAAATATTTTTCGTACTGATCTTAATTTCGTGACCATTTTTAAACTTTTAGAATAATAACCCCTAAAACTAAAAGATATTATCTAGAGAGAACTGGCGCTCTATTCTCTCTGCCTACCCTGTTAGGGACTTGGTGTGATGATATGTATGAATGTATGTATGTAATTTAAGATATTTAGTCAAAGAACTTTTCTAATTTTAATTCCGATTGTAATTACTTGATATAGAATTCAAAGTCTATAAATATACATTACTAATTTCAAAGTACTTCGACGTAAAGATAAAATGTGTAAATTAGTTGTGACCCAGTAATTTTAGGATAGAAGCTAGCTCGGGACGCTGATTTAAATACATTAGTATGTATGATATAGGGCAATGCTGAGTTAGTCTCGTACAATACTAGGTTACTGACAAAGGCACACCAATCAATATAAAACGTGGCTACGAGCCAACTGACGTCAACAAAATGTACCAAATGCCTTCCACTAATGACTTACTTAGATGCTCTGAAATATTTCAATAAATTCATTCAAATACATAGTACGGAAAGGTATAAAAAAATATATTGTATTCAGATATAAAAAGTATTTGTCTGAATCAAAAGATAGATTATTTATAAAAATAATAGTGTCATAATAATAATATAATTAATTTAAAATATTTATGGTTTATTAAAAATATTAATGTATTTTATATACTAATTTACCATGAGAGTTATTCAACGGTATACCTATGTACATACGAGTGAATAATATTAACGTATGTATATATTTTATTTCATATGGAATAAAATTATATGTAAAATTTAATCATATGATTTAACTAGCTGTCTCGCCCAGCTTCGCCCGGTTAAATAAGTAAAACTTCCTGAAACACGATCGCAGCGCCACCTATCGGTCCAATTATGATGTAAGCTATCCTATCTTTTAAGTTGTATCAAACTGCACACGGTGATCAAATTTGATTGAAATCGGTTAAATAGTTAAGGAGCCCATTGCGGACAAACAACGTGACACGTAATTTATATATATTAAGTTTATACAAATAAACCTTCGGGTTTTGGAGGTTTTTCAGAAAAGAAATGTACTTTGGAAATTATTTATGACAAAGGTGTAGGCAGAGATGTAATTTGGCAATATATCGAACTTATTTTTTTAGACGTCTATCTGTATCTTCTCCATGTTTAAATCTACATTGGTACGTTCAGAACAACATTAATTAAATGTATGCGAGTCTCAAATACAGTAAAAAAAACATCAAAAGGTTTTACAAGGCTTGCCGCTCGATTAAAAAATCATTCATATTATATTCATAGAATCATATTCATATAATCATATTAGTTTCTGCACTTATATAAAATAGATGATATTTTCTTTTTAACAAAATACTGTTTCATTACTAGTTATCAAAGCTAAAATAAAATACTCGCCCATTCCTAACTTTTTACTATCTTTTTATCATTGAATAACTGTTAGTTGAAACGATAAGATTCTACTAAAGAATTATCCTGGCGCTTTATTCTCTCCACCTACCCAATGAGGAACTCGGTTAAAATACTATGTGTATTTTAAGCGAATTCCTCATGGGTTACTTGGGGTAGCCATATCACGCAAATTAAAGGCAAACAACCAACTCCCTTTCATTTGGCGTCGCAATTATTATGCGGAAGAAGAGTACAATGCGCAGGTAGTCTTCAGTTTAAAATGCCTGCAGTGAATTGCGTCACGATTAAAATGTCTTTTGTGTAAACAAAGCTTGGCGTATGTAAAAAAACTGTTTCATTTTTATTAATAACTTTAATTACGAGCACGGAGGGGTAGGCGTTTTCATTTTATTTTACTAGAATATAGTATAAAAAGCTAGATATAATAAATATAAGAGATATCAAAGAAGGTCACCGAAAGGGTAGGTAGAGGTGTGTAGTAACACATCCTCTTTTCGGTACTTACTCTTCGACGCCCTCCGGAAGTATATTAAGGTTTCAACATGACAGATGGTCTATTCGCCGTTTCGTATGCACAACCATATGTACACATTTGAATATCTTCTCAAACATATGCTAGTTTTTTCCTCGACATTTTCCATCTCCGTAAGGCTCGTGATGTGATTAATAATAATAATGTATGTATCCCCAAACAAGCTTAGATAAAGGACCCGGCCTTTTACGGAACCCGAGAATTAAAGAGAGATATATAAAAATAAAAATTGTTAACAAAAGCAGTGGTGTCTGAGTGGAAGTAAAATAGCCTGTAATAAAAAGATTGTAAGTTCGAATCCCGACTGTAGCATTGAGTTTTTCTGATCTTAAGTAGGTACAGTGATTATTCACACCACGAGTATTACGGGGAAGGAAAATATAGCGATGAAACCGGCGTCCTTGAGAAATGGACTCGCCATATGTCACGTTGGCACCTAAAATATGTCTCCGACGGAATGTGAGAGTCTGGGAACTACCTATACCTACCCCTACCTAATTCTATAATTCTATTCTATTCTATTCTATTCGAGTAGGGTACTCGAAGGGGCAGGTAGCAAGGAAGGAGGAGGAAGGACTCGTAGGAAGATGTGAGAATATGTAATATTATTATTTTATACTTATACTACTATATATCTTCACGCCTTCCCACAGGGGACCCAAAGTGATAAACAGGCGTGTTTGTAGTACCCACGCAACACACAAAACAATTAGAAGTGAAATATGTTTGATCACCGTGTCTGTCATAATATTGAACAAATAAATAAAAATACTGATTTAAAATTCTGTAATTAACATAAACTTACATCTTATTCTCCCGTCACACACAATGCGTCAAGCTAACAGTAGGACAAATCCAACTGCTACAGTCACAAGCTTTCAGGCGGCCTTCAGTGGAACACTACCGCAAAGCGACTGAAGCCGGCCGCAGTAACCTCGTTCGCACAATGCTTTGAAAAGCTTTTAGTTTGACCTACTACTTAAAGTAAAGAATACATTCCCAGTTGCGTGTTGATTTTATTCCAAAATTCTGTCGTTGAAATATAATATATTGTAGGTCGCCAACACGCGAGCGATACCTCTAGTGTTGTAAGCGTCCATAGGCGGCGATAACCGCTTACTATCACCACCTTAGTGGTATAAATAAACATGATTTAAAAAACGAATTATAAGGCCGTTATGGACGTGTCTCATTTTCTGAATTCGTTTATAATATTTACTAACGATTGCTAACGAATATCTGAAAATATATATTTTATATAAATATTATTTAAATAAGAATGAACGATCAATATCGCAGACTTAGACTCATATGATCTGTAGCTATGAGTTTTTATGAAGTTAAGTTCAATGACTTATCACACGACGAGCTTACACTGAAGGAAAACACAGTAACAAGCGTGCATACGATTAAAAATGGACGGACCCACTTGGACCTTCTTGAGCTAAGGCACAGATATCTGTGGATACATACACTACGCATAAAAAATAACCTGGAATATTAATTGCTGTTTCACCTCTGTCTTCTCCTTCGGGTACCTTCGCATGAAGGCGTAAATTAAATTGTATTTTTTTATATATTTTCAAATAACTTTAGCACATGCCTGTACTACCCACCCTATCGCGCATGCGTGGCACTGCGTGTAGGCACATCGATCCGTGCACTCGTGGGGTAGGTCCGGGGACCTCTGCACGTGTCTCTGTAATCAATGGATGTGCATGAATGTACTTTACTTCAATGGATACATTGATTCGAAGGATTAAGTTCTTAATCCATGCAATACCTTATAGGATACGAAATTTTCTTTTATAAGTTGATAAGTGCAATCATTATTGCTTAAATTCTCTACTTCTTAAATCGATTAATACATAGTACAAAGACTACTGTGAAACAATTAAAATGTCAAACGAAATAAAATACAATTTTCAAAATGTCAATCTTATCTTTAGTTATTTATGTAAAATATTTATAATAATAATTTTAAATATGTTTTTATATACATATATAAGCCGTGGTGGCCGAGTGGTTCGAGCAGTTGCCTGCGACACAAAGATCGCAAGTTCGAATCCCGACTGTACCAATGAGTTTTTCTGAACTTAAGTACAGTGATTAGTCACACCACGAGCTTTACGGTGAAGGAAAACATCGAGAGGAAACCTGCATACGTCTGAGAAGATATTCAAAGGCGTATGTATAGTCGTGCTTGAGTAACGGCGATGGACTCGCCATCTGTCACGTTGGCACCAAATATACCTCTGGCGGAAAGTGGGTGTGTGGGTATTACCTATACACCTCTGCCTACCCCTTCGGGGACCCTTGTGGGAAGGCGTGAGGATATTATATATTTACATATATATATGTATTAAAAATGTAATTAATAAAATTTATTTGAAATAAAGAATAATAATAATATATCCTTACGCCTTCCCACAAGGGTCTCCGAAGGGGTAGGCAGAGGTGTATAGGTACTACCCACACACCCACTTTCCGCCAGAGGTATATTAGGTGCCAACGTGACAGATGGCGAGTCCATCGCCGTTGTATATGTATTTAATCATCATACATAGATTCAACTGACCCTAAGCTAGGTAGAGCTTTAAGTAAGTATAAGTAAAGAGATGTCAATATATATCAGCTGAAATAAATATTGCATTTGGACATACTAAAAAAGAATTCAACACATTATAAATGTCGATTATCGATGGTAATTGAACCCGCCACTCAAACCACCTTATGCCTATACTCATATATTCGTAGGTAGTTCTTCTACAGACCTTACACTCCCACTCCTTCGACTGTACAGCACGAGATCTATCATAGCTCCTTATTGGGTTGGAGTTCAACAATAAACATGTTTTTTTTAATTTCATGTTAAGCATGGCTTTGTTCAAAGCCACCAAGTCACTTGTAATGACCGCACACCGGCGCTGGATGCAGCGTGCGTACGCGCAATAAAACAAAGCATTTTAACATGTCTTAAAGTGGATAAGATTTATATTTTTATTAAAATATTAATTTAGCTATCGAAATTATACTAAGCGAATATTTCAGTATCCAATTTTATCTTTTATCTGCTGTTGCTCTTTAAGATGAAAATAATAGTAAAAAAAAACTAAAAAACACGCTTTTTATAGAAAACCGAACTAAAAAATAGAAAATAAATTTCGATAATATCTTAAAAAGCGTGGGGTGCATGGTGTCAATAGTTATAAATATTTTATTGACAGATATTAGTAGAGCGATTATCATTTCGATAATATCTTAAAAAGCACCCCACGCTTTTTAAGATATTTTCTATTTTTTAGTTCGGTTTTCTATAAAAAGCGTGTTTTTTATTTTTTTTTAACTATTAATTATTTTCTACTTTTTAGTTATTAGTGTATTGTCATCGGTCCTTGATACGTATGCAAAGTTTCAAATTAATCAGACTTCTGGAAACTGGTGAAAATTAAGTTCAAAGATTCCGTTACATACATACATAGATACAACCCAAGCTAATAAACGCGTGTTAAAAAGAAGTGTAGCCGAGCCGACTTTGATTGCTCATTTTGTGACCGTTATGATGGAGCGCCAATCAAAATGTATGTTTCTTTCTTCAAATTATATCCATAAAATAAATATGCATATACCTAAGAGTGATATTCTTAAACATCTTGTCATATTTAAAAGATCGATGGAATCAAAATCCAGCCTATTGATTTTTGCACTTGCTAACTCACACTTTGTTTCTATATATATGCGAAAGTAATATTGTTTGTTCGTTATTTTCCACGTCTTAAATACTCGACAGAACATGAAATTTAGCTTACACTTTGTAAGGTTTAAAAAAAAACATTCTACGTTTTATCATCTAAGTATCATATTATAGCTATGCTATTTAACTGCGGGCGTAGCTAATTAAGATATAGAAGATTAGAAGCGTAGCTAAAGAAGATTTGTATGTAACGGATTAATTATTTATGTATCTATCATCTTTGCCACCTCACACGGGTAGTATTCTTACTACTCGCATGGGCTGCAAGCATGAAAGTGTGCGCTAGGTAAAATGTCCAGGCGAAGATTCAGTTTGTAAAAATTGAAAAAAGATGAAAAATATTTGCTTTGTTTGAAAAAAAACTTTAAATATCCACAGTAATCCATCATATGATAAATACATTAAATATAAATTTTATAAGGCCATTAAAATTAGGGCGGCCGACCCGCGAGCAAATTGTTGTGAGCGTCGGCGCGGGCGCACAAAGGGGCCGACTAATCAATTGCCTCTAGACGCCGCCCGCGACCATCCTGGATCGGGAACCGCGGTGAGAAATGAGCAAACTTAATGTTGCATCTTGTTGGTGGGTCTAATGACATGAAGACGAACTGAAGTGGAAAAAAAAACAAATATTCTATATATTTATTTAAGGGTAACTTTGCATATATACAGACAAACGTTTTTATAAACGTTCTAAATGTTGATGAAATTACCTTAAGCCCTGACGAGTAAAATTACTCCTTTCATCCAAACATCGATGAAAAAATAACAGTAATTTTTGCTATTCACATGTAGGGATGGTAGTTACATTGTTCTTATATTAAATCTTTTTGTTATATTTCACGCCTTCCCCAAAGGTGTAGAGAGAGAGTAGATTTATTTATATTTTTCTGAAATATTAAAATAATACCTGCACCATTTTCCGCACTGGATTGCACCGCACTCGCGCTGGGATCCCCAATGCCGACTCTTCATTTATTTTGTTAGCAGGACTCCGCGAGGCATCGTAACTCAATCCTCTAATACATTTATTTATTTCAGTCATATCTTTAATTACGTCGAATCTACAATTAATGAGCGTCAATCCGTGAGACGGAAAGCTAATATTTGCTTATTATTTTACATATACATAATTTATTTTGTTAAAGACATACAATTGTATAATATTTCATGAAGAGAATACTACATTTGGATGAAGCAAAAGAAATCTGCAAGTCTGGAGGGAACTGGCGCTCTACTGTACCTGCCTACTGCATAAGGGACTGCACCTGATGAAAATGTATGTATAATCGTATTTACAGCTCTAATATTGTTCAATAACTTCCATGGCAACAATACAATATGATAGTATGACTGCGTTAAATAAAAGGATTTTTGATTACACATTACAGACGTACTAGTAAATGGAAGTAACTCAGGTTATAACAGTAAATGAAAATGGTCAACTGCTGAAATGTTGAAATTTTGCTATAAACAACCAAACGCTGGAACTGAAGGCAGGTGCTACGAACTGACATTCTATCAGCAATTAGCTTACTTAACCTGCAACTAGGCGCTGCAAACAAATCCGGGCTTTGTCCACCGAATTAGCGTGAGACGGCTAAGTGCTGGCCGATTCTTGTTAACTTTTTAGGTTAACAAGGCGACTGTGGTGTTTACGCGACCATTTATTGGTACAAGGAGCAGAGCCTTGCGCCCGCTCAGCCCCGAGAGACGAGTTCTGAGCGGGTTTTCAACAAAACTGTTGGATATTTTCATTATAACGAATAAAAACAAGTGAAAACGTTCTTAAAATGTTTGGGGTATTTGTCTTTAGGACTCCAAGGTTTTCAACATAGCAAAAGTTATACAGATGGTAGCTTGGGGATAACAACTGCCCTTGACTCCCAGATGTGATACAGGAGTAACCAAGTGTGTAGGTCTAAAACAGAGCTGAACTAACTATTTATTTATTTATGTATATATTTACACGACATGCCATAATTTTGCCCTTCATTTAATAATAAACCTAATTATTATTATATTAAGTAGAATATTATGAATTAATATATTTACAGACAATACCTTATGCCTTACGACTCACGTTTAAGTTCTTGCTTGAAAACATTGTGGAGCGATACATATTCCTAGGTCTACGTAACAGCTTGTATCAATACAATATATTGAAACGATATACTTATGAGTACAATAGTAAACATAGGAAGAACTATGTCTGCACATTGAACATATTTTAAGAGCGATAGTTGAGGTATCCTAACCTGATTTTGTTTTTTTATTTAAAACAAATGAATCATTTATAGCCGTGGTGGCCGAGTGGTTCGAGCAGTTGCCTGCGACGCAAAGGTCGCAAGTTCGTATCCCGACTGTACCAATGAGTTTTTCTGAACTTAAGTACAGTGATTAGTCTCACCACGAGCTTTACGGTGAAGGAAAACATCGAGAGGAAACCTGCATACGTGTGAGAAGAAATTCAAAGGCGTATGTATAGTCGTGCTTGAGTAACGGCGATGGACTCGCCATCTGTCACGTTGGCACCTAATATACCTCTGGCGGAAAGTGGGTGTGTGGGTATTACCTATACACCTCTGCCTACCCCTTCGGGGACCCTTGTGGGAAGGCGTGAGGATATATTATTTTTAACCTTTGTTATAGTTCTGAAATTCACAGTATCTACTTATATCTAAAAATCATTTAGTTTTGGACATAGGTAGATATGACAGACACCGGAGTGTTTCCGTTTACATCTCTGGTGCCATTGGTCTAGCCTTAGAAAGCTCTCACGAGACTCGCTTAATTTTAATTGACTATTCCAATATGGACTACGTCAACCCGGCTATGAAAAAATGCTTCCAGGAAAAACTTCCTAAATAAGCAGTATAATACATGTAGCTACTGGGCGTAGCACATTTCTGACATAACCTTTCCATTTTGACATGTCAATATTGAGAGAACTGTAAGCCGATCACAAGTCGTTCTTGTGTGTCAACTTTGGCAGCAGACGTGTCGCCGTCTCTTTTCCTTACACGCGTTTAGAAAAAGACAATTTTCCTCTGTGTCATTTAACATGTATCGTATTGTCACCTGTAGGTTCGAAGTCAAATTCGGCATTTTCCTCAGTTGCATTATCACATATATGGTAATAGGCACAGCGGGTGCGAGTACCAACATCACTCAAAGCACACACAGCTTGAAACTGTATCAAGTTCCCGTGCTGTTTGCGGACCAACTTAAAAAAGTTATTTTTAAAAATCTCTTAAAGATAGTGAATACATACACTAAATTTATCGAATAACCCTTGGTTATTCGGGAACGTTAATAGTTAGTCCAAAGTAGTCAGGGAAATAGTGCACATAGTTTAAGTAAAATCATTGTGCATTTCCTTTATACGCAAAACCGATTACCAATGGCCGCAAATCTACACCCAGTACAATTAACATTATCTCAGCAATACAAAAGACAATCTTATCTAAACGGCATAAAAGTCACTTCTACGTTGAGTAACAAATTAATTGTTATAAAGTGATACGACTATCCGCCAGTATCATAGCAATGGCCGTTGTGGCCGCTATGGGAGGTCCGTTCAACTGGTGGCTTAGATAACTTAAAGAACGTACGAGAATTGTTTGCTTCCTAGTCTGTATAATGAGATTTAATTCGCGCTGTCAATTGTTTTTATTTATCTTAAAGATAGTGATACAAATTTTAAGAAGAGATTAATATCGGCTATATTTTGTTTCTGTCTGACACATTTTGTGCGGCTTTGCCAGATACTGTGCCTGAATAGACATCCAGATGTACATCCTCTAAATTGTATACATTCACGCTTTCTCACAAATGTTTCGGAGGGGGTAGCCCGGTAGGGTAGGTAGGGGGGCAGTTGTGTGTGGGAGATAAATTTTAAGTGACAACGTAACAGATGGCGAGACCGACTCCATTTCTCAAGCACGACTTTTGAATTTCGTTAAAACGTATGCAGATTCCCTCTAGAATTTCTCCTTCGCCTTAAAACTCGTGTACCCTACACTTAGTAGCTCTCCTTGAATTTTAACAATTATTTAAGTCTATACATACATTGTATATTTAAGAAAACAATATACATATAATGCGTACCGTTAAGTTATTACACTACAGAATATATTGATCAGCGCACCCATCCATCCGCAATGAACTCCTCACATTTTATCCGATCTGCAAACAATGGGTCCCGGTGTAAACGCATCCAGTATCGTCCAGTTATTAATTGAGCATTGTCCGCACAATCGCGCGGTACTGGTCCGCGTATCTTTATAAAGGTACGCGCACACATAGTCGATAGAGAAGAAATAATTGGTTCTGAATATACAGATTTATCCTCTATTCCATACAGACGTACAGAGCTACTTACATGTATACGCATTTTTAATATTCTTCATCTTTAGATACGCCTTCTCACAATGGTAGATATGTGTAGTTAAACACATAAACTTTTCATCCGAGATATATTCTAGGTGCCGATGTGATGATGAATGGCGAGTCCATTGCTGTTTTCAAAGCACAAGTATAGTACCTACGTTTTAGAATTTATTCAAAAACTCATGCCTCTCAAAGTTTTCCTTCATCGTAAAGGTTGTGATGTGTCTTATCGCCTGTAAACTCATGGGTACAGTTAGTTGGGATTCGTTTTTCCATCTTCATGTGAGTAGAGGTCTACTCAACCACTACGGCGACTTAAGATTTTAATATAGATTATATAAAATCTATATAAGCGTTCAATTCGAGTTAGATTCATATAGTACTTGAAGTCAATCCTATAGCGAAAATGGTGTGAAGTTTGTTTCTAACAGGCTATTTAGATACGACTTGTCTGAGGTGCTCGAGTAAGCAATAACAATGCCGATATCTTGTGAGAACGCTCGCACTTCGGCTTTGACATGCATTTCTCTCAAATGTTTACTAACTTTGCATTGTTTTAACTTCCTGTTTAATTGTTTTTTATTTCCATGGTGGTGAAGGTATCATTTTAGTACCTATATTGATAACCTTTAGCCCGTGAGAATAAAACCAAGTACTTCACGCTTGAGAAGGTACTTTTAGGAACTCACGAATAATCAATATCAATACATATAATAAAAATTTAACGGATCGCTGTCCGTACATTGAAGATATTTGAGAATCAATATGATTGGGACCTTTATCAACGCAAATAGCACCAAAAACGGGTGCTAAATTTAAGTATGCAAAATTAAAGTAGTCTCAAACAAAGCAAATAAGTACATGTTCCAACCTATATCGTATAATAGCTATGTTTGTTTAACAAGTATTTTTAATATAAAAATAACTTTACTGCTTAATAAATCTCGGTCAAATATGTCGTAGTAATAATCGTGTTAATCCCATATGGACACTATGAGAATCAAACCCGCGAACTTCAATTGGTGTATTTAATATCGCTTAAATGGGTTAGGGTCGCATAAACTTATTTGTCGTACCTAGGTAGGGTATTGGTGGTACCTAACCTACCTGGTACGTATCATCTATGAGTCAACTTTGTCTGCAAAAAGACGGGCTATCGAATCACGTGCCATTTTCAACACTTCGATCCAATTTAAATAACTCTGCGTTCCTAATAAGTTACATAACATCCTGCCTGTATTTAGTTAAGTAATTCTTGGAAGAAACGCCGAGCGTACGTTTACTGCGTGACGTCAAATACTGAAGTTGCGATGTTTGATCTTCGAGTTTGCGTGGAAGGTGCTGAGGCACTCTTTATGTGGGCGCTTCTGTGTGTCGACCATATGTTTGACTATGGACATTTGCTACACTACACACAAATATTGCCATCTCACTAATTAACGAGGTTGAGTAAAGCCGTAAGCAGTTATTAAAATAATATACATTAATTAATGACACATTTGTTTTATTGCTATCAGTTAGTGTGAGTTTCTCGAATCAATCTGGTGATGCTGCGGCCTCGTAGCTGCATACGTCCATCGTAACGTGATGATATTCTGGGGAATAAAGGTACATACATATGTCAAAAGCTATCGGTTGCGGCTTTCTCCGTGTATGCTATGGGATATTTACTTTTATTGCGATATACAACAGGCTCCTTTTCCTTTTATTTGAGAAGTACAGGAGTTTAAATGTCCTTGTCTTTTTCAATGAAGTGTTTTTGCCTTGGGAATCGAATCCACAACACTTACTTTACTTGACGAACATGGTAACAGAATATTCAACATAGTATGAGCAGCAACCCATACAATTGATATTTCCTCTGTGATTTAATCTTTAAAGGTTAGTTCCCTATAAGTGTTAAATGCCAAATATTTGATGTTTATACTCACGTTTCTTTTCGTCGCAATTAAATTCATAGATATCGCAGTTATCAATAAACATCCTGGTGATGCCGAGTGAGTCCTGCCCGCAAATGGCGACGAAGTCGTGTTGGCAGTCATCGGCCATTTTACAGAAGTTCAGTACCTATAAAAGTTTAAAATATAGTAAGAGTTTTTTTTCTAATGAAAGTTAAGTACTAATGAAAAGTTAAGTACTAATGAAAAGTTAAGTACTAATGAAAAGTTAAGTACTAATGAAAAGTTAAGTACTAATGAAAAGTTAAGTACTAATGAAAAGTTAAGCACTAATGAAATGTTAAATACTAATGAAAAGTTCAGTACTAATGAAAAGTTCAGTACTAATGAAAAGTTCAGTACTAATGAAAAGTTCAGTACTAATTAAAACTTCAGTACTAATGAAAAGTTCAGTACTAATGAAAAATTCAGTACTAGTGAAAAGTTCAGTACTAATGAAAAATTCTGTACTAGTGAAAAGTTCAGTCCTAGTGAAAAGCACAATACCCAGTGAAATTACAGCACTAAGCTAAAACGTCCTCGGTTAGTAATAATATGTAGGGTACTTAAGAGTGGATTAACGGGGTCGGTATTCACAGTAAAAACTTACGGGCTCTAATGGAAAGAAATAATCTTCAGACTCCATTTCCACGTGCATCCATACTTCATCTATGAGGCACGAAATACAAAAACCTAAAACAACAATGAAAACAACATAGCAGCAACCTTTCAGTACCGATGAGCTTTTACTAACATAACTAACGTTCTTTATTACACCTCGAACCTTACGTTGAAGAGAAATACCGTGGATATTTGAGAAGAATATCAAAACGTATATAAAGTTGTGGCTCAGGCAAAGCATATGATTCACATTGTACAAGATGCAAAGAAAAAATATATATTAAAATCTTACTAACTTAAGAAATTCAAAGGCGTATGTATAGTTGTGCTTGAGTAACGGCGATGGACTCGCCATCTGTCACGTTGGCACCTAATATACCTCTGACGGAAAGTGGGTGTGTGGGTAGTACCTATACATCTCTGCCTACCCCTTCGGGGACCCTTGTGGGAAGGCGTGAGGATATATTTATTTATTATTCTAACTTACTTGTTAAAAAAATCCTTAGTATCATAATAATAATATTAATTATCACACAAGCGCCGCAACTTACGATCAACAATGATCTATTTGAATTTTGGAGTATCGGTAAATGTTTGTATTGATCTAGCAACAATGGATGTAGAACAGGAAATTATGCCACAACATGCGCTTATGTTGAAACATATCCAGATCACTAAATTAATTGCAGGGTTCACTAACATTCGGCACAATGTATATACATATTTCACTAACTTAACTAAACTATTTAACTTAAATTTACTCTTATATTTATATATATTTATATTATAAGTCAAAGATTGTAAGTTCGAATGCCGACTATACCACTGAGTTTTTCTGAAATTTTGTACAATGGCGGGTCACACCACGAGTTTTACGGTGAAGAAAAATATCGAGAGAAAACATACAAACATTTGAGATGAAACTCAAAGGTACAGTTGGGCTTGAAAACGACAATGGACTTGCAATCTGTCCCGTTGGCACTTTATAAATAACCGGCAAAAAGTGGGCGTTTGGGTACTACTTACAAACTGCTGGCTACCCCCTCCCCCTCCCTTATGGACCCTTGGACCCTTATGGCAGGGCTTGAATATACCATTTACATTCTGTACGAGCTTTATGACAGCCCATTATACACAATAACAGATATGCAATCACACATTCAAAGGTACACACATATGCACATACACACACACGCTCACGCATTTTTTTTTTTTTTTTTTTTTTTTTGTATTGTCTCTCGTAGCGTGAGTTCCGGGAACTTTTGCTACTTAACCGGTCAATGGCGAGACCTAGGCCTCCAGCCAGGCACTTTATTTCTAAGCAACACAGCTAAGGGCACCCCCTGTGGGGTACGAACCTCGGCTTAGGGCGTTGCTGGATCGCGAGCAAGGGAGCTGGGCTGGACTGGTAATTTTATTTAAATATTATTTGGGGGCGGGATTTGCGCGTCAGGCTCGGCGCGGGCCGGCGTTTGCAGCGGGGGTCGGGGGGGAACATTACGGCTTATTCGCGTCGAGCCTCGTCGGCGAGGACGGAACAGTGGTCGGTTTTGTGTAGTGTTGGTATGTTTTTGTCGGGCGTCCTGGAGGACCGTTATGTCGTCATCCGGTTCGATGACGGCGTGTCTTGGACGCCTTATCTTCGAGATAAGGGAAGGAGTGTATCGGGCGGCCGATACGACGAGGGGGTTGGGGTGATTTACAGCAGAATCGAAATGACGTTTGGACAGTTTTTTCAAAAACTGTTTTATAGTGGGGACTTTGAGGTCAACGTGGAGTTGACTATTACGCATGTACCACGGGGCACCTGTGGCTCTCCGGAGAAACCGGCTTTGGAGCACTTGCAAGGGGTTAAGTGTTGACTTGCTAGTGTGTGCGAACACTACACCCGCGTATGTCATGATTGGTCGAATGCACGTCGTGTAAATCCTCACCTTGGATTTCAATGAGAGTTTACTTCGCGCATTCAACATGCTGTGAAGTCTACCGAGCGCGAAGGCGGCTCGCGCGCGTACCGCCTTTACGTGGTGACGGAAAGAAAGGCGTTGATCGAGGATCACACCCAGGTATTTGGCTTTTTCTTCCCATGGAATGGGTTTGCCGAAGAGGGTGATGGGGGCTACCCGTGGGCGTTCGAGGCCTTTCCAGAATAGACACGCTCACGCATACAACACAAACTCTTATATACAAGTTGTAACGGAGTTATAGAAGAGCGGGGTCTCCTGCCATAGGAGTCACTTGTATAAAAGGAAATTCCGATCAATATAATTAAAAAAAAACTACTATTTTAATAGAAAGATGATACAAATTTATTATTATATCTTATTTAAGTTCCACAAGGCTCCGGGAAGTTGTAGGCAGAGGTATTACAGTGCCCTTTTTTCATCGGATATTTAATTATATGTGCTAATTTAATTAGATGATGATGAAAAGAGCTAAAAATTATTATTGCAAACTGTGCTTTCGGGCCTATATAATCACCAATGTTTTCCAATGACTGTTTTGTGTCTTAATAGAAAGATCATAACTGCACAAACTGCTACAGACCCCTGACTATATGATTTCTATGAACACGGGTTGTCTTCATTGCTTTAACCACAACATGAATGTCGAAGTTTATCATTTTACCTTAGAATTTCTACGCTACAATGTGGATTATCGAACTGGTTTGCTGTGAGCATTCAAAGCGTTTTCCAGTAAATTATTTTCCTTTTCAACATACAACTTTGCATTAAAATATGAGCTAGCAATAAGTTTAGCATTATTTATACATGTTTATTAAAAAAAAACATTAATGGATCTTGCTCCATTTTTTTTATTAAGTGTGTATTTTTAATTGCATTTGTTATATATTTTTTTTAGATTACGCCATCTGGTCATGTACTATAGCTTCTATTTGGAGTCATCTAGCAAGTGATTTTCCAATGCCATCCGTAAGTTACAACTTTTCTCACATTAGTATCTTGTCTCTCTTGATTTTTTTCTTATTACGTCTTTTGTTTTCGAAGCGATTGTTACTAAGCCTAAAATAAAGAGATAACCTCTTTCATTCATAACCGCATTCACATTTTATTCTCAAGTGTCAATTTCGCTTCAATTCCAATTTAAAAACGTTAAGGAACGTTTTGAATGTAACCGATTTTATATTTTTAAGCCGTACACGTTATATTTGTACTTGCTCTGTACTGAGCTTGTGTGCTGTAGGTTCTTCGACTGTAAATACTTCTCAAGGTTATCCTAAAAGAGTTTTCATTCACCATCATTCTGCTTTGATACTAAGTACATAACTTAAATTAAGCCCTAGGATTTGAGCCTGCAATGTTAGCTTTGCAGGTTACTATATAACCACTAAGTTACTGCGCTCTTTACCACTCGTTTACGAGGGCAAATTTGCAGGTTATTATATAACCACTAGTGCGTACTTATCACTCGTTCACCAGGGCAAATTTCTATCATAATTTTTATTCTTATTCGGAACTCATATGTAATATAATTATTCGGTTGCAGAATAAAATAGAACAATTCTGTCATCTTGCGGACACTTGCGTTCACGACACGATACCCATTTGCGGCGTCATGGGAGAGGAGAAGAAAACATTCCTGGACACGTGCGACCTTTTGGAATACGCTTGCGACTCCAACTTAAGTAAGAAATATTGTAAATATTGTTAATTGTTGTTATTGTACAATTAGCCATGGTGGCCGGTTCGAGTCCTGCGACACAAAGATCGCAAGTTCGAATCCCAACTGTACCAATGAATTTTTCTGAACTTAAGTACAGAGATTAGTCACACCACGAGCTTTACGGTGAAGGAAAACATCGAGAGAAAACCTTCAAAAACGTCCGGAAGCAATTCAAAGGCGTTTTGAATAACCACTGTCTCGTTGGCACCTAAAATATATCTCGGGCGGAATGTGGGTGTGATGCTACTAATTATACACATGGAGGCGTGAGGATATATACATAACAAAGTTCCCCGTCGCGTCAGTCTGTCTATTCGTAACAAACACAAAAGTTACTGAAGTTTTCATGCAGCTTTCTCAACAGTCTATCAATCAGGTCTAAAAATCAGTCTAGTGGTCAGAGCTCCTGACTGTGAAGCTTGATGTCGCTGGTTCGAAACTTTTATATCAATTCATTTCAAGTATTTTAAAATTAAACTAATTAATACATTATATTAAAAAAATATATATTTCCAAAAATTAATTAAAAGGAATTCGGCAAAATATTAAAACTATCTTCATGGCTCATGCATACTTTGTATAATCATCAAATTAACATTTCAACACATGTAATTTACTATAAAATGCTAAATCAATATTAAATATTGTTAAAAATTATTCTGTGATAATTCGAGCGAAACCGGGGCAAGTCGCTTGTATGAAATAAATATAAAAGTTCTTTTGTGAATTTCACACGCGAGTCGGTGAAGCTTTCTCACACGATTATCCAATAGCATAAGTGGTTGTTCTAGTAATGTCGCGTATGCCGAAGACTAGAATATCAATGACTCACTACCAAGTATTATAAACACCTGTCATCCTGTTTTGCTATACGCTAGCGTGGGTTTTCTCACACATTCATATCCACACTACATATCGTCTTCATCCTCCAAAGTTGCTTGTTTTTACCCGCTTTGCTTGCTCAAGTCAACGTAGATTTTGTCACACTTATTGTCGGTCGATACAGAAATGAGTAATATTTAAATCAGGTCTTTTTTTGCTATCACTTGGAAGTATTCATTACTTTTTGTTCGGATGCTTACAGCTTCTTCAGTGTGGTTTATTAGTTGATACAGTCGTTATTAACGTAAAAACGTATTTCGTTCAATAATTTCGAATGTTACTTATGTGAATAAAAGTTTTTTATCCCTACTGCCTGCGTTCCACCACTCACATACCTAAAGCGCGGCCAACTAGTTCCGCGCAGACTATAGTCACTGATTTTATCTATAACTCAGGATGCCTAGTTAAGGAACAGTTAATTTTGTATAACGATGTTTTCATATTTTTTCAGTATTCGTACACGTTGACGATACCAATGGATGCCCAGACCTTGAAGCTTTAGGATCAGCGAAACAAGGATAATACGATCTTGAATAAATTCCCTAGTTACCTATGCCTACAGTATTTTATTACACCACACAATTATAGAGCTGACTCCGATCTCGAGCGCACAACTTTTTTGCAAAAAAGTATCTTTACTTAAATATGTGTTTAAGTATCATTACTGTAATGTGCTCTGGCTTGACCTGAGATCGATGGAGTGAGACGGATGTCTGTAAGCGGGGGTGAGTTGGAACGAGACGTAGAAATCTCGAAGGTTGACCGGGTAACAGGTTGGAGCAGACAGAATAAGTATAGCGAATGCGGTAACGTACCCTAAGGATCAGCGCATAGTGGGCAAGTTGCATAATAAACCTTACCAAAGTTAAACTATCGTTTATCATAATAACACAACAGATGATATAATACGTACAACAAATACAAGTCCCAGAGTTCCTTTCGTACGACTCTATAAGGCTATAAGGTATTTGGCCTTCTCTAAGTCGACGAAAGCGCAGAAAACTTTCTGGTTAAAACCCTAGAAGTTTTCCGCGATACCGCGAAGCGAGAAGATTTGATCCATACGTCCTCTTCCTGGTCTAAATCCACCTTGGGATTCTCAGAGAAACCTTTCGGATCGCTCTTGCATTCTGGTCGTCAGGATCTTCGTGTACACTTTACTAGCCAAACTGAGCAAGCCCTTTCTTTTATAGAAAGGCACGATGACTGTTCGCCTCCAGTCCTCCGGAACAACATTTTCCAGCAAAGGTTGCATAGCAAATAGATGACGTCCCAGACCGCTGGTTCACCGTACTTGATCATCTCGGTTGTTATCTCATCCTTTCCCGCTGCTTTTCCACATTTCAAACTTCTGATCGCTCTTACAATCTCTCCCATACTTATATAATCCGCTATACGATTCTCGATAGATTCTGTTGGAGGCAGCTCTATGAGTAGATCAGCGGCATCATCATCATACATATCTTTGTAAAATTCACTCCATCGCCTGAGGACGTCTGCTTTGTCTGTCAGTATTTCGAAAGTCTTTCTGTTGAAAGAATCCCATTCATCCTACTACTAGCTGTGACACATTTTCTGGACTTCTTAACTTCCCCCGAAAAAAGGTTTTGCGTTGTCCTTTAAATTGTGTGACAGTTTTTCGTCTACAGTCATTTGAAACCACTCACGTTTCTGTGCTATTATTTCTTTCGCGTTTGAGAAGAATTTCCAAGACTGCTTGAGCGACGAAGACGGACTCGCCGAGACACTTTGATACCAAAAAACAGAGTATGCTGTTATATCTCCACCTAATATTTTCAGGTGCGGTCCCCGAAAGGGTTGGCAGATATGTACTTATAGATAGTGCCATCCACGAAGATGCGCCCCACAAATTTCTAGTCTAGGGGGTCGCGGGATGCGGGGTGTATGACCCGTCTATTAATGGTAGTGTGCGTGTGCCTATAGGTAGTCAGTGTGTACCGATAATACTCAAACATTAGCACACACATTATTAACAGACACACTATAAACTATAGGGAAGAATAGTGGGGCGCGTCGTCGTGGATGGCACTAGTTATAACAGATCGCCGTTTCCCGAGAACAACTATACATAGGTACTTTTTAAATTTATTCTCAAATGTATGCAGGTTGTAGTTCTTATTATTTTGTACTTGAGTTGAGAAAAAATCATTGATACAGACGGGATACGAACTTGTAATCGTTGCGTTACAGGAAACTGACTCGAGTCACTGTATGGATGGAAGGCTATCATGTCGGCATGTCTGGAGTATTGTGAGATGAGTGTATGAATGAGTTTTATTGTTTGTTTACTAATTAGTTTGTAGCCGTACTAATTATGTATAAATACATACATACATACATATCATCACGCCAAGTCCCTAACGGGGTAGGCAGAGAGTATAGAGCCTATATGTATAAATAAATAAATAATAATAAATCCCAACCTAAACCTGTACTACGCGTACTGGACATCAGTATCTACTAGTACACAATATAAATCTTCTTTAAGCGGAGATCGAAGCCGCGTCTGATCACCCAGCTATCAAATAATATATATACAATTTTAATTACCTCGCAGCACCCGACCCCTTCCCTTGAAGCTTCACAGATCGGCAGTGTATCAAACGGCCCCATATAGTCCGTGAGAAAGCTACAATTTGAACAAGCCATAATTAGCGCCCGGGCCACTAAATCACAGCTCCGATCCCTCCTGAGGGACGCCCGTTTGTGGCGATTTGGTTGATTAACATCGTTTAAAGGTCAAAGGAACAGGTGTCTTTGGGGGGTCATAGACATTCACGGATATCCTTGAACGGAATTTAGAACATGAAGGTTAAATCAATCCAAATAATAATAATTTGCAATAATGAATTGGCTGTTATATTAAACGGTACCCTTTCGACCATTTGCCCCGACACGGATTCCTCCACCCCCTTGCGGGGGTGTGAGACGACTACCTCGATTTCGACCATTATGCAATACGCGAGTTATACCTTAAGTATTATATATAGGCGTATATAGGCTTCGATAACCACTTACCATCAGGCGGGCCGATTGATATTTTGCCTATGCTTGAAAATCGTCAGATTCATAGGATTGTGTATCATCAGGTGTATTGTTGTAAAGGTCAGATGCTGATTGTCCAAATGGCACTCTCGTTCATATTTTCTCAGTGTATCCCAAAGTACTTTCTAATTAAACTAAATACTTAAAATGTTTTATATAGGGTAGTTTGATTTCATTATTTCTAAATTGTTTGGTTTAATTCTGAAGAAGTGACTTCGCTTTGTTTTTTTAGTACTATTTAATCTTCAAAGGTAGGTAACATAAGATATAGTGGGGTGCTAATATCCTTATGCTAGTGAACTTGGCAATTACTTAAGGAGTACTTAAGGAGAGTAAAATGCGTACCAACTGCAGCAGCTGAAGTCCAGCAAGGCATCCATCGCCTGATGCCTTTGTTTGCTTGCGCCGAGGCAGGTAAACAGGCCGCGATCGACATCTGCCCACCACGCCCAGCGACCCTACGACCGTACATAGGGTTGAAATTAAAAAAATCTTGGATTAAATCATGCATTACCTCTATTCAAGGCACGGTGATCACTTTAGATGAGACTGGCTGTTTGCTTGTTGACCATATTTATCCTACTTATGACTTTGGACTTTGGACGTTAGTTGTGCCACATACCTACGTATAAGGTAGGCAAGAGAGTTATTATAGGACACACATAAATAGTGGATGAATTAATTGACTATATCCTGTTTAGAGTACTAATCTAAAACTTACAATAAAAACCCAGGCGCATGACATTAGATGAATCATCAGCACAGAAATTTTAATATTCCAAGAAACAACACAAATAATCAGTAACATTCGCTAATAGCTCATAATTCCGAATCGGCTTCGTAAACCTTTAAATTTTGGTTTAACAAATAAAATTATATGTCTGGAAATGATGGAGACGCAACCCTATCGTTAAAAATGCATCCTACGGTTTGGTTCACTTACCTTAACTAAGGCTTGAGATTAAACGGTACGGTTCAGAAAAAGAACTCGCTTACCAGGGTTGGGGGAGGAACGAAAATAAATATTCACCGCAGAGCTCCGAAATGATCTTAACACTTTAGTGTCTTATACACTTTTTAATAACTAAATTATGGGTTACACTGAACTAGTCGGGGTTTTGTGTGATGAGACTAATGATTTGTTTTTTTATTAACAAAATTTTTTGGGTGGTGGCCGAGTCGTTCGAGTAGTATTGCCCAAAACACAAAGATTGCAACTTAGAATCCCAACTGTACCAGTGAGTTTTACTGAACTTAAGAACAGTTATTAATCACACCACGAGCTTTACGGTAAAGGAAAACATAGAAAGGAAACCTGCATACGTGTAAGAATAAATTTCATCACGTTGGCATCTAAAATATAAGTCTGGCGGAAAGTGGATGTGTTGGGTACTCATCTCTTCCTACCCCTTCTGGGACCCTTGGAAAGGCGTGAAGATATATATATACGTATATAAATATTAATATTATTATTTGTTTACCCTCCCATGAAGGGTTAAACAGAGATGTAACATCACCAACGACAAATGACGGGTCCGATGTTTCTTACTCATAAACTGATTTTGATTTTTTCTCAATCATGCGGATTCCACACGATATTTACCGTCCCCATAAAGCACGTGGTGTGATAAATCACTGTCCTGAAGTCCAACGATTTTTCTTATATTATATTTTAGACACATCTGCGCCCGAATGAATAAATACGTTGAACAAAGTAGAAATCAAATAGGTTCTCATTTCCATTTTTCCACCAAGTACCTTTCACTATAAATAAAAATCCTTCCTCTATAATATGTGATCTCATACTCCTTATTCTATCCTCCCTCTGATAACATCTCAACAGCCTATTTAGTCCAAAACTGACAAAATCAGAGCACCCTCTTCTTAGATTGTGAACTGAAAAGAATACCGCTATACCAAGCGAATATCAACGTTACAGTCGTGTTTTTAAGAATTATAGTTCATATCTTTGGTATGATAATAATCGGTTAGCCTAATAACCTGAAGAACGCCGCAATGCTGATCAAAAGTAGCGTTTAAATTCATAGTTATAAGAGTGTATTGTTTAATAACATGTCGGGTCCTTTGTCTATTGTTTACACAGGGGGTTGGCACGTGATTTTGGGAGTCATGCCGGCGTCTTTGGTTGGACCTCCCTGCTGTTATTGTTAAATACGTCGTCATTGGGATTATATTTATTAACACAGGGTGTTCAATACGCACTACTAATTATATATACTTTTACCAAGTTTTTTCTGATATTCACACACAAACCCTTTTTGCGGAATTAATATTTTACGTGCCAACGTGACAGATGGCGAGTCCATCGTCGTTGTTAAAGCAGAACTATACGTACGTTTTGAATATCTTTCACTTATATCAGCTTCCTCTCCATGTTTTCTCGCACTGTTAAGCTCGTGGTGTGACTAGTCACTAGCACTATTTCGTAATGGAATGTTTATGTTTAATTACTTAACATAATTTTTTTTAGCAACAACTATTAAATTATCGAAAATAACCTTCTCGTCTTTTGTTCGGTAGAAAAATATAAAATTAAGAGAGTACACTCTATAGAACCACCAAGGGTGCGCGTCAGTCGGTCGGCGCACGTGGCGCAGTTTAACCTGCGCGTGAGTGGCGCGCTAATGACCCGATGTCACATCACCCGCGCGCGCCGCCCGGCCCGGACGCTTCACAGACTACACCTCACCGCAGCCTCGCCTTGATGTCACCGACATTCGGAAAACTAAAAAAGTATGATAATCGTCCAAAAATTAATAAATTCGAAGAAATGTCGAGGATGTAGCGATTGAAACATTTACCTATTGTGCTGGAACATTGAAAGCGTTGGCAAACGTGACAGATGACGAGTCCATCGCTATTACTAAAGCACGATATCTATACCTTTCAATTTCTTCTCAAATGTATGCTGGTTCCCTCTGGATGATTTCCTTCACCCATAAGCTCATAGTGTGGCTAATCACTGTACCTAAGCTTAGAAAAGCTTATTGGTATAGGAAGTCGGGATTCGAACTTGCAATCTCGGTGATTATAGTCAGTCAATAATAGATTAACATTTTGAATAACACAAAATGTTGTTTTTATCATGAAATTTGTGGCTTTCATTTGGAACATTCTGTATATTTTAACGATAGAAACTAGCTGTGGTTAGTGTTTTATACAGGTATTGCGTGTATCACCTTATTCGGGCATTATACGCTTAATTTATTTTTAGTAAAAGTCAGATAAAGTCAAAGTACAGTTAGCTCCAAAATACTCAGATCTAATAAGTAACGAATTACCTAGAAAATGTGATTGATATCGACAGTTAGGCTGTGCTCAACAGAGCGGAAATACAAAGCTAATACTAAAATTGAAAGAAGTACAAAGTACAGACACCAGTGTTGGCAAAAAGTACACGGTACGCGATAAATAGTAGATGCTTAGTTGAAAAGGTTTGCTATTTAAGCTTATAAATTGGTTTTAAAGTATTCGGAGCCGTGGTGGCCGAGTATCTCGATTAATTGCATGCAACACAAAGAATACAAGTTCGAATCTAGACTGTATGTGTTTATTCTGTACTAATTCCTGAACTTACTTTACTTTCAGAATAGTGATTAATCACTCGAGCTTAACGGTGAAGGTAAACATCGAGAGGTAGTCTGCATACGTTTGAGAAGAAATTCAAAGGCGTATAGACGTGCTTGAGCAACGGCGAGGGATTCGCCATCTGGCGTCGTCAGTCATCACGTTGGCACCTAAAATATATCTCTGGCGGAAAGTGGGTGTGTGGGTACCTATACACCTCTGCCTATCCCTACCAGGACCCTTGTGGGGATAGGCGTGAGGATAATATAGATCCGACACCACATCCGTTTAAACTGTAGCAATTTTATAACGTATTAAATATTATTATCTAAATCCCGCAGAAAGTAAGGGTGTTCTCAAAAGGTCGAGATGCTGAGATTACAGTTGTTATCTCGCGTAGCACGGCAGCTACCCCGCGGCTACGACACTCATCTGTAAATTTATTGTAAACCTTTACACCGGCGTCACTAATTCATTTTTGTTATTTTATTCGAATGCGAAGAGGTTTCGTGTCTTTAATAATTCATTGACAGTTCTGTTATTTGTATAAGAAACAATAATACTCTAAACAACGTTAATAAAAAAAAATGTTGAAAAAAACCGTCATGTCCGAGGGAGGTTCGAGTATTCTCCTGAAACACAAAGACAGCACGGTTGAATCACCATGCACCAATAGGTTTATCTATACAAATAAATAAAATTGAAGTGTATGTTAGTAATATTAAAATAACCGCTTTTTACAAAATGCATATGATTTTTTTGTCTTTTCGTCTGTTTGTTCTAAATAATATCGGAAACGGCTGGACCGATTTTGACGGGACTTTCACTGGCAGATAGTTAATGTACTCCTTAGTAACTTAGGCTACTTTCATTGTAAGAAATTCGCCAATAGCTTATTAGTTCAATTCCACGAAGTCGCGGGCACACCTAGTCTTAACATAAATTCAAAGTTGGCGATAGGCTCGCCATCTACCACGTTGGTACTTAAATATATTTCAGACGCAAAGACGGTGTTTTGTTACACCTCTGCCTACTCCTTACGGGATGGGATAGCGTAAAGATACAAAAAATTGTACTCTCTAGTGGCAAATTGAGCAGTATATTTACCGTACCCTGGCTGGTCCTATGGATGAGGGTCTGGAGCTCCAAGCTTTAAGCGACAAACCACAGGGATATAGATACAATGTTTTTATTTGTAAAGGAATTCTAACAGACATAAGTGCTAACTGTTGCCGGCGGTTTTAACGGCGTAAATTTAATTTCATTGATTTTTTGTTGAAAATATGTATTAAGCCAGCTAATAATTTATCCCTAAAAAAAGGAGGAATAATAATCCTCACAAACTCTCTTATTAATAATATAAGTATTATAACGAAGAAGTAGTATTACGCTTCTTAATACGTCTCAGCTATACCAGTCAGATAATGAAAATACGTCGTTTATAATTATCGCATTGTAATTAACATACGATAGGTATTTGGATGCGCATGCGCCTTACTATTACAGTGTGCGCAAATCCACACTTATTACGACAATTTCAATAACTGTCATTGCGTCCAATCATTATACTTTCGTCTCTTTTACGAGGCACCCCCATAATTACACCGCCATTACCTACATCTCTTTCAAACTCATTAATCTGAAGCAAACAGAGTAACGAGCGACTCTTTCCATTTCTTTCACGCAAAACGACCGAAGCGTTACGGAAAAACTCTACACGGCAAAACTACGTCCGTCTCGCTCCCACGCAGTCGCCGGCACTTGAAACGAAGTGCTTATTTTTATAATGTGTTACAAAATATTGGATATTGTACCTCTTCCTGAATTGCGAAGTGAAATTTGGTAAAATTTTTGAGTCGGTACAGCCCCCTTCCTGTTAGCTGCGTATGGACCGCTTAGCGCGCGCACGTTTTTTTAACATAAAAACAAAATAAGGCTCGGGGGAGAGAGAGGTTTAGTGGTAGCCTTTATAGTCGTTGTCCCGGTGCGCTCGCGCACGGAAGTATCGAGCTTCAGGATAGAGCCTTAATCTCATTCTAATAAAAAGCTTACGCATAAATTGACGCGTTGTCATTAGTTTCAAAATTTATAATAAGCGTTTTTATTAGTGTTTTGGGTGATCGTGCTGTGAGACTGTATAAATAGGTGATGAATAATGTCGGACACGTGCGGTTTATGGTTATTTTTATGGTTACTATATGACATTTATACCGTGGAGTTTGGTGTGAAGGGTTGAATCCTTTATTCAATTAGCATTAACACTTGATCGGTCGAGCTGTGTGGTCGTGCTTGTTTACATAATTTTTTTCAACAAAATGGACTATTTGTGATCGAGTGACTACAATTTTATTTTTGTTCGAGGATTTTTTGATTCAAAATGTTTTTAAGGTGAGTATTTTTTATTATTTTAGGATTAATAATTATTTATTAAATCATAATTGTTTATATTCAATTATCTTCTACAACTAATTCGTTGCTGCTTTAAAAAATTAAGCTTATTCCAACAGAAACATTAAACAAAATTCCTTATACTTTAAATAACTTCCAAATTTCATAGGCTATATTAAAAAAAAAATATTTTAATTATCCTGCTTTTTAAGCTCTAGAAATAATACCTATATTATTGTACATAATATACTTTATTTTGTTTGTAAATAAATACCTATAAAAATACAGAAGTATCTGTGTAAAGGTTTAATAAAAAAAATAACTGAAGTACCTGACCATAAATCAGACATTCACGTACAAATCTGGGGTACCCATTTAAACTAAATAAAATCTTGTCGTTGGCAAAATAATATCCCTTTCGTTAAATAATCCTCTCAATATAAGGTTGGCACGCAAGTGATATATTTCGCAAGCATCTATTATAGCAATTATACCCTATAAGTTTTTTGATAACCGCTTAATTTAGGGTCGTATTGTCAAAAAACTGAGTTTTTTTTTTCAAAATCATATATTTTACAGAGACTAACTTAAATATGGAGTGAACTGGTTGGGTAATTGTTTCATGGGTTCGACGAATGTGTATACTTACAAAAAATAAACATACTAATTAGCACGCTGATTCCTTCACGGGGTGGGCAAAGAGAGTAGATCGCCAGTTCTCTCTACGCTACAGGCCTCTTCCTTCATCCGCTTTCATTATACATGTGTCTGTCTGATTTCGAATAAAATAAATATATGTTATAAAAGTTGGTCTCACCATGTACAATCGAGGACAAAACGTGAGTTGCTGAAATTAGGATGATTAAATGACCAAAGTGAAGCAAGCATATTAGACAATATTGCTCGGGACATATTTCCGGTACTACTACACTGATTCTGAAGAAACATTTATTTACACATTTTCACAAGGAGTAGAAATATAAGTAATAAAACCAACCCTGTTTCATCCCCTCATCGTAACAGCCCTTCACTGTCTCTCAAACAATACATTTGATGAAAATATTGACTATTATTTATATTATAATTATGTAATTTACTACTATAATATTTTTAATATTATTATTTCTTTCTTATATAATTATTATACTATTTATTCTAATTATTCTCGCCATTATCACGCACTTAAATATATCTCCGACGAAAGTGGAGGACGTTACCTCTGGTTAACCCTTTGGGGGAGCCCTATGGGAAGGTGTGAAGATATCAGAATAGAAATAAGAATATAAACAAGGACACTTTATTAAATTTACCAATTTGATTTTTATATGGAAGAGAATTGGACATTCCCTGACAGAAGTATACCATATATTTACGTATGAAACAGTTCTGGGGTTGTAAAAATATACAACCATATATTGAGAACCAACGGTTCCTTTTAATTCTTTGATATTACAGCGTTAAATATCTTCTAGAAGATAGAATTGCTCTCGGATTGTTTCATGTTCCCAAGTGAGTTACATTTCCAGAAATCAGGCGGCACGAGTTCGTCCCTTATACCTACTGATAATATAGCGCTGCTTGCACCTCAAGGCAACGGTAACCATTTATCAAGCTTCAAAATTATATGATATAATATTACAAGAGATGTGGTTTATATAATTTTACATCATAACACGAGTTTTACCACGAATGAGTAAATCGTGAGGAAAAACGTTTGAGAAAAAATTCAAAGACATGTATCTTATCAAAGACTTATCAATCAGGTACAATCGTACAGGGACGTCGACAGATATACCATCTGTCACGTAGGCATCACCAGCGAAATTGCTACTAATTTCTGACCCTTCTGGGGTGGCTTAAAATACTACAGATAATAATTTTACTATTTTTCCATTCCTCCTCCTCGCGTCGTTTTACTCAATGCTGAGGGTCGTGACCTCCCCTATGAATCACTTTTTCTTTGATAATGTTGCGCCATCGGGATCTGTTCTCAGCAGCTTCTGGACTTCATCTTGGACTCTGGTATCGAGAGTGGTGTGGACTTGATCGGACCACCGTATCGGGCTTCGCCCTCGTGGTCTTTTACCCTCAATCTTGCCAGTCATAATTATTTTTTCTAAATTATCACTACTTTTTCGGGCTATATGACCGAAATACTCAAGGACTCGTTGGAGACAGATAGAGAAGAGCCTGGTAGTGACATTGAGTTCCTTGAGTATAGACGCGTTCGTCCATGGGATCCGTAACATTCTCCTCCAGCACCACATCTCAAAAGCTTCCACACGTCTGCGGTCATTCGCTTTGAGCGTCCACGTCTCTGCTCCATACAAGAATATGGAGAATATAAGACTCCTGATAAGTTACTCCTGATTTTCCATTCCATAGAGTTTAAAATCACAGTATTACGCGAAGAACTTCCATATTCCATATGGTTGGTAAATAAAAAAATATTTATTTTTATTCGATGATAGTAGTACATCAAGTTTATTGTCATTTATGACCTGATTTATGAAATGTGAACCAGCGAAATCTATTTATAAACCTGAGAACACATCATACGTGATATTAAAATTTACAGGATGTATTTTTCGAATACAAAAGCAATAATAATAATTATTATTTACTTCTCAGATAACCAAATCCATTTTTTATAAAATATTACATACATTAAAATTATATATAAAACTTAAAAATTATTAACAAAATAAATAATACACAATAAACGTTAATTAAAATAATATATTAGCACCCTGTACATTAATCATGGCGCAGTGGTTCATGAAGTGCCCGTCGCGATCGGCCAACACTCGCAAGATACCGTAATGTACAGATATTATTTCTTTGAATAATTAATTAACGGCCGTCTGGTCTAGTTGTTATTGCGCGAAACTTGAGGTCGCGGGTTCGATTACCGCCGAGGGTAGATATTTTTGTGATGAACACGATTATTTATACTTTAGCCTCGGATGTCCTAAGTATTTAAGAAAATATATATCTATATAAGTAAATATATCATTGTCTAGTTACTATAACACAAGTTATGCTTAATTTGAAAGTATGATAATTGCTGTGGAATTAAGACGGCGTGATGATATATACGTACGTACGTAAAATAATACTAAGTTGCTCTGCTACAGCCTTTATACCATCTAAACTATTTATAAATATTTTGATAACCATTTAAGTAGCCAAAAAAAATTTGTATCCATAAATAGTGATATCTACCATTTTAAAAACCTTGATATATACCTTATAACGACGTAAAACAATTTTACTGGTGATAATGAAAACTCTTAGCTACAAAACCGCTGAAATCAAGTGTCTTTGTAACCAATGTGCTAACTACATTACTTACCTTCAGAGTTAGCTTACAGTCGACCAAACAATGCCAGCAGCAGCGAGTAAACCTTCAGGTGATTTCAGGCGTTATGCCACTTCAGATAAAGCCCATTGTACTGTGCATATTTTCGGTAAATATAATAGTAAATCGTGATTACAAATACGTATTCTTAGGTAATTCTATAGGTCTATATAACCTTGTACGAAAATATTTTTACTTACTAAGTATTACGTCGTATCTTTTCAAGTATTTATTCGGCTTTGTGAGAGCTGAATCGATAACGTTTCTAATTATATTCTATATCTATACTGAAAAATTACCTTCAACAGCATTATAAAATCTTCTTAGTTCGATTGAACCAATAAGATCATTGAGCGATTTTGACCAACAGATTTTGACTTGCATAATTAAAATTGCAGATACAAAACTCTTCGTACCTAAACTGCCTACCCATTGGGGGATCCTTATGGAAAGGCGTATAATATATATACGCCTGCCCAGAATATATATTATTATTATAAAACTATTTGTACTGTAAATTATTTTTAACTTAACTATAGCGATTTATTACACCACGAGCTTTACGGTGACGGAAACCAGTATACGTTCGAAATTAATTCAAATATTTATTATTATATTTAATAATAATAAATAATATATCCTCACGCCTTCCCACAAGGGTCCCCTAAGGGGTAGGCAGAGCTGTATAGGTAATACCCACACACCCACTATATGTGTATTGGGTGTGTATTATATTTATAATTAGCTTAATTCAGATATACTTGAAAAACTTGAGAGACTCGCTATTTACCTCAGCACCATGATATATATGTACAACAGTGTTATTTCTTTCACCTGTCTACCCCTTTGTGAACCCTTATAAGACATCTTCAAGATATATATGTAAATAGCGAATAGTAATAGTAAAGAAAGGTAGTGAAAACCATACGGCCCGCCTTACTGTAAACATTTCGATGCCTGCCGTAGCCTACCAGCTTTTACAATAACCAGGGAAGAATTTGCACGACACTAGCTTTGTATTAAAAGTAGCAGTATATGGCATAGACATAATAACAGAAATAGTATTTGTAGAATGCCTCCATGTAAGGGAGAACTCCATGTTTGAACCGAAAGTCGCTGTCTCTCCAGCTACCGCCAAAGATTCTAAGGTACCGCGGGTCAGGCACGATAAATAAAAATTCTATTTAGACACAAATCAACGTTAACACATACATATAAAAAACAATGTAGATTGGTATTATAATAATAAAAATAATATATCCTCACGCCTTCCCACAAGGGTCCCCGAAGGGGTAGGCAGAGGTGTATAGGTAATACCCACACACCCACTTTCCGCCAGAGGTATATTAGGTGCCAACGTGACAGATGGCGAGTCCATCGCCGTTACTCAAGCACGACTATACATACGCCTTTGAATTTCTTCTCAGACGTATGCAGGTTTCCTCTCGATGTTTTCCTTCACCGTAAAGCTCGTGGTGTGACTAATCACTGTACTTAAGTTTAGAAAAACTCATTGGTACAGTCGGGATTCGAACTTGCGACCTTTGCGTCGCAGGCAACTGCTCGGACCACTCGGCCACCACGGCTCTTTATTAAAAAAAATCAATATGTCGAACATTCCTCTTTAGCCCTAATTAAATTACCACTATACACGAGGCCTAATTGTCACCGGTGTGATAGAGCCAGATGTTCCCGCATCAAGTTAGAATTAATACGGTAAATGCACCGTGAAGTATTCACGTCTTAGATTCCCCTTGTATGTACGGAATGCAAGTTTTTGTCCCGCCCTGAGATTACCTATTACACAGGCACATTCTCGATTTGATATATTTAGGAAAAGTAGATTATTCACTCGTAGCCAGGAAGTGGATCTTGTGATGTGCCGCAATGCCGCCGTTTGATGTTAAGAATTGTGTTAGTAATTAATTTCTTAATAATGGTATAAAAAAAGTTACCTTAGAAATAATGTAATAGTAATAATGTAATGTAATAATAGAAATAATGTGTGGAGAAATAATGTCCATTCATGAAATAACACACATATTCTCACAGGGGAGGCAAAGAGAATAGAGTGCCAGTTCTCTCTAGACTTACAGTCATTTTTCGCGTCCACATTCATCTGCCTCGGTTTTGAATACTCGTGACGTTCATATCGTTGAATTTCCGATTTGGTCGAAGAAGGTGGAAATGAAATAACATATCTAATGTAATTTTTTTGTTATATTTAGAGAAAAAATTGCAAAAAGATTAAAAGTTATTGTTATATTTAGAGGTGATTTTATGCCTACGTACATTGATGTAGTTAAAGTATCAGTTGTTGTTAACAATACTCCTATAAAACAATATACAAATAGAAAACATTAAAAAGTTTCAATAGAAAATAACAAAACAACAGTAACCAAAAGCCTCAATCAAATTAATAACGCAGCGACAGCGGCAATAGCGGTCCCTTTCCCACAATCATACTTAGCGGCACAAAAAGTGTAATGATTGAAACAAATGGACCGAAGCACCCCCACAGATGAAAGGACCGGCAGCGAACAGCATGCTCAACATTCTGGAGAAAGCCTTACTTTGTTATTGATGAACTTTTCTTATTGGTAGAACATAAAGTCAATAAGATGGGGGGTTATTGGAATTACTCTGAAGTTTTTCGAGTTACTTCAATTACTTATTGCGATGAATTTGTTTTGGTTTCCGAAACAAATAGAAAACAAAAATTGTATGTACATAAAAATAATTCTTTGCTGCGATTTATGGTTTCACCAGAGGCTATGTACCATACATTTTCAGAATTCATCATTAAGGTTCAGAATTTCATTCCAAGCCTCATTCAATTCATTTTGAGGCTTTTCTTTACATATGATGTATATTAGTAAATACTTTTTAACATTTTTTGATTACTAATTACAAAGCTAGTATGTTATTCACCATTCGATGAAATAACCAACAAACTGGCTTTTAAATTCAAAGATCAAAATGATTTGGTCCTTCGAGCCTTTTACTCTAACGTGACTGGACTATATTCGATGATAAAGTGAATACACACTAGATGCCTTAGTTCAAAGACAAGGTGAACCGAACCGATTGAATCGGCATAAACGGTTAAAACCCTTTAGCGGCGGAGCGGCGGTACTATTTATCAATTCTAATATGATTCTAATGCGAGATGCGTTATGTTAATACTTGTATCACACCTGCCCGGAACCCTATATCCGCGCATTGTCTTACATCCTAGAAAGCGAACTATTATCGCTTTTACATAATATGGAAAATAACCATTTAATTCGCCTTGGTTTTAAATGTTGCGCAAGCGAGCTTTAGCATAATTGAAAGGAAATTCGCTTCAATATTAATCATATTTGTTTGCACGTGCAAGTGTTTCAAATTATAAAGCCAGCCTAGTGACCCTCCTGAGGGACTAGTCTCTCATTTAGTTTAGTTAGGTTGTTTCATTTGTTAACATCTCTATTTCTTTTTATTATTCACGTATCTCTAGTTTATAATTTACTTGTGGTCTAAATTAATATCGCAATTGAATTTCCTCAGATAAAAAGACATATTTTACATACCTACTCATTAGTCAGTGAACTAATTTTGGTTTTGAATATATAAAATAAATAGAAACAATATGTAAAAATAAACAACTCTTGGCATATTTTGAAATACCTAATCAAATATATGTTTATTGTTTCAGATTTGAACCAACAAAATCAACGAAGGGCGCAAGCAAAATGCGTCGCGACTTGATAAACGCGGAGATCTCCAACCTTCGAGACCTGTTACCTCTACCACCTTCAACCAGACAACGGCTCTCACAGCTTCAGCTGATGGCTCTCGTCTGCGTCTACGTGAGGAAAATGAACTACTTTCAACAAGGTCACAAATTGAAAATTTCTATAATCTAGCATCAATACGCACGCTCATGTGTTAAAAGCGTCCTCAGGCCAACCGCTTACCATCAGGCGGGCTGCATGATTGTGTTGTGTGTGTGTAGTGTTCTTATTTTAAATTCATTGTCTACCACGTACGCGCAGTACAAATATTGGGAAATCCGTCGGATGGTCGATTATAGAAAACTGAATTTAAATAATTGAATGATAATTAACATTGCATACATTATTATTACTAATAATGTACGGACATTTGAATGATACAGCGGAATAAGCAAACGGATATAGAAAATATTGATCACACAAAGCAATTGAATATCTATGTAAGCGCCCTCTTTGCTATTCGACAAACACTTATCGCAGGGTGATAGATGATAAGCTGTCGTTGGCGGATCAAACAACGCTGGATTAGAGTTTGACACTCCAATTCCTGCTTTTATGTTGTCTGTCATATTAATCCGATTGTATTGAGGATTTGAACAGCTTTCACATACGGAATGAGTAATAAGTAGGTTGTAAAGAGATATGAATACTTCAAATCTGCCAAATACATTTCCTTCCCGGTTTGTAACAATTGATGTTTGAGTGTTTTAAGTACATCCTATGTTTATGCTTAAACATTTTATACAGCAGCTCGTATAGCCTTCTCGTAGCGAATATAATGTTAACCAAAGGAAAATGAGTGCTTAACATACACGGAGCTTATTTATACTGGTTCTGCTACTGAATAAACTCAACGTGAATTCATGTACATACATAAAAAAAAAACTTTACACGGAACTAAGCCTGAATTATTTCGTTAAGATAAAGTACTTTTAAAACATTGCGTTACCAGCTGTGTGGTTTCACCAGAGCAAAATTTGTATTGGTACTAAAATATATCTCTGTGCTAAATTCCTTCCAATTCTGTTCAACCTTCCGGCGTGATTGGGTAACAAACACCCTCACAGACTGCCACATTTTGTAGAATAATTATATAGTAAAATACAGTTATATATAAATTTTATCAAGATACGAACAGTTCCTTGTAATATTTTCTCCCAAAGTTTCTCATGTTCTGAATCTTTAGTAAAACTCATCACGTGCAAGGTTATCCGTAATCTTGTGCTCTCATAGTCTAAAACATCTCCCATGTTTTTGTCAGCTCACCCACAGTCACGAGGAGGCATATTAAGACGTTTAAAATGCATTTAGTTCGCTATCTTATCTTTGCTTGCTATTACTTCACCCATAACTCGGTCTTTCTTTTTGTTTTAGTGTTCAAGAGTCACGACTTCAGCAACCAGTATCAGGAACAACCTACACCGACACCTAATATCGGATTTTCTAAGGTTTTTTTCAAGTTTACGACCGGTTTACTAGCCACATAAAATAACTGTGTTACTTATATTTACATTGTGTTTTCAGGCCATGAATGGTTTCATGATGATGATGACGCAAAATGGGAAGCTATTGTATATATCGGAAAACGCAGCGGAATATTTAGGACATTCGATGGTTTGTTGCGTTTTAAATGTTTTTGATTGTAGCTATTAGGGCTGATTGTTGTGATTACATACGATATTAGACTTCCATTAATAATAATAATAATTTAATAATAATAATAATAATAATAATAAAAACTTCCATTAAATGTATTGTTGTTTTCATCAACTGTTATAACATCAAAATACGTCACTGGTTAATAATATAAGTATTGATGTTTGTCAACATTTTATATAAAGAAAATTTTTAACTTTAGTATTTTTTGACGTGACATTTGGTGAAACAATAGAAAAAAATGATCACGGTAGTTAACGGTCCCAATACTAACTTACTTGTTTTGTGAAACAACTGACTCGTCTACATTAATATTGACAATTAACTAAAAACATTTCAATGTTTTTCAGGAAGACTTATTAATACACGGAGATAGTGTTTACGATATTATAGATAGACAAGACCACCAAACAGTTCAAATGGAGTTAAATAGAGGCGGCAACGGTGAGACTGAAAACGTACCAAAGAATAGAAATTTCTTCTGCAGAATGAACGTCTCCAGAAATGCAAGAAGACAAATGCGATTCGGCGACCAAAAAGTAAGGGCTGCTGTTTCTGCTTTATGCAGAGTTTCAGCGACATAAATTAATTAATTATACTATTAAAATGAGTACCATAAAGTAAGTTATTGTTTGTTATACCGTAGGTAGTACTAGTGAGGGGCCACTACGTGTCGTACCTGCCGCTGTGCAGCCGCAACGAGCCCGTGTTCCTGGCAGTGTGCACGCCGCTCGCGATGCCCGAGACGCGCGAGTGCGTCGTGCACGGCGCCACCAACGTCTTCACCACCGTGCATGCCATGGACATGAAGATACTGCACATCGACGCCAAGTAAATACATATCGTATTACTATACCACTATTATACAAATTATCCTTTGGTTTTAGTACAGCTATAATTTGTTACCTTAAGTGTTATATTTACAATAAGAAGGTTAGGTATAAGAAAGAAGTTACCATTGAGATTTTAGCTAAAATTCTATCTGAACGCTTCTAAAAATAGCCTTCCAGAAGAATTAAAGCACTTGACACTAAAAAAAGGCGTTATGTGGTTGCATTGAAGGCTTAGTATCCACACCATGAGTATTAAAAAAATTTATCCAAGTTGCAAAGCAGGAAATAACGATGAATTATTTTAGCGATCAAGATTTGCGGATTAACTCTATATTTACGGTCAATTTTTATTGTAACAAAAAAATTGTTTACCTTTGAAATAAGATTGATTAGGTTGCGAACTCGGTCGTATTGAAATTTAATACCGATTACTTTCTGTGTTTAATATTCAACCAGGGTTTTTTGTGTACGTATCTATTAATCAATGCGAATCACTAACGAACTAGTTCTCTGCATCGGCACGTCTGATGCATTAAACATTTTAATAGAAGATTTATTAAGTTTGCATACAATGCATTTTGATCAGAATCACCAGCAGTGTTAGGATCAGTTTTGGATAATAATACTTGTATCTCTGCATATACCTGAGTACGAATACGCCTTCCTACAAACTAGAAACGTGATAGATGGCGAGTGCGTCGTAGTAGATAATAATAAGACACTTTATTGTTAATTTGATGTCTTACACCTAACAGGAGAATGCTGCTCTGCTGTCTTTCCCTACTCTGTGGTAAAGTATTATGCTAAAAAACATAATTAACCACAAGCATTTTACTTAATGTACTCATTTGATAAGAATGTATTGTTTGACATTTGGACTATTGACCTCTAACGGTTTACCTTCTCTTGTTTCAGTGGCGAGTGGTACTTGGGTTGGAAGAAGTCAGAATTAGCTGACGTGTCGTGGTATCAACTTATTCATTGGGACAGTTTGCGAGAAGCACAGAGTAAACATAGATTAAGTAAGTACCGTGCTTAATTTTTTTCATTCTCAATGTCATATACAATAAAAGCAATTCTATGACAGATATCTATGAGCCTGAAGAATAAATAAGCATTTTTGCTATTATAATTAAAGATAATGTGAGAAAAGCGTATTTTTAAATACCTAAATGAAGTGTTTCATACACTATAGATAGCTCTTAAAAAAGGAACACTATATTTGCACGCTGGAATATATCCAGCAAAACATGTTTGTACTGTATATTTGAAAATTGTAACACCTTTATATACCATGTTTTTGCAAATAAAATATTATTATTATTATTATTATTATTACAAAATCTGTTTAAAAAAATATAATGAGAAACGAATGGACTTCAACATTTGTCCGAAAATAATATACTTTTTACGGATAATAGTTCCTTGAATGGCCTTGTGGCCTTTGTAGTTTCAAGCTCGTAGATAAAAATATATGCAAAATTTCCCGTTCAGTTTACGATATACTTGTGACAAAACTAACAAAATATGTCGTTATATACACATAGTTTTAGATCACGAAGGAAGCAATCAAACACACGGTAAGACTAATGGAAAGCGATTATCGCCGTCTGTGGACGGGCTGGGGGCAAAATTCGCGTTGCAGTCACAATTTTGTGTGATTTCGGGTGTGAATGAAAATTAATACCTTCAATTAGAAATACATTTATGTTTTATTCTTATTTTGAATTACTCTTTGTGTTTAAATTAATTTTTTGTATATAAATTAATTAAATAACTAATCATATTTAATTGTTCCAGTAACCCAATCAGAGCAAGACAAATGTTGCATATTACTAGTGAAAATTCAACAAAGAAGTGGTATTTTCCTGTGGGTACACGTTGTGCTGCAAGTCAAAGACGCAGCCGACACTCCCAGTCAATTCATCGTGGCTACCAATCAGATACTAAGGCAAGCATACCTATTTATAATATAGTGAAAAGAGAGTTGTGGAAAGGAGAACTGACTCCTTAAATCCCACCGATTAATGGAGTCACCTCCTAAGTCAAAACAGGCTAAAATGGTTTACTAATGGTTTAATATTGAAAAAAGAGTTGTGGCCTAAAATGGTGACTCTTTAAATCCGAATTATTGTTCCGTTTGAAATGAATGGAAGTCTTTTCCTAGTCTGGATTACAGGTAAAGCGCAGTGATTTATGACAACACAATTTACGGACACAATTTATTTAAAATACGGATAAAATTACCTCTTTTGAAAAAACCTGCATATGTTTGTGTAGAAATTCAAAGACATATAAGAAGTAGTGCGCTAGATTCGGCGACTGACTGACTATACTGGTTCATAACAATAACTGGCGGAAAGTGGGTGTGTGGGTATTACCTATACTCCACTGCCTTCCCCTTTGAGTTTCCTCTCTAACATATATGAGTACCTAAAATATAATTTTACCTTCTCCTTTCCTACAGTGAAGAGGAGGCTTCCATAATGCTGGCCAATGCCTGGCTGTACCAATACTATGGATACCAGAACCAGCCATGCGGGATGCTGGACCCCCGTTGTCAGAAGTTCTTCCGGCGAGATCAATGTTACCAGGAATACCAGGAATACCCCTACATTGAGAACCAAGAGGTCGACTACACTGGGTACCACGTGTCATCATACGTGCAACAGAAAGGGCTAGAAGATTATAGTGGCTGTGAACGGCTGTATGTGGATAGAGGGCCTGTGGATTATTCTACGCATTCCCCGCAGTCTACTATTAGTGAAGAGAGGTCAGTTTCCGAATCCTGTTTTTTCACCAACCTTTGTTTTCTAGCGCTTTTATTTTGAGGAGCAAGCCTATCAACATCTCTAAAGTATAGCGGGCTAAAGTTGCCCCAGAATAAACGTATACATTACAAATACCTCTTAAATTCTCGGGTCCCCTTCTATTATCTTGCGTGGGCTTTCATACCTGTCAGGTCCGTGCTCGCTTTCTCAATCTGCCGGAGGACCATCAATTTCACATATTATCGAACAATATACATTATATGTCATGTCTATATATGTCACGAGATAAGTATGTTGAGCACTTTTCGCCTTAAAATGAGCCTTTTAATAACAATCTCGTTAGTACAATTTACACGAGGGACCTAATTGCCTGACAATCACTAAAAAACAAACTGCTGTCAAGGTCGGCACTACAATTTGTACACGTCACGTCACAGCGTAGAATATAAATAAGAAAATCATCACCCCGTCCGTCTGTCCGTCCGTCCACATAATTTGACACCTTTCATTACCATATTTATTGTTAACGCGCATTGCCAAGGTAGTGGTATATTTGCTTTTAATCCGTATTACTAACGTGTTTAAGCTGGTTTTTGAGTAACTTCAAGTTTTTAAAGTTACCGGAATTGTTGTGATAGTAAGCCAAATAAGAAGGCGTGCTCGAAGGGCTTATGAGTAGATTTGTACGTGGTTACTCTTGGTCAGTATTGGTTTTGACGTGACCTTTGCCTTGGTTTAATGGAGGTTGTTACATTTTTAATAGATATTAATGGGCACATATGATTTAATATAAGCGCATATAAAAAACTCAGTGAATCATATTTTCATGTCATTATTTTTATAGTCATATTTCAATAATTTCTAAACGTATTTTCATACACGTTCGCACTTGGGTAACTTTATATTATTATTCTACTTAAATTTTAAAACTTGCCTCCCCGTATATGGATATTTATTATATGTTTCGGCTTCCTATAAGAGATATAACACGACACCGTATTTTCGCCTGATAAAAATGTAGGTGCCAAAAGACAGTTCTTTGCTGTTTCTCAAGCATTGTACATACATACATACGTAAATCAATTTCTTCTCAAACGTGTGCAGGCATGTGACTCACACTGTACTTAAGTTCAGTACTAGTGTATTGGTACAGTTGAAATTCAAACTTGCCATCTTTGTGTTGCCGGCGGCTTCCTGAGCCGCTCGGCCACCACGGCTCTAGTTATTGTTAATAATATTTGCTTATGATTTTCTGTTGTCCCCAGATCTCCCCACCACTACGACCCGCCACCAGATATAACGAGCAACAACATGTATATGTATCCTCAACACGGCAAGAGAGAGTATTACGAACAGTACCCCAGGGTCAACTACCACCTACAGGAACCCTGTACCAGTACAGGACTTGAAGGTAAATATTTCACGTTACGTGAAGAATTGATTTGTTTTTTTTTTTTGTTCACCATAGATAAAAAGATGTTGAATTTAAAAAAGTCATGATCAGCCGTGAGGTATACAGACGCACAGCTGAACCGCATAATGATAATATATACATTAATTTTTAGTCTGAACATCAAATGAAATGTTTTTTTTAACCCGGTGCGATCTGAATCCATGTTATGCGTATGAGGGATGTTGAGAAATAGTTCTTAGTTACTTTTGTGGCTGAAAATTAAATACTTATCGGAGATTTAAGGTTTTTGGCTCGGGCTGCCTCAGGATATGTAAGCGAATCCCGCGTATCATATTACTACTAGCGCCATCTTGTGGCATTTTTTAAACTATCAACGTAACAAGAATATACTCAGTCGTATCATGACTATATTATTTATTATCTTTAATGATTATGATAAAAGTATATGAGACGTCTGCAAATCAGTGTGAAAAAGTTCAATTGTAAAAGATACATTTCTGTAAAGCCTTGGAGCGGCGTTATTTAAACGAAAGCTTTCTGTACACAAAAGTTCTTTAGACAGAAGTCCCTTTGTTTTTAACGTTGGTGCTTTTTCTGACCAGGTATAGAATACCCGAATGCAAAGCGCATGCGTCTGGCTCCCCCACCTTTAATCCTTGAAGAGACTGACGGCATGGACAGGTGGAACCCGAGCCCTCCATGGTCGGACACAACCCTCAAACTCCCAGACTACAGTCAAAGGTTTACTTACAACCATGTCGTGCCTATACCGCCCAGCGAGCGGACTATGGTTACTTAAAGAATAAGATTTTACATAAGTAGATAATCGATTCGATTATGTTTAGCAAAAATACTGATGTAACTAGTAGAAAATTATTAGGTGCGAAGGCTTCCTGCACCAAGAACTTAATAAAATATTAATTTTCCTTGTTTTAAGAGCAAGCTTTTCTGATTTAGAGAATGCCTTTGTAATTTAACTTATTTGGAGTTCCACAACTGGCTAATATGTATATGATGAATATTTTAAATATTATATAAGTAAATATTAACGTATTTATTCGTTCACTAATAAGCGATACATGGAGTAATTTTCAGCACTTTTAATTTAAACTATTCATTTCCTACCACACACTTTCGATTAACGGCGGAGTTTGTTAAAATCTATATCTTATATGATTGCATTTACAACTTGTTTTACAAGCATACTATTTTCATTATGAAGACCAATGGAAACGTAAGAATTTAAGCAGTATTTTAAATTAAGTAGTTAAGGTTAGGTTAGAGCCAATGGTTCCGTCCCAAAACTGTGCATTGCATTCCAAAGGAATAGAATTATCACATTATTTTATTGTGTAAATACTATTGTTTCATAAATCATAGTGGCATTTATGTATATATTAAGGTCTGTACTTTATTACAAATAGCAGTAAGTACAATTTTACTCGATGTTAATAAATAAATTACATAATTCAGTTCCGATGTTTTTAATTTCATTCGCACCTATCCCTATTACGATCCTTCCCACAATGCGTTAACGTCGTTACCGCGTTAATCAACGTTATTTTCTTCAAAGTAGTGGATAGAAATGTACACTTGACAAATTGGTATGAAACTTCTGTGACAACGCATCTGTAACGTTCACAGCGTGAGACTCGCCATCTGCTCCTTTATGGCTCCAGAAAAGCTGGCTCCTCTAACGTCTGCATACTGTCTTAAAACATTAATACTAGTTGTAAACAATACAACTAAGAAATTAGTGTTACTATTGTATATTGAAGAACACCACAATTATAACTTTTTATAATATAATATCTTCATGCCTTTCCTCAAGGGTCCCCGAAGGGGTAGGCAAAAAAAAGACTGTATCTTCAGAAGGGTAGATTACCTGAATGTTAACGAACTTTTTCACAGGAAAATATTAAGATGCCACTGTGACAGGCTTAGGTACATACATACTTATAGTAGTAGTTACGTAGGTACATACATATTTATGTGAAGATTTCCTTACTATGTTTTCCTTCAAGTAAAAGCTCTTAGTATCAAAGACATTAAAAGAAAAAGCTTACATAAATGGCTCCCTACCAAAGTATTCGAAGGCCTTGGATTAAACGAAATACAGTTAATTAAAACATATAAACATAAATATTCCACAAGCAAGCCGCAGTTAAACTGTATCCAAGCCCGACTAGTTAGTGAATATCTGCGCGTAAGCAATGTTCCTAATGCCACCCATTAGCCCACGCAATTCTATAAGTTTCACGAATTATTTTAAATGTCTAATGCGTCCAATGAACATTAGCAAACAAGCTTGGAGCGTCTTAATAGATGTAATGCGCTTAGCAAACAGCCATTTTAAGAGAACCTCTGGCCGAGTACTAAACTTCTACTAACTCCAAGCCAAGCTATGTTGGTGGCGCTATGGCTGTCAATCAGGTGAAGCCATGGCGAAGGTGAGCTATAACGCGTGGTACAATACAGGAACTTACAGGTTAAGTACGAGCTTTTGTCGTTGATGGATAAGCATTTGTCTTCATTCGCGGGATGAAATTAATTTGCTCTACGTAATATTTTTTTATGGTTTAAGAACTATACAGCTTATTCATGTTTCAAAGTTCGCCTATTTAATTAGGCGGGTATTGTTATAGATCAATAAAAATAATAGATCATGCACATCTATATATATAAACAATATGTGAAAAATCTATGTCGTTCATACACAGTATTGAGAAAAGTTACTCTGTGAGAGATTTCCAAGAAAATAAATTTATTTTACTATCAGAGTCATATTTACGTAATAACTGCATAATCCAAATAGGAAAAAATATTTAAAGGATTATATAAAATAACAAAAACTATTCCTGCCCACTCAGGCATCATAATTTCCACCTGTATAGCTCTTCATAGAACCATAATTCACAAGTAATAACCCATTAATCACATTAAAAATATACACACAATAATGTGCATAGCAGTTCCGCTTCCCGTCTCAACTTGCAATGGAAAAGCTTCAGCAAACTTTGATCCATTGTTATTGCAAGCTTGTCTGTCCTACCGGCCATGATGAATTATTGATGACAAGGATACATACGTGATCCTCAATCCCATCCTATCTAGGAACACCAGATTATAACGAAGCACAGGATTTGATGAATCGCCGGAAAATATTTTTTTGAAAATAATTAAACATATTCTACTAAATTTTTTCGCTAAGTTATGTATTGATTCTAATGAATCTTTTTTATGTTACGGTTTTATAATTTTTGTACCGAGTTATTTATTGTATTAATTATATTGTTGTTATGAAGTACAAGATGTGATCAACATTTACATTTATAGAATATTTAATAGTTATTGCACCTGAATGTGGATGGTGGTATGCAATATCACAGCAGAGCTTTATTTCATTCATTATTTCAGTAAAACTAAAAATAATCTTCATCTGAATAAAGTTAGGTACAAAATATTTGGAAATGTACTGAAAATATTTTTTCTTAGATATTTTATAAAAAGTAACAGATTTTTTTTTTCTTAAAGTCATCTTTATGCTAAAATTATTGTAGAATAAACATTTTGAGTATGGTTAGCCCGTACTTTTGAACCAGTGAATGTGTAGACACAATAATAAAACATCTATATCAAAACTATAAACTTTAAAGAAGTGAATACCGTTTGCCTGGGGTTTGGCGAGAAGAAGCCACTGCTATCTATCTATATATCATGGTTCTATCTGTAGTAAGGTAGCACGGCGACTCTCTTCAGTCTTCTAATCCGGCTTGGTTGCAAAAGTATACTGGATATATATACTGGGTTTGGCTGAGTTGTCAAGAGATCTTTATAGCTGGTTGCGTTAACGTTTTGCGACGTCCAAAATGGTTGGGATTTCCAGGTATTAACTGATAAACCTACCTATATAGATGTATATGTAATAAACAAACAAAAGAAACAACAAAATGATAATCAATCGCATTAAATGCTTATTGCTGGTGGTATCGAACCCGCGACCACTGGCATAAAAGGCAGGGTCACTGCCACCGCGCGAACTGCAAATTTCAACTCCACCAAAATATTCCTCGAACTAGTGAGTCACAAAGAAAACATTAGAGGCTCTTTACTGCATAATACATTCTGCTTCAGAGGCAACGCTGCATTATAGCGAGTCTCGTTAGAAAACAAATTAATAAATTATAGCTAGATGCTTCAGTTTTCCGATCACAGCCGCGTGGGAAATGCCTGTTAATTTATTTAAATAGGCCGTAAACATCTTAAACGTGTGTGGATTCAGAATATACATGTAATCCCGTTAGTCTATGCATATTTGAAGGATTGTTCCAGAGTAGGTTGATGGGATTTCTAGCTCTACGTTTCAGGTTCGTTATGAGACGTAGTTTGACTAAGGTTGTACCTTAGAGAAGTTCCCGGGTAAACATCGTGTCCAGATATATTTGACAGAGTGTTCCAAATCTTCATTCGATTTTAAGCATGACATTTCAATTTAGGAATTAGTAGCCGTTTGATTCGGATAATGTCTTACAAAAGTCCCCAGTCAAACACAAATACGCTATTTCGTAAATTTTGCAAAAATACCTTTAATGTCATCCCTAACTGTAAACAATTTCTCAAAGAGTTGCTAATACTTTGTTTTACCTAACAGGTCTGTTGTGTTGATGAGATATCGAGGGGGCTAATTGTATTGATATATCCGTTTTGCTCCCCCATACATTAACTAGCTATTACAATTCGTTAAAATTATTTTGTGGAAAATAGAGCTGTTGTGGCTAAGTGGTTCAAGTATTTGCCTGAAAAACAAAGACTGCAAGTCGAATTAAGTGCAGTAATTAGTTACAAAACGAGCTTTATGGTGAAGGAAAACATCGAGAGGAAACCTGCACACGTTGAAGGAGAAATTCAAAGGCATATGTAATAGTCGTGCTTGAGTATCGGTAATGGACTCGCCATCAGTTACGTTGGCACCAAAAATAAATAAATAAGATAGCGAAAATCAATCAGTCTGAGCCATAATCAAAGCTAACTTCTATGTTGTTTACCAATGTCGCAACGTTTACATTGTCCTACAACATCCGCGGAACTTTACTCAAGAGCCTTTTGACGTAACTTTTGTAATATCCGGTCTAGTAAACAATTAACTTTTACCTGATAGGTTTTCTCTTGTGGAGTGCACGCTTGTGCTGCAGAATATATGAAAACAACAACAGCAACAAAATATACATTGATATTAACTAAAGTCAGGCTTACGTAACTTAGGTGCAGACTTCTATCTTACAAAATATAGCAGCCAAATAACATTGCTTCCGAATTGCGTAATGTTCCCGCTGAGAGTAATATTTCTAGAATGGCTGAGCAGGAATCGAGTACCCTTTGTCCATAACGCTCCAAGTCCCCCCAAGGTGCAGTTGACAACGCGTGGGTGATACCTTTGTTATAGCTTAGCTATAGCCTATGGGCTACGGTAAGGGATTAATATCTAGCGAGAAGAATACTCGATTGCCATTTTTCACGTGAACATATTATTAAGCAGTCTTTAAATGCACCAGTCTGCATTCTTAAATAAACTTAATTCCGCTCGTAAATTACTAGTCAAATAATTGTATTTTTTTGTTAGAATCCTGTAATTTCTAATATTTATTTATTTAATTATTTCAATAAAAACATAAGAGCCAAAACAATTACATTTTAAATATTTACATTTGCAGATACTTATTATATAATTATACTCGAAGAAACAATAAATTTTAATAAACAATAAACTTATGTACTACTTAAAAATAAAAAAAAAAGAGCCGTGGTGGCCGAGTGATTCGAGCAGTTGCCTGCGACGCAAAGGTCGCAAGTTCGAATCCTGACTGTACCAATGAGTTTTTCTGAACTTAAGTACAGTGATTAGTCACACCACGAGCTTTACGGTGAAGGAAAACATCGAGAGGAAACCTGCATACGTCAGAGAAGAAATTCAAAGGCGTATGTATAGTCGTGCTTGAGTAACGGCGATGGACTCGCCATCTGTCACGTTGGCACCTAATATACCTCTGGCGGAAAGTGGGTGTGTGGGTATTACCTATACACCTCTGCCTACCCCTTCGGGGACCCTTGTGGGAAGGCGTGAGGATATTTAAAAATGCAACAGCTATTTTACAAGGGCGATCATGGAAGATGACTTATATGACTTACGAGTATATCATACAACTTAAGAAGTAAATAACTAATAATAAAAATATATGAATGGTTTCGTTTTCAGTTTTGTTGGTGTCAACTGTTAAGTGATAGCAAAATGCCCTTCTTTTTATTATTTCATGTACACTTGAGGTAGTAAAACAGTACTTTAATGATAAGACATGAGAGTACGTACCTCACCTTGAGCTTGTAACACACACTGGCAGTAAATAAAGTATTTAATGGCTTTTTCAGTAGTAATTGTTCTGACTAGTGACTAGTCCGTGAATTTGTTCAGTACATTTTCATATCTTGAGACGCTTGACTAAAGGTGAAGCCTGAGGCTTGATTTTTGGATGGAAGTAGTTCAAAATATATTGCGTATTCTTTGCTATCTGTCTATTACTAGAAGTATAAGGTATTAAGTGTCTAGTTATCGATTTCTCTTCGCACAAACTTCGTTTAATATGAGACCTGGTTAAAGTGTGCCGCATAGTCTTAACTTATTATTCTTCTTAATATTTAATCCGTATTTTATAAGTTATATAAAATTACCTTTAAAAGCATAAAATCTTTTGGATCATTATGGATGAATCCGAGAATTCTAATTACACATTTCAGTGCCTCTAACTCACAAAAGATCGCAGCTTAAGGGCGATACTGTTCCTCCTGCAGTGAGTAAAGCTTATTTAACTCCATAAGGATGTTGTGCTGAGGAAATAAACACATCCTTTCCTTCTTCCGTTGCCAATACAGGCACCGCCGCAACTCCTCATATCCTCACGCCTTCCCACAACTTAGGGTTTAGGGGTAGGCAGAGGTGTATAGGTAATACCCACACACCCACTTTCCGCCAGAGGTATATTAGGTGCCAACGTGATAGATAGCGAGTCCATCGCCGTTACTCAAGCACGACTATACATACGCCTTTGAATTTCTTCTCAGACGTATGCAGGTTTCCTCTCGATGTTTTCCTTCACCGTAAAGCTCGTGGTGTGACTAATCACTGTACTTAAGTTCAGAAAAAACTCATTGGTACAGTCGGGATTCGAACTTGCGACCTTTGCGTCGCAGGCAAGGCAACTGCTCAAACCACTCGGCCACCACGGCTCTTATCCTATTAAACTAAGCATGAAGTTAAATAACACTGAACAACATAAAAACCGACAAACCATTACAGCACACAACAACAAAACAACATTTAAACGCTCCCATAAAAATCATTGTAATAAGTATATGTATTTCCAAAGGCCGAAAGCGTAGTAAGTGTTAGAGATAAAAATGCATTAAAATGCAGTTTACGATAGAACCGACGTAACATGCGATAAATATTCATGCAAATATCCGTACATCCTGGATTCCGTTGAAAAGGGACAATAATCACGAGGCCGGATTATATCATATTGAATGCGCAATTCTTGGATTAGTACCTATATTTCACTTCCATGTGGCTTTGTGCGTTCATTGGTAAAGCAGTGGTCAATTAATGAATACCTACCAACATTATCTCATGGACCCGTGTAAACTTTTAAAGTTGTATGTCGTAATGTGAGTTCCGGGGACTATTGCTTTTTAACCGAACAATAACGAGACCAACAGGTCTCCATCCAACCCAGGCCAGGCATGTGAGCCTCGGACCTTCGCTTAGGGCGTCGCTGATATGCGAACTAATAAGCTGGATGTCTGTAATGGTTACGAAGTCTGTATGTATGTCAAATTCAAAACATTTTACTCTACAACGAAACACAGGGAAGACTTCTTGATCATTGCCTTTCATATTAAAACTAAACTATCGTTACCACCGCTATCAAGGAAAAACCTGTTTCGAGAAGAAAGGGAGAATCAAACTCCCTGGCTTTATTTTCTTTAGTTCCCATTTTTATGATATGGTACGAGTACAATAGTGACATCTCTTGTCATTACTGGACGTGTAGTAGTTATATTGTACGTGCTATGCTCCCAACGAGATAATATTTAATTCGTCCTCCGTTTCGCTTCCTTCATGAAACTCTTATATAAGTGTGTGAAAAGACTCCTGCAGGGTCGATAGTGCGCAATTGGTGCCAGTCAGCCAAGTCCAGCACAGAGCGGAGATGGGGACCGCCACCCATCACGTAGAGTCCCCCACAGCTGAAAGTGGAATGTAGAATGGGTGTATGGAATGTAAGAGGAAGTATGGCTGAGAAATGGACGAATTAAACCAATGTTATGACAGAAAGCGAGTTAGATGTTGAGTGCTTGTCAGAGTTCAGACGGATAGTGGAGTAGCCGAGCTCCCCGGCGGGAGCTTAGTGCGGTCTGGTGTGGCAAGCACCAAGCACGCCTGCCAGAGAGTGGGAATTCTGCTATGCAGCCGCTTGACAGAATGTATGATCAGTTATGACGGTGAGTCCCAGACTTATTTGGGCTCGCTTTAAGAAGCCTAAACCGGCTATTCCTAGTCACGGAAAGTGTGTGTATGTGTGTTATATACCTATATGTTGTGTAAGAAAAAAAAGTAAAAAATTTTCCTCATTCTAGAAATACCCACCTATTTCCCATTCCTAGAAGTTGGTGAATGCAATCAACAAAAGCCGTCAAAGTACATGGCAGCGAAAATGATAATTATGATATTTAATTACGCGGCAATATGCAGGCCCCGGCACAATAACAATTGCACCTGAATACAAAGTACATTACACTCGATGCGACTGTTCCTTTATTCGTGTTAAATGAAATGAACCGAATTGAAAACAATCGACAGGGTAGCGCACGATTCTACAGCTCTATTAAAGAGATGCAAGATGTTGTGGTCGATGTAAACATATATCGATATTCTTACAAGTTTATCGATAGAACTGTTTAAATATATCTATGTCATATACCTATTCGACGTATATGGGGCAAATTTGTATGTATACATGAACTAGTCACAAGTTTAAAATACAATTTGAAGTTATGCAAATGACGATTGAACGAACTTATCCTAATTGAAGTTCTGTCATAATTACATTATATAGCTTAATACTTCAGCACTGTGTGCTATACATAATGTTCAGGCCATATGTAACGCCAAATATATATTTAAAAAGATAGCGGCGTCGGTCACGTGATTGACAGGGACCGACGCCATTACGCAATAAACAACCGAAACATCAACACGCTATTATTCAAATACCCTGAAACAACGGGAACAAAGAAGGTGAAGAACGGCGTAATCATTTGGTGACCCCGACGTGATCTCGTGACATGACGTGATCAAATACCCTGAAACAATGGGAACAAATAGAAGAAGAACGGCGTAATCACATACATATGTATATATACACATGCATAATATATAATCAGATGATTAATTATTAAGTAAATTAAGAGAACTCTGCCTAAAAAAGAAAAGAGAAGTTTTAACAAACATGCGCTCCGCCTGATGGTAAGCGGTTACCGCCGGTTATCATAAAGATATCAAGAAAACTAAAATTGATTATTTTACCGATAAAACTTTAATCGACAAACACCAGTCCCTACGAGATTCATACGCATTCACGATTTTCATGTCTTTCGCCACGTGTCCATCGCATCTACACGACACAAGCTTACACCCTGAATTGGAAATTAGGCAATAATATTATTCTCCGATTTTAACCTTTCTAATCGCTTAACCACACGTGCCGAAGAAACGACGTGAATTTTAACGATACAAAAAAATTGTGATACCGATTAAAATACAAAAGGGTTGTGATTCGGTAACGGTATGTGTGGATAACATCGATGTTTTTGGATCAATGAGTAACGGTTACGATCGGCGTCTTTAGTCATAGACAATCTTGTGTTTTTGAAGTCGGATGTGCTGTCAGACTAAGGAAGAGCCTGTTACTTTGCTGACAGCCGCTACTTAGACGTGACTATAAAAGTACATTGAATTTAACATATATATTTAGCTTTACGGAGGTTTTATTCATAATTTATTTAAAATTATATATATCCTCACGCCTTCCCACAAGGGTCCCCGAAGGGGTAGGCAGAGGTGTATAGGTAATACCCACACACCCACTTTCCGCCAGAGGTACATTAGGTGCCAACGTGACAGATGGCGAGTCCATCGCCGTTACTCAAGCACGACTATACATACGCCTTTGAATTTCTTCTTAGACGTATGCAGGTTTCCTCTCGATGTTTTCCTTCACCGGAAAGCTCGTGGTGTGACTAATCACTGTACTTAAGTTCAGAAAAACTCATTGGTACAGTCGGGATTCGAACTTGCGACCTTTGCGTCGCAGGCAACTGCTCGAACCACTCGGCCACCACGGCTATTTAAAATTTGTTATTTGAATTCATTAAAGAAAAGTAAGCATGCGGTCTATCTCATGGTAAGCGGTTATCGCAGCCTATGGAACCTTGCAGCACTATTTTTTGGTAGTGGCCAAGGGGCATGAGTGTGGCCTGCAACGCTAAGTTTGCTATTTCAAACCGTTTGTACTTATGAGTTTTTATAAATTGGGCTGGATTTCATTGTTTGTAATAGGTCAGCCCAAAATTTGCTTAACCGTTTTTTTTTATTCTTTCATCTATGAATAGCTACAATATTCCGGAGTACCTATCATGCGCTTTATAACTGTGAGGTAAAAGTTTACCTGTGAGGCATATCTAGTATCTAATAGAGAGAACAATCGAATCCGCAATGAAAAGATTCGCAAATCAACTGGCGTGAATGAGGGCGTGAATGAGGGCGTGATTGTAAAGATGAAGAAAGGCATGTTACGTTGGCTTGGACACATAGAAAGGATGAGTGAAGAAAGATAGACGAAACAGATATACAAAGCAAAAGTGTGTGCAAGAAGAGGCAGAGGAAGGCCACGTTCCAACTACCTGGATCAAATACATCGGACTCTCAATCACGGGAACGTTAAGAGTACTCGAAACCGACGAGCATGTATCAAGAGACTGATGAATGTGGACGAAGCGAAAGAGGTATGTAAGTCTAGAGAGAACTGGCGCTCTATACTCTCTGCCTACCCCGTTAGGGACTTGGCGTGATGATATATGTATGTATGTATGTAGAACAACGAATCGTCGCTTATCACAATATTTGCGTGATGCTATCACTGTTGAACGGAGCTTTTATGTACGTTTAAAGAAGTGCAGTTGCGACCACGTGCAGATACTTGCGAGTGCTGTGGGCGGTGCGCATTTGTGTCAGCGTGCTAAATGTAGTTCTACCCAAACGCATCACTGGTCTCGTCGCACGTAATGATAACAAAGCGAAAGATCATGATTTCGATTCCGATCGAGGCACATTTTTATGTAATATTGGCGGTTTGCCTATATATGTTTATGTATGTAACGGTGTTAATCACTGTTCAGTCCCTCTAGAAAAAATTATTTTCTGTTAACGTTCACTCCTATTACTACCTACCTACCTATTATCCATTGTATGTCTCCTTAGTCTTATAGGTGTACTTCAAGAACAGCTCTACTGGACTATAGTACGTACATAGCTTACTTTGAGACTTTATGATTGAAATTGTCCATGTCTTTATATATGTACTTTGCGGATTTGACTTTAAGTAAATTATCAAAATAACTATTTAGCTAATTTTTTATTTTTTATTTAATTACAATATATAATTTTCATTTTAAATCCTCGGCACACTTATTTCTTTTAGTTAAAAAAATATTTTGTACTCTTCAATGTCCCAAAGTCATTCTATTTACACCCCTTCCCAAAAAGATCCCCATAGTAAGCCGAGATCTAATAACACTGCATTTTCTCCGCATATATGTATACATATTTAGGTGACAACATGACCGTTGGCGAGTCTATCACCACCTCCCAGATACGACGGTCCATATGACTTCGAATGTTTTTATTTATTCTCAAACGTGCAGATTTCCCCACATTTTCTTTCCTTCGTGTGTTCGACTCTGGTGTTCCGGGAACTGAGGTCGAGCCCGGATACTGAACTTGCTAAGTTAAGAGATTCTTAGCAAATAAATTTTCAAGGACAAACAGACAAGATATTTTCTTACATTATTTAATGCTATTATGACGGCGAGAGAGCGTGAGAACAACAGATGAAACTTTATCTAATCTACAGAACAATAAAAGTGTATTTTCTCTCAAAATTAAATAGACACAAAGGCTTGCGAATAAAACCACGCCTTTGTTGAAATTTAATCCATTTTATATCGTTGTATGTGTTATGATTTATAACTGTTTTTAGCCGACTTAAAAAAAATAAGGCTTTCAATAGGCTTATAACCTCACGCCTTCCCACAAGGGTCCCCAAAGGGGTAGGCAGAGGTATATAGGTAGTATCCACACACGCACTTTCCGCCAGTATTTTAGATGACAAAGTGACAGATGGCGAATCCATTACCGTTACTCAAGCACGACTATAAACGCCTTTGAATTTCTTCTCCAACGTATGCGGGCTTCCTCTCAATGTTTTCCTGCACCGTAAAGCTCCGGGCTTATATTAATGGTGTTTTCGTTTCATTGCACAAACGGATTATTAATTGTATAAAGTATTATGTATTCTATATTGTGAGGAAACTTGATAAGAAACTCCATTTTCATTCTATCAATGCCTATGAGATGGCCACGTGCTCGCTATGTATGATGTTAACACATTAATACATCTCCGGCACGAAAGCAGTTACTATTACACTTAACCTTCGGATAATCATGAGGGAAAGCGAGAAGAACCTACTTATATGTATATATATTTTTTTTATACCGCACGGGTGGCAAACAGGCATGCGGTCCGCCTATGGACGCTTGCAACACCAGGGGTATTGCTCGCGCGCTGCCGACCCTACAGGAATCCTGTTACACCCTTCTTGTGTCTCCTTCCCAAGCCATTATTTTGAAGGTAATTAACGAATAAATTCCCAATTGATTGTTGATTTTTAGTAATCCATTTTGGGATGGCAAGTTCATTCAATTCCTTTGCACTGGAATTGAATCATCCATATTTTTTTGTGTCTATGTGCAATATTTGTTTAAGTACATATATATGTGTCTACCGTTAGCAGTATACTCTGCCTTTATATCTGGTGTCTTCAATTCATAATATCTGGTAACATTTCAATCAATTATTTCATCATCATCATTCATATATCATTTGGGTATAATTTGATTTCAGGACGTGTAGCGCCATCCAAGAAAAATAAATAAAAGCGCTTAAGGCACTGCCAGGCACTACCATACCTTGCTTCGCTGCTGTATCTACTACGAATAGTTAGTTGATCGCGAGCCTATTCATCTCAAGTTAACACTATCATGCTACGATAGATGGCGCTTATCCATATACATACTTTGAACTTTACATATATGTAACTTTTTTCGCTACTGCATGCCAATCATTAACAGTGTAATAAAATCAAAATGGGTACACAAGCTAACGCTTTCGCTTTTTTTTTCCAAATTCATGAGTCTCTATATAAATGGAGACTTTATTTGCTAGCTATATTAATTCACATATATCGACAAAGTAATGCATGGTTAAAGTGATACGAATAGATTTATTGTCTGTTAAGGCTTGCTGCGAAATATTATCCGTGAAAACAAGATTTTAAATCGAAAGCAAGTTAATCAAAGTCGTCGTGTCTGAAGTATATTCCTCAAATGTCGATACGCACCGAGGAGCATTTTTGTTAAATCAATATTGGTTTCAGATCTAAGGGTTTTCTGTCCCTCGGTCGTCGGCTCATCAATTTCTTCTTCGGTGTCTGGCTCTGTAGGAACGAAGAACATAGATGCAGCCGCCTCGTTCATTTCAATGAACTTGTTCTCTTCTAGTCTCTTATAGTCTTCCATGTCGTATGTGATTCGCGGTCTGCAGTTCGTTTTTGTCATTTTTTTGTATACTGAAACAGAGCTATACTTATAAGCGAAATTCTTTACTAACTCATCGCGAGATCTTTAAAAGTATAAACCAATTTGAATTGTTTTTTTTATAGTTACTTATTTCTTAACTTTACTTTTATAGAAGTCTTATGCAACGGAGGACTGGCTTGACGATATTTGTAATATATATATATATATATATACAGGCACAAAATGCAAAGCAACATTATCACAAAAGGCAGCGCCTGCTACCATTGTTGTATGTATCCAGTCAATTAAATTAAACTTTCTCATATTACTATTTCCACACGCCTTCCCAGAAGGGGTAGGCAGAGGTGTATAGGCGATACCCACACACCCACTTTCCGCCATAGATATATTTTAGGTACCAACGTGACAGATAGCGAGTCCATCGCCGTTACTCAATCACGACTATAAATGCGCCTTTGAATTGCTTCTCAGACGTATGCAGGTTTCCTCTCGATGTTTTCCTTCACCCTAATGCTCGTGGTGTGACTAATCACTGTACTTAAGTTCAGAAAAACTCACTGGTACAGACGGAATTCGAACTTGCGATCTTTGTGTCGCAGGCAACTACTCGAACTACTCGGCCACCACGAGTGTTTTTACTTTACTTACTATTTCTTATGCAGGGTAAGTACATGATGCCTCAGAAAATAGAACAGTTGTGTTCTAGACGTTGTCGAGTGTTGTGAGTATATCCCCAAGGTGAAATCTTCTTGTGATTATGCCCTATCACATACTTAAGACACTGTCCTATTTTCCAAGACACCATAATATGTATGTGTGAGGATGGTACTAACCTCCTAATTTATTGCAATTAACATAATGCATTAGGCACAGATTGCTAAACGTCGCAACGCGTTTTGTTTTATATTCTATCGCACACACAGTATCCTCTCCTCCAATTATGCATGCTTTCCGCTGGGCACAAGAATACAGAGCAAACAAGTTTTCATCCAGTACTTCTTCATCGGGAAGCTGAAATAAGAAAAAGGGGAACATGGTGTATTAAAAAAACTGAAGTCATATTAAGTTGAAAGACGAAAGAATTGGGAGGCCTTTGCCCAGCAGTGAGACAATGGCTATAAATAAATAATTAAAAAATAACAATAACCAGTGAAAAGTCCAGAATCAAAAACGAAGTTAAAAGTCAACTGCCATATAGTTAACGTGCTGTTTGCCAGGCGAGACCTATTAGATAGGTCCATAGACCGTCTCTTGGTAGCCCCTGAACCATACTAGCCATGTCCGACTCTGGGCAAGTCTGTCACCATCTCTCCTAATCGTATATATCTCCAGTGGAATTGGGTAGTCATTCCGCCCTCAGCTACGCCATCTTGTTTGAAAATATATAAAAAAGAAAAGTGTGTACAAGAAGAGGCAGAGGAAACAGGAGGAGAAGGAGAGGAGGAGGCCACGTTCCAACTACCTAGACCAAATCGATCGGACGCTCAAGGATGTGAACGTCAAGAGTACGTCGCTTTCGACGTACTCTTGACGTTCCCATCGCAGTACGTCAAAACCGACGAGCATGTTTAAAAAGACTGATGAATGTGGAAGAAACGAATGAGGTATGTAAGTCTAAAGAGAACTGGCGCTCTATACTCTCTGCCTACCCCATTAGGGCGTGAAATGTGTAAAAAAAATAAGAAAACAGATTTTGAAATTAGCAATACTTTATTTCCTCATTCTCTAAAACTCAACGGGATCCTGCAATACAAGCCTGACTAGCCCCATTAGCCTGGTAGGGTCATTACGACTGCTATTGTTGATTATCTTAACAGGCGGAGTCGGTGTGGATGTCTCCACCACTGATGGCAATAACGACACTCGCTTGATGTGCTCAAACTCGAAGGTCTCATTTATGAAGGCCTTCTTGGCATCACATACCTCCATGTCTACCTCAAGATACACTGAAAAATAGTATTCATATTTAGGTGCTATGTGTTGATTACGATAGAGTTCGTGTAATAAGATTGAGAGAATTTTATTACACGAACAGATTATATTAATAAACATAAAATAATTTTGTATAATTAATTTGTAAATTCGTTTGATATATCAATAAATTTGCGTCGTAATATTTTGCATTGAAATGTAATCGATACGAAAAACTACGTAACTATACCCGAATTTCCAGCAAGTAATTGAAAATGCACTTACTCCCCATAGACTGACAGTTGGTCTTATGAAACCGGCACTTGTCTTTGAACTCAGCTAATAAGCTGGTGCCTTCATCAAAGCCGCAAACCTTCTCACCACCCTTGGTACATGATCTGAGCTTGTGGCAGTGGTACTGAGAGTACTTCGACATTGTTAACTCGTCAAAACGCTGCAAAATATGGATATAGCCTTCGTCGGTATTGTATCACGAGTAAACGGGTAAGTCTATCCAATAGGTAAACGCAACGAATAACGGTACTATGTCCGAAACTGAATACGTATTACTTGAAATAACTTCATTTGTTCAAAGAGATTAAGAGTATAGTTTCAACTTAAACGTTACAACTATTCAAATTAATAAGTATTCGTGATTGAACAGCTCATGATTATAAAATTACTAGCTGACCCGACGAACTTCGTACCGCCAAAGTCAATGAATGTAGTATTTTTACGTTTTTACGTTTAATTTCTATATATTAATACTCATTCAGTTATTCTCGGATTAGACGAATCCAAGACTTAGATCATCAGAATCGGCCAACCCGTTCTTGATTTATGGTGTAAATGAGTTAAAATAAGCAACCCGATTTTGTTTTAATTCTATAGTTACAATTGATAACTAGGCGTACTTTTTTATAAGTTTTCTTTAAGTTCTAATATCAAATATCTAATAAGTCTAATAAGGTACACACACACTTTCGACTTATTAACAAAATCTTATATTAAACATTTTAAGATGAATATTATTTTAATTACTCTAATATGCGTGGCATGTAAAATAAGTACAACGTTTTCGGAATGGGCCCTAGAAAGGGGTAGGCAGATGTGTTATAATAGTATCAACTTTCCACTGGAGATATATTTTACCGAAACCTGAGAACGGCATGCATATATAATCCGACCACCAATTGGACCCGCTAGTATCGTAATATCTAGTTTCAAGCCAGGGGTTGAGCTACTTTGGCCGTCAAGGCAAATATTGTACATACTACAGTAAGCTAATGGCCTTATGAAAATTACATAGCACTTACATTCAAATGTTTGGGCTGAATCATATCGGGACAGACGAACAGCATGACTGTGTTGGATCAAAAAATACTTATTAGTTATTTAAAAGGTCTACTACTGCTTTAAGAGAGCAAATGGAGCATAAATCTTAATTATGGTTTAATTCCGCCAGCTTCACTTGTTATTGCTCATAATTAATAGATATGTATCATACCACAAGAGTGGCAGGCAAGTAGCCGGCCTGCCTCATGATAAGCGGTACCTGCCACGGTTCGGTGCCGACGCTGCAGAGTTCATGCCACAATCTGCTTGAATAACCCCATGCACTTGCTCCACAGTTTAAGCGTTCTCGGAAGGTAAGTCATTTGAAACCGCACGTTGCCTTGCTTAGAGGCTTGTTTAGTTCCAAGGTTTTTGGGAATGATTGAGAGTATGAGTGGTGAGAGGTGCGGTTATAGAAGGTGGCCACATCACGTCAAACAATTCTTCAGAGCTCTCTGTTATACACGCGGTATTAATCAGCGGTAAGATCGACGAAACAGATATACAAAGTAGTGTGTGCAAGAAGAGGTAGAGGAAGACCACGTTCTAACTCCCAAGATCAAATCGGTCGGATGCTCAAAGACGGGAACGTCAATTGTACTCGAAACCGACGTGTGAAGAGGCTGACGAATGTGGACGAAGCGTACCCCGTTAGGGACTCGGCGTGATGATATAATAATAATAATATACAGCGGTAATTATAAACGGTATGGCGGCAACGTCTTCTTTATACTTACAGGTTCGTCGGTCGATAATCCTAGGTGCTTCAAAGTTATAGCCAGGCGCTGGCTGTAGTTGATAGACAGCGGCACTACTCTAAATGGGGCTACATTTATGACTATGTTTGGGGAAGTTTATATCTTTGCCCCGATATACACACCGAGTTTTATTCTTAAGGACTTACATATTATTACAACCGTTTCCTCTTACTTTGCAGATACTTACATAAACAGTTATTTAAAAGTAATTTAATTTACCTAATATTAGTCCTCTTTGACATCTCATTGTGTTAAGTCAGCTCTTCTAATTGCCCTAAGGAAAAATACTTACAGTCGTGAAATGTCGTAAAATTTGAATAATTAACACAAGTCAATTACACGGTCTAAGGGTTTATATTTAATGTTTCCTTTTAGAGCACTGCTTATCGCTGGTCGCTCGATAATCTGGAAAAAATTTAACCGTGGGTTTGCAACCTGACAAGTCTGCACATTCAAGCCCCGATTTGTTTGTCACATTTGAACCTAAATATATTTCCAGCTATGAGCCGCGGTGTGGTTCGAGTAGTTGCCTGCGGCACAAAGATCGCTTGTTCGAATCCCGCCTGTACCAATGGGTTCTTCTGAAGTTAAGTACAGTGATTAGTCACAGCACAGTAGCCACGAACTTTACGGCGAAGGAAAACATCGAGAAGAAACCTGCATACGTCTGAGAAGAAATTCAAAAGGCGTATGTGTAGTCGTGCTTGAGTAACGGCGACAGACTCGCCATCTGTCACGTTGGTACCTAAAATATATCTCTGGCGGAAAGTGGGTGTGTGGGTACCTATACCTATATACCACTGCCAACCCAGTTCAGGGACCCTTATGGGAAAGCGTGAGGATATATATATTTCCAGCAAAAAGAGTAAGTTTGCTCTCTGCCCAGCTCTCTGGATATCCAAGCGGGAAGATAAAATACACTTTTACTGTCAACTTTCCCCAAGTAACTCTCTCTCATATAATACGGCGAGCTCTCATATAATAATAATTACGACGCCATAGTAAAACTCCTGCACTACGACTCAGCAGTACTAAAATACTTACCGCGTCCGTTTTGGCAGTTATGTTTAATCAGATTACACTCGGTACGGAACCATCTACGGCTGTTCACCCTCCTGTCTTGTCCACAAACACGAGTGCGTCCCCATCGGCAATACCTGGCTCGCCAGCACCAGTACTCATTAATCACTGCCAGTTTTCCAGGAGCAACAGTTGTGGTGGTTGTCATTGTTGGTCGCTTACTTCTCATCTTCTGTATAGATAAGATCTTTGTCAGTACGAGGCAACTTGGCTTATGATTATTTGTAGTATATGGTGACAGATTTGATCTCAAGGGCAGAATTGATTGCTATTTTTATACTTCGAGTTCGATGTTACAGTTTTTTGAATAAACGACAATGCTTAACTTCAACTCAAACGGATACCAACAAATGGTAAAAAAAATTTTAAATTTTGACGGAAAACTTACATTCACACGAATAGTGCAAGTTAATAAAAGCTTATCAAAATATTGACCACTATTACCATTTTCCTGGTTTTGTGATGAATTCGAAAACATATTGCAAAAATATCTCAAATATTTACGGTTTAGTTTTAAGTTCTGGAAATTGAACTCTAAATAATAGATGCATTTGCGGTTTGTGCATTTCAAAATAAAAGAAAAATATAAAGTATAACTTTTATTTTAACTTTTATGTATTGTAAGAATGGCTTAAGCTTCGAGTGGAGGCAGGGAAGAACAGAGCTCTGGATCAGCTTTGACGTAATCTAAAATGGTAAACGTAAATCATAAATCGGTTAAAAACTTAACTATTTAGATTCATAATTGCTTACAAGGTATTTGTTTATATAAATGCTTGTTTGTCATTCAGTGGTAAAGATATATATATATGTATGCGCCCATATTATACCTCTGAAACAGACTGAAACATACTTGGCTCAAAGATTCAGCATTGCCATACATCATGGCACTGCTGCCAGCCTCCCTGGCACCCGACCAAGGGACTACGATTGGTGAATTTTTTTTTATGTTACGTAATTAAATTGTAGTTAAAATTAATATTTTAAATAATAGATGAAAATAAAATATATCGCTTCTTTGTTATAAATGTATGTATATAATAAATTTGTATTTAATAAATGTTTACCGGTATAGTGTATGCAATTGTACTCCACTATGTCACATGAATCCAAGAACCTACGTGCTTCCCCTTTCTTGTTCACGCCACACTTCTCGAGGTTATTGTGAAAGCAAGTCTTAGCATGGTGGCACACCTTAAACTGTTCATCAACGTTTAGTTTATTTAATTGTTTATGTAAACTAAAACTACTTTGAGGCCTTTAAGACCAGTCGACGAAATATAACTTAGTAAAAAAACTGCCACCTGAAACAACAAAATGCGAGCGGAGCTACGTGTAAAACATAATAAATCATAAATACGATAACCGTGTTCGTACAGTAACCTAAGCCACATACGAGCGCACAAACCTGGTTTTAATTAAACTTGACACAGAAGACTACGAAACCAAGCTTAAGGATGCAAAACTAAGCGAGCTGCTTAACTAGGAAGTTAGAAAATTCCGTTCTGGAACCTTTACGTACTATCATGATGCAAGTGAGTAGATATACTAAGATAAATATAATAATAATATACTAAGATAATCACGTTTTATCGTCGATCGCACGATTAAGGATAGCAACGTCAACGTCAACGTCTGTAAGTATTAAGAGGCCTGGTGCTCTCCTCTTTGTGCCTACCCTGTGAGGGGCTTGCTGTGGTATGTGCGTATTTAAAAGAGCGAGAGAAATGGTAAAGACAACATACACATATTATGCTGCTTCAACATATTGGGCCTCAGATCTGAATAAATTAAGAAAACCTGCGTTTTTGGCTTAAAAAGCGACTGAAAAGTCAACTTGCATTTACCTTATTCTCTTTATCCGCACCAACTACATGAAGGATGATGAATAACAGCAAAAATGAACCTTAAAAAATCCAAACATAATAAAAAAATATAAGAAACTGTAAAAGATAATATTTACAACAGTAAAATCAAAATACCCAGAATATAAACTGTGAATCGCATATCGAATAAATTTTTCACACGTGGCTCAATAAGTTTCACACGTGGAGAATCGAGTATGGACTCGAACCATAAACTATAAACTATAAATTGAATGTGTACTGAAGTACCTACATAATAAATCGCATTTGATCGAAGGTCGGTTATGTAAAAATTGCTCAGCGTTTTTGTACAATCGCAAAACAGTGAGTGTTTCTCTAACGAGGCGCATTCGAGGATATGCAAATAATTGTGTATATTTTTGTAGTAACATGCGTAATTGGACCTTCGATTGGACGCTTTAAATCGTTTCACAAAACCAAAACAAGAAAAGTAGGTTTTATATATTAAAAAATATGGCAACAACTATCCGCATGACGGTAAGCGGTTTCCGTAGCCCATATACAGAAGCAATATCAGAGATTGCTTCCCGACATTAATTAACATTCGAGGGTGGTAAAGGAATAGATTTATATGCAACTTGCAGTGCCCTGCGGTTTCACCCGCGCAAAACATAACCAAAGTGAAAACAAAATCAAGCTAATAATTTATCTCTGTGCTAAATTTCAATCAATTCCGTTCAGCTGTTCAGCCGTTCTGTCGTGATTTAATAACAAAAAATCTCACAAACACAATATTAGTAGGTCTAAAAATTAAAATGTTAGCAGAAGTAATTGTTGCGCTCCAACCTTGCGTTGCCTCTAACTTACTATCAGGCGCTCTAAATGTGAATTTCCTCATTACGCTATCTTTATTTGTTACATTTACTTTCGGCATTTACTTTGTTACAGTTTTCGTGCCTAGATGCACAACTGTGCATCCATACTGGTTATAAGGTGTGCGGACTTAGCCCCGCGACCAGAGAAGTAAGATGGTTCCTCGACAGATGCGATTTGTTGGAGTTCAATTGCGAATATAAGTCCCGTGAGTATCGACGGTATATCTATATGGCAATTTTTTTAAAGATTTAAAGGGAAAAAATATGGTTACAATAATAACAAAGGGTACAAAATGACTTTGGCACTAAGTTTAAGCGGGCTGGAACTTATCTTGCTCAGTGAATCAGCATTGCTATGGAGCGAGGCAATGCTAGGCTTCCTAGCACTCTCCCGCGTTGTACCTATTGGGTTCAAATATTGTATTAGCATTTTGTCTTTAATATTTGTGAGACATGAGTCCCTCATAAGCCAGGCAGAGGGAATGGAGGGCCAGTTCTCTATATAGACTTATAAACCTCTTTCGCTTCATCTGCATTACCAAACCAAATAAATATATCGCCCTATAGTAAAGTGTATTCCTTAATTTAATTATTATCTATATGTATTTTTTACTTTAAGGCTTTGAAATAACAAAGAAAAACAAATGCAGCCACGTTCCGCCGATTTAATTACAAAAGCACGCATCAACCCATAATATTTACCTTACAATATTCCTAGACCTGGCACAATTGACCGGAAGTTTTAGAATTAGCTAAACAATGGTAACGGCCTACGGTGGTCTAGGTCCGAGCTGCATAGATCATTTGAACTGCATCTTTCACATAACGCACACATTTGACAAGATGTCAACCAATATTGCAGGTAATATTAAATTGTATAAATAATAATATAAAAAATAAAACCTATTGTAATTGTATACAACTATCAAATAGTTGATATTTGAGGCCGCCTGCGACATGAGTGCTGGCATATATATCGCTCAGCGAATCAGCATTGCCATACAATGCAATGTCGTTAATTTAATTTTATTAATAATTTCCCTCAATGTAGTTGTTAAGTCTTTTAAATACATATATAATTGCCATCACGCTGAGCCCCTCACAGGGAGGCGGAGAGATTAGAGCGCCATAATTATATATATTAAAACACTCATATCGTATTATATTTCGAATCAATACTTTCATGTTTAGCTCTGAATATCATCATCATCATCATCATATCATCACGCCAAGTCCCTAACGGTGTAGGTAGAGAGTATAGAGCGCCAGTTCTCTCTAGACTTACATAGCTCTGAATATATTTTAGCTAATCCCAACGACTGCTCTTCTTTTCAGTTTTCCTGTTGCTCTGCTACCTAGTAGCCATTGTAATAGCCCATGGCCCGCCCCAAGACAGAGACACTGAAGATATTAACATGGGGCGGAAGGTAAAAAAAGTATGCAGGTTTCTTTATCTTTGCAATGTACCAATACCAAACCGGCAATCAAACTCCTTAACACATACAATTCTACAAAAAATATTTGAATGTAATTATTATTTGAAAGAGTTGATTAAGTGGGTATCTTTTTATATTTTTGGCGAAAGGCGGTTGTGTTATAACTTTGGGTTCCACCTTCGTGGAGTTTTATGGGAAAGCGTGAAACAGTATACATAAGATCTTGTTACGATAACTCGGAAATTTACTAACCCAGGAAACAAAGCTTTTACTATGGGACTATGACAACTATATTCCTACTAATAATAAACATAGATATGTATGTATATACTTAACGGGACATCCTAGGCTTAGATGCTGTAATTCGTGTTCGTCACGTAAATATCCATCTCAATGGAAATCGACTCCGCAATCTCAAGCTTCGTAGCTTCAGTAGACATCAACAGTAGAAATGGGATAAAAAGCAGCATTGTTTCTCAGATGGGGCCCAAATGGTGCAGCATGGCCAAGGTTTGCAATCACGACCGTGTACCTATCTGCGGGATGAGCCACGCCGGTGACGTCATGGGCTTTCGAGACCTCTGCGACATGTTCGACTACAATTGTATTAGAAGAAGAAGTAAGTTACTTATTTCTAGTTTATTTTGCATAATATATCTCACTTAGGTACTTTGTAAGAAAAAAAACAGCTGTACTTAGATTTGGAAAATTGCACGTTCAAATATCAGTGGCATGTGTATCAGTGAGATTTCTTTGTAATGTGATTTATCACAGCGAGCTTAACGGTGTAAGCTAACGGGGAGTTTATTTCGCCGTCTATTCTCCTGACAGCATCTTTTTTTAAAAAGGTAGTAATGGTAGTTTTATATTCAAAATGTGACATAAAATAAACTGTGCTCCATGTTTCCCCTGCTATGAACAAAATATTTTTGATTTAATTTAATTTGGCACATTGTGAGGAAACCTTTATTCGTCAGCGAAGAAAATTACATTTGGTCGTGTTTTATCTATCCTAGAAGCTGTGAATAAGGAAGGATAATGTTAGGATAAACTTTTCTAGTGATTCAATTTACAGTATTGACATAACTTTTATATTTAATGTTGCAGATTACAAACAAGCAACTTGTCCCGAAGACAAATCATTTCTGACCGTGTCCCGTCGACCCACCAGCAACTATTATGACGATTAAGTAATTAATTGTTAATGCTCTTATAGGATAGTCATAACAGTTATTATGTTATGTATTAATATAATATAAATTATAAAATGTTTAATTTAAAATCACTATTAAATTTGTAACCAGTCAGATCACATATGAATACCTAGAAATATTCTTGAATTATTGTAAATGGCAATGAGATTTAATAGCTATTCTGCCAGATATTCGTGTATTATCTTTGTAATCTTATTCTATTTGTAAGTCACATTTATAAATTGTTTATTTAGTTGTGCCACAACATGAAAAGTTAGTTTCTTGCCTTAGTTACTTGCCCTAGTGTGTAGTCATTTTATGTCTCAAAATAAATTGAATAAAATGTACACGTTTAATATGATTTATTTAATTTAGGTAAACAATGACAGGTACTTTATATGCCTACCTGGAAAGCTAAGGTTGCAAACCAAATCTCCAACCCCGGTGTTCCCCCATTGTACACTGATTACCACTCTGATTTAGGAAAAGGAAGACTTTCATACGTTGAGTAGGCTATGATTTATATGTACAGACAAGCCAAAGAGACAAGACAAGAGCGACAGACTTACTATCTGTTACGTTAGCACTTAAATATATATCCGGCTTAGATGAAAAGGGTTGTTATAAATCTCCCTACCCTTACGGAAACCCTTCTGGAAAGGCGTGAATATTCTTAATGATACCAAACATTAACGAAATAGTAAGTTCTGGATACAAGTTCTTTGTATACTACGGATGCTGCTTAACTAACTTCAATTACAATGTTTTTAATAAACATCAAAATTTCTTATTATACACACAATTAGTTTTATATATATAAATATATATATATATATATATATATATATATAAATATGTTAAGTAAGTATATAAGTTCGAATCCCGACTGTACCAATGAGTTTTTCTAAACTTAAGTACACCACACCACGAGCTTTACGGTGAAGGAAAACATCGAGACGAAACCTGCATACGTCTGAGAAGAAATTCAAAGGCGTATGTATAGTCGTGCTTGAGTAACGGCGATGGACTCGCCATCTGTCACGTTGGCACCTAATATACCTCTGGCGGAAAGTGGGTGTGTGGGTATTACCTATACACCTCTGCCTACCCCTTCGGGGACCCTTGTGGGAAGGCGTGAGGATATAGTTTTATTTTCATTAAAATTATAATGATGATGATGTTAATTTTGATATTCACCGAAGCATGAGCACACAATACTACAAAAAAGCCATGCAATTTGGTAAAAGATGGCCTGCCAAAACGGTACGGCCCGAGTTAGACAATTCAATTTCGAATAAAAAGCTTCATCCAATCACCATAATAGATAAACACGTTTAATATCTCAATAAAATAATGTTATACATACAACTGTTTATTGAAAGTATAGATGCAAAATGTATCTTATTGCTAATAATAATTATACATTCAGATCATCACGCCCGATTCCTCACGGGGTAGACAGAGAAATTAGAGCGCGAGTTTCTCTAGACTTACACCTCTTTCGCTTCATCCATTACGTAGGTTTAGATAATATAACATCTAACTATAACATAGCCTTCCCACATACTTACTAATATCCAAACAATCTTCTAGTAACAGGAAAGCTTTCGTTAAACATACACGCTTCGGGCAAGTCCATAAACATCGTAGATAGATTATAAACATCCTGATTTCGTGATCACAAAAGCGATATCGACTTCAGTGGACTGTCGTCCGTTAAATGTTTATATTTGAAATAAAATGTATTTTTTCGTGTTAATGATAATCTCAGTTGTATATTGCCATTTGGTTGGAGATAAGGCGCAGCTGGTAACGTATTCATAATTTATTAACGATTAGAGGCATAGTGGTCAAGTAGTATAAATAGTCAAGATTGTAGATGTATGATTTTTTTTCGAACACAAGTACGTTGTTTACATTCAAACATACATACATATCATCAAGCCAAGTCCCTACGTTGATTACGTTGAAATAAACATCGTTCGTATCATATGTCTGAGCTGAACATTAAAAGCGATTATGAGAATTTATGCCTGAAGGATATATTATTTTTATAATTGAAAAAGATAATTTCTAAGGTGAATAATCTACTAGTAGACTGAGTGATTAGTCACACCACGAGGTTAACGATGAAGGAAAACTTCGAGAGGAAACCTGCCTACGTTTGAGAAGCAATAGGCGTCAAAGGTGTATGTATAGTCGTGCTTGAGTAACGGCGATGGATTCGCCATCTGTCACGTTGGCACCTAATATACCTACCTCTGGCGGAAAGTTGGTGTGTGGGTATTACGTATACACCTCTGCCTACCCCTTCGGGACCCTTGTGGGAAGGCGTGAGGATATATTATATTATTTATTATAATTTTTAAAAGACAATCTAAACTATATAAAAAGTAGGTACGTATTAAAGTAAAATCTTCTAGGAGCAAACATTTCGGTGTTATAGATAACTTTATTATACGCTAAAGTTGTAAATGCTTTCAGACTGAACTGAAAAGGCTGTGTGAGCACGCCTATACGTGTTTTCATGACAAAATCATCGTGTGCGGAAAATCCGTTAACGAAGCGAGGACATTTTTGGATTTGTGCGACCTATATGAATACTCCTGTGAATTTACTATGGGTAACTTGTGATTTTGCTTATTTTTGCCTGAAAGGCATTTACGTTTAGCGATTTTCATTCCACTAATGTGGCAATTAAGTGGGCCACAGAGTTCTTCTAAACTTAAATTCAGTGACTAGTCACACCACGACCTATACGATGAAGGATAACATGCATGAGGAAGCCTGCATACGTATTAGTCGTGCTTGAGTAACGGCGATGGACTCGCCATCTGTCTGATTTCCGAGCCTAATACATATCATATATCTCTGGTGGAAAGTGGATGTGGGGATACTACCTATATACCTCTGCCTGCCCCTTGTGGGAAGGCGTGAGGAAATTTATAGTATCGTCGAAATAGAATTCCCCCTAAAATATCAATAGATTACATTGATAATTTAGGGTGAATTCAATTTCGACTCGGAAATTATGACTTTCTAGACAAGGCAATTATTTCAGTTTTCAGACACGTAAAGGATGAAGAGGGCGTGTGTCCCAACCAAAGGGACTTGGGCATGGGCATTGGATAAAAGTCATACAGTGCATACAACGATTTTGATCCATTCGATGTTCATTTATAAATAAATGTTTACTGACACTGACAATCTATCATTTTATAGAGTTGGCTTGCATGAGAGAACGAGAGCGAAATCTGCAAAGAAAAAAAATATACATATAGAATATTATTATAAAGCTGTATGCAAGAACTCCGGAGTCTATGGGCCACTTGAAGTACCATTATAGCGATTACTAAATCACTATCTAGCTTATGATTAAAGTTATAGTTAAGCAGGTAGTATTTATAAGTGACAGTCAGTTCCAACTTTTACCTTTTACCAACAAGGCCATTTCGTCCGAAGTTTTGAAATCCTTTTTAATTGTCAATCCTTTTTACCGATCTGGGGTCTCGTAATGACGAGCAATGTGCATTTTTGATACCACGTCATACTGCATGTTCGAAAAGCAAACGGTAGGTTTTTGTACATACTTGCTAATTTAGATTGAATATAATTTTGTATAAATAATACTCACTGTACTTCCAGTAGCAGTTAACTTGCATCATGTGGCATAGGTCATCGAACTTTCCGTAGCCAAAGTTGTCGTCGTAACCGCAAATGGGCTTCATAGATCTCCTGCATAGGAGAGCGATAGTGCACCATGGGCTGATCTTTAGGTTATTATTAATGGCTGGCACCGCCCTTGGACTATCACTGAATGAACGACGTGTTAAGAACTGGAAATGGGAGCTTCATTAAATATCATAAGGTACTTGTATGATGGTAGACAGATGGAATTGTTCCAACAGATTTATCACCAATTACCAAAGACCGCCTTATCAAATAGTTCCTCGAGACTTCAGACATATAGCTAAGCTCTCGGTCCCTGCTATCAATCGGGCATCTAACGCAACGATAACAGACTACTGAGGTTATCCCTAAAGAAGTCTGGAGTTCAAGAAGGGTGTGAAAATATTGCTACGAGGTTGGCAGCGCTAAGCGCGCAGTGATCACCAATAAACACCAGGCGGACCACACGCTAAATTGCCACCTAAGTGGTAAGATAAAATCTTAGGGTAAGCTTTCTGGACTAACCAAACGAGTCCGTAATTCTTACTAGAATCAAAAGCGCCTTTAGCGGAGGTTGATATTAGGTGCGAATTCTACTGTGCGACTCAATGATTAAACGATAAAATCTGGTCAGTGGTGGTTGATGATAGAAAGAGCATCGACGTAGTTACTCTAAGACTGTCGAACTGATACTCTAAGAAACTAATTTGGCTGTATAATTAGTAATTTTACAGCCATGCCACACTGTTCAAATGTCTGCGTCTTTTTGCTAGCACATCTTTAGATGATAAGAGGTTGAATATTATAAAATGAAAATCGCTTCATTGATTCACATAGCTTTATTAAAGTTAATTGTTATAAGTAAATTGGTTATCGTCTGAGCGATAGTCAATTTCCAAAATAAATTTCTATCAGGAAAAAACATTAATTACCACAAAATAGATTACTAACTACAATCACTTCAGCAGATTCACATCGCACTTACCTCAGCAGATGCTGAATCTAGGTCCACTAAAGGCGTGGGGTCAGGATCGTTATGCAATTCTTTCAATACAAGATCCTTAAACAATCTCCCATACTTTGGTATATTTTGACCAATTTTAATAAAAGGATTTGATATTTCCTCTCCTATGTCTCTTCTTCTTGTCAGCTTAGCAGTTACAGGTTCAACTTTCTCAGGTAGTTCTGGACGTCGAACCTTTGTACTTAAATTATCTAGTAGTTGCTTTGTCAATTGCTCATTTGTAGTAACCATTTTGTAGATATGTTCCAGCGCTTGTGTTTGCTGAATCAACTTTTCTTCTATGAACTTGTTGAAGGCATCTCTTTGCATACTTTTCTGCTTTGATGCCGTCTGTTTTTCTGCGTTCTGGCAAAGATTAAATATTGCACTTACTGATATGAGACACGTGTTCAATATGTCAGTAGATTTTTTTACACATTGGTAGGAAAATATAATATAAACTAGAAAACGAAATAGAAAAGAAACGACACATAAAGAAATTGATCAATAATTTAAAACAACACACGTAATCACTTCACATCATATCCTTTTAAAATTCAATTACTTGCAACTACTTTAACACATTAGGCTTTTTTTTTTTAATAATGCAAAGCAGCCAAACACAATATATTATAACTAAAGACTAATATTGCTAGTTTTCCAAATCTTCAGTGCATAAGAAAGTTTGAGCTCATTCCTCAACCACTTTTAAATTTGATGATTACAATAAAATGTTAAAACAATGCATCATCGTCTAAAAAAGCTATATTATATAACTCCCTCAGATGTGTATTTTAGACCGGGACTATTCAGAGCGCTGTTGAGAAAATTATTGGAAGGAAGGGAATTATTGGAACATGAATATCATCACTTTTGGTTGATGCAATTCAATTAAGCTTTAACTTTTCATCAGTTGCTTATTTCGGTTACATCTTAACAAATGAATGATACATAATCTCACCATTGAAGGCTCTACGGGATACACAAGCACGTCCTCCAAGGAGTCTATTTGAAGCTCCTTTGATGGCATTGTCAGATAGAGTAGCACGGCGGCAACTGTAACAGGATTTGCATATTAATGGCGGAATTACATGATGATGTATTTTCCGAGCTCCGAAGCTTAATCTATGCTTGTAATTACTTTCCAAGGTACGTAATTACACCATCTATTTCCGTAACGCTACGAGATACGAATAGCAAAGAAATTAACCTTCCTCTTTACACTCACGACCCTCCTAATACCTTATTTATATTTGCATCTCGCTATCTGAAATCTCACGATATTCTAGAATATTGTTTGTAAGGGAAGCATTTGCACAACTACCAATGTGCTGCATTGAAATCGAGAAGAGAAACCACAAGTAATATATATAATCTACAGTGATATTCAAAGGGTGTAATTGTAAAGATGAAGAAAGGCATGCTACGTTGGTTAGGACATATAGAAAGGATGAGTGAAGAAAGATTGACGATACAGATATACAAAGCGAAGGTGTGTGCAACACGAAGACACATTCCAACTACTTAGATCAAATCAATAGGACACTCAAAGACGGGAACGTCAAGAGTACTCGAAACCGGCGGGCATGTATGAAAATACTGATGAATGTGGACGGAGCGAAAGAGGTATGCAAGTCTAGAGAGCATTGGCGCTCTATACTCTCTGCCTACCCCGTCAGCGTCTCGGCGGGATGATGTGTATGTTTCTATGATATTCAATGTCTCAAAAATACCTTTCCTGTGAGAGTTATAAAGCCCTGCTCTTTTAACGCATCAGGGATGTTCACTGTCGGCCGGGAAGATTGATTTTACACTACAATAATTGACCCACATGGAATATATAGCCTGCAACTGTTTTTATCTGGAATCTGCTGGTTTCGTATATTAAAGCAAAGCTACTATGTAAGTATTTGCTTATTGCTAGATAATGAATATAATTACATGCAATAAGAAGGACTACTGCAAAAAAGTACCAAATTTATAAACGTGTCAGTTTTATACACAGAATGCCTTACGAAATTGCAGTTACTGGAACGTCACAAGGCACAGTGAAAACAATAATAATAACGAAATATTCAAAGTTGCCAATTTATTATTATTGTTATATTAAATATATCTCCACGCTTGCTTGAATGTGTGGAAGTATAGACAGGTGACCTTATTTTGCTGTAACGATAAAGTAATAAATGTTGAATCTTACTACATAATTTTTTTTTATTATATGAGTAGTATCTTATAGAAGCTTATTTTCTGAAGCACCCTCTATATTATGTGTTTCTTACCAAATACTGTTTCTGTTAGTTATATAATATACCGATAAAGTATTTATTAATAAGCGTAAATCTAATCTCACCAAGCGCAAGTCGCATCATGGTGTCCACTTGCGAAAGCTGGGCAAGTACAGCGGAGCGAGCCTCATAGCACTTATAGCGTCCGTAATTGGCTACTACGAAACAATGATCTTGATACTAGCGGATTAGGTTGGTTTAAAAAGTATTCAAGTAATTGCCGGAAGCACAATGATTGCAAGTTCGAATCTCAACTATATCAATGAGTTTTTTTTGTTTACAGTGATCAGTCACACCGTGAGTTACACGGTGAAGGAAAACAAAACGAGAGCAAACCTGCATACTCTACTTGGAAGGTGTTAAATGGATTTTTATTTGCTTTACTTCCTGAAACCTTACTTTACTAATATTACTAAGTAGACTTTACCGCATGCCTTATGTAAATAAGTAATTATTGCATCTTTATATTAACTACATCCGCTATAAGGTTATTATGAATAAAGGTTTAGCGTACATTTAGAGCCAAATAAATTTCATCCTTAATAAAAGTTCACTAGTTTCGGTTATTGCGTAACGCAAGCTGAATTGATACCTATCGTATATAATTAAATTTAATTGCTGCGCATTGAATGTTCATTTACGACTTCTTTTTTTAAATAACTGCTGTAAATATGCAATGTAGTAGTATAGAGCAGACGATGCGTCATGAAATTATGAAATCGAAATTCGAACAATACTGACATCCCGATGCGAAGTGATTCCGATTTAGGTCAAATATTTTTCGAACTGTTGCAACTGTCAATAGATAAAGTAACAATGTTATTGATTACTTCGTTATGATTACGATCTTCGAACCAATTTGATTTAATTTCTGTATCTGTTGTTCAAGTGTTCGTGGCCAATGGACGTTGGTAACACCAGGGATATCGCTCGTGCGCTGCCTACCCTGCAGGAAACACCATTCTGTACTCTCCATGGAAAACTTCAACCTCATATTCCTCTCTAGGCTAAGACAATTCTTTTGTTTTATTTAAAAATCATACAACCTTCTTCATACAGGCTCGCTTATATAAGACAATTTCAATAGTAATGGATATCCATCACTATTGAAATTGTCTCAACTTTGATTGGTTAATCGTTTCGAGACGGCATCTAATATTTTCATGACTAATAAAAATTATAACAGGATTCAAAGATTAAGACCGTTCACGCCGCTCCTTTTCCTCCAGCATAATTTATAGCTGTTAAGCGTAATATGATTGCATTGGAAACGTTGGATACGCCTCTACGGTACTAAACTACGTTTACTACGCCATTCAATTGTTGTGTGCTTGAGTTGTTAGCATCCAAAGCATTTATAAGGGCCCGTGGTCATATATGTGCAAGGACGCCCTAAGCCGAGGTCCGTACACCACAGGTTGTGCCGTTAGCTAAGTTGCTTATTACTAAAGTACCGGGCCGGACGCCTAGGACTCGCCATTGCCCGGTTAAGTAGCGAAAGTTCCGGAACTCACTCTACGAGAGACAACACAAAAAAAAATGTTTGCAAACCCAATCCTTGTTAAGACTACTCGAAACTGGCGAGCATTTAAGAAGAGATTGATAAATGTGTTTTTTTTTTTTATACAACAAGAGTGGCAAACAAGCATACGGCCCACCTGATGGGAAACGGTTACCGTAGCCTATTTACGCTCACGATACCGAAGTATCACTTGCGCGTTGCCACTCTGTGTTCGGAGAGTTATAGTGTGTTGGCAGCATAAGGTTTAATCCCTCTGCTTCCAACACAATGTAACAAACAACAAAGCTCCTTGGGAAGGGGGGAGCCCTTCCCAAGGAGCTCATCACTGGAAACCTTATTCACCACGTAGGAACACAACACAATAAATTGTGTTATTTGGCTACGGACTTCTATAAGGTGAAGGTCCTGCCCCAGTCGGGCAGCTCCAAATTCGAACGGGAAACCCGTTATGCCCTACCTCTCTCAAAATGAGCAAATGAGGATGAAGCAAAGTAGGTCTGTAAATCAAGAGAGAACTGGCGCTCTATTCCGTATGCCTACCCCGTCAGGGACTCGGCGTGATGATTTATGTATGCAAACCCAGTCTGTACCAATAAGTTAAGATGGAGAATAGTGACGAAGGCTGTCACTGACCAACACCTGTGGCTAAAAGTATTATTATCTTATTATTATATCCTCACGCATTCCCACAAGGGTCCCCGAAAGGGTAGGTTGAGGTGTATAGGTAACCCACACACCCACTTTCAGCCGGAGATATATTTAAGGGGCCAACGTGACAGATACTAAGGGGAAATAGACAATAGTTAATAGGTAATAGAGAATAGATAATAGGGGTAATATATACTATTATATTAATAGACACCCAATACTAATCTTTATATATATAATTCTTCTGTGAGTGTGTATGTCACTGAACTCCTCTCAAACGACTGGACCGATTTTGATGAAATTTTTTGTGTGTGTTCAAGGGGATCTGGGAATGGCTTAGATTCACAATTGGACCCGATAGGTGGCGCCACCATCGTATTTTTTTCACCCAAGCGAAGCTGGGCGGGACAACTAGTAATAGTATATAATGCAATTCGTGCTTTAGAATACAGGAGTAAATATGTTTATTTCTTAACTGCTTTTCTAATTAAAAACATCATACAGCATTGCCGTATAATATTATTAAAGAAAAAGAAATTGCTAGCATTAATTTTTTTATAAAACTAACTAGTACAAAAACGTATGTAAACAGATACTGTAGACTCGCTATCCGTAGCTAAAAAGATCCCGGGTGAAAAATGATATTGCCACACCGCTGCCTACTAACGGGCCTCTTGTACGAATGCGTGAAATGTAAATAAATACATAAGGGATGTATTGAATAGTGAAAACTTTAACTTTTTAAAGGCTGCCTTTAAAGACTAAACTGCCTTCCACACAAAGATTGCAACCTCGAACCCAATGAGTTTTTCTTAAGTACCTTCACACCATTAATCACACCACGAGCTTCACGGTGAAAGAAAACCTGCATACATTTGAGAAGAAATTCAAGACGTATGTATAGTCGTACTTGAGTAACGGCGAAGGACTCGGCATCTGTCACGTTGGCCTTAAAATATATCGATATATATTGAATAGCGAACCTTGCACGATCCAATAAGGCAGCTAACACAATAGGAAGTTCTATTTATTTCCGCGCAATTCCCAAGATCATAAAACCAATTCGTTAACTCTTATCGAGTGGAGTTTGCCAACAATTTTCACTTCCCAATTTTTTACTGATTCGAAATGAAAATGTCCGAGCGTGCAGGCCACAGGGTATTGATTATGTGGCAAAAATCATGATAAGTTTATTTGGTAATTATTTACTTAATATTAACTTTTTACAAATTTTCAATACTAGCTGTACCCTTGACTTCATCTGCGTGGAATTTAACGAAATTGCTATTGTTTAGTTTCTAAAATAAAAGTAGTCTTAGTCAATGATGTATTATATATAAACTGAGGGTCTTAGTTGCTCCTTTTTACATCAGGTACTTGCCAGTGAAAGTCCCGTCAAAATCGGTCTAGCTGTTTCAGAGATTAGCCGGAACAAACAGACAGACAAGATTACAAAATATATTAGGTATATTTACCGTGTATACATCCATATGCATTAAGTAAAAAGTTGTAGTTTTAATTTCACAAACAGACACTCAAATATTATTTAATTGTATAGATTTAATGATACGCTTGCTTAACCTCTAAGTGATGAAAAAAAGAAATGTTTTCTAATAACAGTAAATTTATATAAGTACCATATTCCAATGTTTCAGTAATTTCATCGTGCCTCATAAGTATCGTACACTCTCACAGCGAATCAATAAAGGTAAGTTTGAGACTCGTATATCTTACTCAAGTCTTACTTAATACCAATAAATTACACACACGCGTACGAATGGGTGCTCCATTCGTACGCGTGTACGAATAAAATAATACCAAAAATATCCACTGACCCCAAATAGTTCTATACTCATATCGTTTCTATAAGATCTACCCGATATTTCCTGCAAATTGAAGCTCATGGTGTGATCAGAAACCTTGAGTACCTTAAGTAACCTTATTAGGAAAGGTGTTAAAAGTAGAAGTGATTGATGATCGAGATTATATCCTGACTTAACTTTTTCTTCTTCAATCTTGACTTTGTAACTGACTACTCAATTCACTTAGCCACCACGGCTCTTGGTAATGGGAAGGTCTAGGTTTTACAATTTTAATTCCAGCAAGAAGACGAATGCAAATTAGCCGAACTGTGCATGCACGACAAGGTGCCGATGTGCGGCATCGACTCCTGCGGAGAAATGAGAACCTTCATTGACGTTTGTGACATGTACGAGTTGAACTGTGACAGTAAAAAAGGTAATTCCCGCTTACCATCACGGGCTAATGCCGTAATTGCTTAAACTTGTCAAAGAGACTCATTCATGCACGTCATATAATCCTGTCACTTTCAAACCTTAAAAAAATAGCTTACATAGCTATTGTCACGTCGAGTCCCTCATAGACAGAGAGAGAGTAAAGCTAACTAGTTAATAATAATATAACTGGGTGTTAGAAAGGTTGTTATCTAATAATTATTGATAACTACTCCATTCCCTCAGGTCCATTCTGAAACTGAAACGGGTTATCTGTTGATTCTGATTATTTTCTAAATCGGTTCAGTACTTCAATAAATTTTTAATGAAATTAAGACTTGAACAGTATTGAAATAATACTATGGAGGTAACTGAACTAAACCAAGGTTAAGGATGCCAAGAAGGCTGTCAGCATTTAATAAGCAGTAATTTTAAAAGGTTCGCAATTCCACCGCTGGATTCTCAAAGGCTGCTTTAAAACAGTGAGACAACTATCGCATAGCAAATAATTGTTCATAAAGGTCAATTTTAATCAGCGGTTTGTGCCTTACTTCGGCCGCAATTACTAGTTTAGGTTCATTTCTACGTGACATTTAGTCTGAAAGGTTATCCTTGAGATGTATAGATAAAATAGGTTAATTTTGTGTAATGACTCAGTGGGTAGGCATAGTCGGTAGAGAGTCAACGCTCAATCTGTCCATTGTATGGCAAGAAGAAAGTGGCGAAAATTGTTGTCATTGTCATACAATGGTTAGCGTGAGCGTAAACAGACAGGGATTTTCTAGGGGGCAGCTCTCTACAGACTTACGGACCATTTTCGCTCTATCTACATTCATCAGTCTCTTCTAGTCCGAGTTCAAGATTCAATTTTTTTCATTTATTTACTCAAATTCACTTTCTAAACCGTTCTCTTCAGAAACCCTTGAGAGATGAAGATGTATATTTATTTATTTTATGCATAGACTTTAAAATGCGACCTATCCACGAGTGTTGGGTGACGTGCAAGCGAGGAAGGTCTTTCAAGAAGCCGGAATACAGATCCGATTGCAATATTCATGGTAAAGGTTAGCGAAACGTATTGTAAATTAAACTTTTAAAACAAATACTGTTGTATTCATTTTTACACAACAAAATATCGTCGGGAGATTAAATTTGTGCTTATATGGGGATAAAGTCGTTGTCGTCTGTCACGTTGGCACCTAAAATATATCCCTGGTGGAAAGAGGATGTATGGGTACTACCTACACAGGGCCATTCGGCACGATTGTGGGAAGGCGTAAATATACATATGTATTCACACAATATATGTTTTTAGAATAAAACAATTGTTAGCTCCAACTATTATTATCGACATTAAAATTCAAGCGAGCAGATTCATGATAATAGCATACATAAGTTTTTCGAAAACTGCTCTCACGAACCCCACAAAACCCTCAAAAACTTCGTTAGACAACTTCATCGACTTCGTTAGTTAACCTACAAGAAAAACCAATTATTGCCTGTTCAGTCCGACCTGATGACAGGTATTATGATTGTTTCCAATTATTATTATACACTAGACGACCGGTCTATTTATTTGCTCATTTTATAAAAAAACTAAATATGCTATATTCCCAATGATAGTGCCAATTGTTGGCCAAATTATTGTTCCTATACATATTAATATTATTTTTATGTTAATTTCTTAAATATTTTCGACATTATTGCCGGCGTTGTTACAATATCCACGGGCGGAACCCAAGTGGTTATTATTTAAGGGTCGTTGTCTGATGCCAAGGACGATCTATTCGAAGGAATTTTCGCGTAATACGGAAGTATTAAGAATTGCTGCTTTTTGGAGATAAAGGTAGGTGAGTTAAGGTCATTGTATTGTGGCTATGGATTGATGAAGCTGTTTTGGAATTACACCGGTCGCGGAAATGAGTATTCAAAATCAAAATAATAGTTAAAAAAAACTAAAAAACACGCTTTTTATAGAAAACCGAACTAAAAAATAGAAAATAAATTTCGATAATATCTTAAAAAGCGTGGGGTGCATGGTGTCAATAGTTATAAATATTTTATTGACAGATATTAGTAGAGTGATTATCATTTCGGTAATATCTTAAAAAGCACCCCACGCTTTTTAAGATATTATCGAAATTTATTTTCTATTTTTTAGTTCGGTTTTCTATAAAAAGCGTGTTTTTTAGTTTTTTTAACTATTATTTATTTTCTACTTTTTAGTTATTAGTGTATCATCGGTCCTCGATAAGTCTACAAAGTTTGAACGAAATCTGGCCGTTTAAAGTGGGTCAAAATCGAGCTCAAAGAAGTCGGTTACATACATACATACAGGTGAAGCTAATATAAAGCGTGTAAAAATCAAAATCTTTTTATTTCACATAGGCCCAGGTGGGGGCACTTATAAAACGTCGAAAAAGGAGCACGGTTCGGGTTGGTCGCTTCCATGGAGAAGAACCGGCAAGAAACTCCATGGTTACTCTTTTCAAATCATTAGGCATATACAATTATTGGAATTATGGTAACCTTTTGTAGATGCCACGCCACAAGCACAACTCCAGTCCTAAAATAGAAATCCAAAGTGCATTTTAGGTGCTTGGTTGGCACCTGTAAATGAAGTATAGAGAATCAACCATCCTGCAGAAGCGAACGTCACCAATACCGATTTTACTATCTCGTAAAATGAAACTTTTTATATTGTATTACCAACTATATTTTACACATTTCCATGAATTGGTTTTGTATTGGTGTATTGAACAGTTTCTTTTTGGCCAATGATGCTTAGTAAACATTAAGATTTCTATTCTCTTCTGACAATATGTACAAATATATTTACTTTACACATGTAATATTATTCGCAAGGAATGCTTACGGACACATAAATGGCGGAAAGGTAAGTTTAATGAAGATAAGTATATACGCGTTCTTAATTACGAAAAATCCATACCGTGTAATATGTTAATGGTTCTAATTATAATTATAATATGTCAAAGTGTTTATAAAGAACACTGATAGCTTGATTCCAAATCGATTAGCGAAGTCTTATGCTTCGAATTAGAGTATTGATTTTATCCACATCTTCCTACAATGCTCCCCAAAGAGCTATAGAACTTATTATATCTTCAATAAAACAACGTGAATTAATTGAAACGAGTTTTATTCTAAGAGACACTTACACTCAATCGCGGACCACAGAGTAGAGAGTTCGAGACGCTATCCAAATCTTACAGACTCGGTATAAGTACCACAGAGATCACTCACTATTTTGCCACAGACATAAAAATAAAATAAATAAATATCCTAACGCCTTCCCACAAGGGTCCCCGAATGGGTAGGCAGAGGTGTATGGGTAATACCCACACACCCACTTTCCGCCAGAGGTATATTAGACCACAGACATATTCAGGTTTATACGTGACCGACGTAGAACATGTCGCCATATCTTCACATACGTCTTTCCTCAGGCATTGTACATACGAGTAAGATGAAAAAACTTATAGACTACCAGTCTTTGGCTCGGCAATCTTGATGTTGCGAAGAAACTCCCTACATTGTTAACTATCGCAGCTTCTTGTTATGAATTGATCGATGTTTATTTGTTGTTTTTATTTCTTAGGCCTCAGGTTATGCACAACCCGGTGACAATGTGAGTATTAACTATCAAATACCTATTTTCTGTTTAACAGCTATGTGCGACAAATTACACTATCAGAAGATAAGTAACTATACTAGTATGTTACATGTAACATCCATAATCTTTGCTCTTGAGACTGCAAGTAGCGTTATTGACGTTTGAAGCCTACATTCACATTAAAACCTTTTTGTATATCCCACCCACCCACTTTCCGCCAGAGATATATTTTAGGTCCCAACGTGACAAATTCGAGATAGGGGATTCATCGAACCACTCGGCCACCACTGCTTTTTCTTTATTATATTATTATTTATGCCTCATTATGTAAATTTTTTACATCCTGTGTAACTGTAATACCAGCCAAGAAAGACTTGCTCGTCGATTGTTTTAGCTCAGTGAAGAATGCAAAAGGGCAGACCTTTGCCGGCATGACCTAGTACCAATGTGCGGGATCGATTCTTGCGGAGAAATGAGGACGTTTATCGACTCTTGTGATATGCATGAATTGAACTGCGACCACGGAAAAGGTATATTAATATTTATGGTCTGTCATATGTCTTTCTTTACTATTATTTAAACCCTCATTTTCACCAGTTGCTTTATGGACCGCTGAATTTTCGATCTAAAGAAACGCATCTCAATTGCATTAAAATTTCCTGCTCCCCAGTCAAACCGAAGATACTTATTTATTTATTACTAGCTACGCCCCGCGGTTTCATTCATGTACAATTTTATTTCATGGATCGTATTTGTCAACAAACAAACAATGAAATCATTCGTATAATATATGTTACTTGATAATGATGTAGCTGTCTAATGGTGAAAGAATTTTTTAAATCGCTAGAGTCGTTTTTGAGTAAAATTATAACCAGCAAAAAATCAAATCTTTCCTCTTTAGAATATTAGATTAGATTTTTACATCTGTTTTGCACTCTTCGAACCTCTTAATACTCTCCTTCAGAATTTTAGCCAAAAGGGGGGGTCCCCTTTTGGCTAAAATTCTGAGAGGAGGATTTTTACAAATAAATTACCTCTATCACTTAGTTAAAACGGAATGCTTCTCAGAATGTACGTATAAAGAAGACGAATCCAGACTAATGTCAGTGAATAACCTACCATTGACTCAAGTCTCACTTTGTGAAACTATACTCTAAAAAACCAATAATTCAAGACCTCTCTCGCCCATCGCAGCACAAAGTTGCTTTAACTTTACAAGAGTTCACGCATAAATGGATACTTGCGCCCACGCTGGCGCCACAAAACACGCGTTCTAATATAATTCCCGAGAATTTATTCACAATAAAAGGATTTCTGAGAACAGCGCCATTTGAAATTTTCTCTAAACGTGAAATGAAGATGGGTTTTGTATTTCTAACAGCATGTTTTATTATTTTGAAAATTTGTTATGTTCGTTCATAATAGCCCATTATGAACAATCCACTTTTTTTAATAAACCCTTTTACCATACATTTCTGATTCCAGACTTCATTCAAAAACCAGCACACGAATGCTGGGTGACTTGCAAAAGGGGAAGAACTTTCAAGAAACCGGAACATCCTGAGAAGTGTTCTACTAACAACCTGAATGGATAGGTCGAACAACTTGAACAACAACTGACTGCTGCACTTGAGGTCGTGGATTTGATTCACGCTGAGAACAGATATTTGTGTGATGAACACCAGTATTTATACCTTAGTCTTGGATGTCCTATATATCTATATATATATATATATCGTTGTCCAGTTACCATAACGCAAGCTTTCCTTAGTTTGGCGCTGTCAATTTGTGTGGAATTTCCCAAGCTATTTATTTATATTTAAATTTATACTATTAAAAATTTTTTGGTGTCTGTACTGGTCACACCAAAAATTGCGAAGCTTTACATGGTCATTCGTCCTTGAGACACGCCGGTAGAAGTCGGTCCCTCAAAAAAATCTCCGGCGAAATTAAAGACCTATTACGTCCATTGCTACGACATCAATTATGTAAAGGCGTGATGATAATAATAATACAGAACGCTGAACTCCTCGATGTATCGTGAGGAGGTTTCTTTCTCTGGGACTCCAAAAACCGGTACCTTAAAACCCTGAAACCTTGTATTTTGAAATATGTGTAATTCGCTGGGCCCCTGTTGTGTATTTTAAAATCCATATGTAATTTTTTATTGTGTGTTTTAAAAAAGGAATATCATAAGATATGTATTAAGTATAAGAAATAATAATACGACAACGGATTATCAAAACATTGTTTAATAAATAAATAGAACAATAACTTACGTTGCGTACTTATTGCTCGAGATCACAGTAGGTATTACATCGCTATAACTTATCTTATATATTCAGGCCGCCCCCTACTTTCCAACATAGTTGCTGCTTATACAGAACGCATAAAATGTAAAATTCATAAAAGCAAAAAAGATGCTTGCTAATTAAAAAAGCTATTTTATATTTAGAAAAAAATCTAATAATAACTTAATATCCAAATAGGATTAAAATTTAATTACCACTTAGCCGGCTTGTTTATCGTATTAAACTATTCCTTATATAAAGTGTCAAAAATGAATCAATTAGTAACTAAGTGCCTATTGCCGACATAAACTATCATTCTGAACTTATTTGCTTATTCGTAACTTAACAATACTATAACAATACTTAATCTAATTTGTGAAACACCCGTGGAAAATTGTTGATCTTATTCTAACTTAGTTGCTAATCTAAGCTTAGTCTAAATACAAAGTGACGATGTACGAGTAAGTGTAGGATATAAAAAAGTTTTGCCTTATAATAACTTTCTTGGTAACATATTTATTGCAAAAAAAAATTAGCCTGCTTATTTCGTTATTCAACCTAACGTTACCTTACTATATTTATTACTTATTTATAGGTAAACTAATCACATTCCATTCACTCAATGTCTTCAATCAGAAGCGTTACCATGAAGCGATATTGCAATTGTTATTCAATAGTGCAAAAGAGACCGATGTCTACGACGTCTATTAATATGTCTCTTTTAAATTTCTACTAACGGTGACAATAACATGTCATGGTAAAGGCTTAAAACTAATTCTAATTATACCTGCAAATTATCTAGAAACAGTATCATTAAGTATATCGTATATATAGTCTAATACTTATCCAAAAAGCCAGCATTTTTAACAATACGGTAAATGTTTTCCCTCGGGATCTTCTCAGCCTCTCTCTCCACAACTTGCATCTCTTTATTCGTAAACCATGACTCTTTAGCCAGCCCAGCAGCGATATGAGGGTTATCGTAGAAGTCTCTAGACTTCAACAGTTCTCTGGGTAGTAGGGCTTCGCTTGCAGCGTTCAGTTCAACGGATGGGTGCGATCGTACCAATGGTGATGAAGGTTGAGCATATTCGATCCCTAAAGGTTGAAAGGGTTGGCTGAATATTAGGCCTGGCCGTGCGTGGGCGACGCTTAAAAATACTGCGATGAGAAGTGGGTACATCATTTTGTACTGAAATAAAAAAAAAGCGTTCAAATGGAAGGTTAGTGACCTCAAAATTAATTTTTATCCGGAATAAATTTCGTAAGTTCAGTAATTATGGAAATGAATCCTGGTCATTAACATTTGCCCTTTGAGATACCGAAAACATGTAAATTGTAAAATACAAAGAGAACTTATTAAGTCAACAAATAGATTTACACTACAAAGTTCAAATTGTATTCCTTTCTATATTCAGATAAAACTTCAGCAAAATACTAGGCACAACGATGAATAAAATTTGAAATTCGAATAATGTTCGAAAACATTTGTTTAAAAAATAAATGATCCAATCACAAACAAATGTCACACACTTACATCGGATCACTAATGTCACGGCCGAATGACACAATACAATGCGTGTACAACCTACGTAGTGGTTACACAAAAGTACGGTAGGCACTGCGCGAGCGCACGAGATGCGTCGAATATAAAGCCTTTGAGTCCGAAGTAACCTTCTGATACGCTTCCGGGACATTTTGATACGGGGATTGGATCACTTTGCGATACTGATACACTTTTAAGGTCGCTATAAAACGTTTAGCAACTTTAGTAGGGACTTACATTCATATTGTATTCTAAAAGGCCCCCGGTTTTACTCGCGTAGTAATTGCATTGTTAGATTTATTATAATAATAATATTAAATGTCCTCACGCCTTCCCACAAGGGTCCTCGAAGGGGTAGGCAGAGGTGTATAGGTAATACCCACACAACCACTTTCCGCCAGAGGTATATTAGGTGCCAACGTGACAGATGGCGAGTCCATCGCCGTTACTCCAGCACGACTATACATACGCCTTTGAATTTCTTCTCAGACGTATGCAGGTTTCCTCTCGATGTTTTCCTTCACCGTTAAGCTCGTGGTGTGACTAATCACTGTACTTAAGTTCAGAAACACTCATTGGTACAGTCGGTCTCAATAAGTACAGATCTAAGCTTAGAAACCAGATATATATACCGCTGGGGCTTTAACCGCGCTCCAAGCAGAAGTAAATTGTGCATATATACACTTTAAGTTTAAGAAGTTTTATGTCTAACGTGGTTTCTCACTATTGGGATGAGCTATAGCTTTGAACAAGTAGGGCTTAATTAAATTGAATAATAAATAAATACTTACTACCTAGAGGTAAGCGAAGTTATATGAGCGCTGAGGGCAGACATTTTTGTGATGAATACGAGTATTTGTACTTTATTCTTGGAGGTCCTATCTATTTATGTATATATCTATCTATATGAGTATGTATATCGTTGACTAATTTCCATAGTACAAGCTTAGCTTAGTTTGGGACTAGGTCAATTTGAGTGGAAATCTCCCAAGGAATTTATTTATTTTATTGGTATAGGATAGTCAGTATTAGTTCGTTTCTGAGCCATGTGCAATAACATATCTAACAAGTATTGACAAATACCACGTAAGCCATAAACGGCAGTCATGAAGCTGTACAATAAATCAATAGTACAATTATGCCAGTGGCTTGCCTCGCTATCTCGCCTGAGGGCAGAACTCATTTCCGCTGTCTGGGGTTCCGTTCCGTTTCCGCTTCGTTTATCTGTTTATAAGAGGAAATTGGCGGTATATTTGAATAAACGTTTAAAACTGGCTTAAATTAAAAACAAGACATATCGTTTTTTATTATCGTAATTTTATTTTCATTATAAAATGAAACCGGCCAAGTGAGAGTCGGACGCGCGCACGTAGGGCTCCGTACCATTATCTATAAAAACGCCAAAAAAGTAATGTCTGTTACTGTCTACGGGCCTGCTTAAATATGTATTTCATGTGCTTTTTAGTATTTGTTGTTATAGCGGCAATAGAAATACATCAGCTATGAATATTTTAACTGTCTAACTATTACGGTTCGTGAGATACTAATAATATTTTTATTAAAAAGAATAAATTTTAAGGATTCTTTGTGTAACCACAGCTTGGTAAGTCTATTGGCATTTCGCTACACCTACGCTTACCAAGAACGAAATTCATAAAATGTCTAACAAGGGAATCCTCTATGATATTTAGATAATCTAGATAATTAAGTCTTCATTATTCACTAATGAAATGTAAAATACAGCCAGTTCCCACGCACGTGGGCGGGTTGACCTTTGCCTGCGATGTTTCGCTATAAGCTTTCCACGCCCGATAAAGAGATTCTGGCCACGTCACGGTTTTCCACAAAATTATTTGCAAAATATATTATAATGTAGTTTCCAGTTTGGTTTCCAGTAATGAGCTCTTTTGGGGGGGGGGGAAGATTGTTATATTGTGCTGGTAGCAGAGGGATTAGTCCTATGATGCTGTCAACACAGTATAATACTCCGAATATAGAGTGGCTGCGCGCAAGTGATACTTCGGTATCGTTAGCGTAAATAGGCCACGGTAACCGTTTCCCATCTGGTGGATGCTTGTTTACCATTCTTGTAGTATATAATATATATGTATATATATATATATATATATGTATATATAAATATATATATACAGTTCGTCGAAACGAATCTTATTAATGTTACTAATGCGAAAGTTTGTGAGGATGTTTGTTCCTCTTTCACGCAAAAATTACTGAACCGAAATGGATCAAATTAGCTACAGATATAGATTATTAGCTGAATAAAAAATTCAAATCTTATGCGGGTGAAATCGCGGACCAAAGTTAGTGCGTATATGAAGCTCTCTTTATATATATATAATCACGAGGAAGTCAAGAGTTCACACAGAGTACATGCAACCCTCTTCGGCAAACCGTAGATTTCATTCTTCCATGGGAAGAAAAAGCCAAATACCTGGGTGTGATCCTCGATCAACGCCTTCCTTTTCGTCACCACTTAAAGGCATTAGCATGCAATTTAATCTAGGACCTAATCTAGAATCCAGCTTTGACATCAACCAAATACTATTATTTTCCATTCAAGAAATCGAACTGAAGGAACGAATAACAAAATCACTTGGCATCTGGTGACTAGCTATAAAATTAGAAATAATGAGCATTACTTTGATATGAATCAACACAGTATCGCTTATATAATGCCCTTGAAATGCGTAGCTTAACGACGACAAATATTTGCCAATTATTCTGAAGCCATGTGATATAAGTGCATTCTCAGTAGCCGAGAATCTGGTCCAAGGCTAGTCACGTGGTCACATTTCGTTTGTGGTAAAGCGATTCCTCTGAGCTACCTTTGCAAGGTCGGTAGCATTCAAATAGATTCTTATATGCCCGGATGCTATAATCCCAAGTATTGCATCCGGGAACAATCAAATCGACATCTTTAGTCCAATTATATAAATAGAGTTCCCTGTATCACGTATACACAAGGAACTCTATAATACATAGTAAATGCTAGCTATGCCCCGCGGTTCCACCCGCGTAAAAATGAATTTCATTAGTATAATTTTATCTAAAGATTGAAGTGAAGATTTATAGAAAGATTGACGAAACAGATATACAAAGCAAAAGTGTGTGCAAGAAGAGGCTGAGGAAGGCCACGTTCCAACTACCTGGATCAAATAGATCGGACTCTCAAGGACGGGAACGTTAAGAGTACTCGAAACCGACGAGCATGTATGAAGAGACTGATGAATGTGGACGAAGCGAAAGAGGTATGTAAGTCTAGAGAGAACTGGCGCTCTATACTCTCTGCCTACCCCGTTAGGGACTTGGCGTGATCATATGTATGTATGTAATTTTATCTAGTTTTATTTTCAGAACAAAATAGTTTGTGTTTATCTGTAAGTAGTTAGTTTCAACTGTTCTTTGTAAACATTGTTAATTGTTGTTATTGTAAATAAAGGTACTAAGCCTATGTGTTAATCCAGCTAATAGTCTATCTCTGTACCAAATTTCAGCTAATTCTGTTTTGCCGTTCTGGCGTGATTGAGTAACTAGCAACCATACATACTCACATTTATAATATCTATTAGTAGGACAGCTAAGCGACGAGGCTTACCCGCGTTAACTTTGTTAAGTTTTATTATTAATTGGAAGTTTAGATTCTAGAGATAGTTTAGAAATAGTAGCCTATGCCCTATTCAAGACTAATTTATCCCTGTGTCAAATTTCATCCAATTAAATCTGTCCCTCTTGAATGATTGATGAGTCATAGCCCCCTGACGTCATGTTTTAATTACTAGTGTATATTTATTATTTTCCGAACATCTCTCTGTTGTACAACATGATGCCATCGAGCACTAAGCAAATCTGTGTGTCCTTAACATCAATGGTCTCGAAACGTGACTGGAAAATGTATGACTTTTGCAACGATCTTTGGACGACAAGTCTTACCTACGTTTGTACACAGTCTTTAAATTATTTGCTTATGCAACCTACGCGTGCCTGTTAGAGATGAATCCATGCAATCGCAAACGCAGAATTGCAGAAGCATTCGATTCGCGTGTCAATTTTGTATCGAATATTGAGCGATTAACTAATCAATTGTTTTGATTATATTCACTGTATAGCTATTAGACTGGAGTGAATCATTTCGGAAAATACTGTAAATCTTATGGTTGCGGATTCGATTACCACTTTGTATATGATATTTTGTTTGATGAATATTTGTCTTAACCATGAGTATGTATATCGCTGTCTAGTTTCCATTCTACAAGCTTTGATTAGTTAGTTACTAGGTTAACATATTTTTTTAATTATCCCAAACTTGACAAAAAAGGAATGGGGATACTTGAATATAAAAACCGTGGGTGGTGGCCGAATAGTTCGAATAGCCTACAAAAGATTAATGTTCGAATTACAACTTTAATAATGAGCTTTACCTAACATACGTACCGTACATATGTACAGTGATTAGTCACACCACGAGCTTTTTGGTGAGCATAGAGAGGAAACCTGCATATCTTGGACAATAAATTCAAAGGCGTAAATACAGTTGTGCTTGAGTAACAGCGAGGGACTCGCCATCTGTCACGTTGGTAGGTACCTAAAATATATCTCTGCATATACATCCAATATAGAAAAGCAACTAATAAAAAAATCTGCGGCCATTAAATAGAATTTTGTGTATTAAATATGGCTAAGAAGCTAAAATTAATTGCCTCTTAATGAGATCCATTACCAAGTTCAGTGTTAGTCGACAAGGTCAAAGAGGTCGTGACGACGTGCGTCTACTTGATTGATTCAACTAACATCAAATATTACTATTTCCGGTAGCAAATAATAAATATTAGGAAGAAATATATGCAAATAAAACCAGTTCCAAACTTAAATTTATCTTCGTCTGATTCCAGTTGCTTGTAATACATAATATACAAAAAATATATGCAAAAGCTTGTGAGAATGTTTGTTCCTCTGTCACCGTAAAAGTACTAGGTAGCCGCAATTAAATGAAGAATAGCACAGAAATTGGTTATCAGCTGGACTAACACACAATATTATTAATTCCAGAAAAATATTTTAAAATTTGGCACAAATAATAGCTGAATTAATACAAGGTATTTTTATTTCAAAACAAATCCTGATAAAAATCGAACAATTAAATCAAATTTTACGCCAGTAAAGCTGCGTACTATGTAGGTATATATATGTTGTAATGCATAATAAAATAAATAATAATTCACTATTACACGACACTACATCATAATGATCAGGGTCCGTAAAGACTTATAAATTTTCAAGCGAATGAAAAAATCTAAGGAAGATAAAGATAAAATTCTATGAAAATTTTTGCGTGGCCGACAACGCCACGAGCTTCCGTAGAGAGTGATAAACGCTAACCGTCAAACAGACAACATGTTTTTTTAAATGGTACAAAAAATATTGAAATTGAACTAAGTATGATTTAAATCTACACTATTAATATTATACCAGATACGCCTCTCAGAATGTGAAGGTTTAATTGACAGCCATACAATTCATACCGCCATATCATTTAATCTACATGATGGTATGAACCTTGACTCAGGCACTCTTCTGTGTACGTCGCGAGTTTGATCCCCACCAGCAAGGAGTATTTGTGCCATGATGTTTTTTTATATATATAATACATTATTGTTAAACTTTATTTATAAATTCCTTGATATTATTTAAGGACCGGTATCGACATTTGAGTTCAAGATATCCCCTCCTCACAATACGTGCCGTATCGAGAACTACAGCTTTCTGTAACAGGCCCCTGATCCAGTCATCTAACGAGAGCCTTTTTGGATGTTGACTGAGGCTTCTTGCTTAGACCATTGGCTGTTACAAGTATTAACTATTTTTATTATGTTGAAAGTCAGTTCATTTCAAGCGTTCTATGAGTAAATTGATATCACAACAGTAAATTTACGCGTTAACAAAGTAATTTATTATTGAAGTCATGATTGACGAAGAAATTGCAAGGTCTGCAACACGCGAGCAATGCACCAGGTGCTGCAAGCGTCTATTCATTGCTGTAACCACCATCAGTGCGCAAGATTGTTTACCACATTGTATACATAAATGTGTAATCCTGTTTTAAAAACAATTTCAACTGATCAAATAGATCGAGCACTCGAGGATGGCCAGGGCTACGAAACTGGCAAGCAGGTCTGAAGAGCCTCTTTCTGAAGTCTCTGAATGTACAAAAGTGGCCTGTAAATTTTGTAGAACTGACGATTTACTCTCTCTGCCTAGCTCGTGAGGGACTCGACGTGATAATATAATACCTTGGGATGATTTCACACAATGAAGCAAACTAGGCAAAGCTTGCTTAGTAAAACTACTAAACAATGATATACATTATTCCATAAGTAAATATGAATCGTCACTATTTATGACTAAGGTACGAATATTATATTTTTCTTTTTAGTTCATATTGGTTATATAACTGTAAAGATTTTTATGTAATTGTAAATAAATAAAATAATAAATTAATGTCAATCATATCCGCCCCCAGAAGGAATCGTACTTTGCAAACTCTCACAAACTTGGGTGCTAGGTCTGATACCACAAGGCTGTCGCACTTGGCATTTAAGAACATATTTTTTTACATTATTTAATATACCTTTCTCACGCTCAGTGTCGTTATCTAGAATCTTATCTAAGTCGCAATCTGACTTATTCAATGCCGTCGGCTAATTGCTTACAAATCTCTTAACCTAAACAATTAACTTAACAATGATTATTGTGTAGTATCCATTCTAAGAACGAATGTCAGAAGCACTCAAAGCAGTGCAACACGTACTATTATGAACGTGAGCGAGGCTGATGAGGTTGTATTTTCTTAATGCCGCCAGCTAAGGCTTATCTGCTTAATTAAAAGGAAATAGTCTTAACTAAAGAACATGAATTTATAATATAAATATATATCCTCACGCCTTCCCACAAGAGTCCCCGAAGAGGTAGGCAGAGGTGTATAGGTAATACCCACACACACACTTTCCGCCAGAGGTATATTAGGTGCCAACGTGACAGATGGCGAGTCCATCGCCGTTACTCAAGCACGACTATACATACGCCTTTGAATTTCTTCTCTGCCCAGTCCAGCCCAGCTCCCTTGCTCGCGATCCAGCAACGCCCTAAGCCGAGGTTCGTACCCCACAGGGGGTGCCCTTAGCTGTGTTGCTTAAAAATAAAGTGCCTGGCTGGAGGCCTAGGTCTCGCCATTGACCGGTTAAGTAGCAAAAGTTCCCGGAACTCACGCTACGAGAGACAATACAAAAAAAAAAAAAAAAAAAAAAAAAAAATTCTTCTCTGAATGAATTTATATAAATGAAGAATGTAGTTGACTTTGAGTGCCCTAAAACCGACAGACTAATAATTGGGTCTAATGAATTATTTTTTAATCTTTTTACATTAATGTTCATTTGAATATGTAATTGTAATTTTGGAAGCGTTGTATTTTCTTTCTGAAATAATTATTTAAAACTGTCATGTATTCCTTATCCGTGTATTGAACGTAGCGTCCTCGCCATAGACAAAGAGCATAGAGTATGACACAGACGATGGTGAGCGACTTTGTGGTACTAACAGTGTCAAGGCGTAATTTCGCACTTCATACTATGAAGCGATAATAAGCGCTGTAAATAGACGTCGCATTTAAACGTTTGCTTATATAAAACTTTTATTAATTATTATATTAAGCAGTTCCTAAGGAAAACTATCATGAAAAGTTGAAACCTTTTGATCAACTTTAGTTTTAATGTACTATTACGAGCTTGGACATATATTCTATCGAGACTTATTTGAATCAACTTCAAAGTACCTCTTGGGATGTTAGTTATCTTCGTTCAAAACTGCACGCGTTGTTCAATGAGTTGTTTTATTGATTCGTCGCAAACGATCTCGAAGGATTTGGTAAAAATCTCTCCTTTCACCTTTATCTGTCGTTTCCCATGTCACTGGCCTGTCGCAATGTTCGGGATATGTAATGCAATCAAATTTGTCATTTTTGGTAGTTTCCTTAATGTTTTCTGTAGTGGAACTGCTTGAAGATGCTTGTATAGTATGATTAGTACTTGCTGGTAGGTAAGTAGTACTTTTGTAGGGATTTGACGATGATGTTAATACAGTACTCGAAGCTGTAATGGAGAAAGTTGCGCTACTTGTGGGCGTCAAATTCTGCGTTGACTGAGTGCAGACATTTGGACACTTTGTCCTGTCTGCTTTAACGAAATCTAAAAATAAAAAAATTACGAAATATAAAAATGTTTATAAAAACAAGGGTGGAGTAGGTTGAATTTTTGCTTAAAACAAACGCAGGTTTCCTCTCGATTTCCTTCACTGTAAAGCTCGTGTTGTGTAAGAAATCACTGTACTTAAGAACAGCAATTGATACATCGGGAGCTGCAGGTACCTATTACGAACCACTCAGTTAAAGCGTTTATGTATTATTAAAGTATGTTTAATTCGTTAATAATGGATTATACATACAGCTTTTGGAGTTGCAGTTATATTCATAGCGATCGCACTCATCTAGGAACAATCTTGTAGTTTCATCAGTCTTCTCCAAGCCACATTCGGGTATCCATGTATGGTTACAAAGTTTCGCAAGAGCACACATATCAGTAGGCTAAAACAAAGACTTACTATACTAAATCGTGTGAGATTAAAACAAATCCGTCATAAAAAGCAACTGGCGTGAATTAAGATTTATCTTTTTATTTGGTAAATAACACAAACATTATTGGAAATCTCAATGGTTTTTTAACTGGATAAGGCACTTAAATACATTGACTCGAAACGCATCAATTAACAGTAAATTATGCTTACGGGAACGTAGTGCATTATAGTGGGTAGAATAAGCAACGTAGAAACTGTAAAATCAAAAAGTAAATTAAAGTAACAACACCTATTTTGACATGTCAGCGATCAACAAATTCTGAAGTGGAAAGGAATAGTTGACGTCCTATAACTGAAGGATTCATTTTCAGTTGCATTATATATTTCTGATCCATAATGCTCAGTTATCTTTTGCTTTAACTCAAGAGAGTCCAGTCGTAGGATCTCAATGAGTCAACATCATATCAGCTTCCTATAATCCACTGGTGTAGGGCCTCTGATCCAGGTGCACACTTTTCAATATCACCGACCCACCGGAAAAAATGAACAAATTTCTATACGACTCCGGTATTTTATATCTCTTACTTCCGAAGATCAGTGCTAGGACTAAACCTTACCTATAACTACATGTCGTATCATTTTTAATATTCTCTATAAAATACTCTGAAGTTTTAGACTTAAGTCACATCAGTAGATTAGAATTACTTGTTTTTCTTGCTTACTTCACTGAAGCAAAATTAATAGTTTCTATGCTTGCCATATTATTTATAGCTCATAACTATTTATTACTTTAAAAAATATTTGTGCTAGTGATAATATCGTATATCCTATGTAGAGAGTGTTATATCCAGATCAGAATAGATTACGCACAGTAGACTAATTGCCCATAGGCATTAAGGCATTCCACCAAGTTTCACAAGCAATAAAAAATTGCATGGCCAATTAAAATCCAGAAGCAACATGACTAACCCGACTTTTTTTACAATTTATTATGTGGAAAAGAATTTTAATCAATCATATCCTATTTATATACAGTTAATATTATCATTTTTAATTTAATTATATACTTCTTAATGGTTCCTCTTTTCTGTGACTAGTTTTGTTATTTGGCTCGAAAACTATCCTAAGTATCCATATAAGTTGTGAGGGTTGGGTTGACTTAAAGATGGGTTATTTTTTAATTCAGACTTTTTATAAATTTTGTTGGATTGTTTGTGATATTAAATTAACAGGCCTCACATTCCGTGACAGAAAACTTATTTCTTATGGTGACTCAACCCTAATAAATGAGTCATAACAATCAAACCTTTCATTATAAAAATGCGTTTAGATCAACCAAAATATACACTGCTGATCTTATTATATAAAACTATAAATCTCTAGCACCAGTTCTTAAACATTGTACATGTTTTGATATAGATCAAATAATCTTCTGAACTTCTTAGATTGGATTGATTCGTTTACATGTTTAACATTGAGAGTACTTTCCGTAATACGATATGTGCCTTCATTATTAACAAATGTAGATGCACGTTTTGGCCAATGAGTCGTGTCCTTCATTAGTCGCACTCGATCCCCGAAGCGATCTCTCAGCATTTGATAGAAATCTTTGGTTTGTACCGTAATATTTGGCATTTCTGTAGAGTTGCCTGGAAGAGTAAATTCTGCTGGCTCTGTTCGAAAATATGCTTTAGAGTTGTTAGCAGTTGGTTGGAAATCAACAGCTAGGCCTCTTCTCATTTTGCTATTTGAAAATGTTGTTGTTACTACAGAAGCTATTGTGGTAGCCTCATTTCCATCATGACTTGATTGTGTGCAGATATTTGGACAATCTGTTCTTTCTGCTTCAACGTAATCTGAAGACATATCAGTTTTAACATAGTTCTTACACAAACAAAAACCTTTAAAATCGTAATATGTCATACAAACATTTCATAGATTCGCAGTTGTATTCATAACGATCGCATTTATCTAGAAATAATCTTGTAGTATTATCGACGTTTTCTACGCCACATTCAGGAACCCAAGTGTGGTTACATAATTTTGAGAGGGCACACATGTCAGTAGGCTGTAAGTAAGTTATTTTTTTTAGATTATCTCAAATTGGCTCAAATATAATTGTCATAACAATATGATTAAAAATAATATGCTAAAAGGTTGTTTTAGAGAACCACGTAACATTGTGGCTTGGTAAAGACCAAATTAGTGTATTCCATCATTGAATTGAACAGTTCTCCATGATTAGAGGTAGTAAGTGAATTATGTTTAGAGAATTTCAAAAACAACGAAATAAATATGCAAACCCAAATAAAAAAGAGTGTTTTCTTCGTTTGGAAGTCACCAAACTGAGAAAGTATGAAAAAAATTATGAAAACTTAATAAAATATAAATAATATGAAATCTTTTGGTTGCAAATTTCTGAATACTTTATACATGATGGAACCAAGTTTGACTTAGCAAATCCAAGTTAGGAGATGAATACATGCCATTATTATAAAACAAATTCATCGTTAATTATTGGTTCTTACAGGAACGAGGTGCCCCACCGTTGAGAAAACGAACATCGCTAACACTGCAATCAAACCAAAATCAAAACGGGAAAATTTCCAGCAGTTCTTTTGATGGAAATCGTGAACATAAAAATAGCGTTTGAAACTAGACGCATTGCTGACAGCTTAGAGCACAATCTGCCATATATCACTTTAAATCTAAAAAAAAAATTACTCAACTCTTCCATACCGGTTACTGCATGTTTCGTCATCTTGACGATCTCCCATAGTATTACTATCTTTCAATTTCTTTACCAACTATATGGAATTGATTTTCTGCGCTTGCCTTATTTATTACACATAAATGTTTATAGCTTATGACTGTAAAAAAACTGGTTTTCAATCATTCTCACGCCATGTTTAGGTTTCGTCAGAAAAATACCTAGCAATATTTTTTACATTATTATCATCCGTAGTCATTAAATTAAATTAAAATAAAATTAAATAAAATATTAAATAGTATGAAATGAAATAAAAAAAATTTTATGAAATGAAAATTTATTTCAGTTATAAAATGTTGTAACAATTATTTCCAGTATTTTATTTTTATAATACATATCAATCTGAAAGTAAGATTGTTTGTTACAATTTCACGTCTTGACAGCTCAACCGATCTTCATGAAACTGCATACACACGTTATCAGGTCTAGAAAGCAATATTACCCCGAGGTCTAGATAACAGTATTACCGCGATAGAAAAACTTCCCGAACAATAAAATTTTATCGCTATGTATTTAAGTGCTTCTTACTGTATCTACCAACAAACTGAATTGGGATTTAAATAAATGTAATGTCAAATAAGTATATATATATAAATTATATATACTTATTTGACATTACATTTATACATACTTTTTTATTACATTTATATATACTAGTTTTACGCCCAGCTTCGCTCGGGTGTAAAAAAAAAATTCCTGAAACATGATCGCAGCGCCACCTATCGGGTCCAATCTAAACCATTTTCGAATGACACACAGATAATTTCGTTAAAATCGGTCAGTCCGTATAGGAGGAGTTCAGTGACAGACACACGCACAGAAGAAATATAAATATAAAGATATATTACATCTAGACAGAACTGGCGCTCTATACTCCCTGCCTACCCCGTTAGGGACTTGGCGTGATGATATGTATGTATTTATATATGAACGCGTAACATGTGAAAATACGTAATGAAAATATTCTAATATAATAAAAAACCTCTAATTTAATAAAGTTACAAAATGTATACGTTTGAATAAAGCTGGCCTCAAACGTATTATTAACTTTTCACCTGCGCTTTGGTGGTGGAAAAATTATGTAACAAAAAATGTTACAGAAAGCGTGGCTAATTTTGTAATATCATAAATATTATAGAAACTTACATAACATAATATAACATCCTTATATAAATTTCAGCCATTCACTGAAGAGCTTCGAACAACAAAATACGAAGAACAAAATGTCATTGCGTTATTAGTGATAATATAATGTCCAAATATGATAGTATTCATTATTATAGGTAATATATTATTCAATATAGGGGCACGGTACGCTGTCAGTTTAAGTGTGTAAACTTTTGTAAATATATTTCAGTTTCAGCTGTACTTCTGTTGCCAAGCCTTCAGCACTTTATACCGGTAAGGTTTGATATTACATTATTAAGTAATTGATATTTCAGGAGCATTGTCTTTTTTTCTCCATGTTTTTATATCTTCACAGAAACATTATAAAGCCTTAATTATAATTTATAACAAAAATAATTATACTTTAAAAAACTTAACTGACACTACAGATAAGTCGATGTTTTATTCTATGATCGGAATTCGAATTGCAAGATCTGAGTTTGAGTTTTTCAGAGGTTAAGTGATTTAACACGAGCAATTACATCGAGAGCCGTGGTGGCCCAGTGGTTCGAGCAGTTGCCTGCGACGCAAAGGTCGCAAGTTCGAATCCCGACTGTACCAATGAGTTTTTCTGAACTTAAGTACAGTGATTAGTCACACCACGTGCTGAACGGTGAAGGAAAACATCGAGAGGAAACCTGCATACGTCTGAGAAGAAATTCAAAGGCGTATGTATAGTCGTGCTGGAGTAACGGCGATGGACTCGCCATCTGTCACGTTGGCACCTAATATACCTCTGGCGGAAAGTGGGTGTGTGGGTATTACCTATACACCTCTGCCTACTCCTTCGGGGACCCTTGTGGGAAGGCGTGAGGATATATTATATTATTATTATAAATATTATATTATATTACATCGAGATGATAATAAACTGTATGTTCTAACGTTCGTACGTGAAAGACAGCGATGGACTTGCCATTTGTGAACTTGGACATAAAAATATCACCGGTTAAAAGAGGGTAGTATTACATCGCGCACCCACTCAGAAATCCGTGTGGGTGGGATGTATATATTTTACATCGATCACTACATTGTTATTTACAGCGAAAGCAGGCGACTAACGATACGATAGATAAGCATACCTGCCCCTCTAGACCCTTTCCGTTCACAATCACGCTAATCATCATGGCAATAACGAATTCATTATGTTATGTATGGCAGTGTCATTAACAGCGGAAAACAGTTATGGGGATAGGGATGTTGTCTAGGAAAACTGGCTCCTTCGCTTTAGTGTTTGTCAGTCTTTAAGGTTTTTTACACTGCCATGAGATTAACCAAACAGATCTAGAATATCAATTAATCTCAGATACCTTTAAAGCTTTAGACTTAAGATTTGGTGCAGATTTAAAAAAAATATATTATGATTAATTTCTGAAATGTATGAATGCATGTTTGAAGAGACTGATGAATGTGGACGTGAAGCGAAAGAGGTATGTAAGCCTAGAAAGTCAGTGGGTATGTAAGTCTATACTCTCTGCCTACCCCGTTAGGGACTCGGCGTTATGATATGTATGTTTAATTTATTGCAGCCTCTCAGCGACTGCCTCCTAGCGGATATATGCAACCATACCTGGATCCCCGACTGTGGCCTCGAGGACCACGGCTCGCAAGGTGACAGCGTCAGGATGTTCATAGACATCTGTGATATGTACGAGTTCAACTGCGATTTTGATAGAAGTACGTATGATGTAAGCCGGTTCAGATATGAGTAGAGGTTTTTCAATAATTGATGAGTTTTTCTGAACTAAAGTACAATAAAGTGAGGATTACGTGAGTTTTACGGTGAAGGTAAACATCGAGAGGAAACCTGCATACGTCTGGGAAGAAATTCAAAGGCGTTTGTATAGTCGTGCTTGATTAACGGCGATGGACTCGCCATCTGTCACGTTGGCACCTAAAATATATCTCTGGCGGAAAGTGGGTGTCACCCACCTGTCATACACCTCTGCCTAACCCTTCGGGGACCCTTGTGGAAGGCGTGAGGATATGATATGTTTACAGCTTCCAACGAGAGTCACGGTTACAGGAGTTTTGCAGAAATTCATTTATTTATTTAATGTAGTATTATCAAGACGTTATTTTCGGGGCAGACATTGATTTTTTTATATTACCATACCAGCGTGAAAGATGATGATGAGGCCAAGCCGTTTCTTCCGTCATTGAATTTCTTATTCTTAAATGTATGCAGATTTCTTCAAGGAGTACTGCTCCATTGTGGTGGTCACGATTACGAGCTTTAAGGTCATTAGTGCAGACCGCTGTAGCTTTAACCCGAATTCCATTAGGTATATCTTAAATTAAAAATGCTATTTATGTGTCTCTGTGAGGCAGTAATTCTGATATTGAAAATGTACACAGATTGCCAATTTTTTTCATTAAACATGTTGTTCTTATGTCTTACCGTAATGTAAACGTAAAATTATTATCTATGACACATAATTTGTATATGTTCATATTTCAGAATTCGAGCTCACGAACTATTCCGAGTGTTTCCGACCGGCATCTGACTGTCGAACTCTGCCACGACCAAAGTTCTTACGAGTAGGCAACTACAAAATCATGGAGCGGGGAAGGCATATGATATACGCACCCACCAGATCAACTACGCCTGCGCAACAAGGAATGAGGAGGTACACCCCAAAACCTGGACGGAAAATTAGAAGGCAAACAACAAAGATGCTGAAAACCCCAAGAGAAACCCCGAAGCTATCTCCAACAAGAACGACTCTGACGAGGGAAACTGTAGTGCTTCAAAGAATGACTGTTTTAAGAGGCGGGAAAATGCTTATTAAAGTTGTCAAAGGTTTCGCTCCTTCGGCAACAGTGACTAAACCCACTATGGCGAAATATCAGATTTCTTAGAACGATCTGATTTCGTTATACAATATTTTCATGTACAAATTGACGTAGTTCCAAACAAAGGAACGGTTATACTATGGAAACTAGACAGCAATATACTCAAACAAGGTACAAATGTTAGAACCATCATGCAAATATTCAGGCCCAAGAGGAATCGAAACCACAAACGTCGAATTTCGGAGCTGGGCGCTCTGTCTGGCACGATTAGATCAAAGGACCGTCTGTTTAATTAATTACATAAGAAATATTATACAAAATTATACGCTTGAATCAATAACTCTCGTGTATTCACTCATCTCAGATAAACATACATATCATCACGCCGAGTCCCTAACGGGGTAGACAGAGGGTATAGAGCGCCAGTTCTCTCTAGACTTACATACCTCTTTCGCGTCGTCCACATTCATCAGTCTCTTCATACATGTTCGTCGGTTTTGAGTACTCTTGACGTTCCCGTCCTTGAGCGTCCGATCAATATGATCCAGGTAGTTGGAACGTGGTCTTCCTCTGCCTCCTCTTGCACACACTTTCGCTTTGTATATCTGTTTCGTCAATCTTTCTTCACTCATACTTTCTATATGACCAAACCAACTCAGATGAACACTACAACAATACTATTTTGTTACAATTGTTTGGGCTGTGTCCCTTCATAACATTCATATTATAAGGCCTGAAAATAATTACACCCATCTGATAATAAGTTGTCGCACGAGATAACGTTTGGGTACAGGGTTCCGTTCGTTGCCTTGCGAAAATCCATATTTATAATTGTTCTGTACTAACTTGTGTTTGTCACTTAACTCCTCCTGACGGCGGGCACGATTTTGAGACACCCACTTTTCGCCAGAGATATATTTAACGGATAAGGACAGTAGACTATTTTCTTCACCTGCAATGGTCGTAGTGTGACTAATCAAAAGTTGCCTAAGGAGGCAAAGAAGAATAAAAAATATTGCACATTAGATTGGTACATACATATCATCACACCGAGTCGAGGTTAGCAGAAAGAGCAGAGCGCCAGTTCTCTCTAGCCTGATAGATCTGTTTCGCTTGATCCACGTTATTTAAATCTGTAATACCAAAAATAACAAGCCTGACGCTATTCTACTGAAATAAAAGTTCCAGTATTCAAGTAGGTTTTCGTATTAAAGTGAGTATATCACCCACGTGACCTGGCGATCGAATAAAACAGTAAAACATTTTTTCACACGTGATTTCATCGCGTGAGAAATTCTATGAAATATCCACTGCACTTAGTTTTTTCGAAACGTATTAAACGACGTGTGAGGCAGCTTTGGGATTGAAATGTTATAAAATAATCTTGGTTTAGCTAAGGCTGCTGTTAATTATGATAGGAATCACACTTGTTGGTAAGTAATACCTATATTTAATTTCATTTATTATAAAACTTAAAACAGCTGTTTAGTCTTAAGTTTTCAGCTTTAATTTAATCATATTAGCTATTAGTTTAGCGTCCACAGGTAACCTTACCATGAGGCGGGCCTTTATACAATATTAATTGCATAGCATATTATAATAAGTACATTATTTATTTTATTTATTTATTTATTTATTACGGAACAAACATATATAGTACAAAATTGTATGCGATAATGCCTGCAGTAGTTATAAACTGTGTCGCAGACATTAACACTCATCCCCGGATAGAGATGGTCACAGTTCCTATAGTTCCCATATTATTGATTACACGTTAGCTAGTAAGAGAGCTGGTAATTGCCAAATTATGAACGTCAATATCCTGCCATTTTCAGTAGCAGCAGGTCTTCTGTTACCATCCATCCAGCATTTCGTTCCGGTATGTAAAATTGGGTATTATTTATATGACACGTAGACTACCTTCCAACATATCACCTCCCGCCATCCTTCATTCCTCATATCATCATTATACATTCAAATAATCTGGGACTAACATACGACGAAGACCGTCTGGTCTAGTGGTTAGAGCTCCTGACTGCGAAACTTGAGGTCGCGGGTTCGAATCCCGCTGAGGGCAGATATTTGTGTGATGAACACGAATATTTGTATATCTTAGTCTTGGATGTCCTTTGTATTTAAGTATATATCTATCTATTTAAGTAAATATATCCTTGTTTAGTTACCATAACACAAGCTTTGCTTAATTTGGGACTAGGTCAATTTGTGTGGAATTGTCCCAGGTATTTATTTATTATTTATTTATTATTAACATAATATATATTTTTTCTCAGGAAAATATATCCTATGCGTTATCGGGCAAATAAGCTACCAACTTTCATCCAATTCCGTTCAGCCCTTCTGTACACACATCCTCACAATCTATTGCATTTATGATATTAGTAAGATAAGTGTACCTTTCCCATTCATGACTTATGAATGCATAAGCACATGATGGCTAGCCACCTAATATTACAACTGTTTTTAAATATAACAAAATTAAAATAGTTCGATCAAAGTTGAATCTGACTGTGGACTGTAGTATGTATATAAGATTAATGTCATATATATTCACGTCTTTCCACAAGGGTCCTCAAAAGGGTAGGCAAAAGTGTGTAGTATCCACACACCCAGTTTTTCGCCGGAGATTTATTTAAGGAGCCAACGTGCCAATTCATCTCCATTTCACAAGCATACGTACGTTTGAATTTCTTCTCAAAAATATGCAGGTTTCCCCTCGATACTTTTCTTGACCATAAATAAAGTACGTTTGTCATATTCTATAGCCTCTCCACCACTGTCTCCTTGCGGATATCTGTAACCACACTTGGGTGCCTGAATGCGGTGCAGAGAACCGAAGTGCCCAGGGACTCGAGACAGACTTTAGGGTGTTCATAGATGAGTGTGACTTGATGGAATACAATTGTGATTATAATAAAAGTACGTATTGCCCTTCGATCCTTTAGACTGATACTATTACATACATACATTTCATCACGCTGAGTCTCGCGGGGGGTAGGCGAGAAGAGTGGAGTGTTAGCTCCCTCTAGATTTATAAATCTCTTTTGCTTCATCCACATTCATTCAATTAACTCTTAAATAAACTATGCCTGTTTGAAGCTTTAGTAGATTCTGAGAATAGATGTCTATTATACGCCTAGAGTTTCAAGAGTACTCGAAACCAACGAGCATGTATGAAGACGATTGTGGACGAAGCAAAAGAGGTATGTAAGTCTAGAGAGAACTGGCGCTCTATACTCTCTGCCTACCCCGTGAGATCATATAGAAATATAAAGTTACATTTCAGATTACGAATTGACTAACTATAGCGACTGCTTCCCTCCGATATGTTATCAACAACCAGAGAGATACAAAAGAGTCGGCAACTACAAGGTCATGGAAGGTAGACGACTAATATACGCGCCCGTCCAATCTACCTGGCCTATGCACATGCTGCATGGAAAGAGACGGTGGACTCCACAACCTGGGAGGAAGCTTAAGAAATCTACACCGACAATTAAAACACTTAAAACAGTTAAGACTCAGAAAACACACAAAAAAACTTATCCAAAGAAGGCCACAAAGCAAACATCAAAGATCAATAGATTACGAGAATCGAACGTGTTGCAAAGAATCACGGTTATGAAAAACGGGAGGGTATTTATAAAAGTCGTCAAAGGCATACTTTCAAGATCGGAAACACAGTCTACAGGACAAAATTTACTAACGGAACATGATTCAGACTTTTTAGAATGAATGAATTGAAGTTTGTAGTTAGTTTATCTAATATTAAGGTGTAAATAGCTAGCAATATTTTTTATACGTGATCTTGGAATACATTCCTATTCCTAAACTAAATAGCCTCGTTTATATTCAAATAGATGCAGTTTTATATATGTAAAGCCGTGCGATGGATTCGCCATGTACCTGTAAATGTTAATGTAATGAAATGTATGTACGAAAAGCCGTGGTGGCCGAGTGGTTCGAGCAGTTGCCTGCGACACAAAGATCGCAAGTTCGAATCCCAACTGTACCAATGAGTTTTTCTGAACCACCACGAGCTTTACGGTGAAGGAAAAAATCGAGAGGAAACCTGCATACGTCTGAGAAGAAATTCAAAGGCGTATGTATAGTCGTGCTTGAGTAACGGCGATGGACTCGCCATCTGTCACGTTGGCACCTAATATACCTCTGGCGGAAAGTGGGTGTATGGGTATTACCTATACACCTCTGCCTACCTGCCCTTCGGGGACCCTTGTATTATTATAAAACTTTATCACTTTATTCCCAGCTTATTTTCGTGGGAACCCTATTAGAATCAGTATACCCATTTATTTGGAAATGTAGGACGTTTCACGTCAATGGATCGATGACCTACAATCAGACGCTTGTGGTGTACCTAGAGCCTTACCATGACCTGCTATTGCCACCATTAGTGACGCGTGCGAAAGGGATAGATATATATGACGTCTATGCATCTGACTGTTTCGAAGCTTTGAATAGTAGTGGATTAATACGTTAAAACCCCTGTTGCATGTAGTTAAGTCCGATTGCTCTACAGCGTATTTCACACTATCAGGTGAATTTTAATAACTCTTAAATTAATTAAAAAGATAATGTCAAATTAGATATTATGTATAAAAGTATAAAGTACTTAAAGGAATTACAGAGAAAAGAAAGGAACTACTCATCTGCATATTCACACGCGGTAGGTAGAGACTAGAGAGATCAGAACGCCAGCTGTCTCTATAATTACATTACCTCTTTCACTTCATCCAAATTTATGAGCTTCTTCATACATTTCGATATGATCTAGGTAATTAGAACGTGGTTTCTTTTGCGGACGGACGGAAAAGCCACCTATCATCCTTTCGTTACAAGATATTTCTAACGAAAACAGGTACAGGTATATATGATAGTTGAATGGTTTGAATAATATATATATATATATAATGGTAGCTATTAAATAATAACAAGATAATTTGGACTGATGATTAATGTATTTCAAGTACAATATATGGCGGAGTTTATAATAGTCAAATGAGGTTTTCTCTGGAGAGTACAGCATGGAGTTCTTCAAGAAGGGTGTGAAAAGATTCCTGCAGGGTCGGCAACGCGCGAGTGATACCCCTGGTGTTGCAAGCGTCTATAGGCGGCGGTAACCGCTTACCATCAGGTGGACCGCATGCTTGTTTGCCACCCAAGTGGTATAAAAAAAAAGTCACAAACGAAATACATGTATTAGAACAAATTCGTCAATAAATCGTCACATATTAATTAATATCCGGACATGTACTCCGGAAGCAAGAAACCTGCTCCGGAAGTTATAGGCAACGAGTGCAATGGTTGTGCGCTTGCGCAACCAATGTCAGAGCGAGGTGAACTACTTTGATTCTTGACTATGTATGTTATTTAATCATTGCATTGAACAATAATAAAACAGAACCCCTCAAATACACGGAAAACGGGAAAAACAAGAAGGTTTGTTGAAATGCTTTAATTAAAAATCAATTAAGATTAATAATGATTGTGCTATTGACATTAATTTTTTTTTTTTTTAATTTAATTTAATTTAAGCGCGAAAGAAACATATAAATGTATATCTTAAGCATTCTTGTATTAAGATCGCTGAAGGGCAAGATTTTTTAGAGACCCTCAAGAAACATGTTGAAATTTAGAATAGAATAGAATATTTTTTGTTTATTCAAACCACATACTATCCTAGAATAATATGATAGTATAAAAATAGTACTTGATATCATTATTTATATTAACTGAAACCTACGTATCAAAATAATCAAGTTAGGAATTTCGTAGCATTGAGATATCTATTATATTTCTCCTTAGGTGAACGCTTATGAAAGAAAAATAATGAATGCTCTTTGAAACTTTCCACTGCCCACGACAAATAATCGCCCACCCTATTTTATACTGATCATGACAAAGGAATCGAGTTCATAAAACAGGTCACCAATTATCAGACCCATTTTTTGATATAATATGAGATTATAAAGAGAAGTATCGCCTCAGAAGATTAACACCAATTAGGAACATTGAACATAGCCACAGCCAGTACAAGTCCATCTCATTACGTAACGCCCACGTAGCTTCTCCGATTGATTTTTGTCCGAGAACGACGACAAGCCACGCATGCGCTAAGCACATTACGCACACACCCTCAGAAAATACTGTCACACACGTTCACCCTCAATATTAGCTTGTGTTCGAATACGAACTGTATTAGTTTGGAAGAAGGTTCGAATTATAAAAGGTGTGATATATGGTATTTTTAGACAATACAAATGTAATACAGAGCCAGGCGCGCCCTCTTCCATACAAATCGGGAAACCAAGCCGAGGCAGGTTTCCTTTTCCAGCGATATTTTCTGAAATATTCACATTTTATAACACCATTTCGACGTATCTTTACACAAAGTCGTGCACGGTATCAAATGTGTGTGTTCAGCGTTTAATATTTTAGTGTTTAGTTCGATTCACGTTTGCCATTTAAAGGTGTTACTAAAAATAGATCGTGTCTGCTATGGAAATCTAGTGAGAGCTTCCCATTCATAAAACACATTCATTTGGTGTCGGGCAGTGAAGTAAAACAGTTCTGAAGAGTTTCTGTTGGCGTATGAACGGTACTCAACGGCGAACAGCTTTTGTTACGGCAGATCAATAGGGAGACTCCCTTCAGATTTTCGTGTTCGTTGAAGTTAATTACAGCAGAAAATATGTGAGTAATACTTATAATTTTCAATTAAAACTACTTTTTAATTTGTGCGAATTGTATATTACGATTGGATCCGTGGTGGCCTAGTGGTTCGAGTACGACACAAAGATTGCATGTTCGAATCCCGACTGTACCAATGGTTTTACCTTACTTAAGTACAGTGATTAGCCAGACCACGAGCTCAACGGTGAAGGAAAACATCGAGAGAAAACCTGCATACGTCTAAGAAGCAATTCAGACATACAGCATATGCATAGTCTTGCTTGAGTAATGGCGATGGACTCGCCACGCTGGCTCCTAAAATATATCTCAGGCGGAAAGTGGGTGTGTGGGTACTACCTTTATACCTATGCCTGCCCCTTCGGGAACCCTTGTGAAAAGGCGTGAGGATATATAATATTACACATTTTCGATAACAGTTGTGCTGACAAAGCATTATTCATGACTCATTAACCGGTTGGAACCGGTTTAATTAATTATTCTACAGAATAATTCTTCTCAATGGACTTCAACTCGGTGGGTAATAAGCTTTAATTGCAAGTAATTTCAATAGCTACATTATTTAAAAACGGTAAGATTTTGTGGGCTACCCAAAAGTGTTGGCTTAGACAGAGGTGTGGCATTAGTTCACGGCCGTATTTACTATTAAGCTTTTCGTCATTTTAGAGTTTTTTTTCCAAACCTTTCATATTTGAAATAAGCTTTGGTAAAATGGAACGGCGCTCTCTCTACCTTCTTTGGACGAAATGTGTCAATAAACAAAGACGAATTTTAATTAAGTAACATCAGCATCTTGATCCGTAGTTGAAATAGATCCTGAACACTTAATTAGTGGCATTAGAACTCGATAACTGAACGTCATGTGTCACGTTGGAGTCGAAATATATCTCCGGTGAAAAGAGAGTTTTGTTATACCCCTTCGGGACCCTAGTAGGGAAATGTGGAATAGAAATCAATCATTGATAAGTCAATCTTCACGCAACCATGATAGGATAGGGATACAATTATTCTATACAATAGTACAGCCGGCCTCTTATTGCCAGAAGCCTGCTAAATTGCTAGATCTGCTACTGCTAAAGCCGTGGTGGCCTAGTGGTTCGAGCACCTGCAACACAAACATCTCATGTTCAAATTCCGAGAAGAGATAATTTCTTTGATAAGAATATCAAAGGCATATGTATTGCCGTGCTTGTGTAATAGCGAGGGACTCGCCATCTGTCACGTTGGCACCTAAGATATTTCTCTGGCCAAAAGTGGATGTATGAGGGTTCTACCTATAAACCTCTCCCTACCCCTTTGGGGACCCTTATGGGAAGGTGTGAGGATATATATATATATATATATATATATGTGTATATGAGATAAACTGCCTAAGCAAGTAGTAAGTTTGAAATTGTTAGAATCTGAGCATATGAAAGTTTTAAACGTATAACTTTCGAGGAATACTTTATCTCTTCTATAATTGATCTCCTCTGCAAATTTATTGGAGCTATCAGCTGTTTATATTTTTAGCATGAGGCAATTATGATAAACGTAACATATACCTTGGTGCAAACCAATTATCGCATGGTTGGTGAGCATCACTGTTAAGCTGATATTCGCCGGCGGAAAAAAATATCTTTTGTGTATACTTATTTATGTATAAAATGTATTTTACCAGCACGAGTACAGGCTCTGCCAAGATTTTATAATCCGCCTTCATTCTTACCCCGGAGATTCTACGAGAACTTGCCCTTAACGTAGCTACGTCGCCTACGCCGTAGCTATAACGCGCGCTCATGCCTCTATAACATAAATAACAATTCAGGCCACGAACACTATGCGGGCTATGTCAACTCCGAATGATCTTATCAACTGAAAACTAAGTTTAGTTTTATTTAAAACAAATACATCGTTTGCCGTCCTTGTGTACTGTCTGCCATTGTGTTAATGTATAATCAACTGTCAATGATATTCACCGTGAAAGCTTATTTAATCGAAACAAAAGTCTCGTATGTTTTTCTTCAATTGCGGTATCTTCGAACTAAATATGTAGTAATAAATAATATGATTAATAATGATATATATATTAATATAATAATAGATGTGTATACAGGATGTCCCAGAAAATAAAATAGTACAGTAGCTCAAATATGCGACAGAACACAATATCAGGAAGGATCTAAAAATAAATAAAAAAAATACATTCCCAATGCGTACTATGCGTAACATAGTAGAGTAAGAGTAAAAGTTAGATATCAAATCATTTAATGCATCATTCCTAACATAAATACATCACGTCGAGTCCCTTACGGGGTGGGCAGAGGGAGTAAAGCGCCAGTTTTTCAGATGATCATCGCATTTCAATAACATTTATGATACTTAAACATTAAACCCATGCTCCAGACAAAACTTTTCGACTTAATGCCTAGTGAGCTATCTTGCTATCTGGGCAAGCAACCTTATACTGCAGGTAGAGGTCTAACAACATCCTCTATTCGCTGCTTATAAATTTAGGTCTCAATAGAGGACTCTTGTAATAAGGCGTGTAGACATATATAATCACTTTGTTAACAATGGCTCTTCGAAATAATACTTCATCGGAATCAAACGAATTCTATGCGGCATCACTTCACAACAATTTACTTTGAAGCCATGAAATATGAAAAGCCAATATTAATATAGAGGTTTTGTATGAAAGTATCCCTTTTGCGATCACAATTTGTTTTGATCCCTGTTGAAACACCGCGGAATCTAATAAAACCCTTTTAGCCCTGTTAATGACAGACAGGGTCGCCGACGGATCAATGTATTGGCGAATTTGTAGTGATATTATATCTCAGGGAAACAGTGTTTAAATATATCCACGGAGCATATTTATGGATCGTAAAAAAATATTTATTTCTTAATTAAGTTTGGCACAGAGATACATAAGATTAGGTGGATCAACCCATAGGACATGTTACATTCTAGAAAAAATATATCACTGGGATTAAAACCAGCTAATCTTTAATATAATATATAAATATAACATCTGTTTTTCATTTATATTTCTTATAATTATTATTACAAAAAACCATAGACACTAATAATTGAATCTATAATTTTTCGTTGCACCAGTTGCTTATTCATGTTTTTATACTCGGCGCTCTTAATTAAACTTGCAGTAAGCTTCTATAAGCGTAATATGACATATCAACGATTTGATCGAATTCGAAATGAAATGATCCGCAAAGCAGCTGATGTGAATGAGCCCAAAACCACAACTGTTGAATAAAATCGATGAATATTATCTATAATCTCGTTTTCCATATAATGTCGGCGTTCAGGGAGTGAATTAAATTACATCTATTTGTATGAAATTCTTGTTTATTCGAAAGAATTTGATTACGCTTTGCCCTCGATTGCTTTTTATTTATGAATTGATTTAATTTTCTGAAGCGGCGTGTTCCGATTTATTGGATTAGCCGAACAATTTCAGAACTGCCGGCTTCACAATTAAGTTTTAACGAAACAAACATTCTAATCTCTGGCGAACATCCAGATGATAATAATATTATTTAGGTACTTTTGGCGGCTGATTTATATCTTTATATACATTGTTAACATTACGAGTTCCTCACGGAGCTTTACAGACCACTTTTGCTTTTACGTTCTTATACTTTTATCCATCTTTGAGTGTTCTGTCGATTTCATCTCAAAATCAAAATATTCTTATTTCACATAGGCATAGATAGGCACTTATAAAACGTCGAAAAAGTTGCACGGTTCGGGTTGGTCGTTTCTCTTATCTTAGTAGTTGGAACGTGGTTTTCCTCGAGTTTCTTCTTTTAACTTCTTCCGAATCGTTTATCTGTTTCGTAATCGTTTATCCATTCATCATTTATATGTGTCCAAACCAACATAAAATATCTATCTTCATCTTTACTAGAGGTTCGAGATTAAGGTAGTCTAAAAATGATGCGAGGGGAAGAAAGCCTTCCCCTGATATACAGAGTGTTCCTATAAAAATATCCATTTCGTTGACGACAGGGCAACGGAGGGCGGTCTAGCGCCTACCGATGGCGATATGCCTGTGGGTGGGCCAAAGACCCCGCAGCAGGTGGCAGCGCAGCGTCGGCTACAACAGACTCAGGCTCAAGTTGACGAGGTATGTTGTTGCTACGTGTAATTATAAATATAAGAATAATAAATACATTTCGTGGTTCGAGTTTTTGCCTGCGACAGATAGATCGCAAGTTGTGTGTGTCGCAAGTGGATGTATACCGGCAAACAGACAAAGAATATGTTTTAGTCATCAGTCCTAAATATTAGGAAATAAATGCATTCCGAAAAAAAAATCTAGTGCGTACATGTATAGCCTAAGCCTTGGATTAAACAATTTGACGATATAAATAGCCACAGTGTAATCATCGCCTACCACAGATGCCTAAAAGAAGTAGCACCACTTAGAACTTGCGTAGTCTCTGACATACATTCAGATATGCGCCAGTCCTCAACACTTATGACGTCATACACGTCCACAAGAAGGAACGTCGCTGACGTCACGTAGGATATCAGCCTCTTGTAATTGAATACACCAATAAAGTGGGATGATTACTTTCACAGGAAATTCTCTTCAGGGCCTGGCATATGAAATTAACTCTACGAAGTCTACATAACCCTTTTTAAAGTTGCACTTTAATATGTAGACTCGTCAACGACACTAAACAAAATCTTATTCTGTATAGTGTTCACGCTATTCTGTGTATGGCGATGTCATTAGCTGGGGCAAAAATTTACAACATATAGATATCGGCTAGCATGAACACTAACAGAAAATGCATTGATTAAAACGCTTTGTTTCAGGTGGTGGACATCATGAAAACAAACGTTGAGAAGGTTCTCGAGCGAGATCAGAAGCTTTCAGAGCTTGATGACAGAGCAGGTATGCTCATTTACTGTTTTCCATAAGGATTTGATACTTTTGTATCTGAAATTGCAACCAAGCTATTAAGAACATACCTATAAGTACAAAAATATATAACAATACCTCCATAGAAACCCATGTTCACACGATTCTCAATTTGCCTAAGGCTAAGTTGGCCTTATAGTCATAGACAAAAGTTACATTCAACTGGACATAAATATTGTACAGTCATGAACCAAATTGAAATTGAATCACTTCAATGTTAATGTTCACATCGTTATGCCATCATTGCAGATGCACTCCAACAAGGCGCTTCTCAATTCGAGCAGCAGGCCGGAAAGCTGAAGAGCAAATTCTGGCTTCAGAATCTAAGGGTAATTTAGTATACAATACTGCAAAACTATACAGTCTAATAATATATATCATTAGACTCAATAGAGTATAATATACAAAACTATAAAGTATAATATAGTGATATAACATAGTATAGTAATATAGTGCTTCGAAAATATTTACCTGTTTTAAAATATTTACCTATCTAAATAGATCATCAAGGTGTGCTATTGAGGTACAATGAGCAATAGACAGGTGCTATCTGAAAATACTTAATTATTTAATAGTAAAATTAAACGTTACTAATGATAGCAAAACAGGGTGTTTGACATTGACACATGGACCGACACAATTTTTTCAGGGATTTCAGGGGAGATTTGCTATTTTACGTTTATAAAATCAATTACTAACGACGTGTCTAATCGCGGAGTTACTATGCATAAAATGTCGGAGTATTCGCGTAAAGAAAAGCCTACTATTATTTACGAAATATGATGTGTCAAAAAACCTTTTGGTATTGCATGCGCCTACAGGGCAACGTTGACAACTGGAGGAACCTGACAGCCTTGCCACTTTTAAAGTGTTGTTGTAAACAATTTTCAGATGATGATTATCGCAGCCGTGATCGGCATCGTTATTCTGGCTCTCATCATCGGTAAGTCATAAACTTTTCTATCAAAAAACCACATTCAATTCATTATCTTTTGATAAGTGAAACGTTGAGTCGATCTTGAAAAAACCTCTCGTGTTCGAAATATTTTGATTCACTGTTCTAGTAAAACATTGTTTTGATTTAAGTTCTTAAGTTCTTAGACTAACCATGTCATAATATTTTCCACATTTTCAGCCAACTTTGTGTGAACAAGTTTCGGTAACAGAAGTTTAATTTAGAAGTTACTTGTTATAATGTTAACATAATTACAATACAACTTATGTTGTTAATAATACTGTTGGTACTAGGCATTTTTGGTAAGTTGGCGTTATATCATTGTTGATGATGTGGCTTTGTCTGTCCTTGACTATCTAACTGTCTCTATGGGGTAATGTTTTGTGCAGTTCCAGTCTTCTAGATCCGGCTATAAGTTGCAAATATACTCAAATAATACTCGCAACAAAAATGTGTTCCAGAACATTTGATTCAAAGTATATTTTTTAAACTAAAAACCTCTTTACAGTTTATGTCTATGTATGATTTATAGCAGATAAAATAAAAACAATGTTTTACACATAAATGTAATTATTTCCCTCTGTATGTTTTAATATTGAAAAATAACAATGGAGTTCGGTTAGTTGTTTTAAATCCCATTGTAACAGTGGAAATTCTAATGGTTTGGAACATATTATTTATTTATTACTTGATATCATAGTCTAGAAAATATGCCACTATTCCGAAAAACAAAACCAACACAGTGATGCTGATAAGAAATCCAACAAATCAACTAATTCCTCCAAAATCTATCACAAAATTTAAATTATTTTTGTGATCGGTTATAAACCGTTGATCTTTATTTCTAGACCATGGTTCTAATTGAATATCCTGATTGATTTGTCTTACTTATAGCAGGATTGATGCTTTATTTCGCAATGTTCTTGTCCAAGATCGTTCTGAATAATCAATACCAATGTCGGAATGTACGTACCAAGGGCTGTATCATGACTTGCGGTCACTATCAATCAAGCGTACGAAAGGAACAATAAATAGTACAAGTATAATCCTTCCTCTTCCGCACCATTGATTGGTGGCGACAGCAGGCTCTGAACCCACTTTAATAGAGTGGTCTATTTATATGAGACGGCGTCAACGAACATATTAACAAATGTTATCCATATAAACCTCATAGAAAGTATCACTTAGGTTTGTTGTGTACTACAGCGGTATATACAGTAAGAACCTACATTACTGATGAGATAATACGGGGGATGTTACGGGTCTGACAGTAATAAAAGTTATATTTGTCGTTTGAGAATCAGTATGGCCGAGGCATGCTTTTTAGTTTGTGAACTAAGATGTATGTACGGACCAAAGTATTTTAAATTGCATATACATGTACAACCATTAAACAAAATACTACCACACTTAAACCTTGCAAATGAGGTGGTATATCGACGAAAGTTTATTTTGACACAAAGTTAGCTTAATATTGATAGGTAACGGTGTCGACGTAAATGCGCCGTTAAGTATAAACCGACCACAAGTTAAATTGCCTGATGTTATATATCCAAGAATGCAAGGCTTGCCCCAGATTAATCCCTTCTTTGCTTTGTTTCAATCTCAAATTCCTGTTAAAAAATCTTTTCAACAAAACATGAAATGCAAATTTACGAACGTTACTAATTATAAAAACATATTTTAATACAATTCCAGGTCTTGAACTATAACAATACAATAACAGACTTTATGAAAAAATTTACAGCGAAACTTATATTACATGATGTCAAGCTTAATTTGTATAAGCTTCTGCTTAAATATATTCAAATGGCTACAGTATTATAACGTCTTTGCTTGACTTTGTCTAGTGTGTGCTATCTAAGCTTAAGAAAGCTTAGTTTCGATTTAATTGGTTAACATATATATATATATATATATGAAATCATATATCGACATATATAGTAAATGTAAGACAGTTGGTCAATTGATCTTTTTAACAATTAAGTACATATAACACTCGAAACGCTTGCCCTTGTGCCGTTTGTCAAGTCATAATTCACTTGTTTTTGTGTATCAAACGACTATTATTTTTGTGTTGCCGGCGGTTCTAAAATATTCTTATGTTTTAGGTCTGTAAACATATTATTTGGAATATCAGCACCCAGGTATGGCTTCTATAAACAATTGAATATTATTTAAAATAAGAAATTAATACTTCATTACCAAATATTTTTTCAGGCGTCTTGCAACACCAGCTACTACCAAATCAACCCACATACATACATATATTACGATAAGATGGTTTTAGATATTAGTGTTGTTTCCAATAATAATATTGAAATTATACCGCCATTGATAGCAAATATATAGACGTACTATAATAAATACTATACATCTCAAATAAACGTATCTACTATTTGTATTTTCACGCGACGTAAAACATGTTTTACCATCCGTATTACTATCACTCTGTGGAATACAAAATATAGTATTTTTAGATGATCTTTCTTTGTTACGAAAAGTTTACCTTAAAAGATGATATTTGCTATTAGATAAGGCTTGAAAATCATATCGCAGAAGATATTTTTCGTTGTAAAATGAACCTCCTATAGAAATTACAACAAGTTCTTTTAAATTTGGACCAAACTGAAAGCGTTGTAAGCGTAATTTATTTTGTATGTTTACATTGATTTTATACACAGAATATTTTTTTCTAAGCTATATTTGACACGGTAAACGTTTGTTACAAATCTACATTTTGATCCTCTATGCTTTCATAACCAATTTATAGATGTTGAAAAGAAAATAGATTTTTACGATTTATATAAAATTGTGGCTAGTCCATTTTCATTTCAAGTAGGATTATTAGATATAGAATGGAAATTTGCATATACCTGTCGTTAATGTTGTTAATAGGTGTGTGCTTCTGACCTAGAGAAAAATATGCTTAAGTTTCTCAATGGCCATGTTAAATGCCGTTTAATAAAGAAATTAAGATGAAAACAACTTAATTTAAAAATCTCCTCCTTTTCTCCATAATAAAGTTAAAAGTATTTAAAATTATGTCTTAAGATAATAAAAACACAATTTTAAATACCTACATGCTACACTTACCGTACAAGTACTCTTGTATGCGTTCAGGAATATGTATTACAAATAAAAGCTATGTTGTATTTCATAAATTATCCTGTATCTTTATAATAGGCGAAATATTATATACACATTTTTAAATTACTACACTTATTGTAAAGCTACTCGTATAATAAAAGTTCGGGAAATTTAAAGAAAAAGTAACGCGTTATTGTTCAAAATTTTAAATAGTATAGATAAATAAATAACGCATTTAAATGACATTTAATGTAATATGTGTAATAATATAAATACATATACTATGTTTGTGTGTATAAAAATGCTTTGTAGTGAGACATTGTAAAAACCACTTAGTCTATAGATGTTTGTTAAATAGCAAATAAATTAGAGTGCCACTTTACATACTGGTGGCTGGTTACTTTATAACTATTTGGAAATTCGTTTAAGAGAACTTTATTATTTTTGGTTCTGTCCAGGTCTTATAAGTACGTTACTCATAATGTGTACATTTGCCATAATAAAAGCTTTTTATTTCGTATTGAACTCGTAACAATAGCACATGTCCACAAAATCGATTGCTCGATAATGTATGTACCCACATACACAACATTGTGTGATCTACATTGCTGACTCTGAGTCAAGATTTCATTCACTTTAAGCGTTTGTTAGGTTTTCATACGTCAGATTTAACCTTGAATTGAACCAGAGCAAAATGGTTGGGACAATTGGCCAGTAGAAGGAATGTAGAATAACTATTCTAACACTAACATATAAAATGGAAGAGATTTAAGTCAGTTTCACGTTCACTATTCTAACAAAGGAACTGGCTTTTAGAATATCTCTTGTTGTTAGGCAAGTATAGTGTATAAGCCTGCCTCTTGTTTCGAAACAATTATTATAGATAACTTAACGATCTCTCGCCATACAAATCGTAAATATGATCGAAATCGGCGCAGTTGTCAGCACAGAAAACTTAAATTACCTCAGCGGAGTATTACCCTACTACTAAAAGAATTCCTTGTTAACTATGTACGTAGGTAGTAACTAAACCTGTGACAACGAGTGTTTATTAAATTACATAATAAAAACAACAGGCTTTTATTGTGACATTAATACTTTTTAGTTGTTATGTTACCTGTATCCTTAATTATTTAGTGATGTAAGTAAATTTGTCGCAACCTAAGCAATGTTTCGAAACTAGAGGCTCATAATAACATTCACTGTAAGGTAAAAGAAAACACACCAGGATGTATTTATGGGTAATTAATGATATCTAGATGTATAATATTACCTGTTTTAAGAACGTTGATTAAAATGTTGCCATAATTCTTCTTTAAATGAACTTCACTTGGCTTTAAGCTCTAAGTTCAAGAAATAAGTAACAAAGTTAATTAATGTTTTTGAAACATGTCAATATAGGAAAGCGTTTTAGTCTGGTTACTAAACTAACATACGTTAATCTGAAATATCAAAGTAAAAAAAGGCGAATTCTACGATCAACTTCATGAGACAATTTATTACATTATCAATACTTATAGTTGCTGGTCTGGGCAGGCTTAGTTCATTTAAATAGGTAAAATAATGATGGCTGGTTCGAATTTCAAAAAATATTTTTAAGAATACGTTGTTGTGCATCAACATCATAGGGATAAGTCACTTAGTTAAATGCCATATTTGAAAATAGGAGTATTAGACACTACATTTTATTTGGGTATTGAAAAATTAAGGTATAAATTCTGTTACAACATAACATGTAGGTATTGAATGACATTAGCACTAAATAACATTGTGTCTCATCGATTTTTGTGGGTATTTAAATAAAATATACATTTTATTTTATGTCTTAAATATTTTGTTTTGGTTAAGGACAAGTTATATAGCACCTAGATTAAATGTTCTTTCCCGTCACAGGAAAGGTAAATGTTTGCTGTTGAAGAGGTTAAATTAGCTTAGATATTATCGTCGATTTAGGCACATCAATCACAGTATTGTTTTTGTCCCGTATTTTCCGTTACAAAAAATATACTTCAGTTACTTTTCGCAACGAATACGACCTACATGATGACCTAATTAAATAGATTGGGTCTGAAGGATTTGAGATAGCTTAAAAAATATTGTCCAATCCCTACTAAAGCCCAACCAAATCCTACCTGTGTGTAGCTATAAAATCTGTATTAGATAATATTCTGATAATGGGCAAGGGAATCTTATTTTTCTTTTCTATTACAGTAGATTTAATGACTACTTTAGTAATGATTTATTAGATAAAGAAACAATGTGATTGGTAGTGTTTACATCGAAAAGTTACACCTATGCTCTAAGAATGTGCGTACTTATTTACCTACCTATGTATATTAAATAATTATAGCGGTATCAAATATCGATCAAAACAATATATCAATGTAATCAAATAGTAAAACCAAAGTTGTATCTAATCATACATAAAAATAACCTGATGTAGTTATTATTATGCATGTACCAATATTGTAATTACCGCTTCATTGAAATAAAGCAAATTTAATAACAATGTTCGTTTCCTTTGATTAGTTCGTAATTACTAGACAACAATATTTTGGGGTGTTGACCGACATTTTTATAAAACATTTTTTTTAATAAGTTTCAAATTATTAGAAAATATTTTTACTCTGTACCCACAATTAAATTAATATTCATTTTAGCAATCACAAAAGAAAAATAATAATATATCTTCACTCCTCCTCACATAGATCTCTGAATAAGAAAATAAGTTTCCCAGCATAAAATGTTTAAAAAATATGTTATCATATGACAATACAAATTTGCCACCCGCTGAATTAATTTCAGAATACTTCTTGAAAATCATTTTATTTGTGAAAATTTCGGAAAAGCCTCTTTGATCTCAAGCCAGATATGCTATTTTCAGTGTATGTACATCGCGTAAAAGCTGTAAATCTAGCTTAATCATTGATTTTCAATCACGTTGTGGAATTAAACGGTATGTTTTTTATTTATAATATCTCTTTGTTATTTGTATTGTAACAGAAAATATCCATAAAAATTATAGTATTTAGTACTTGCTGTAATATAAATTCAATCAATAAAATCTAAATTTTTTTTTCATTCAGGCCTAGATGGGCACTTATAAAACGTCGAAAAAGGTGCACGGTTCAGTTTACCTATACCTATAACATATTGTTATCCTCGTATTAATTAATTTTCATTAACAATAAAATATAAATGAAGCCGTTATGGCCGAGTGGTTCGAGTAATTGTCTGTAACACAAAGATTACAAGTCCGCATCATGACTGTACCAATGAGTTTTTCGGAACTTAAGTACAGTTATTAGTCACACCACGAGCATTCCGGTATGTTTTCACATCACACAGAGGAAACCCGCATACGTTTAAGAAGAAATTCAAATACGTAGATACATATGTGTAGTCCATACTGCTTGAGTAACGGCGATGGACTCGCCATCTGTCACGTTGGCACCTAAAATATATCTCCGCCGAAAAATTAGTATTAATATAAACATGAAATAGTATCGAGATCGTTTAATCCAATTTTCTCGATATTGCACAATACAAATGTTTATTTACCAATTTGCCATGAGATTCAGATACATTATATTAGTCTCTGGGTAGACATACACCGTGTTTTGTCGTTTGACAGTTGTGGCAGTTTATAAGTATACTGTCAACAGGTAGACAGATAGGGAATTGTCAAATGAAAATCAGCTAAACATTTATCACGATTTCCCTATTTGCAATTTTTACTTGTATATTCCATATATTATTAAAAATATTGATGCTGTAAATGGGATATTCTAAAAGAATAAGCACTATAAGCAAGTGTGCAATAAAATTATTATCATGTACGTACTTTAAGTCTGTATTAATCAGCTGTTATTTCACAACATATTGTTAAGTATTTATTTTAACTAAACATATAATATAAAATTCATTCAATTGATATTAGAATCTAGATATGTACATAAAAAACATTGAGGTAGTAGTGAATACTTTTGTTTTATATAAGGTAACTATATTATTTTTCGTAGTTCCGGAAAAATAAACAACCCTCTGCAAAATGATTGAGCTCCCCCGTATTACAAGAGCCCTAAGGGCGCACACACAACTGGATAAACCCCGTTGTCTGAAGCCTACGATAGACCCTTCAAAACCTATCCCGGTGAGAAAAAAGAATCTTCAAAGGCAAGTTTCATTATATCTTATTTAAATCTTGCATGTTTAGGTTTTAAGCATATTTATTAAGCTTGACGTATATCTTTGTATACAAACCTATAAGTTATTACTTCATAATAGCAATCATTTATTCAAAGTACATGCCAAAGTAGTAATGTATTGTTTTGATTTATACCTTGATTTAATATATATCCCAGTATCCCTAATAATATATAAATATATCCTCACACCTTCCCACAAGGGTCCCGAAGGGGTAGGTAGAGGTGTAAAGGTAGTACCAACACACCCACTTTCTACCAGAGATATATTTTAGATGGCAATCTCCCTATATACTTGTAAAAACTTTTTAATTATATTTTTATATATATTTCCAAAATTTTATTAGTTTTATCTCTCCCAGGTTCAAATCATTCTCTGACATATTGGCATATGTAAAACAATCAGAATCAAATTCTACCAATTTACTAAGCCTACTTGAACAGCTCAAGGAAACTTGTAAGATGCTCACTGGAGATCAGTCTGATGAAGTCATAGATGATGCGACCGTTCTTGCTCTGAGAATGTTTCTGGACCAAGATATTGTGATGCTTAAGCATCTGTCACAATTGCGGCAACTGTTTGGAACTGTCACTTCAACCACAGCAAATAAAATTTGTGAGGTCAGGTTATTGTTTTGTTATTGTTACAAATATATAGATTTTAATTAATAAGTCATAAATATCCTTTATAATTATAACTGAGTACTAGCTTAAATAAACTCAGGAGGATTGGCCAACAGCTTTACACAGAAGGAAAACAGTTCTTGTATGGTGTATAGAAGAATTCAAAAGCACTGGCACTCTACTCTCTGTGCCTAGCCTGTTAGGGACTTGACATGATGAATTATGTATGTGTAAAAATGTTTCATTAACATGATGCTTTTGAAATTAAGGTGCCTGTGTACTTCCATTATATTACTTGTGCCATCTCTACTGAGAACCAGGGGTATGTGTGAAGATATCAAATGAATATTATAATAATTGTATGTTCATATTTAAATATTTACAGATAGTAACATCAATTTCAAGTGAGATATTAGAAGAAACAAAGGAGTATATCCGGAAAGAAACCAGTGAATCCAATAAAGAGAATGTCAAACTGTGGGGTGAGAACATACAATGTCACTACATCCCATATAAACCTGCCAGGAAGCCACTGGCAAAGTTAACCAAGAAACCTGCAACTGCTAGTGCTTTCGTCACAGACTTCTCAATGAAGTATGACCAAATAGCAAAGAAAGAAGCATTGTCAAAAGTTGCCCAACCTTTGCCCGAATCCAAGGTGAGTCCGGTGTTGTTGTTTTAACAAAATTGTGTGTTGGCAGATAAGCTATTGGTCTTAGAAGTAAGAAATACTTGTGAAGATCGAATGAATGCGATGCTTGAAGCCCAAGCCTTGAAGTGTAATAAAAAATATTATAATTATTGAATAATATTATAATTTATACTCAATATTTTTTTTACAGTATGGAAAATCTTGGCTGGAAACAAAAATTCAAATGCTATATGTAAATTCTCCTGATATCTCCAGCGCAGACATCCTTCAATCGGTAATTACATTCCTCAACTCTCCCAGGAGCAATGATGACATGCAGAATGATCTCTTTGAATTACTTGGCTTTGACAAGTTCGAATTCATATTAGAATTGCTGGAACACAGACATGATATTATAAATAGTTTGATGGCACCACTGCCTCAGCCCACAATTGCAGAATGTAAGTGATTTCTAATATACATACATATATATTATACATACATACATATAATCACGCCAAGTCCCTAACGGGGTAGGCAGAGAGTATAGAGCGCTAGTTCTCTCTAGACTTACAAACCTCTTTCGCTTCGTCCACATTCATCAGTCTCTTCATACATGCTCGTCGGTTTCGAGTACTCTTAACGTTCCCGTCCTTGAGCGTCCGATCGATTTGATCCAGGTAGAATATATATTATCTTTTTAAAAATCTTTCCTTCCTACCAATTATTTAGTCAGTTATATTGCAGAAATTAAATCTGATGGCTGTGATCAGCACAGCCTGGTTTCTTGGCATACTTGTTAAACAAGATAATATTATTTTTATTTATCTGTTTATCTTTCATCCATCACTATGTATCTCAGGCAATGGGAAATATATAAAATTTCCGCTCTATTTCACAGACAATCTTTATCTTATTACCTACAGTTTAACATAATTGATAAAGCATTCTACTCCTTTAGTTAAGGTCAAATACTGCCGCTTCTCATCCCATTATATAACTTAGACTAGCCTTAGAATCGATTCAATTCAATTCATTATGTGAGTGGGTGTTACAGATTCAATATAAAGTCAATTTTCATAATGACATTGTAAACAGGTCTGCAAAATCAAAACCAACCGGGCATGTTACAATTGGTCATGTTTTTATAAATTATTATATTTTCAGTGGCAGCAACACTACCAGAGAATAAAATGCCGCAATACCTTTGCCAAGTGTCAGTGCAGTCCGAGCAGGAGAAGGTCATAGCCAAGCTAGTGAGGAAGGAAGGGAAGAAAGCCAAGAACAAGAGGAATGATGAGGAAGAAGAAGAAACCGAAGTTAATATATCACAGATGAGAGCCAAGAGGTATACTATTTAAATCTTGTGATTCTTGATTAATAATACCTAATCAAGAGAGGTAGGGCATAACGGATTTTCCGTTCGAATTTAGAGCTGCCCGACTGGGGCAGGACCTCCACCTTATAAAAGTCCGTAGCCAAATGACACAATTTATTGTGTTGTGTTCCTACGCGGTGAATAAGGTTTCCAGTAATGAGCTCCTTGGGGAGGGGGGAGGATTATTATATTGTGTTGGCAGCAGAGAGATTAGTTTCATTATGCTGCCAACACAGTATAACTCTCCGAACACAGAGTGGCAACGCGCAAGTGATACTTCGGTATCGTGAGCGTAAATAGGCTACGGTAACTGTTTCCCATCAGGTGGGCATAAATTCATAAAAAAAAACCTAAATCCGCAACTTTTTCTTTCTAAAATAGGCATGTTCAAAGGATAAATGAATATCATACACTCCTTGATTACACATTGCCCTGTTTAATTTCATCAAGATCGAATGCGTATTTACTTCTCTCTAATGATGCATTTCATTATTTATCAAAGATAAACGGTCCTTCGAGCTACTTTGAAAGTATTACTGCAAATTCTTTGGTATTGATAATAGACTCTATTTAATAGCTTTATACATTTGGCCAAATATATTTAATTTGTTTATAGGATATCAGAACTGACAAAACCAGTGGTACCATTTTCAACGACAAAATCCAACTTCGATCCAGTGTTACAGAAAATATCGTATTTTCAAACCAAAGTGCAGTATCCCAATGTCTACGATTCTTCGATCAACGCAAAAAACTCGGCTGGTAAGTCCATCGTAACTTATATAGTTGGACCATTCAAACAACAATAGTATTATTGTCACTATGAGCTTTATTTCTCAGGATTTGTGTCTGGTCTGAAGCTGATTCTTCCTGAAAACGCCGTGAGGAAAGACAATAAAGAGTATGAGGAAGTCATTATACCAAAGCATGAGCCTACTCCTTTAGAGATAGGAAACAAACGTGTGCCAGTGTCGGCTATGGATGAGGTAAGCTTTTTACTTTAGACACACAGTCGTCCATACTGTACTTACTAAACACACAAAGCACCATTATGCGGTCGTTATAAGTCTATTTTCTTTCACCACACTTTTAATCTTACCGCAAAAGTATCAAGTTTAGTTTTTTTTGGTACACGAATTTGACAGCAAAACAAACCTACAGATATAGATGTGCTTACGAACAAATTTTCTGTACAAATATGAATATTGCTCTAGTAATTCTACCTCTACCACTTTTGTATCGATCTTATTATTAAATAGCCTGCACATAACCGCCTATTTTAGTGAATTATTTTATGTTTCAAAACATATCTTTATAATAAATTAATAATAACATGTATTATCTATAATATATAATAACATATCTTTGCAATCTGATATATTTGTGTAATTTAATATCGCATTTAATATCACTTTATTCACAATTTATTCGTCTTGCAGATTGGTCAAATGGCTTTCGAGAACATTCAGGAGTTGAATCGTATACAATCAGTGGTTTTCCAAACGGCTTACAACACCAACGAGAACTTACTCATCTGCGCCCCCACCGGCGCGGGCAAGACCAACATAGCCCTTCTCACTGTAGTTCACCAGATCAAGCAGCATATTGAGAATAACGTCATTATGAAGAACAAGTTTAAGGTGACAATCCACATTTTTTATTAATAGCGATCGATTGAACGTTATATAAAGATAATATATTCTCACGCATTTATACAAGGGTCACCGAAGGGGTAGAGAGAGTAGTACCTAGCAAGGAAGTACCCCCACATCCACTTTCCGCCAGAGATATATATATATATAAGGTGCTAACCCGAAAGATCGCGAGGCGTAACTCAAGCACGACTATAGTATAAATACGTTTTAAGTCACAGTAAAGCTCACGGTGTGAGAAAGCTACGCTCTTTATATTTAACAAAGAACTATAAATTAAACAGAAATAACTCGCTAGATGGCGCTGCAATACATTAACTTCTGTCGTTCAACCGATTGCAATGAAATTTGCGTGGCATTGTAACGCCTGGGGGGTACAGCTAGTAGTATACCTATATTTTTATTTATTTTATTTATTATATAATATATATAAAAATAGTATGCGTATGACTGTGTTTACAAAATATAATTATTCAACTCAACAGCTGAACACTATGCAAAGCTGATTGGCTTGAGCTTGGCTCACACTCTCTATGAAAACTATCCTTATCAGATCATCTACATAGCTCCAATGAAAGCTCTCGCTTCGGAGATGACGGCAAGCTTCGGCAAGCGTCTCCGGGGCCTCGGTATTGCTGTGAGGGAGCTCACTGGTGACATGAAGTTGACCAAAACTGAGGTGCAACAGACGCAGATGATCGTCACCACTCCTGAGAAGTGGGACGTTGTTACCAGAAAGGGTGCAAGTAAGTTTTTTTTATATATTTTAACGTTGAAGTGATTTGCAAAGCAACTGGTATGAAATGCGTGATTGTAAAGATAAAGAAGGCGTGCTTCGTTGCTTTAGACGTATAGAAAGGATGAGTAAAGAAAAACAGAGATAGAGAAAACCACGTTCCAATTAGCTATATAAAATCTATCGAACGCTTAACAATGGGAACGTCACGAGTATTCGAAAACAGCGAGCGATGTACGAGGAAACTGATGAATGTGGATGAAGCGAAAGAAGTCTAAAGAGAACTGGCTTTTGTTCTCTCTGTCTACCCCATGAGAGAACTCATCGTAGTTAAATGTTATGTATGATGTTTCGCGCTGAACCATTACTGATAATGAGCGCTTTGCCATTACGGGTGCAAATATTGTCGCTTCTTGTTATCTAGCCGACACTGAACTGGCATCAATAGTGAAGCTGATAATCATCGACGAAGTACATCTCCTGCACGGCGACCGAGGGCCCATAGTGGAGGCGATAGTCGCCCGGACTCTACGCCAAGTGGAATCTACACAGAATATGATACGAATTGTCGGCCTCTCCGCCACATTGCCCAACTATCTCGATGTTGCCAGGTCAGTTTGTATTTAAGCATCATGTTCGGAGTCTAAAATTGTTACTCTTTGCTTAAGACCTTAACGGGACGATAATTCAAGTTTAAAAAAATATATTATGTTTATGTGACGCACACTTCAATAAGCATGGCAATGAGACGCCATGGTTCGGTTCCTGTCCCATCGTAAACTGTCTATGGAACATTAAACGTTTAAATGATAAAAAAAAATAATAAGAAGGCTTTGTGGCCTCTGGCAGTCATTTGAATCAAATGAAATATTCACAGTTCTATTTTCGAATGGTTTCAGATTTTTACGAGTGAATCCAAACATTGGATTGTTTTTCTTCGACTCTCGCTTCCGGCCGGTGCCGCTTGAACAACAATTTATTGGCGTCAAAGATGTCGGCAGCGGCGGAGGTGCTCACCTTAGACAGGTAATTTGATATGCATCATCAGTCAAAGAAGCTATCTGGAGGCAATTATATTTTACTGATATTCTTCGCCAGTTCTATTTTATTGTGTTCAACAAAAAAAAATCCCTACTCGCAGTCAGGGGACAGTTGACTGATTATTTGAGGACCGACGGTGAACGCCATTCATATTAAAATATTTCAACTATGTTTTATATCTGCATGCCTTCTCAAGATTGCCCGAAAAAGTCAGCTAAAGTGTAAAGGCAACTCCCTTTTCGACGAAGATATAGTGATGGTGTTAAGTATGTGACTCGCCTCTTAGGCAAGTCAGCTTTGAATGTCTTTTTGTCTTTTTTTCCTTCACCGTAAAACCACTGATCAGATAACTAATAGGTACAGACGGTCTGGGCCTAGATCTTCGACGTTGACTTTTAAGGGGGCCACTTAAACCATTCTTACATCGCGGCTCTGTTGCCTAGACCGCTTAATTAAAAATAAATATTGCTTTGCAGATCCAACAAATGAACGAGATTTGTTACGACAAAGCCGTTGACATGGTACAGAAAGGCCACCAGGTCATGGTATTCGTGCACGCTAGGAACGCTACGCACCAAACTGCTATGGTACTTAAAGAACTTGCTCAAAAGAAGGTAGGTATCTCCAGTTATATAACCTTTTAATCATTATTAGAGTTATTTGTAATTGGGACAGCGATGGCATATCAGGATTTTTAGTTTCGTTTTCAAATCTTTACCGCTGTGCCATGGTCATAAATAAGTACTGGCATTTCTATATCAGAAATACATTTCACCAAAAGAACTCTCTATAACCACTTTAAAGTGGTTACATTCTTACATCATAGAAATATACGAGTACATTCTAAATAAATAAACTTTTGTTTCAAATTATGAGTGTTAAACTGCTATCATATGGCTTGCTTAAGTTTTACTTTTGTTAAGAACCTTTTTCTTTAGCTATATAACACAGCAATGTCGGATGTTCAGTGATTGTACCGTGTTCTAGTCGTAAAAATCCAGTTTCATCCGGTTTTTAATTTCGTACTTAACCAGGGTCATCTCAAATACTTCGAGCCGGAAGACTCGGGAGGTTTTCTGAAGGCCAAGAAATCGATAGCCAGCAGTCCAAACAAGCAGCTGGTGGAGTTATTTGCGAGTGGGTTCGCGTGTCATCATGCCGGCATGCTCAGAAGTGACAGGTACGCTTACATTGTTTAAAGAATTAAATTGCTTATGATATGTAGACGATTGTTGGCTTGGTGATCATGTGATCAACTGGGAACAACATGAATATAAGGGGTGAAATTATTATATTCATACATTTAGATCCTTAGTGAATGGTTTCTTCAAGTTACAATATTTTTAGGATTCTTGGCTTCTGTGGCAATTTGAGGGAAATCACATCTACAGATAGTGAATGAATAATAATTAGAATTACTTAACTATTCTGCAACTGAATTTAATTGAGATAAGTATGTCGTCTACATCTCTGTATGTCGATAAGATCATAATCAAATAAAATGTGTAACGTAATAAGAACTCTATTTCTACAGAAATATGGTTGAGAAGTATTTTGCCGAAGGGTACACAAAGGTCCTTGTGTGCACATCTACTTTAGCTTGGGGTGTCAATCTGCCAGCGCATGCGGTTGTCATCCGGGTATGTGATTCACAGATTTTTTCTACTTGTCATGTTTTGGTTAGTTACAAACAGTTCTAGAAAGTAGACTTGTGTTATATAAATATTCTTTATATGTATTAATTTACTTAAGCCACGCGTCCATCTCGACATTAAAAGAACTCTAAAAAGTATGTAATATTGTTTCGTTGGTCTTCATCTTCTTCTCATCCCTTTGACGGTCCTTGAACGAGACCACTACGGATAGGCAGACTATAGGCAGACTAACAATACTATACCTTAATTTTACTGTGAGTGTGAGTTTGCCGTTATAAAACGGTACATTTGTCAACAGGGTACCGAAATATACGACCAAAGCCACGGCACGTTCGTAGACTTGAGTATCCTAGATGTCCTGCAAATCTTCGGGCGAGCGGGCCGGCCGCAATTCGACACTTCAGGCACTGGCATCATAATTACCACACACGATAAACTCACACACTACCTCAAGTCCATGACCAACCAGTTTCCTATTGAGAGTAATTTCATCAATCTGCTCGCTGATAATTTGAATGCCGAGGTGAGTCTCATAAATATTATTCATATCTTTACGCCTTTCTAAAAGGATTCGAAAGGGTATGTTGTATCGCCGGAGGCATTTATATTAAATTTAAAGTCTTTGAATTTATTTTTCAACGTATGCAAGCCCTAAATTAAGCCCTGAATTATGCTCATAGAGAGTATGTTTTTAATGAAATCTCCTTTTAACAATTTTTTTTTCTTTGCACTATTTTAACAAAAAATATGTTATCCACCATTGGTCTGCATTTTGTTTTCTTCGTTTTGTTTCAGAATATATACACTTTAATACATTGTTATTGCTTTTATTGTATATATTTACATATTCTTACGTACATTTATGATTACAGTAGCACATTATTTTCTGTATTTTAATATTTATAATTATTATTTTCTAGAAAACCAATAAAAACACACACATACTTACTTGTATATCGTAGATAAGGTAGCACTAAAGCGATTTTCTGATTTTGCGGGTGTCCCTTGAATTGTACGTATTTTATTTTCCAGGTTGCTTTGGGCACAGTTACAAATATAGACGAAGCCGTGGAATGGTTGAGCTATACCTATCTATTCGTCAGGATGAGGATTAATCCACAGGTAAGTGTCGCGTCGTGTGGGGGTCGCGAGATGCGGGGAGTATGACCCGACTGTAACTTAATTGTAGTGTGCGTGTGCACTCATAGGTAATCAGTGTGGCGGGACAGATGGCGAGTCCACCCGGCCGTTTCTCGACTATACATACGTTTTTAAATATCTTCTCCAACGTATGCAGGCTTCCTCTCGATGTTTTTTTTCACCACTGTATAATAATATAATAGAAATAGAAAAAAAAACTATATTATCATAATCATATCACCACGCCGAGTCCCTAACGGGGTAGGCAGAGAGTATAGAGCGCCAGTTGTCTCTAGACTTACATACCTCTTTCGCTTCGTCCACATTCATCAGTCTCTTCATACATGCTCGTCGGTTTCGAGTACTCTTGACGTTCCCGTCCTTGAGCGTCCGATCGATTTGATCCAGTAGTTGGAACGTGGCCTTCCTCTGCCTCTTCTTGCTATATTATTATAATATATAATTATAGTTTTATATACGACCACAGCTTAAAGTATAGTATAGTGATGTACCTTTGCTAGGTATATGGTCTTACGTACTCGGACGTGCAAGAGGAGCCGATGTTGGAGACGAGGAGGCGAGAGCTGATCACGGCAGCCGCCATGCAACTGGACAAGACACACATGATACGCTACAACGAACGGACCGGGGACCTCAATGTTACTGGTATGTTGTTAAGTTCTATTTTTGTGATACAAGTGAAAATTGAACATGGTTGCCTGCAACACAAAGATTGCAAGTTCGAATTACAACTGTACAATGAGTTTTTGGAGTTTACTCCTTAAGAATCGATTTTCATATATAAGGCGCCCGGTATGAGAAAAATATGAGAGGTAAAGTCTACTGATGAATGACAGCGTTACGTTTTTGGTGCGCTCGTACTCTCCATGGCAACGAGAATAACAGAATGGCGATGTAATTAATGTTAATATTTACTTTCAATTGCATATTGTATTAACCTGATATTAACAACAACTGTCAACTTGCGGAGGTTTTATCGTAAATTTTATATTTTATTTATAATTGATATAAATATAAATTTATATCAATTTTTCAAAATTGAGAAAATTACTCAATGAATAAAAATCAATCTATAGATGTGTCATGCATACTCTAAGTAATATAAGAAATACATTAATTTACCCTTATTAACATTAGTTAATAAGGGTAAATGAATGTATTTCTAAATGAATGTAATAAATAGATTACTATTTATTTTATAATCGTTCGTAAGGAGTAAACTCCAGTCGTGCGTCGGAGCTGACACACACTTTTTTTCTGAACTTAAGTACAGTGATTGGTCACACCCCACGCTTTGCGGTGAAGGGTAACATCTAGAAGAAATTTGCATACGTTGGATATGAAATTGAGAAGACGTAGGCATAGTCGTTATTGAGTAACGGCGATGGACTCGCCATCTGTCACGTTGGCTACCACCTACAAACCCTTTCACCCTTTCTGTATTCAGGGCTTGTATTAGTACTCAGGCATGTCCTTATTATTGTAGTTAGAATAGTTATTCTAACTACAATAATAAGAATAATAACGAAATGCATTTACCTGCTTGTCACTTTAAGGGAAAAACTAATTCTATACTTGGCAACATTACCCTTTTGCCATCAGACCTGGGGCGCACAGCTAGCCACTACTACATCACGTGCGAAACCATGGACGTGTTCAACTCGATGGTCCGCAAGTCCATGACGCAAGGATACGTGCTGGAAATGTTGACCCGCTGCTCCGACTTCCAACAGCTTAAAGTGAGTATTTAACCATTGTATTTTCCGCCTAGATCTAATCGACAGACATCAACTAGAAGCCGACAGGCATGTATGAAGAGACTGATGAATGTCGATTAAGCGAAAGAGGTCTTTAAAAGTCGACAAAACTGGCGCCCTACTCTCTGCTCTATGCCAGGGACCCGGCCTGATGATATGATGAAAAAATATTTCCGCCATCAAGATTGCAGTGAAAAACGTAGTCTGTACCATTGAGATTTTAGCGGTTATCGGCGCCTGTGGACACTTACTACACCTGACGTGACCCTAAAGACGTTCAGTGGGTTGCCAAATTAGAAGGAAATCAGCATATGTTTGTGTTGTTCGTCACTGAACATCACAAACATATGCTGATTGACTGTATGAACAGTCAAGTTTATAAGAAGACGACTCGCCGTCTGAAACGTCGTTATATACGTGTAATTTGCTCACTTTTATTATGTAGGTGAGAAAAGAGGAGATGTCAGAACTTTGGCAGCTCAAAGACCAGTACTGCGAGCTGCGCATAGAAGACCCGCCGGAGGATATACATTGGAAGATCAACATCATACTGCAGACGTACCTGTCCCGGGGGCGCGTCAATGGCTCCTCGCTGCAGTCGGATTTGAACTATATCAGTCAGGTAATAAGAGTGATAACTTATGTTAACCCTTAAAATGAAAGATTAATAATACCTAGGAATAATTTCACACAAAATGACCTTCTCCTTATCAAAATCAAATCAAAAATCATTTATTTAACGTAAGGGGCGGGCACAAGGACAACTTATTGAACGTCATATTTAAAATATAAAAAGGCAGTTACCAAGTTTTCAAAAAAATACCCTGTCAGAAGAAGAAACAAACTCCCCCGTTATCCTTTTTTAATATTTTTTATCCTTTTTACGTAGGGGTAGAAAAAGATTGAATTTACATATAAATTATCTACAAGATCAATTATCTGATGTCGTATAATAAGCTTTTAGCAATAGCTTACGTTCATTGACATAATATATCCTCACGCCTTTCCACAAGGGTCCCCGAAGGTAGGCAGGTAGAAGGTAGGCAGAGGTGTATAGGTAATACCCACACACCCACTTTCCGCCAGAGGTATATTAGGTGCCAACGTGACAGATGGCGAGTCCATCGCCGTTACTCCAGCACGACTATACATACGCCTTTGAATTTCTTCTCAGATGTATGCAGGTTTCCTCTCGATGTTTTCCTTCACCGTAAAGCTCGTGGTGTGACTAATCACTGTACTTAAGTTCAGAAAAACTCATTTGTACAGTCGGGATTCGAACTTGCGACCTTTGCGTCGCAGGCAACTGCTCAAACCACTCGGCCACCACGACTACTTCATTACTACTACGGTTCATTGACATTCCTGAAGTAAAGCTTTTACTATGAGAACCAGGCAATGATATACATAAATATACATAATACAATATACCTAAATAGATAAATACATTTGTACCTAAAAAGAGATCATTTAAAACTAAGTTAAGAATACTGGTGTTCATCACACGAATACCATCAAATTGGAATCGATCACGCAGCCTTAAACTTCGCAGTGCGGAATCCTGATCACTAGGCCAGGCGGTCGTCAGTAGCATACATATTCCCTGTACCACAAAGTGACATAAATCTTTTGTTTTGTCAACATTAGAACGCGGTGCGCATAGTCCGCGCACTGTTCGAGATAACTCTCCGTAAAAACAATGCATACATGGCGGGCTTGTACCTCAAAATGGCCAAGATGCTGGAACTGCAGCAGTGGGACTTCTACAGCGACATGCGCCAGTTCAATTGCTTCACGATAGAAACTCTCAAGCACATCGAGTATCCCATGCTCAAACCCGACCAGATACGCGACATGGACTGGAAGGAAATTGGTAATTATTAACTACTAGCCCGCTAGCTGTGCCCGCGACTTCGTCCGCGCGGAAAAGTGATATTAAGCAGCATTTTTTTTTACCCCCTTAAGGGTAACATTTTTACAAACTTTGAATGTAATATTAATTTATATGTAATCAAGAGCCTAAAACATAAGTTTCAAGCTTCAAAAATGACGAAACTTCCATACAAACTTTAATACCCTATTTCAAGCCCTTACAACCCTTTTTCGCATTAAAAGCTTATGTCCTTCCTCAAGCTCTAGGCTATATCTGTACCAAATTTCATTTAAATTGGTTCAGTAGTTTAGGCGTGAAAAGGTAATCGCATTTATAATATTAGCAGGGATTTGTTGACTTAGAAGAACCTTAGATCAGGCTAGCTGTGCCTCGTGGTACAATTTGCTCATGTTACAGGAAGGTGCTTCGGCTCGGGCCTTGGCTTTCGTTGTTTTTTTCTGCAATAGAGCATATTATCTCATATAATCCAGTTGATTATCTATCACTGTTATAAACTTAATGCAATGCCGTTCAGCCATGCTGACGTGGTTGAGCAACAAACATCCATACATACTATGTTTTCGTTTGTAATGCCAAAAAAAATACATACTATAACGTTTTTAATATCAGTGGGGTATTCACTAATAGTAAAAATGTGAATACGAGGTATGGTCAGTAAATAAAACAGCCCTGAAACTAATTAGTCACAACTAACAACACAACAAATATATATCCAAAAGTGTAAATTATTCGTATGAAATTAGTTATGAAGAAGGTTGTTATGAGAAGCCGTGGTGGCCGTGGTGGTTTCGCAAGTTCGAATCCCGACTGTACCAATGAGTTTTACGATAAAGGAAAACATCTAGGGAAAACCTGCAAACGTCTGAGAAGCAATTCAATATATAGTCTAGTATAGGCGTATGCATAGTCGTGCTCGAGTAACGGCAATGGACTCGCCATTTGTCACGTTGGCACCTAATATATATCTCTGGCGGAAAGTGGGTGTGTTTGTACTACCTAAACACCTCTGCCTAACCCTTCGGGGACCCTTGTGGGAAGGCGTGAGGATATACATTATATATAGTAATTAGTCATATATTTTCTAGATTCTATATAATACGCTGTAAATTTTAATTTTTGAGGTGACTTAATCCGCAACCCTAAAAATGCGCGCCATCTGAAGAAGTGTGCCGATGAATTCCCCCTCTTGGAGATGGAGGCCAGCCTGCATCCAATCACTCGGACCGTGCTGAGAATTCGGCTTACCATCACACCCAACTTCAAGTAAGACAACCCGCGTCTTCGTCCTTTATTCAGATTATTCAATAGATCATATTACAGGCTGTTCGCTAGAAGCTTTGATTATATAGATTTGATGATATTTGATATTATTATTTTTTATTGAACTAATGTACCTACATAGGTTAATATTTACATGAACCACTCAACGCACCCTATAACAGTGGTTGAGATTATGTAAGAAATACTGGTCGAGACAATATTATAATGATTATTCTAAAGCTATGTTTTGCGAATAGTTTATTAAGCGAAAGTGAGTGCTAGATCAGGCAATCGTTACTTGCTTCCAGGTGGAACGACAAATACCACGGCAAGGCGCCGGAAGCATTCTGGATATGGGTAGAAGATCCCGACACCGACATCATGTATTATCATGAGTACTTCCTCATCACGAAAAAACAGGTAACATCTGCTACATACAGATCTGTATTTGTCTTCAGGCACATCTTTCGCGGTCCCTTATTGGGATCTTTTGCACAAGCAATTACTATCCAATATGTTATGTTATTTGTTTCACCGTTTCTTCTCCTGCCTTGTTTTTTTTTCTTGGAAACGGTGGTTTATTAACGGTAATTTTTATTAAGCATGAGGTTCAATAAGTGTTCCCTGTGTCCCTTACGTTGAATAAAATATTTAGATTTAGAATTTGATGTGCATTCGAGTATAAGAGCTTGTGGTAAATAAAAAAACTGGATATTAAGGAAAAAAAAATTACAGGTTGTAACCAATGAGCCCCAAGAGCTGGTCATCACGATACCCATATCTGAACCTTTGCCGCCGCAGTACTACATCAGAGCCACTTCTGAGAGGTATCTTTTTCTTTTTTTGCGTACTTGGCATCTGTCACGTTGACATCTAAATAAAATATATCTGTCGAAAATAGGGCGTACAACGCCCCTGGTGTAACAATACCAAATGACAGATGTTCTCTGCCTACCAGTTCGGGGACCCTTGAACTCAGAAATAATAAACACTATTGTTTTCAGGTGGTTGGGCTCGGAAAGTGTACTGCCGTTGACATTCCAACATCTCATATTGCCGGAAACACATCCTCCGCATACGGGTAAATAAGTAAACATTTTAGGTTTATTCTTACTTTTTCTTCCGCATAATAGATTTTCATCCCACAATTTATAAATAGAATGGACTTGTTCTAATTTTATTGCCAGGTATAAGTTAGGTGGAAGTTTTAAGGGTGTATTTCTACCCTAATGCTCTTTTGCAGACTTATTGGAACTTCAGCCGTTACCAGTGACAGCGTTGAACCAACCTTCATACGAGATGCTATACAACTTCAGCCACTTCAACCCGATCCAGACGCAAATATTCCACTGTCTATACCACACCGACAACAACGTGCTATTGGGCGCGCCCACTGGCTCGGGCAAGACTATCGTGGCTGAGGTTGCCATGTTTAGGGTCTTCAATCAGTACCCGGGCTGTAAGGTCAGTCTATATGAGATATGAGTGCCATCTATGGGCATCGTAGCGAAAGTTTAAAAAATCAAGGGTTTCGTATGAATCTAAATCAACAAATTGTGATAAGAAAAGAAATGCATTAAAATTAGTCAGTTTAGACCGATTTTAGTTGTTTTTTCAGGGATTTTTAGGGTAGTTAAGTCACATACACACGTTTAAAAGTATTATATATATTATTTAAGGACTAAGGTATATATTCTATCAATTTGGAAGTGTTTCAGGTGGTATACATAGCGCCCTTAAAAGCCCTAGTAAAGGAAAGAATTAAAGATTGGAAAGTGAGACTTGAGGAGAAATTGGGCAAGAAAGTTGTAGAGTTGACAGGTAAAATATGACGTAACATGCTTTTCCCTTTACCACTCCATCTTAGATACTTTTAAGGAAGCTGCCATGTCATCATCATCTTCCTTCTTCTATTCTCGATTAGTTTGACAGTTTTCTTTTTTTAATATTATGCACATAAGTAAGTCATAAAAAAAACTTAATGGGGACAATAATGATACAGTGGAGAGTCGAACATGCAATAAATCTTTGCTTCGCAGACGATTATTTAATCCACTCGGCCATACATTAATTTTGTGTTTCTAATTTGAGGTGACGTGAGCCCGGATATTCGAGCTATAAGGAATTCCCACGTAATAGTGACTACACCTGAAAAGTGGGATGGAATCAGTCGCTCGTGGCAAACCAGAAACTATGTCAAGGACGTCGCGCTCATCGTTATAGACGAGATACACTTGCTCGGTGAGGACAGAGGGCCTGTGTTGGAGGTCATCGTGTCAAGGTAACATGGACTTTATGGATACACCTTATTATGTACTATTATACATTTTAGATTTGGAATTATTCATTATTTTTACTTAATATAGACCAGTATCTTTTGGAATATACTTATAATATCACCCCTTTTCACAAAAGTACCCAAAGAGTACATTCGACTATCGCCTTTATTTGTACGATATTAACAGTAGTTTCTAATTGGCATTGAATATAACAATGTTGAAATACGATTAATGACTGTTCCTTCTATCGAATAAGCGTTTTTGAATTTCGAATAAAATTGACTAACTGAATTATTATATGACAGAACCAATTTCATCGAATCTCACACATCGCGGCGCCTGCGCATCATCGGTCTGTCGACTGCGTTGGCCAACGCCAAAGATCTCGCTAACTGGCTGAATATTGGGGAACTTGGACTTTACAACTTTAGGCCATCTGTGCGACCTGTTCCCTTAGAGGTAACTTAAAAATTTAAGCTAATAATAATAATTGGAGAAATGCAATTGCAAAATGAAACGATCAAATGTCTAGCTCATGGGGACCTCACTTGAGCTCAGCAAGTAAGATTCGATAATGCCGTCGCCTCCGATATTTTTAAAATTTAAAGTATCTTTTTCGGTTTATAAGGTAGCCTATGCTATGCGTATCATCACGCCGTGTCCCTCATGAGGTAGGAAGAGAGAAAACAGAGCCACCTCTATAGACTCTAGAAAAAGCTTGTAGCTTTTACATACATGCCCATCCATGAGCTAAATCGATTTAAACTAGTTAGTCTACTATTTATACATATCATCGATATTTGTATATATATTCGACTTTAACTTTGTGGAATTGTTATCTTTAAACACATTGGCATTGTAGTATCAGTCATGATTCTTTATTCACTCAATTCGTCCAATATTATATCTCTTCTTTGTTATTGATTAGAGTTTATACGATATTCAAAACGAAAGTGTGTACAAGGCTAGGCAGAGGGAGACCACGTTTCAACTACCTAGATCAAATCGATTGGACACTCGAAGACGGGAACGTCAAGAGTATTTATAAAAAGACTGGTGAATGTAGAGGAAGAGAAAGAGGTATGCAAGTCTAGAGAGAACTGGCGCTCTAATCTCACTGCCTACCCCGATAGGGACTAGGCTTGATGAATGTATGTATGATTTGAGGTTAAATTAAGATCTTCCCAAAATAAGTTTGTTAATATATAATATAATAATAATATATCCTCACGCCTTCCCACAAGGGTCCCCGAAGGGATAGGCAGAGGTGTATAGGTAATTAGGTAATACCCACACAACCACTTTCCACCAGAGGTATATTAGGTACCAACGTGACAGATGGCGAGTCCATCGCCGTTACTCCAGCACGACTATACATACCTTTGAATTTCTTCTCAGACGTATGCAGGTTTCCTCTCGATGTTTTCCTTCACCGTAAAGCTCGTGGTGTGACTAACTGTACTTAAGTTCAGAAAAACTCATTGGTACAGTCGGGATTCGAACTTGCGACCTTTGCGTCGCAGGCAACTGCTCGAACCACTCGGCCACCACGGCTCTATAATAAGTTTGTTGAGGAGTGTTTAATCAGTGTGTATGCTTAGGTGCATATATCGGGCCACCCCGGGCGGCACTACTGCCCGCGCATGCTCACCATGAACAAGCCCACCTTCCAGGCCATCCGCACGCACTCGCCCTGTGCGCCCACGCTCGTGTTCGTCTCCAGTCGCCGACAGACTAGGTATCACATTTTGGACTTTACTACAACAGCTGTAGGTAGGCTTTTCAATACCGCAGTTAGGCACGTGAATTTTGTCGAGAGCTCTATGGCATATTTTCTTTCGATATCTTATTGTTGAATGTAACATTTACTGTCGGATGTTTCAGGCTAACTCTTTATTTGAAAGTGAGAAAAAGAGAGAAAAACATCCAAAAGAGAGGATGACAACTAAATAGCTGAAAGTTTTTGCCTTGTTCTAAAGAAATAAACATATCTTTAGAACATTAATTATATATTTACAATATATGATGTAAACATTATCTACGAAATAAAATGTGCATTAAGCACTCAATAATGACGGATAAATACCGATACATCTGCTCAAAGTTCCAATTAAAAATAAATTTACAATAACGTAAAAATTCACGAATATTATTTTACATGCAATCAATAAGTTTATAAATTCACAGATTGACAGCCCTAGACTTGATCGCGTACTTAGCAGCGGAGGAGAATCCCAAGCAGTGGCTTCACATGCAAGAATCTGAAATGGAGCAAATACTCTCCAGCATCAAGGAATCGAACCTGAAACTCACACTCGCTTTCGGCATCGGAATACACCACGCCGGTCTGCACGAAAGAGACAGAAATACTGTTGAAGAGCTGTTTATCAATCAGAAGATACAGGTATTCTCTTTACAATTTTTGAAGCATAATAATAAAAATAGCCGTGGTGGCCGAGTGGTTTAAGTTAGACAAAGATTACAAATTCCAATCCCGACTGTACTCCTTTGTACAGTGATTATTCGCATTACGGTGAAGGTAAACATCAAGAGGAAACCTGCATACGTTAGAGGACGTTCAAAGACGTATGTATAGTCGTGCTTAAGTAGTGGCGATAGACTCGACTAAAAAATATATCTCTAGCCGAAAGTGGGTGTGTTGTATGTACACCTCTAACCTTATCGTGAAGAGAAAATGTGTTCATCTGCATTTGTGATTCTTTAAGGTATTAATCTGCACGGCAACCCTGGCGTGGGGGGTGAACTTCCCCGCACACTTGGTGGTCATCAAAGGCACAGAGTACTTTGATGGCAAGCAGAAGCGGTACGTCGATATGCCGATTACAGATGTGCTGCAAATGATGGGCAGAGCTGGACGCCCTCAGGTGAGATACTTGTTTTTTTCTTTTTTATACCAAAAAGGTGGCAAATAAGCATGCAGTGGACCTAATAGTAAGCTCTCTCTGTATTCCCCGTGAGGCAGTCTGCGTACACACAGTAAATAAAAACTAATATAAATATATGTATATTCAAGAATACTCCAAACCGACGAGCATGAAGAGACTGATGAATGTAGACGAACCGAAAGAGGTATGTAAGTCTAGAGAGAACTGGCGCTCTATACTCTCTGCCTACCCCGTTAGGGACTCGGCGTGATGGTATGATGTATATTCTTTTAGTGTGTGAATGCCTTTGATAAATTCCAATGTTTTTATTTTGCTTTCTGATAACTTCAACGACATTGTCTCTTGGTAATATCTAAATATATTACGACCGCTTGTTTTAGAAGTGGTTATCATTAAGTATATTTTAAAGTTAATAAGTGCAATTTGTGATCTCCCTCCAGTACGACAACGAAGGAGTGGCGGTGGTACTAGTACACGACCAGAAGAAGAACTTCTACAAAAAATTCCTTTACGAACCGTTCCCAGTGGAGTCCAACTTGCTCGAAGTACTAGCCGACCATTTGAACGCGGAGGTCGTTGCCGGTACGTTACACATTCAGCATTAATGATATTTCAGTATATTTTAATCTATAATGTCGTGTATCATGTCTCTCAAATAATGCTTCGGGGAATAGACTGCGATGCTACAGGCACGTGACCTACTAATTGCATGTAACAATGCATTCCAACTAATTTAATAAACACGAGAAGTGCATTTCTGCATGCACATTGTCAACGTTACATACAAACAGGATAAAGACGATTTACATAATATAGACGATTGAATAATTAAGAACTGATAGCGTAAGAAACAAATGCATTTCTCGCGCTTATTACAGAAGTTGGGATGCATAGGCAGAGGAAAACATTCCAACTACCTGGATCAAATCGATCAGACACTCAGAGATGGGAATGTCAAGAGGACTCGATACCGGTGGGCATGTATGAAGATAATGATGAAGGTGGACAAAGCGAAAGATGTCTAGAGTCTAGTCTCTGCAAGTGCAAGTCTAGAGAGAACTCTATTCTCTCTGCCTAGCCCGTTGGGGACTCGGCGTGATGATATGTATGTATGTATATATCTTCACACGACGAATTGAACTGTGCTAGACAATCGCTATTAACCTATTATAGGTTTAAATGCTAAGTTATTACACCTAATATTCTTTTTTCCTGACAATAGTATTGTTCAATGCCGTGGTGGCCGAGTGGTTCGAGCAGTTGCCTGCGACGCAAAGGTCGCAAGTTCGAATCCCGACTGTAGCAATGAGTTTTTCTGAACTTAAGTACAGTGATTAGTCACACCACGAGCTGAACGGTGAAGGAAAACATCGAGAGGAAACCTGCATACGTCTGAGAAGAAATTCAAAGGCGTATGTATAGTCGTGCTGGAGTAATGGCGATGGACTCGCCATCTGTCACGTTGGCACCTAATATACCTCTGGCGGAAAGTGGGTGTGTGGGTATTACCTGTACACCTCTGCCTACCCCTTCGGGGACCCTTGTGGGAAGGCGTGAGGATAAGTGTACTATTGTTCAATAATAAAAGGTTTGTCTACTAACAGGCACAGTGCAAACCAAACAAGACATTCTGGACTACCTCACTTGGACGTATTTCTTCCGTCGCCTGCTGAAGAATCCGTCGTACTACAATCTGGAGAGCATTGAGCCCCAGGACATCAACTACTACCTCTCCAACTTGGTGAAAACCACTCTCGACGCGCTAACTGATGCCAACTGTGTGGAGATTGAAGAGGTATATTAAGGACCTATTTACCGCGAGGGTTGATTTTTGATAATTTCACGCCAAAATCTTAAATTAAAACTATAATCTTACTTAAATCACTAAGAATTCCACTTTCTTAATGTGGTGACAATTGACAATTCAGTTGTATCGTCTTTCGTAGCGTGAATTCTGGGAACTTTTACTACTTTATCGGGCATTGGCGACCAACGACCAAAGCCAGCCAGACACTGTTATGTGCCATAATTTTATATTACTGATACGCATATGTATATATGTAGTATCGACATACAGCATGTGTGAAGTACATTCACAACACGCTCTAACTTCTAGAAGACGATGAAAGACAAATGTTCTATTTCGGAACACGCTCTAACTTCTAGCACACAATGACAGACAAATGTTCTATTTCTGAGCCATCCTGTACATACCATCTTGTTAAATTATTTATTGAACCGATTATCTTTATATATATAATTCTTCTGTGAGTGTGTATGTCACTCAACTCCTCCTAAAAGGCTGGACCGATTTTAATGAAATTTTCTGTGTGTGTTCAAAGGGATCTGGGAATGGTTTAGATTCACAATTGGACCCGATAGGTGGCGCCACTGGGTCCGTGGCTTTAATTTTTTCTCCCAAGCGGAGCTTGGCGGGACAACTAGTTATATATAGGGAAAATGAGTGAGTAAGTTAAAGTTAACCCTTGACATCCCCTATAAGGACCAGCGCACAGTGAGGTGTACGTGGATGGGTCGCATCGCGTCGTACTACTACCTGTCGCACAAAACCATGGCTCATATGGGCGAGCGCCTGGTAGCGTCTCTCGACGAGGACGCCCTGCTGCGGGCGCTGGCCGACTGCCACGAGTACTCCACGCTGCCCGTGCGCCACAATGAGGATATTCTCAATGGGTACCTCTATATTACCGTTCAGTTGTGCAAGCTGTATGAGAATTGATTCATAAAATTGGCTGGAAATATCCACCTTGTCGATGGAATTTTGAATATCAAGAATTTTTTTTATTCTACTAATGTTGTAAATGTGAAAGTCTGTGACGATATTTGTTCCCCTTACAAGCATATAAATAATAACAAATACCTGGGACAATTCCACACAAATTGACCTAGTCCCAAATTAAGCAAAGCTTGTGTAATGGTAACTAGACAACGTTATATTTACTTATATAGATAGATATATACATAAATACATAGGACATCCAAGACTAAGTAAGGTACAAATACTCGTGTTTATCACACAAATATCTGCCCTCAGCAGGATTCGAACCCGTGACCTCAAGTTTCGCAGTCAGGAGCTCTAACCACTAGCCCAGGTGGTCGTCAATATATCTTTATAGCTCAAAAAAGTTACGCGAGTAAAGCCACAGTTGGTAATACCTAAACGGGGTGTCTCAGAAATTGGGACCGCTCAAATATGTGATAGGACACAAATGAAATAAAATAAAAAAAAATACATTAATAGTTTTTTAAAAGTACCCATAGGACCACGTATCGTAGTGAATATCTTCTTTCAACAATGTTGTGATTTTGATATCTTCAAAGCGATCTGTTTTAGTGCATCGTCATTCACAACTTCTTCTGCAGAGGACAGCTGTTTCATTTTCTGAGACATACTGTAGGTATATGTTTGAACAGCGAGCTCGCTCAGCAATGCCGGCTGCCAGTGGATGCCTTGCAGCTGGACTCTTCGAACGTGAAGGCGTTCCTCCTCCTCCAAGCGCACATGACGCGGCTGCAGTTGCCCAACACCGACTATCTCACCGACACCAAGTCGGTCCTCGACCAGACCATCAGGATAATGCAGGTCACCGCTTTACCTCTATATTTGTGTTTATTAATACTAAGTGGTGGCCAAGTGCCAACAAAGGATTGTTCTAGTAGTCTGCAACTCAAATATTGCAAATTCGAACCCCGGCTGTACCAATGAGTTTGTCTGAACTTAGCTACAGTTATTATTCACACCACGAGCTTTACGGTGAAGGAAAACATCGTAAAGAAACCTGCACGTTTGAGACAAATTGCCTCTTTATAATATGTTATTGTATATATCGCCAGGCAATGATAGACACGACTGCAGAGAACGGCTGGCTGTCCGTCTGCCTGTCCGCCCAGACCCTGATGCAGAGCATCATCCAAGCCCGCTGGCCGGCCGACTCGCCCCTCACGACGCTGCCGCACGTCGACCACCAACATCTGTACATGTTCTCGCAAATGACCAAAGCGACCAACAAACCATGCACGATACTCAACGGATTGAAAGTGGCTTGCTCGAGGAATTACGAAATGTTGGCCAAACATTTGCGCAGGGAGTTTGAAGAAAATCAAATTGAACAGATACATAGGGTAAGTGCTTACGTCACTTTACATCAATCGAATTCATCATCAATTGTTTATTCGATGTGAATGTCAAGAGTACTCGAAGGCGGCGGAATTGTATGAAGAAACGGGTAAATGTGTATAAATAAGTCTTAGTCTAAAGAACTAACTCTCTCTGTCTGATGGACCCTGGGGAACTCGTGATGATACGTGTGTACTTCACGTTTTTTGGTGGGTGGTTGGTTGGGATCTGAAGTGACTAACTTGTTTTGACGGATTCTCTACTGTTGTAGCAAACTCCTATCATATACCTCGCCATGTACCTTACAAGCTTATGTCTGTATTTCGACGACGAAGTATGAACAGGCTAATGAATGAGAATAAAGTGGAAGAGGTGTATAAGTCTATTGATAACTAGCGCTTCTCTCTACTGACACCGTTAGGGACTCGGCATGATTATATGGCATGTGGCAGGTTCCAACTCAATGTCTGGATGACGTTCCCTCTACTCGCGTAATTTTTTACACAATACATCATCTAATTAACCGGTTGTGAAATGTGTATTGTACAGGCAATATGCGACCTCCCAACACTTGATATCAAATTCTACGTGCGAGGCTTGTGGTTCGACTGCGATTCAGAGCAAGACAAACGGTTACCGCAGCCACCGCAGAAGGACCACTGGGTACCACTACATGCTGATCAGGTAATCTTCTCGTTAATTCATATTTTAAAAAAAAAATTACGCTATTGTCAAGTCAATTGTGATTCACTTGAATCAACTTGGAGCTAAGTAGCTTTAGGCCCGTGATCATGGTGGTGGGACATTTGGTGGCCATGACCTTGATATGCTATTAGGGTAGGCAGAGGTGTGTAGTGCCCACACCCACGTTTCGCCGATGATATATTTAAGGTACCAACTTGTCGTGTCCAACTCCGTTTCTCTAGCACTACTATTCATACGTCTTTGATTTTATCTCAAACATGTGCACGTTTACTCGCGACGTTTTCTTCACCGCTTGTACGAGATTAGTGAAGCTCACGTTGAAATAAAAGTTGAAATAAATAAAATTCAATGACGTTAACAAACATTACTATTATGAACTCGTGCGGTGGTAAAGTCATTCCACTCAGGCTTATGTGTTGGAATTGAAAAATTAAAAGACACAATCAAGGTTGCTACTTTCAGTGACTTAACTTGTCAATCTTAACCTACTTAGCTATGTAATATTTAAGATTTGTAAAACTTAATCAACGAACTATGTCGCCTAAGCCAAGGATAAACCTCAGTTGTTTTTGGTGAGCTTCAGTGTATTGAGGTTTTCCCTGGAGTGTACAGCATGGAGTTCTTCAAGAAGGGTGTGAAAAGATTCCTGCAGGGTCGGCAACGCGCGAGTGATACCCCTGGTGTTGCAAGCGCCCATAGGCGGCGGTAACCGCTTACCATCAGGCGGACCGCATGCTTGTTTGCCACCCAAGTGGTATAAAAAAAATATATATTGTTGTTTAATAAAAAAAATCGTTCGTCAGGAATACACGCTTGTAGTCCAGCTGCAACGCCGCGGTGGCAACCCTTCCAACGTGTTGTGTCCACGGTTCCCGCGCACCAAGAACGAGGGCTGGTTCTTGACACTCGGCACAGTGGACAACGGCGAACTGCACGCCCTCAAGCGAATACCCCCTAGGGGAACCACACATGTTACCTTCTATACTCCTGCTTGGACAGGTGAGCTATAATTACATTTATGGCGTTAATTTGAATTAAATTAAGTCATTTTTTTTATACAACCGGAGTGGCAAGCAAGCATACGGCTCATCAGATGGAAAACGGTTACCGCAGCCTATTTACGCATACAATACCGAAGTATCATTTGCGCGTTGCCACTGTTTTCGGAGAGTTATAGTTGGCAGCATAATGGGACTAATCACTCTGCTGCCAACACAATATAACCTCCCCCCCTCCTCTGGCAGCTCCAAATTCGAACGGGAAACCCGTTAAGCCCTACATCTCTCTAAATATAGTAAGAGACGTTGTTGAACTAGACGTGCCGATTTTTGTTTCTTGAATAAAATAAGTAAATAAATTAAGTGTTAGTGCAGCTCCATAATATATCTTTGTGCCAAGTTTCATATCCATTTAGTGGTTTTTGCGAGAATAAGGTACACACATCCATAAAAACTTTCTCGGGGTCCTTCTATAATATGCAAAAACAAAATGGATATCTTAGTGAATTAAGTTATAATAAGTCCATTACTAGCATTTTTCGAATTTGAGTCTGTGTCTCTCTTAGTAGAGGTCTCTACTAGTAACGGGGTTACTTTCAAATGTTAAAAAAGGAGGGTTATATCTACTCTTACGACTATAGAATTCAATGACCCTTGTACATCTCCCACAGTGGATTTATATTCACCAATGTATTTAATTGTTCATACTGTTTATTGTTTGTTGTTCATTCAATGTTCATACAACTCTCCAGGTCGTATTATCTACACAGTGTACGTAATGAGCGACAGCTACATGGGTTTGGACCAGCAGTATGACTTCCACTTCGAGCTTGTGGACCCGTTGCCTCAGGAGAACTTCGACCAAGTATATGATACCATCGACAAAACGATCATAGAATAAATCGCTGTATAAATAAATAATTGTTATTTATTCATACTTGTTTCCATTATGAAGTCTAACTGCATCAAAGAAACTTTACTTTTGTTTTACAAATCAATAATTCCACGATTTTTCATTTATTTCACAACATTGGGCTGTGTCATGAAAACTAACTACTTAAAAAACCAGCTAAGTACAGGAGTCTTTACCATAACAATTGCAAGTAATGAAGTCCCTTATATTGCAATACACGAATCACGAAGTCAAAGTGGAGTTGGGCAGGCTAATTGATGAGACAGGAAGGCCGAAGGTAAACCAAGGCAGTAGCCGATAGCCGTGACAGAGGCCGACCACCCACACTTTGGGCCACATCATACAAGCTGCTGGGAAACTGGTGGAAATAGCTCAGGACTGAGAGCACCTTAAAACCAGGGAGGCCTATACCCAGCAGATTGTGCATGTGTTACTCGTTCTGCACAAAAAACTCAGCATTTCATATGTAATTTACATAACCATTAATTAAAAGTTAAGATCACTTTTATTTTACTTTAGGTCTAGTTGCTGTACAGATGTTAAAACTCATTCTCTATCTACATCTACAACGTAATTAGCATATTTCAACCAACTGTGAATCAAACTAAATGCTGAATAATGTTTCAAGGACTTGTTCAGTAAAAGTAAATATGAATTATGTATTCATATTAATTATAATATATACAACAACCAGCATCATGAATGGAAAACAGCTGTACACTGTTAGGATTGAAAAGAAGCTATTTAATATATTACATTTATTTCTTCCCAACTATAATAATGACTAACAATAAATAGATAAAGCGGAAAAACTTCAAACATTATGTGGATCCAAAGTAACATGAATGACATTCAATATATAGATAGTGCTATCTAGGAAGACTCGCCCCACTATTCTTCCCCATAGTTTATAGTGTAAGTGTGCAACCTTCCACTAATGTTTGCATATTGTCGGTACACACTGACTACCTATGAGTGCACACACAGTGTGCGATTGTGCGACAATTAATAGACTCGGGTCATACCCCCCGCATAACGCGACCCCCTCGACTAGAAATAGGGCGCGTCTTCGTGGATGGCACTATCTGTAACATTACCATGAAATTATTTCCCAGTTTCTAAATGCACAGTCAATTAAGTAAATATGTCCAAGAATATAATAGTATTTACTCTTATCTGCTAGACTGCTATCTAACCCTATCAAAGTCTTTATCATTCGCATGAGCTATCATCTACACTGACCTCTTCTACAATATACAAATTAGAATGTATACCCACAATAAGTACTATTTCTAGTATTTACTGAAAATATAGACATACTTAATTATAACTAATGAGATGGCAATTTTTCCAATTACAATATAGAATATACAGGGAGTTTTACAATGATACAGGGACCAGATGGCACATGCATTAAGCAACCAAGTAATTTCTAGCTTAAAAGCTTTAAATTATAAACATAGATAACTAGCATTTTTCAAGTCTCACTATACTTGTCAAGTGAACATCAGACACTCAAACAATGTCAAATATTGTTGGAGTGCCAGCAATCTGTTATTTGTATTTCCTCTGCTCACTCTCTATAGCTCGAGCTTCTGATACTATTTGCCTCTCCCTCGTCAACATTCCATCTAATTGCTCTGTAAATGCATCAAAGGAAAACTTGGTTTCAAACCTCTTAAGGCCAGCTTCCCCCAACTTCTCCCCTAATTCTGGACTTAGTATCAGCTTACTCATGGCATTGGCAAACGATTTGCTGGTAGGTTCGCACAAGTATCCTGTTACTTCATTCACAATAGTCTCTGTAGGCCCTCCACTGTTAACCGCAATTACTGGTTTGCGGAAATACATTGCCTCCAATGGCACTATGCCAAAATGTTCATTGGATGGTGTGTATATCAAAGCCTTGCAATTATACAGTAAAGACACCTTTTCCACATCTTTTGGTGACTTCATAAAGGTCACCTTATCATCTATGTCTAATTCAGCAGCCAGATCTGTCAGTTCTATGTAATGCTCCATATTTTCTAAGTTGATAGGGTCAAAGCCACCAGCCATTATCAAGTGTACCCGGTCCCAGTCACTCTTATGTACAATGTGCTTCAGATGCTCCAAAGCCCTCAGAGCCAGCTGTAAATTCTTCTTCCTCTCATACCTATTTATTGACAAGAATATAAACTTATCCGAACCAACTGGCACAACTTCCTTCAGTGGTTTTATTTGAACTGACTTGAAAAATTCTGTGTTGATGGATGGGTAGCATATGTCTGGTATATCCTTGATTCTATGGAATGCATCTTGGTATACCCTGGCTGTATACTTACTGTTCACCAACACTTTATCAGCCCTAGCAGTAGTTAGCTCTTCTAACCAATTCAATGGCATCCTGTATAACTTCTTAAGGAAGCCACCTTCTGAAGAGAGTAGCTTGTCTGGATGGTGACAGTAGAAGACAACTCTGAATGGACCTCGTGCCATTTTCAAAAATGGAATGCATAGTGATATCAGATCGCAGAATATTAAAGTCGGTTCTTCGACAGGTATGACGTACCATGCCATATACACCGCAGCATACACCATCCGCACGTAAGCACAGGCCGCTTTAAATCTGCCAAATATAGAACGTGGTATCCAGTCCCCGACTACCGAGACGGGAAGAGTGCCATCTCTAGTTTCGGCAAAACAATGTGTAGGATCATGGTGATTTGTATAGAAAGCAACCTCATGTCCCTTCTTCTTGAATGCCAATGCGGCATCCAACACAAGCCGCTCGGCGCCCCCGATACCCAGGTCTGGGTGGAGAAATATTATTTTAACCATACTTCAGAACACCAGCAGTAGCTTAGTACCGCGCAAGGTAAGCACGAATAGACACTCAATAAAAAATATATCCAGATCAGCTAAAAAACACATAGGTACACGATACAAGACACTACAGCGAGATACTACCTACAAGAAAATTTGTTGACATATTTTAGACGGTGTTGACAGTATTGAGTGTTGACATTGTACAAATTCTCATCTATCCTCGTTATCGTTAAATCAATCCAAGTAGCTGGTCCCATCCAAAAATTATTATTACTACTGCAATAGATTTATTTAGTTGGATTGAACGTTTAAATTGATTAATAGGAGATGAAGTGTTTAAATCATTAAATAAGAACGGACGTCGGAACAATGATGTAAAAAAGATTAAACCTCATTGCGTAGGAATGTTAAAGCATTATACTCTTTAAAGTTTTAAGTTTACTAAGTAATTAAGGCTTACTTAGTTCAATAGGTAATAAAAATTAAATTAAATTGATAACGGTGCAAGGCATCTACATGCATAGATGCAATAATATCTATGTACCGCGGAAAATTTTATTTCATTGGTACTTTTTTTTCTAGAATAAGTCGGTGAATCAAGCTAATAATCTGCCTCTTTTTTTTCATCTTATACCATTATGAACGTTTTGTATGGAAGAGGCAAAAGCATGCTCACAAACTTTCGCTTTTATAATATTTGTAGGACCTACTGTTTAATTTTAAGACTTCTTGCATTATTAAGTAACATTATACAAACTTACACAATATCACAGAACTAGTACAGAAGGTACATATGATCATGCCAAGTCCCTAGCGGGGTAGGCAGAGAGTATAGAGCGCCAGTTCTCTCTAGACTTACATACCTCTTTCGCTTCGTCCACATTCATCAGTCATACATACATCATACAGAAGGTAAAAAAAATTAAAATACAACCGGAGTGGCAAGCAAGCATACGGCTCATCAGATGGAAAACGGTTACCGCAGCCTATTTACGCATACAATACCGAAGTATCATTTGCGCGTTGCCACTGTTTTCGGAGAGTTATAGTTGGCAGCATAATGGGACTAATCACTCTGCTGCCAACACAATATAACCTCCCCCCCTCCTCTGGCAGCTCCAAATTCGAACGGGAAACCCGTTAAGCCCTACATCTCTCTAAATATAGTAAGAGACGTTGTTGAACTAGACGTGCCGATTTTTGTTTCTTGAATAAAATAAGTAAATAAATTAAGTGTTAGTGCAGCTCCATAATATATCTTTGTGCCAAGTTTCATATCCATTTAGTGGTTTTTGCGAGAATAAGGTACACACATCCATAAAAACTTTCTCGGGGTCCTTCTATAATATGCAAAAACAAAATGGATATCTTAGTGAATTAAGTTATAATAAGTCCATTACTAGCATTTTTCGAATTTGAGTCTGTGTCTCTCTTAGTAGAGGTCTCTACTAGTAACGGGGTTACTTTCAAATGTTAAAAAAGGAGGGTTATATCTACTCTTACGACTATAGAATTCAATGACCCTTGTACATCTCCCACAGTGGATTTATATTCACCAATGTATTTAATTGTTCATACTGTTTATTGTTTGTTGTTCATTCAATGTTCATACAACTCTCCAGGTCGTATTATCTACACAGTGTACGTAATGAGCGACAGCTACATGGGTTTGGACCAGCAGTATGACTTCCACTTCGAGCTTGTGGACCCGTTGCCTCAGGAGAACTTCGACCAAGTATATGATACCATCGACAAAACGATCATAGAATAAATCGCTGTATAAATAAATAATTGTTATTTATTCATACTTGTTTCCATTATGAAGTCTAACTGCATCAAAGAAACTTTACTTTTGTTTTACAAATCAATAATTCCACGATTTTTCATTTATTTCACAACATTGGGCTGTGTCATGAAAACTAACTACTTAAAAAACCAGCTAAGTACAGGAGTCTTTACCATAACAATTGCAAGTAATGAAGTCCCTTATATTGCAATACACGAATCACGAAGTCAAAGTGGAGTTGGGCAGGCTAATTGATGAGACAGGAAGGCCGAAGGTAAACCAAGGCAGTAGCCGATAGCCGTGACAGAGGCCGACCACCCACACTTTGGGCCACATCATACAAGCTGCTGGGAAACTGGTGGAAATAGCTCAGGACTGAGAGCACCTTAAAACCAGGGAGGCCTATACCCAGCAGATTGTGCATGTGTTACTCGTTCTGCACAAAAAACTCAGCATTTCATATGTAATTTACATAACCATTAATTAAAAGTTAAGATCACTTTTATTTTACTTTAGGTCTAGTTGCTGTACAGATGTTAAAACTCATTCTCTATCTACATCTACAACGTAATTAGCATATTTCAACCAACTGTGAATCAAACTAAATGCTGAATAATGTTTCAAGGACTTGTTCAGTAAAAGTAAATATGAATTATGTATTCATATTAATTATAATATATACAACAACCAGCATCATGAATGGAAAACAGCTGTACACTGTTAGGATTGAAAAGAAGCTATTTAATATATTACATTTATTTCTTCCCAACTATAATAATGACTAACAATAAATAGATAAAGCGGAAAAACTTCAAACATTATGTGGATCCAAAGTAACATGAATGACATTCAATATATAGATAGTGCTATCTAGGAAGACTCGCCCCACTATTCTTCCCCATAGTTTATAGTGTAAGTGTGCAACCTTCCACTAATGTTTGCATATTGTCGGTACACACTGACTACCTATGAGTGCACACACAGTGTGCGATTGTGCGACAATTAATAGACTCGGGTCATACCCCCCGCATAACGCGACCCCCTCGACTAGAAATAGGGCGCGTCTTCGTGGATGGCACTATCTGTAACATTACCATGAAATTATTTCCCAGTTTCTAAATGCACAGTCAATTAAGTAAATATGTCCAAGAATATAATAGTATTTACTCTTATCTGCTAGACTGCTATCTAACCCTATCAAAGTCTTTATCATTCGCATGAGCTATCATCTACACTGACCTCTTCTACAATATACAAATTAGAATGTATACCCACAATAAGTACTATTTCTAGTATTTACTGAAAATATAGACATACTTAATTATAACTAATGAGATGGCAATTTTTCCAATTACAATATAGAATATACAGGGAGTTTTACAATGATACAGGGACCAGATGGCACATGCATTAAGCAACCAAGTAATTTCTAGCTTAAAAGCTTTAAATTATAAACATAGATAACTAGCATTTTTCAAGTCTCACTATACTTGTCAAGTGAACATCAGACACTCAAACAATGTCAAATATTGTTGGAGTGCCAGCAATCTGTTATTTGTATTTCCTCTGCTCACTCTCTATAGCTCGAGCTTCTGATACTATTTGCCTCTCCCTCGTCAACATTCCATCTAATTGCTCTGTAAATGCATCAAAGGAAAACTTGGTTTCAAACCTCTTAAGGCCAGCTTCCCCCAACTTCTCCCCTAATTCTGGACTTAGTATCAGCTTACTCATGGCATTGGCAAACGATTTGCTGGTAGGTTCGCACAAGTATCCTGTTACTTCATTCACAATAGTCTCTGTAGGCCCTCCACTGTTAACCGCAATTACTGGTTTGCGGAAATACATTGCCTCCAATGGCACTATGCCAAAATGTTCATTGGATGGTGTGTATATCAAAGCCTTGCAATTATACAGTAAAGACACCTTTTCCACATCTTTTGGTGACTTCATAAAGGTCACCTTATCATCTATGTCTAATTCAGCAGCCAGATCTGTCAGTTCTATGTAATGCTCCATATTTTCTAAGTTGATAGGGTCAAAGCCACCAGCCATTATCAAGTGTACCCGGTCCCAGTCACTCTTATGTACAATGTGCTTCAGATGCTCCAAAGCCCTCAGAGCCAGCTGTAAATTCTTCTTCCTCTCATACCTATTTATTGACAAGAATATAAACTTATCCGAACCAACTGGCACAACTTCCTTCAGTGGTTTTATTTGAACTGACTTGAAAAATTCTGTGTTGATGGATGGGTAGCATATGTCTGGTATATCCTTGATTCTATGGAATGCATCTTGGTATACCCTGGCTGTATACTTACTGTTCACCAACACTTTATCAGCCCTAGCAGTAGTTAGCTCTTCTAACCAATTCAATGGCATCCTGTATAACTTCTTAAGGAAGCCACCTTCTGAAGAGAGTAGCTTGTCTGGATGGTGACAGTAGAAGACAACTCTGAATGGACCTCGTGCCATTTTCAAAAATGGAATGCATAGTGATATCAGATCGCAGAATATTAAAGTCGGTTCTTCGACAGGTATGACGTACCATGCCATATACACCGCAGCATACACCATCCGCACGTAAGCACAGGCCGCTTTAAATCTGCCAAATATAGAACGTGGTATCCAGTCCCCGACTACCGAGACGGGAAGAGTGCCATCTCTAGTTTCGGCAAAACAATGTGTAGGATCATGGTGATTTGTATAGAAAGCAACCTCATGTCCCTTCTTCTTGAATGCCAATGCGGCATCCAACACAAGCCGCTCGGCGCCCCCGATACCCAGGTCTGGGTGGAGAAATATTATTTTAACCATACTTCAGAACACCAGCAGTAGCTTAGTACCGCGCAAGGTAAGCACGAATAGACACTCAATAAAAAATATATCCAGATCAGCTAAAAAACACATAGGTACACGATACAAGACACTACAGCGAGATACTACCTACAAGAAAATTTGTTGACATATTTTAGACGGTGTTGACAGTATTGAGTGTTGACATTGTACAAATTCTCATCTATCCTCGTTATCGTTAAATCAATCCAAGTAGCTGGTCCCATCCAAAAATTATTATTACTACTGCAATAGATTTATTTAGTTGGATTGAACGTTTAAATTGATTAATAGGAGATGAAGTGTTTAAATCATTAAATAAGAACGGACGTCGGAACAATGATGTAAAAAAGATTAAACCTCATTGCGTAGGAATGTTAAAGCATTATACTCTTTAAAGTTTTAAGTTTACTAAGTAATTAAGGCTTACTTAGTTCAATAGGTAATAAAAATTAAATTAAATTGATAACGGTGCAAGGCATCTACATGCATAGATGCAATAATATCTATGTACCGCGGAAAATTTTATTTCATTGGTACTTTTTTTTCTAGAATAAGTCGGTGAATCAAGCTAATAATCTGCCTCTTTTTTTTCATCTTATACCATTATGAACGTTTTGTATGGAAGAGGCAAAAGCATGCTCACAAACTTTCGCTTTTATAATATTTGTAGGACCTACTGTTTAATTTTAAGACTTCTTGCATTATTAAGTAACATTATACAAACTTACACAATATCACAGAACTAGTACAGAAGGTACATATGATCATGCCAAGTCCCTAGCGGGGTAGGCAGAGAGTATAGAGCGCCAGTTCTCTCTAGACTTACATACCTCTTTCGCTTCGTCCACATTCATCAGTCATACATACATCATACAGAAGGTAAAAAAAATTAAAAGAGTCCAATATATAATTGTTTAATTAATCAACCATAATCTGTGAAATCAATTACAATTTGATAAATTACAATTCATCCTTTCTCTCAATCTTCACTAAATCAACATGGAATGTTAGTGTTGCAGACTTCGGTATCTTGGGTGGGGCACCAGTCTCTCCATATGCCAATTCTGGTGGAATGACTAATTTCCTCTGTTCTCCTTCACACATAGCAATAAGCCCTTGATCCCAGCCTTTGATAACTTGCCCTGAACCAAGGGTGAAGGTGAGAGGATTGCCCCTAGGAATTGAACTGTCAAATTCAGTGCCATCTTCTAAAGTTCCCTGAAAAAGAATGAATAACATTAAATACTTAAATGTTTACTTAAGCCTAAAGTAATGTTATTCTTATTATTACTATATTGGTGCTTGTTGTATATCGTGCCTGAGTAACGGTGATGGACTCGCCATCTGTCACGTTGGCACCTAATATACCTCTGGCAGAAAGTGGGTGTGTGGGTATAACCTATACACCTCTGCCTACCCCTTCGGGGATTGTGAGAAGGCGTGAAGATATATTATTTTATATTAGTAAATACCATTAAGAAACACAATTAAATACTTTATTATTATAATTTTTTAATTTTAAATTAAGTCATGTATTTTATCTATCATGCAACATCATACACAGAAGCATTGACATATAATTAAACATTATTTTGTTTAGAATAAGCAGTTAGAGAAAATATTTAACTACAACCACTCTCACAACTCACAAAAAAAAAAAAAAAAAATCAATTGAGGTAGCATATATATCCTGGCTTACCAGAGGTTAGCCACAGAGTATACACAGTAGAGACATAGTATAAAGAAGAGAAGTAGGTTATCTTCAAACAAACGCACCGCGCGCGGCTTGTATGTGTGCGCTATTGTATCTATGTGTCGACGCACGCACACTTTAACAAAATCTCGACCCGTTTCTCAGTGCGCCAGTCAGGGCTAACACTGCACAAGATTCGTGCGCGCGTCACGGCTTTTCGGCACCGCTAAATGATTTATTCATCAATATCATCATCAAGATGTCTGATAATCGCAGAAGAATGTATTGCTGTGTTTGGGTGTCTTAATAATTCATCGATTCCAGACCTGTCTCTGTTCAGATTACCTATTGAACAGGAAAGGTAAGTTAGTCACTTATTCTAGCATAATATAATTTTACTTGATGATGAGATACCTACGTACTTACATATTTTTTGTTTGTATTAGTTTTCTATCACACAGGAAGTATAGGTAGGTAGGGCTAATTTCCTACTAGAATGTATTAGGAACTTTTGATCTGGCAATTGGTTTGCCGCTATTTCTTTGTTTACGTTTAGTTATGCCGACTTCTCAGTATTGTAGGTATGGTAACTAAGTACCTACCTACTTACAGAAAATCGTAATTCAAAATAAGTATGTAGGAGTACCTAATTGACTAATAGTAAATCAAATACATATAAAACAAAGTTCGAATCATAACAACAAATTCGACTATAGTCTAAGAGACAGTCGTTAGTTTTTAATGTTGTTTTTATTTATTTTAATGATAATATTTCATTCACTTTATTCATTTTTTATTATAGATACCTAATTGCCGCTGTTCATGCGGTTGCTAGCGAAGCGCGAACAGCCGCGCCTAATATTTAGCTAAAAGTGACAACCCTAAGACAGTAGGCAATTATATCGCGAATTGGGCCGGAGATAGCCTACTCCCTCTTCTTTATACTATGGTAGAGAGCTTTAGTGTAGAAATTCTTTCAGTTGGCTATTTAACACTATCGGGAGGTTTTGTGTAAAGAAAGCTACACAAGGTTACAGTATCCTTTCAAAATAACACTCAAAAATTGACACTACAAACAAAGCCATAACAATTTTGAACAATATATTCATAAGTTAAGTCATAACTTGATAACTCCATAATTGCACCCTTACTGGCTTAACAGAATAAAATATATATCTGGCACCATAAAATAATGATGATTGATTAAGATTAATGCTTGGCGTTCTGTGAGGATCAGTATGCGAGTGTCCTCTATTTCATAAACTAAATTTTTTGTTGTTATGTACATGTAAATTATTCAGTTTTATAAGATTGTATTTATTATTGTCATTGGTGTAATCATTATAGTTAGCAATAAATAAATAAATTCAGGACAGCTGTCTGGGTGATAAAATAAAAAATTGGTTATTAGATAGGTACATAGATAGACAAGTACTTACCGTGTAATGCATATGAAGCAAATCTCCCTTTTTACTCTTAATAGGGCATTCCGTTGGCCTCTTTTTAACCCCAATTTGCAATTTTTTTGGCGGAGAATTTGCTATTACAACGTGTGATACTAAACTCATCAGCACGATTATAAATAACATAATTTTACAAACGGTAACTGAGGCGGTTTTCATTGTTTTTGGAGGGCATACAACTTATTCAAATTGTACTTAAATATATTTTGCAGATACGAAGCGATCAAAAATTATATATGAGAAACGAACGGAGATGCAAGATAAGGGATTCTATCCGAACATCAATCAATAATTCGGCCACTCTGTAATTCTGAACCGTTATTTTACTTACACACTTCAGTAGTCAGTACAGTACATACGTCAGTCGTCAGTATCAATGTCAAGACAAGACCATAGATTAGAGTATTGTGTAGTGACAAGACTTGATAAGACGTATAAAATAAATAAATATTCTAAAATATAATAAATAGTCTTTGGACCAAACGTTAAACTCATATTAATAGTAGTCTATGGTTAAACTTAGCACAGATCAGAACATACGTGTATATTATCTAGTTCATCTGTGGTTGTAGATTACCAACTATAAGAATTAATAGCGTGAATTGCATAAAAGCCCTTCCGCTACAGAGTCGAGGGCACACTCTCTTCCCCCCATCCCATACGAGCAGGAGTCCCGCAAGGCTCAGTGCTCTCGCCACTCCTATTCACGCTTTATACTAGCGACATTCCCCTCCTTAGACGAGTTAAGAGCGCTCTATTCGCCGATGATACGGCTATCTATTACAAAGGTAGAACTCCCGAGGGAATTCACGACAACCTCCAATCCGCGGTCACAGCCCTGGGGTGGTGGTTCCGGAAATGGAGAATTGAAGTGAACCCCACCAAAAGCGCAGCCATTCTATTCTGGAAAGGCCTCGAACGCCCACGGGTAGCCCCCATCACCCTCTTCGGCAAACCCATTACATGGGAAGAAAAAGCCAAATACCTGGGTGTGATCCTCGATCAACGCCTTTCTTTCCGTCACCACGTAAAGGCGGTACGCGCGCGAGCCGCCTTCGCGCTCGGTAGACTTCACAGCATGTTGAATGCACGAAGTAAACTCTCATTGAAATCCAAGGTGAGGATTTACACGACGTGCATTCGACCAATCATGACATATGCGGGTGTAGTGTTCGCACACACTAGCAAGTCAACACTTAACCCCTTGCAAGTGCTCCAAAGCCGGTTTCTCCGGAGAGCCACAGGTGCCCCGTGGTACATGCGTAATAGTCAACTCCACGTTGACCTCAAAGTCCCAACTATAAAACAGTTTTTGAAAAAACTGGCCAAACGTCATTTCGATTCTGCTGTAAATCACCCCTCGTCGTATCGGCCGGCCCATACACTCCTTCCCTTATCTCGAAGATAAGGCGTCCAAGACATGCCGTCATCGAACCGGATGACGACATAACGGTCCTCCAGGACGCCCGACAAAAACATACCAACACTACACACAACCGACCACTGTTCCGTCCTCGCCGGCGAGGCTCGACGCGAATAAGCCGTAATGTTACCCCCCGACCTCCGCCGCAAACTCCGGCCCGCGCCGAGCCAAACGCGCAAATCCCGCCCCCAAATAATATTTAAATAAAATTACCAGTCCAGCCCAGCTCCCTTGCTCGCGATCCAGCAACGCCCTAAGCCGAGGTTTGTACCCCACAGGGGGTGCCCTTAGCTGTGTTGCTTAGTACTAAAGTGCCTGGCTGGAGGCCTAGGTCTCGCCATTGACCGGTTAAGTAGCAAAAGTTCCCGGAACTCACGCTACGAGAGACAATACAAAAAAAAAAAAAAAATGCGTAAAAGCGTTATCCTCACGCCTTCCCACAAGGTTCCCCGAAGGGGTAAGCAGAGGTGCATAGGTAGTACTCACATACCCACTTCAGTGATTTTTAAACATTATGAATACCTGGTGTAGACTAGCTCTTCAATACAATACATTTGTAAATGTTAAATCAGGTATACTTAATTGGATGAAGTCACATTGTAACGCATCTATCTTTTTATGAGCATTGAAATCTATAGACAATATTTTAATGCAATACATAAAAAAACACATTTATAATGAATGCGATAGAAAGACTTGTTATGTCTTGTAATGATAACAAAAAAACTGAACAGTGAACACAAATATGTAAATGTCAAGATTGTCAAGAAAGACCTGAAACAAAATAATATTTAGGCAAACATACCGGCAGAACAATGACTTCTAAGAAACAGCTTGATGAATATAAAAAGTTTCTTTTAAATAGAGTGACTGTATCTTCAGGCATCACTGAATATATTGAAAATCAATTACTTACCGAAGACGAAGCGGCTAAGCATTCTTTCCATAAAATTATGGTAAGCATATACCCTACAGATTCCACCTGGCTTCTGACCACTTAAGCCACTTATGGGAAAACTGTAGCACTCATTACATTACAGTTAGTAAATATTTTAGTATAAAAACATTCACATACAAGCTGTTATAAATAAAAAAATATTACAATGCATTCCAGTTCATTTATGGCGGCATTGTTTCCTTTTCTTTATCATCAAGTTGGTAATGATAACATCGCCAAAGCAATCGCTTGCAGGCTGTGGACACTACAAGAATCTTTTCATACCCTTGTTCTTGTTGAAGTACTCCTTGCTGTATATACTGTTTATACTTAAGAAATAAAAAATCCTGACTTGTTCACCTCTTTTTCCAGATACACAATTGGACTGATAGTCCAGAGCAACTCTTCAATGTAATATCCGAATACTTCTCCTCAACCCTAATACCTGTAAACTGTGTGATCCAAGGGGAAATCATTAACTTCCATACAAGCAATCTGAACCTGATACAAAAAATTATTAAACTTGATTTCATGTTTGCATATTGCCGGAACATGTTCAATGTCGACATACTATTCAATGATAAAACTTCTGAGGATTTTTTTGGGAACAGTGTGTCTATTGATGATATAGTGACCGGCATAGTCAGCAGAAGATTCACCGACAAAAGTGAATTGGACCTCACAAATTTTTGTAACCATCCAGGTATAAGATGTATAAATTCCTTCCCTACAGAATTAATTGCCTCTGCATGATTCAGTTTTTTAAGCTAGCAAGTTTTACATTGCACTAAATATTTAACACCATAAAGATGTGTCCAAGTAAACCTTTTTTTTTACCTACAGAGCTGGCTGAAAAGAAAATATGTTTCTATAAACTCAGTTTGTTGGCACATTTTAAATTATTAATGCTGAGGATGGCACGAGACACAAAGACTTTGAACTTGAGCAACAATAACTTGAGGTAGGTAGGTCTAATAAGATTATAATAATATATCCTCACGCCTTCCCACAAGGGTCCCCGAAGGGGTAGGCAGAGGTGTATAGGTAATACCCACGCACCCACTTTCCGCCAAAGGTATATTAGGTGCCAACGTGACAGATGGCGAGTCCATCGCCGTAATAAGATTTTTTTTATTTATTTATTATAATATGTATAAGGTGACAGCCATATAGCCAAAGCACTGTTATATGTTCACTTATCTTCATCTTGCAGTTCTGTATGCAAACATCAAAATAATTTAATTCAAGTTGTTGTGTTTCAGTCACCCACCATTAGAATTGTTGAACTTCTTCATAAAAGGGGAGTTGACAGCTATCAATTTAAGTCATAATAATGTGAGTATATATAGAACCTTGAAAATACTAGTTCTTTACTAAAGCAGAGCCTCCTAACACATATGTACATATCATCAGAGTCCCTCATCTGGTGGGCAGTAGCTATTATTCATGAAAGAATTCACCAATGGTGTATGAAACTTCATAATTACATAAAATACATAGAGCTTTATAAAAATAAATACAAAACATACATTAAATTAACTCACACACACACACACACACTGTTATTTTCTATATATCCTGTATCTATAGGAACTGTGACCATCTCTATCCGGTGATGAGTGTTAATGTCTGCGACACAGTTTATAACTACTGCAGGCATTATCGCATACAATTTTGTACTCTATATTTTTGTTGCTTTAATAAATAAATAAATAATTATTAAACATTTATAATTATGTAGGCAGTTAAATATCAGATAAGTAATTATGTTATTGAAAATTTTATAATATTTTCAATTTTTCATACAGATTCCATCAATGCAGGAGTTGTGTAGAGTCAGCAGTAGAATAGAGAAGCTGTGGCTTGAGGGTAATCCATTGTGTGAAGATTTGGATCCTGTGTTATATGTTAAGAATATCATCATGAAATTTCCCAGACTATGTGAGCTGGTAGGTTCTAGCTATAATATTATATTATGATTATAGCTGGTGCATAACTAATTAACAGAGTGTGACACATGCAGAAGTATCTTGCCCTCTGCGTCTTCACTGCATGAAATATGATTGCATTAGATTTTTTTTGTGGTTCCAACTTTTCTCCACTTGTAACATAAATTTGTAGAATTTAAATTTTTATTGTAGCATATGCCAACATGGTCCGAATTTAGGGAAACCAGAATAAAGATAATTCGAGCAAAACATTAATTATCAATATGGACAAAAATCCCCTGCATGCTGTTTTTTTCCTGTTGCATTTGTTCTCTTGCTGTTTCTTTATTTTCATTTTGCATTTTTCACAAGCATGAAGTAAAGCTTTACTTTACCAACTTTGACAACTAGCATATAAAATATGCCCACTTAACTACTTAAGCAAAAAAACCATGAACAATAACCAAACCTATTGTTGTCTCTATTATTATTTCAGGATGGTATAAAGTTAAACCAACACGGCTTAATGTTTCCATTCTTCAAAAACTACCTAGTCAATATTGACAAGAAAACTAGAATGATAGTAGAAAAGTTTGTGACTCTCTACTTCTCGCATTATGACTCTCATAACAGGAAGCCTATTGAAATGTTTTATGATATTAGTGTCACTCTTACAATCACCACTGACTTTACGGGTAAGACATGCTATTCTGGAAATTTTTACATACATACATTACGCTATTCTCGAGTTAGGCAGAGATTGTATAGATCGCCACTTCTTTCTAGATTTACAGACTAAGAGCGGTTTCAGAATAGCGTATTTTTTTTTTTGCGCGTATACGGTCGTTTCAGCATACGCGCTTATACGCGCGCTACATTACGCGCTTCTAAAAACCATACTCGCGTAAACGGGCATATTTCGGCGTGTTCGCTCGAACCGGTGGTGTCGTGTCAGTATCAACATGGATTCTGACGAAGAAACATTACTATTTGCGTTACTTATTCGTCGTGGTCGTCGTTAAAAAAATGCTGGGTGTCACCGATAGTTGCATCAAGACTGATGACCGGTCACTTTAATTTCTCTCGCAGCTCTTTTTTTTTTTTTTTTTTTTTTTGAAATTTTCTCTCGTAGCGTGAGTTCCGGGAACTTTTGCTACTTAACCGGTCAATGGCGAGACCTAGGCCTCCAGCCAGGCACTTTATTTTTAAGCAACACAGCTAAGGGCACCCCCTGTGGGGTACGAACCTCGGCTTAGGGCGTTGCTGGATCGCGAGCAAGGGAGCTGGGCTGGACTGGTAATTTTATTTAAATATTGTTTGGGGGCGGGATTTGCGCGTCTGGCTCGGCGCGGGCCGGCGTTTGCAGCGGAGGTCGGGGGGAAACATTACGGCTATTCGCGTCGAGCCTCGCCGACGAGGACGGAACAGTGGTCGGTTGTGTGTAGTGTTGGTATGTTTTTGTCGGGCGTCCTGGAGGACCGTTATGTCGTCATCCGGTTCGATGACGGCATGTCTTGGACGCCTTATCTTCGAGATAAGGGAAGGAGTGTATCGGGCGGCCGATACGACGCAGCTCGCACTTATACGAGCTTAGAAGCGCGTCAACGCTCGTACGAGTCGAGCGTGTGACAAAAGGCGCGCCTATACGCGCCTACATGCGCTTCCAAAATCGAGCTCATACGCGCGTATAAAACGCTAGTCTGAATTGGCTCTAATTTCAGAATTGCAAACTACTGCGTGGTTCGCAATGATAGATCTCGATCCGCCCTCGGCGGTACTTTGATCTATTACAAGAGGTCCCTGCACTGTATCCCGATCCAACCACCAACCCTCTCCCACATAGAGACCTCGATCTGTCGATTAGGAATGACCGGCCATCAGCCGATCACGATAGTCTCTGCATACTGTTCCCCTGTTAACTCGACGGCCGATATCAAAGCTGATATCAAAGTCCTCATCAACCTCAGTAGCTCAGTTATTATCGCGGGTGACCTGAATGCCAAGAGCGATGCTTGGAACAGCCACTCACGAAATAACAGAGGACGCCAATTGGAGGACCTCAGTGGGCTCCTCCAATTCGACGTCATTGCGCCTATGCACCCCACCCACTACCCCGAGAATATCAACCACCGACCGGACGTACTAGACATTGTGATCATCAAGAATGTAAACCTCCGTTTGCACTCGTTGAGGTCGCACGACGAATTAGATTCCGACCACCGACCTGTTACCTTAGCGCTCTCCCCCCGACTAGGCCCCCCGGACTCAGGTCAGCCCCCACCTCAGAAAAAGATAACAGACTGGAGAAAACTAGAGGAACTCCTCAAGTCCTCTTCATCTGTTCACTTAGATAGTATCCCGCCCCTCATAGAGTCGGCAGCCGACACTCAAAAGGCGGTCGATTCCCTCACAGCTCACGTACAGTCAGCCGTGGACGCCTGTTCACGACAAGTTCCGGTGATGGAAGACCATCGCTGGAAACTTCCCGATGACGTGCGTGAACTGGTGACGGAAAAGAACGCCGCCCTCCGAGCGCATAGAGCTCACCCGACTGAAGCGAACCGCACCTTTCTGAGGTCACTCCAGCGCAATCTGAGATACCGCATGAAAGACCTGCGAGACGCTCGCTGGAACAAGTTCCTAGGGGAACTTGAACCGAGTCACTTGGCCTTTTGGCATCTCCAACGGAAACTTAAATCAGACAAAATCTCGTCTATGCCTCCACTCACTCGTCTAAATCAAGGGCCCGCCTTTGACGACGACGAGAAGTCCGAGTGCCTGGCCGACAGTCTCGAGGCTCAATGTACGCCCAGCACCTTGCCAGTAGACCAGCGCCACCTCAAGAAGGTGGACGCCGAGGTCGAAAGCAAACTATCCCACCCACCCTCCGAACACCCAGACCACCCTATCGCCCCAATCACGGTGGACGAAGTCCGGAAAGTGATCAAGGATCTTCACCCCAGGAAAGCCCCAGGTCCCGACGGGATCGCTAATAGAGTTATCAAACTCTTCTCTCCTTATCTCATAGTTTTGCTCACTGCCATCTTCAATGCAGCACTGAGCAACAACTTTTTCCCCCAATCCTGGAAAAGTGCAACGGTCATAGGTATTCCCAAGCCAGGGAAACCCAAGACCGAAGCCTCCAGTTATCGCCCCATCAGTCTCCTCAACGTCCTTGGCAAGATTTACGAGAGACTTATCTACAATAGATTAAAGAGTTTTGCAGACTCTAAGAAAGTCATACCTGACCAACAGTTCGGTTTTCGAACCAAACACTCTTGTGTCCAACAAGTCCACCGTATAGTGGAAGACGTCAGTAGCGGCTTCCAACTCGGTTATACCACGGGTATGCTCCTCTTCGACGTGGCGAAGGCATTCGACAAGGTCTGGCACAACGGCTTAATATACAAGCTGTACCAGTTGGGCGGGCCGGACCGTCTAGTACGCATAGTACGGGACTTTTTGTCGAACCGCTCCTTCCGCTACAGAGTCGAGGGCACACTCTCTTCCCCCCATCCCATACGAGCAGGAGTCCCGCAAGGCTCAGTGCTCTCGCCACTCCTATTCACGCTTTATACTAGCGACATTCCCCTCCATAGACGAGTTAAAAGCGCTCTATTCGCCGATGATACGGCTATCTACTACAAAGGTAGAACTCCCGAGGGAATTCACGACAACCTCCAATCCGCGGTCACAGCCCTGGGGCGGTGGTTCCGGAAATGGAGAATTGAAGTGAACCCCACTAAAAGCGCAGCCATTCTATTCTGGAAAGGCCTCGAACGCCCACGGGTAGCCCCCATCACCCTCTTCGGCAAACCCATTCCATGGGAAGAAAAAGCCAAATACCTGGGTGTGATCCTCGATCAACGCCTTTCTTTCCGTCACCACGTAAAGGCGGTACGCGCGCGAGCCGCCTTCGCGCTCGGTAGACTTCACAGCATGTTGAATGCGCGAAGTAAACTCTCATTGAAATCCAAGGTGAGGATTTACACGACGTGCATTCGACCAATCATGACATACGCGGGTGTAGTGTTCGCACACACTAGCAAGTCAACACTTAACCCCTTGCAAGTGCTCCAAAGCCGGTTTCTCCGGGGAGCCACAGGTGCCCCGTGGTACATGCGTAATAGTCAACTCCACGTTGACCTCAAAGTCCCCACTATAAAACAGTTTTTGAAAAAACTGTCCAAACGTCATTTCGATTCTGCTGTAAATCACCCCAACCCCCTCGTCGTATCGGCCGCCCGATACACTCCTTCCCTTATCTCGAAGATAAGGCGTCCAAGACATGCCGTCATCGAACCGGATGACGACATAACGGTCCTCCAGGACGCTCGACAAAAACATACCAACACTACACAAAACCGACCACTGTTCCGTCCTCGACGACGAGGCTCGACGCGAATAAGCCGTAATGTTCCCCCCCGACCCCCGCCGCAAACGCCGGCCCGCGCCGAGCCTGACGCGCAAATCCCGCCCCCAAATAATATTTAAATAAAATTACCAGTCCAGCCCAGCTCCCTTGCTCGCGATCCAGCAACGCCCTAAGCCGAGGTTCGTACCCCACAGGGGGTGCCCTTAGCTGTGTTGCTTAGAAATAAAGTACCTGGCTGGAGGCCTAGGTCTCGCCATTGACCGGTTAAGTAGCAAAAGTTCCCGGAACTCACGCTACGAGAGACAATACAAAAAAAAAAAAAAAAAGGCTCTAATTTCGCTGCATCCACTTTTATCAGTCAATCGCTGACAACTTTTATGTGAAATTTTCGGTAATTATTACTTAAAAATAAATAAAAGAAAACCTTTAAATACACACCCTTAGTTAATATGAAGAAAGAAGTAATTGATGACCAGATGTTAAGACTACTAACTCCATTTGAGCTTATCTTAACCTAAATTAAATGCTAAATCATAATAAACGTCCAAAGAGATTTTTAATTAAACTAATGCAATAATGATTGTTATTAGAATCACAAGAACAGGAGATGCCTCACTACCAGAAACACTCGGGGAACATGAAAAGTTCAATCAAGAGGAAACCCAAAATGTACAAGTCCCGGGATGCAGTGGGAGGAGTCTTCAGATGTTTCCCTCTGAGTGTTCATGACCTGAGCACCTTTACCATAGATGTTTTATTGCATGATGTGAGTATTTACCAAAGTAACCAAAGACTAGAATAATATGTGGTACAAAATTATATTATCACCCCGAGTCCATCATGGGCTCATTCGCTCAAGCTAATGAGGTCTGAAAGTCTAGAGAAAACTGACACCCTTCTCTCTCTAGTCCATGAGGGACTCGGCGTGATGATATGTATGTAGGCACTATGATAATTGACTAATGTACTCTATTTCCTCAGAATAAATGTCTAATATTGATAGTGGATGGGATATTCAAGGAACCTAGTACAGCCAAAACCCCTGAACGCATCTTCCAGTTCAGACGAACATTCGTATTCAGTGTGTACATAGCCAACAGTATTACAATGTACCACATTACTAATGAAATGTTTCACCTGACCTTTGCCTCGGACGAGCAAATTAAGAACAGCTTCCTTGTAAGTATGACCATAGAGTTAATTTTATATATTTGTGGATTGTAGTTAAACTGCAGAGCCTTGTATTAAAGGTAACATAGTACTAGATTAAAAATATCAGGTGCTGCGAAGTATGTGTACCCATTAACATTTAAATATATGGATAGGCCTTGTCCTCTCCCAGTATACATATAAACTCCTTTTGCATGTCACACACCTATAATCGCACTGAGTCAGTAAAGGGGTAGGCAGAGTGTGTACACTGTACTCTCTCTGCCTACCCCGTTTTGGGTCTGTAAGTCTTGTAGGAACTGTCCCACAAGACTTAGCTTCATAAACTTTGGACTCTAGAATAACACTGTTAAATTCTAAAGAATATACTTAATGTTAGTTTCGTAATGTAAATCTATTACAGCAACCAATAAAGAATGTGAATACTTTATCTCTTATAAATGGCCAACCGGAAGAAAAAGATTGTCTAGTCAAGGCATTCTCTCACCTCACACAACTCAAAAAAGCTGAGGCCGAGACGTAAGTGTTGTTTTTATTCAGTACATATATCACAAAATCTTTCATGTTTATTATATTAAAAGACTATATAAAACTGGGACCTTGGCACGACGCGCTATTGTCATCGTAATTGAAGACTATTATTCCTTTTTCACAGATTCCTCAACTTAAATGACTGGAGTTTTAGAGGCGCGCTCAAAAATTTTTTGGATCAAATGAAACGAAAGAGTATACCACCGAATAAGTTTATAGAAGAAGATGACTTTTCAGACTCTTCCTCAATTCTAGATGAAGTTGATTAAAATTATAAATAAGTTTTAATGACAACACTACTTTTATTGACAACTAATTAATAGGGATTTTAAAAATACATACACCATAGACAATGTGTTGGATCAATCCCTTATCACGGTACGTACATACAATTGTATTGTTTTGTATGATTTGTCTGCGTATGGGGACCTGTTGTGCAATACCAGGAGTTACACAGACAGCTTACACTGAGCCGGTTCCCTAATTCCCTATACACACTACTGAGGTGCTTTACCTTACATAGAAAATCATTTATTGTCGTTTTATATCCTTCCAGTCCAGTTATATAAATATATATCTTAAAAATGTTTTTAAGCTATTGAATAGCTTTTATCGCGGGCTTTGATCGCGGCGACCGAATCAAGAAATTCCGTAACGAAAATAAAACATAACACCTTCAAAATGTTGACAAATTCGAATATAGAACAGTTCCAAATTCTTTCCAAGTTCGAAAAAAATTGCCGGGAAATATGGAAACTACTGAATTTAAAAGGCATGCCTAAGACTAAATCAGCTGTTTGTGAGAAAGTATATAGGTGTATTGCATATTTTGATAAAAAATGCTATGCTTTACCGCTTTACCGCGGCAGTCCCCGAGTGCCACAAGTTATTTTTATTTTTATGTATGCGGTTGAAATGCCATGTATTCAAATCACGGTCAAATTGTAAGAAATAAAATAACTAGCAACATTGACGTGTAAATGTCATTTCTTTATTTGCCAATATTAAATGTTCTAACAAGGTAAACAACCCCGTTTCTACCGTATAAATTTGTTTAATATATACCTTCAATTGTACAGAGCATTGGCTTTAACAATGGCAAACAACTCAATCGGACAATCGCAGAACATGCCCTCAATAGGCCAGATGAATACTGGCGCTATACAACAGTACGTGAACAATCCGCTACAGAGTCCGCAGTTGCAGTCGAACTCGATGCAAGGGTCTCCTTCACAACACAGCCCTCTAGGCTCGCAGTCACAATCTGGTGCCAAAGCTAATCAAAGTGGAGGTGGAGATCCAGCTACGCAGGTATACTACAAAATTTATAACATTATGTTTGCAAATCGAGCACATCTTAAATTGTACCTCAATACCCTCAATACAAACAAACCCTAGATGATACTAACCAAGCAAAAACTTGAAAACAGGTAAAGCATTGTATCTAATTTATCTGATCCAATATTAATGATGCTTACCATCTTACTAAAGACACTGCACTGCAGTAATTCTTTAAAACATCTTTAAAGAATGATGCTGGAAAATCGTACTAGTCCCTGATGCGTCAGGACTTCCAGCATTTCTTTAAAATTATGATAAGTAAGGAAAATTTCAAAAACTAGAAAACTTAAATTCAATACATACATACATATCCTCACGCCTTCCCATAAGGGTCCCCGAAGGGGTAGGCAGAGGTGTATAGGTAATACCCACACACCCACTTTCCGCCAGAGGTATATTAGGTGCCAACGTGACAGATGGCGAGTCCAATCGCCGTTACTCCAGCACGACTATACATATGCCTTTGAATTTCTTCTCAGACGTATGCAGGTTTCCTCTCGATGTTTTCCTTCACTGTTAAGCTCGTGTCGTGTGACTAATCACTGTACTTAAGTTCAGAAAAACTCATTGGTACAGTTGGGATTCGAACTTGCGACCTTTGCGTCGCAGGCAACTGCTCGAACCACTCCACCACCACGGCTTTTTATATATTATAAATATTTATCACCTAAAATAGATCTCTGGCTATACATACACAGCTCAGGGTGAGAAGGTAAATGATAATTTTTGTGATTGTTTTCAGCTTCTAAGTAGGCCTCGCATACAGGAGTTGGTCAGAGAAGTAGATCCTACTGTACAACTAGATGAGGAGGTAGAGGAATTACTCCTGCAGCTAGCAGATGACTTTATTGACACATGTCTTACTGCATCATGCTCTTTTGCCAAACACAGGCATGTTCCGTCTGTGGAGCTCAGGGATGCGCAGTTACATTTAGGTAGTACAACACATATGTACATTATTTTAACTGTCTTTCATAGTATAAGTTCTGAGTACTTTTGTTAGTTAACCAAACAATGACAAGACCAAGATAGATCTTAGCCCTATCCCTATTTTTTTATACATACTCTTATAAAGAGTAATATATTCTCTCTGCCTTCCCCATTAGGGACTCAGCAAGAGGATATATATATATGTATAAATAGATCAAAAGTATGTTATTTTGATAGGGTGATTGAATTTAATTGAATATGGTTTAACATAAAGCTTTAAGCCTTATGTCAAACCATATCTGCTAAGTTTAAATCCTAATTGCATGAAAAAGATAAGGTTTTAGTTATATAATTTTATAATTTTTTCTCAATAAACATCCTCAAAAAGATTATAGCTCCATATTTAGGTTTTCTCTTGTAAAGATACATTCTATTGTAAATTCGAAGTGTATTGCTATATGTCAAAGCCTTATCACTGTCAATCCCACCAAAACCTTGATTGAACCCTCAACTATGCAGTACAATTTGTCATTGCTTGCAGATAACATTTCTTGTAAATAAAGGAGTTTCTCTTTTCAGAACGACAATGGAATATGTGGATCCCAGGTTTTGGTAATGATGAGATCCGGCCTTACAAACGTGCTGCCGTCACCGAAGCACACAGACAACGCATGGCACTGATTAGAAAGACTATCAAGAAATATTAGTTGACAATAGCTTATATAAGTTTTAACCTAAGTACAGTTTAATTAAATGGTTTTCACATGTATCATATTTTTTTGCCATTGTATGGAGGCTATTTATAATAGTCGTATAAGTAACACGCCGTATCTGATAAATTGTAAATGTTCCAAATCATCCAAAATTTATTGACAATAAAGACATGAAGAGGAAATATCATAGGATACATATTTAAAAGTATAGTATGTACATGATATTCCTCTGGAACAGCTTTTGGTGGGGATAAAAAGTAGACTATTGGAACTAGGACTTCGTCCAAACATTTTTGCATGCTGTGGCTAACTCAAACCCCTCATCAGCTTTTGTATATACATTCACACCTTCCCACAAGGCTCTCAGGTAGGCAGAGGTGCATAGGTACTACCCACACACCCACTTTCCGCCAGAGATATACAATTGTGATAAATGAATGACAGCCTTAATTTTGTCTCGGCCTGTACTGCTACAAGGTATTTACATTTATGTACGCCAGAGGAGTGTTAGCTATGGTCTGGGCGCATGCAGGTAATGCCCGGCAAAAGGCACCTACTATAGGACCATTATTGGATTGGGACACTCGTCATGTCTGCAGGTATCTCATTCTTTGTCAGTTCTTATGAGCAATAAATAAAACACGTATATCTAACTAACACACTTTATTTAATAATGATTGAGGACGATTACATAAGTCCAATCTATTAATAAACACGTAAGTACCAAGTATATATTTATCAAATTAATACTGGGGAAAAATAATCACAGGGTTTCTGATTTGTTTCATAACGTTTTGGAATGTATAAAATATGTTTGTAGGTAGCTTTGCAATATTGATTTAAATATGATTTAATAACTTATATTTTGTCTATGATACACAACAGAAAAAACCTGCAATTTAATCAATGCACTATTATGTCATTAATAATTGATACCTATTTATTCATTAGAGAGTCATGGCTATGCCACTAGCTAATAATACCAATCTTGTATATCATGCGATAATAAGAATGGTTGGAGCTATTATTTAATAAAAAAAATCCATTCTTCCTTTGGCATACTTAAAACAGATAACATAAATGATAGGATAGGATAGGAGGAATTAGGAATAAGAATGAATAATACAAAGGACTTCAATTAAAATTATACACGCAATAAATATTTATATAACGTGACCTCGCTGTCACTTTCAGTAAGAGAAATTAGAGATATCCGTTCGTATTCTATTAAAATAAGTAAGTACCTATATAATAGTGGGTGCCAGCCTTGCTAATACCGCGATTTTTGACAGCGATTAATTTCAGACTCGAGTAAACATCTTTACGCGGAGTCATTCGTTATATTTTCACCCCACTGTCACCCCGGTAAATTTTATCTTCTTTTTTAAACATTAATCCATCACGCTTAAGTCAGTAAGTACAATCAATCATTTATTTAAGTGTTGTCTTAAGACGCGAGTGATACAGTCTCAGCATAAATTAACTAACGCCATACAAATTTCTGAAGCGAATGTATGGGTCGAAAGCGTGCTCCTAAATTCGCCTATGATTGATCTACGCTTCAAATGACTCTTGCTTCTTCCCAGGGATGAAGAGGTGATCCGACGAGTGCACCTTCTGCCAGTGAAGGGACTTCGACATTATCGACACTGGTTCCTGCAATGATCAGTTTAAAGTTTGTTAAACAACTCGAATAGTTTTAAACGTCACAATAATGTGTTCGTGTTTATCATCCAGCTTACAAAGTACAAAGCTTGAAGAGATTGAGATAATTTTGTACGTCACAAGGATCTAACTTATGGCATACTTAAAGTCAAGATACAGACATGGCACTTTAAGGATACAAGTTTCTATTCCGGTGACAGTACGAATTCAAACATGTTTACACGTATTAAATGAAGCGAGTTTAGGGAAGTCTTTACGCCTTTACATGCATAGTGAAATTCACAACCCTTCTAACTGCATCGGGAAAAAATATTACGTAATGACGATATAATACTATTTGCTCAAATAAAAATATATACACTCAATATAAATATAAAGTTTTGTATATTGATTAGTAGTGCATAGATGGAATATATAATGCAGGTATATCAGGTATAAACCTCTTCGTTATGTATGCCTACCGCCATGAAACGCAACTTGATAGTACGTACGTACCTACATCCAAAAATCAATTGAAGCACTACACTTCAATACTAAATTAACATTATTTGGCTCGTATGTTGACGTACTACTAAAATACAATATACATAGGTACTATGTGTATGTGTAATTTTATTCTTGCGTCACATTGAATGTCACAAAGAAATGTACAACTAAACGTAATTTTGGTCAACATCTGTCAAGGTTCCATGGTGTAATGGTTAGCACTCTGGACTTTGAATCCAGCGATCCGAGTTCAAATCTCGGTGGAACCTTACACGGGGTTGCATTTTTTATTTTTTTTATCTGAGGTCCATCCATACACTGTAAAAACTAAAAACCGTGCGTGTGGAACTAGGACTTAGGATTATTTCAAAACTATTGTAGTGAGCTGTGTTATGAGTTGCGAAAAGTTGCTTAGTAAATGAAGGTTTAAATTAAAACATAGTTATTTTTATATATTTAAAAATATTTGTTATATTCAACATCACGGCCAAGCGTAAACTGAATATAAATGGCGGAAAATATTTACTACCATCAGTGTTGCTAGCTAGTAAAATAGCTAATATTCGGAATAATAAACCGAATGATTTGATATTGTCAAAATACTACTTTATTAAAGAAAATTAACCCCCTGCAGGAAACCAAGACCTTCTCAGACACGACCATTCAGACCATTGACTCTGCTATCATCTCCAAATTAATTATGTCAGCCACATGACATTTTGTTTTACTTACCTACTCACCGGTAAAAAAAATAACTTTTTTTTTATTATTACTTTGTTTTTGTTAGTTGTAAATGTTTATTGATAAGTTATTAATATCTTTTCTTTCTTTAAAAAAAATAATGCGTGTCTGTTTTTGTTAAATAAATAAATAAGACCCATGACATGAAACGCCTCTTCACTATCGCAGTATACATTATACATATTTATGGAGACTTTATTATATAATTTATAAACATAACAATTCAAAGACCTTGATTTTAATTATCCACCAAATACGTCAGCATTAATAAAAAGATTGTTGTTTGACGTCTATATATATTTATATAACTTTGGTATGTAAGTCTAGAGAGAACTGGCGCTCTATTTTCTCTGCCTACCCCGTGAGGGACTCGGCGTGATGATATTAATATATCCTACGCCTTGCCACAAGGGTCCCCGAAGGGGTATGCAGAGGTGTTTAAGTAGTAACCACATACCCACGACTAACACATGTATAATCTGACAAAGTTTTACGCCCATGAGGTAGGGGCGCCACTAGTCTTTTAAAGCGTTTCCAATTTAGCAAATTCAATATGGCGGCATGTAGTTCCGAATTTGCCGCTCGCAAGGCTACCTTTGTGATCCTCTTATTAATACATACATACATACATACATATAATCACGCCTCTTTCCCGTAGGGGTAGGCAGAGACCACTTCTTTCCACTTGCTACGATTCTTACATACTTCTTTCGCTTCGTCCACTTTCATTATTCTCTTCATACATGCTCTTCGGTTTAGGGTACTCTTGACCTGACCTTTTTTCAAGACGTCCCTAATTTGGTCTAGAAACGTCCGTCTAGGTCTACCCCTTCCAACACTTTCATTCACACTCGCCTTATACACTTTTTTCGTCAATCGTTCTTCATTCATTCTCTCGACATGGCCAAACCATCTCAGCCTATATGTAAAACAGTATAAAAATACGTTTTAATATGTATGAGGCGTTTTAAGAACCAACGAGATGGCGCTAGTAGTATTATCAAGTATGTACATATTTTTTATTTGTTCAGTCGTTTCTACAATTGTACGAGAATTGTAGGTGACAAATGGATTTGAATATTGAGAATATTAACCATAAGTATCGCATGAATATTTCAGGCATAATACTGGGTAGTATGCTATTATCGGTCGAACAAATACTGCAATAAAATTTACATGATAATACGATTACAAGTGTTATTGTGTGCTTTAAAAAATGCTACCGGATTTATTATACCTAAGCGTAATATGTTTTATTATTGTTATTAGCCGTGATAAAAGCCGTGGTGGCCGAGTGGTTCGAGCAGTTGCCTGCGACGCAAAGGTCGCAAGTTCGAATCCCGACTGTATCAATGAGTTTTTCTGAACTTAAGTACAGTGATTAGTCACACCACGAGCTTTACGGTGAAGGAAAACATCGTGAGGAAACCTGCATACGTCTGAGAAGAAATTCAAAGGCGTATGTATAGTCGTGCTTGAGTAACGGCGATGGACTCGCCATCTGTCACGTTGGCACCTAATATACCTCTGGCGGAAAGTGGGTGTGTGGGTATTACCCATACACCTCTGCCTACCCCTTCGGGGACCCTTGTGGGAAGGCGTGAGGATATTTATTTTATTATTTATTTATTGTTATTAGCCTGACTCAGTCAGTAATAGGATTTACCATTGTATATGAATACCTATCACTCAATTAAAGGTTAATTTCTATAGATGTCCCAGGGTGACAGGGAATACGAATCAACCCCGACTCGGATCTTTTCTTATTTCAAAATTCTTTTCAATTCACGCCTGCGCTACCCAATGTCCTTGGCATAATCTTTTCTGCACCATATACCAGTTCATAGCGTGAGCTTGATCAGAGAAGGGTTCTGTCTTGGGGGCTATTTGTATAGTATACCAGGAGTATCCGTATGGAAAGCTCCCGTATTTTTTGCATTGTATTGTCTCTCGTAGCGTGAGTTCCGGGAACTCTTGCTACTTAACCCGGCCAATGGCGAGGGTTGGTGCGAGAACAAATATAAGTGCCAAGATCCGAGACTCCCGTGACCTTTGGCGTCTGGAGCGGCAGCCCCTTCCGCTTTATGGACAGAACAGCCAAATTATAGCCGCATATTATATATCCGCATTTAATAGTGAAGTAGTTATATAATCCTAGGTACGAACATTACCTCTTTATTTAAAGTACTTTAATTTCAGGTTTAAATCAATATTGTATTTTTTTTTTCGAAGGCACCGAAGATATCGAAGACAACATACCTGATCTAATATTTTGTTATAATTGTAAATTTTTATGATTATTTAACAAACAACAAGATCTTATAGTTCCTGCGTTGATAAGAGAATTATATTTTTTGTCAATATTATCAACTCAATATTGTCAATAATGTCAACCAGCAGATGGCAAATGGAATGGAATAATAACAAAATATTCAAAACTGTAACCAAAACATGTTGACATCTTTTGCTTGTAGACATTATAATAACATCCCTGAATAACGGGTTTATTCTACTCAATCACGATACCACCAAACAACAGCTTGATGGCATCATTATGAATAGATAATTGGAATCCGTTATGAGAATTGGATAAATTATTATTTTGTTATAACATTTTTTTAGAGAGGTATATATTATACTACATTTGGCCCGCGGTTTCACCCACGTAACAGTAGTTTTTTCGTGAAAGAGTAACAAACACATTTATAATATTAGTAGGATAGGTATATAGACAGTGTATAGATGTACTTTTACATTTAAATAAACCTTTTTATCAATACATGCATTTCACGCTATACAAAGAATAATAATTAAATATATAAATATTTAATATTTTTTAATATATAATAATTAAAGCAAATAAACTTCGCGTACTAAGCATTATACTATTTATTATACTACTCGCCGTTTTCAGCTAAATATTCATAACATGTTCCGATCGGTTCCATCTAGGTAGTTAGAGTGTGGTCTTCATATTCTCCGACATCAAGACACACCCCCATTTTCACCAGTCATCCGTTCTTTGGAAACAAACATTTTTGTTTTTATTTTACAACTAGCGGACCGTCCCGGACGTACCCGGAAACGGACCCGACTTCGCAAGGGTGGACATTCATTTTTTAAACATTTTGGCATAATATTTTTCATTTTCTATTTCTTGCAATTAAAATTGCCTATATTAATCAATGATAATGTAGCATTCAAATGGTGAAAGAATTTTTAAAATAGGTCCAATACTTTTTGAGCCATTTCGTTACAAACATACTTACATACAAATCTTTCCTCTTTATAATATTAGTATAGATAAAATTAATTCACACTTTGCATTGTTATTTTTCTCAATTGCGGATTCAATGTTTCACTCATCTCGATTGCATTTGAGTAAATCGCAATTCTTCTGACACCCGTCCGTATACTGACCCGACATGACCGTAAAAATAACCTGTTTTGCACAGCGACACGAGTTTTAACGGCAAGGTTTTTATCGTTGACCAATGCAGATATGGTTCACACACCTTCTCACAGGCAGTTATTCTCATTAAATATTTTTTAAAATTTACCTATACACGGTTATACTATATACTCGGTATTTTATTCATATCTTTCAGTAGAGTTGCATAATAATACGTACCTATAATTTTTGTCACGGACTTAATAATAATAATATAATAATAATATATCCTCACGCCTTCCCACAAGGGTCCCCGAAGGGGTAGGCAGAGGTGTATAAAGGTAATAAATAATAATAAAAACTTAATAATACTATGTGTTTAACTTAGTATTTGGCATTCTAAACATTTTCTTTACTCCAAAGAGTGCAGACATGAATTAAAACTATTTCTAATGTCAACAGTCGAGAATTGCCCGTAAAGCAGCGGCTTTAATAATAATATAATATATCCTCAGGCCTTCCCGTAAGGGTCCCCTAAGGGGTAGACAGATGTGTGACGTGACAGATGGCGAGTCCATCGCCGTTACTCAAGCACGACTATACATACGCTTTGAACTTCTTCTCAAACGTATGCAGGTTTCCTGTCGATGTTTTCCTTCAACGTAAAGCTGGTGGTGTGACTAATCACTGTACTTAAGTTCAGAAAAACTCATTGGTATTGGCATTCTTGAGCTTGAGCTTCAGAAAAACTCATTGGAGCTTTGTGTTGCAGACAACTACTCGAACCACTCCGCCACCACGGCCGGCTTCAACAGACCGTAATTAATCTGTAGTAGTGTGTAGTACCGACGGTCTTGGCTTCATTTGCAATATTTCGCCACTCATTTTGGGATTGTTGCCAAAACATACGTGAGTTGTATCGTGCAAGTATGATGTACTTAAAACTATACTTAAAACTGTGATTTATTTATGGAAGCTTTATCGCCATTAACCTATCCTTTTCTAACCGGGGACTTAATATACGCCGATGCCAACCAAAAATGGCAATTCATGGAGGATTTGAAAGCTGATAACTTTTTACGTATCTGCACACTGGAAAAAAATATTATTTGCAAAACTACAAGGAAGGACAACTAAGAGAGATCTTTCTTCTTTTAGCTTTTAGGTTGAACTTCATTAATACATATTTTATAACAGCAATAATTAGCTGTTACATATTTTGTAATATGTAACAGTTAATATAATTTTCCAAGAGGAAATACATACAGTATCTATTTTATATTTTTGGCCTGACTTCTCCAAAGCTATTATGGTAGCCTTACCTTATCGCATATTGCAACACAAGTGTTCAAAGACGTCTATGCATACGAATATACGAAACTAATGGAGACTCTGTTGGTCTTGACCAGGGATTCACAAAGTGGTCCATATCGGTTTCCTGCGGGTCGACATACGATTATGATTTTTGGGGTCAACGAGTTCTAATAATCGACCCCTATTATTACTACACAAGTATTTATCCGAAACTCTCAAGATACTGTATAAGTTCTAAGAATTACAAATATTTTCTAAGAATTATTCATATTTTATATATGTCTGGAGGAAAGTGGGTGTGTGGGTACTACCTATACACCTCCGCCTACCCCTTTGGGCGCCCTTGTGGGAAGACGTGAGGATATATATTACTAATATTTTAGTAGAAAATAAAGTGAACTTATAAAAAAAACTCAACAAGTCGATTAGCGTGCCAAGTTTGTATATAAAATAAAAAGCTCGGCAAGTCAATAAGCGTTCGTTAAAGAAATTTGTTCGAGCGTATAAGTCTTTCAGGCATGATATTCGCTCTGTTTGTATAAAAAAAATCTAGAGTTATGATATTTAATTATTGAGGTCTGAGGTATCAGTTCAGTTTGGAAAAAGGGGTCTCGTGTCTAAAACAGTTTGGAAATCCCTGGTGTAGAGCTAGGCTATGATTGGGGAAACTGTACACATCCAATTCCAACCGGGATACAGTGACTAAAACCTTTTACGTACAATACACGAAGATACTAAATGCACCAACTATTTATTTTATGAATATTTTAGAAGGAAAGACGAAGATGTATAGGTAGGTCAAAGAGATTGCACTGGGCAGAAACAAATGGAGCTAAATATATGGAGCGGATGGAGCTTAAATGTATGGTGATGATGCTGTTCTAAGTTGTAGTAAGACGTTTAAAGTAATCGTTCTATAAGTCAACGTTTTTATTAGTATATTAAGTTACGTGTTAACCGGTAGGTATGAACACTATCTATTTATCATCCATTGTTCGCAACGCTACAGGAAATCTTACAGTCCTTGAGCAAACTTGTATTGTTAGCATTCGTTCACACCAGAATGTTCTACGATTCGCTTGACTTGTCCGTATATCACGTAACGACAGCTATTGTTAAACGTTAATCACTTATTTCTGGGTCATAAAGTTTTAAGTAGGTTGGAATAGGATTGTAATGTATAATTACATTACTTATATTAGACTTGATTTACTAAATGTAAATATTTTTAACATTGATATCGTCATAATCGGTATCGTCGCAAACTCAAGATAACAGTATCTAACTCAGGCGGTCCGTCACGATGTAATTTTACGATCTTAATAACAATTATCAATCACACCACGAGCTAACAGAAAGTGCAGCGAGCGCTAGACCGAGATGGCGTTATTCCCGTGAAGCATATGTCCATCAGTGGGCTTCTGATGACATGACGTCGGTCATGGTGGCGGCATGCACGGCATTTTAGAACATAGGTTATATTCAGACAAAACATGACTATACGGGACTAAATATTATATCATTGTTAGTAAGTGTGTGTATGCAAACTTTTTAGCACATCGTGAAGAACACACAGCCGGTTATTACTGCATGAGACACTCGCGTGAACCAAATAAACACAGCTGTAAAATGTTTTCACTGGAGGTAAAAATGGGACAAGGATTCTGAAATTAGGGTCGTAAAGGAAAAAGTTACTTTTTGTGACAAATGTTGTAGGGCACCAAATATGTATATATATATATCTTGTCGACTACCTCTATCTAATACAATAATAAAGATATATTCACTGAATTATAAGAAAATAATTCATTATAGGTGTGCTTTTAGAGTTTAGATTACGTTGTCTAGTGCCTATGTGATGTGACGTTTCCAAAGTGTCTCTCTGTGTCTGGGCCAGTCATAATGGAATATAAATAGTGAAGTAGATGACTTCACTTTTGTAAAAAAAAATCTAAGCCATGTCTAAAAGTCGTGCCTGGAAGAAGGCGACGGACTCGCCATGTGCCGTCACAAAATGTATATCTATCGAAATTATTACTCTGTCTCCACGGAGACCCTTATAGGAAATCGAAAAGTTATTTATACTACTTCTCCAAATCATTAAGAGTATTAGCTAAATAGATTTTTTTAAGGTTGCGATAATATCTCACCTTCGCAATAAGCTTCCCATCATCACCAATGAGGAACTCTTCCAGACCAAAAACGAGCGGCGATGCGTTCCCGAGATGGAAAATTCTCGACGACGTACCGCGAGTCACACGGAACTCGATGGTTTTTGCCATCAGCACGTTTGTAATCATATACACAGAGTTCTTGCCTTTGAGATCTGAAACAAATGAATACTGTTTTAATGGAGTCAAAGATCAGTACCTAATATTATTAATAATTATTATCATGACATTATGACTCCTGACATTGTCTAAGAAATTATATGTTAGATTGATGAAACAATACGAAAGTGTCTAGAGACAGAGGAAGATCACGTTCGAATTACTTAGATCAAATGGAATACAGGACTCGATACAGGCGAGTATGAATGAAGCGATAGCGGTCTGTATGTTTGGAAAGAACTGGCACTCTACTCTCACTGCGTATCCCGTGAGCGTACCTGCGATGTTTATGTAATGCAATGTATCAACACTATGAGATATAGCAACAGCCTTGACCAATATCCCGTGTTGATAAGCTTCTTCCAATTGTTCGTTCATAATGGTTTTATCACCCGCGGGAATTTGATGATATGTATTACAAAGTTTATTATAACAATTATTATGGAACTTTTTTATCGACCGGTGTCAATTAAACAAGAAATATAGATCGAACCGAACCGGAGATCGATAAAAGGTTCTGCATCAACAGCGATAGACTTGATATTCCAACGTGGCTACTTAAACCACTCGATATAACGTGACTTAGTAATATTATCAGAACCTAGAACCAACACCTTCCAAAGATAACAAACTCATACTCCATACCGTGACTCTTAACAAACATTGTATATGACAGATTTCTTTGCAGTTGGTTTGAACATATTTTTTTAACAGTTTATTTTATTTATATTGAAAGGCTGACTGAAGAATGATTGACTAAACAGATATATAATGCGAAAGTCCGAGGAAGAGGCAGAGGAAGACCGCGTTTCGACTACCTAGATCAAATTCATCGCACACTCAAGGATGGGAACATTATGAGTACTCAAAACCTGTAGAACATTTATAAAGAGACTTATGAATGTGGATGAAGCGAAAGAGGCCTAGAGAGAACTAGGGCTCTGCTCTCTCTGCATTACCCCGTGAAGGCCTCGGCGTTATATTTAAGTATGTACCTTTATTATTTGTCACGTCCAAATAGATATTGTTGACGATCTCCTTGTTTTTGGGCACCGACGACTGTGAGAAATTCACCATGATCACCCTCACTTTGTTCTTGATCGACTCGTCTTGCAATGTGATCTGTAATAAATGGATCGACATTAGTTAAACTCAATACCACATACATGTGCAACGGGGAAATGGAAAACTTTATTAGTAATTTTTATTTTGATAGGAACTAAGTATGAATCTACTAAAAATATTAACGAGAAATAATAGTGTAAAGGTTAATATGACGTACTTAGTAGGCATCTTATCTAGAAGATAAAAATCCCTCCCCAACGGTCTGGCAGCCAGAAATCTGTTAATAATTTTCACACATGACGTTCCCACGGAAATAGGTGATACTGAGATTAGCATCTCTTTAGACGACCGAACTGCCTATCGATATGCCTAATATTTATTTATTAAAGGAACACAAATGTATCGAGTAAAAAATTGTATGCGATAATGCCTGCAGTAGTTATAAACTGTGACGCACACATTAACACTCATATGTATATAATAATATGTTTTATTGCAGAAGCGAAATTTACCAATAATAATTTAGAGAATATGTCAGAATAAGTTCATACACTTAGGTAATTTATTCTTGGTTTACAAAATAAGCCGATTTTGTTCAATGTAAGTTTATCTATAGATTACAAATTAACAATAAGAACTTTAAAAGTTCTACTTTTTTATATTATTTACTTCTATTTCACTTACTATCTGATGACATAATACTTCCATTTCCTTTTTTTTATACAACAAGAGTGGCAAACAAGCATACGGCCCACCTGATGGGAAACGGTTACCGTAGCCTATTTACGCTCACGATACCGAAGTATCACTTGCGCGTTGCCACTCTGTGTTCGGAGAGTTATAGTGTGTTGGCAGCATAATGGGTTTAATCCCACTGCTTACAAAACAATGTAACAATCCTCCCCCCTCCCCAAGGAGCTCATTACTGGAAACCTTATTCACCGCGTAGGAACACAACACAAAAAAAAAATATTTGGCTACGGACTTCTATAAGGTGGAGGTCCTGCCCCAGTCGGGCAGCTCCAAATTCGAACGGGAAACCCGTTATGCCCTACCTCTCTTCCTATTTTATTAAGACCGATACTCGAGATAAGTCATCTCTGTCTATAACCTCATGTGCGTTGCGATCACCAAGTAACGTCGCCTCACCAATTTCTAGTCGAGGCGTGATGCGGGGAGTTTGACCCGACTCTATTAATTGGAATGTGCGTGTAACTCATAGGTAATCAATGTGTACCGATAATACTCAACCATTAGTGGAACGTTGCACACTTACACTATAAACTAAAAGGAATAACAGTGGGGCGCGTGTTCGTGGATGGCACTATCTATAGTTCCACGCAGATTATATCTGAAAGCTGAAACTACTAGCGGCGTAGTCTTAATTACAGTAGCGACGTTAACTGCGTAATACCTAAGTACATGTTGCACACACATGTGTTGCTCTGAGAACTGAAACATTACGTAACCTTTGTATGACATTGCGCAATTGAAATAAGTCCTGCGGTTTATGCAATAGCTATTTAGTTAAATTAGTATACATAGATATCAGTTCGCCGAGACCATCACGGGGAGTGTAGAGAATCTATATTGCAAGTTTTATCTTTAGCGACCCCTGTCGCTTCATTCACATGCATTCATCAATCTCTTTCTACATGCTCCATTCCATCCATCATATCTTTGCTCCTCGTTAAAGCTACTTGCTTTATTAAATCAACTATGCGATAAACCGTAGTTGGTACTACATTAAAAATATGGTTTTGAAATAACACTGTTCTTAATGTGGGATTAAGTTGGTCGTATGCCAATTACACAGATGGTCTGTCTAATGAAATTCAAGGGAACAGATCTGCCTCAGAATAATTTCCTTCATTTTCAAGCTAAAGGGTAATCTTATATGAAGCGAAAGGGTTCTTTAGCTCTTTCTTGTAAATTGATGTAGAATAAACTAATTAAAAAAAAAACTAAAAAAACACGCTTTTCACAGAAAACTAAACTAAAAAATAAAAAATAAATTTTAATAAATTTGAATTAATAATAGTGTAAAAATTCTTAATAAATAATTTAAAAAACGCTCTAAAAAAAAGCGCTAAAATAAAGCTAAATGAAAACATTACAGTGTCTCTAGACGTCGTCTATAAGTAACTGGCGCTCTACTCTCACTGCTTACTCCAAAAGGGTTTCAGGGTGATGATATACATATATGTATGTATGTAAATATGTCTGTGTGTAGGTAATATCATTGTAAAGTAGGGAATAACCTTGCAAAATATTGAATTAATAATCCATGGCATAATGTCGCATGAAGGTTATTATAATACTGGTTTATGCGACGTAGGTGTTTTGTTATCAATGAGGATACGCCGATAAGATAATAAATAACGTATGTATACGTGCTCGAATACTTTGTACGAGAATATCTCGAACGATGACAAAACAACAATAAAATCATTAAGTTTGTGAGAATCTTTGTTAGTCAATCATAAATCTCATCATCACCAGAACAGCTGACCGGAATTGTAAAAAAAATCCACAGGGATATTAATATTTAGCTGGAATAACTCATGACATCCATTCACATTCAAGGAAAAAATCTACAAATGAATTCGAATTTTACGCAGGTGAGACCACGTGTCACAGCTAGTACTTATAATTTTATAAGGTAGCATGCCAAGTAGATACAGTGCAGGTGTGCGATGGTAGATATTTTTAAATACTGACTGACAAAGGCTCTAAGAATTTATAGTAAACCACAATTTCTTCTGTATCCTTCAAATAGGCAATATCTAATAGAGCAAATAAAAAAAAATACAAAATTGTTTCAATTGGTTTCGATATATTTGGCTTAGATAAATTTCAAGTAAGCTAACATCTTTCAAGTTGGGTCAAACTGCACACGGTGTGAGTCCATCGCGGACAAACAACGTGACGCGTTATTTATATATACATATTGATATATATAAATAAAATAAATTTATATATAGATGATATACCTACTTATATATATGTATAACTAGGAGCTAGCTAACGGCTCATAACTTGGCATGTTCCCCAGGGATTCATATTTCGTAGGCCTTGTATCTTGTAGTGGGTGTGTGGGTATTACCTATACACCTCTGCCTACCCCTTCGGGGACCCTTGTGGGAAGGCGTGAGAATAGTATATTATATTTGTATCTAAAATATTTCGCCTTGCAAATTTAGTTAATTCAGATGTTTTGTTTTTTATTTTTAAGTTTAAAGAGAAAATTCATTTTATATTCGTGTCGATGTACCTATAATAAAATTATGGTCCCCAATAAATCATCGACTTGCACGCAGTAGCATGCGCAGTGCGGCATACGACAGTAAATAATAATTCAATTGCGAAACTAAATGCAGGCACGTACGTCCTGCCTGGACTTACATACAACCACACATCGAACATGTAATAATCACAGCATGTATAGTGTACTGATCAACTGTAAAAAATACTTCATTATTAGTAAAATCAAACATCGAATGGTCAGTGGTTTAATTTAAGGCAATGAAATAAGGAATAACACTTATGTATGTGGTAAATGGCCGAAATGCCATGACCAGTTTTACGCAGTTGAAGCGTGATGAGGTAAAACATTCTCCAGATACTGGACCAAATGGGACTGCTCCTATATACATACCTACTATTGTATTAAAACAAAAAAATCCTAGGGCTTCTATTTCTTCTTTATTGTTCTTACACATACTTCATTTCTGATCACATCCATTCTTTGTACTGTTAACAAAAATACTTCTCAATACAATCTTGACATGACTAATAACCCTGCTAATGCGGAGTGACTCATGCAATGCTTCATATGACTTTGCCATCCTTTAAAAAATAAGTGCATAATTGACTTTTAACAAGCCCAATCAGCACAACTGCTTAATAGCAAGTAAAGGAGTACTCCATTACTTACAAATGTAGATGATCAATCAAAACTGCATCTGTACAGTCTTTACATACAATTATGCTCCTACATTCTGTACATACTGCTACAGCTCAGTACATAATCTGACAATAAGTCTAACTACATGCCACATTAGACTTCATACTTGCACCATCAACTTGATTAAGGGCCAATGCATGTACTAAGGTTAAAAATCAGATATATGTCAATACAAATTTGACTGAACTGTTCAGTGTTTTAGGCTTTAGTGGCCTACCATGCCAGTGAAATTGACCCTTCGTAGGATATGTCTATAAATAAATATAAGAAAATCTATGGTTTTCAATAGTTTGACTAGCCAAATAGGTAAATATAAAGTTAACATAATTTATTTAGAAAAAAGGTAAATGAAACATTGAGAGGAAACCTGCATATGTTAGAGAAGAAATTCAATGACGTTTTGCTTGAGATATAAATATATGCCAGCAAGAAGTGGGTATTACACCCTTGTGGGAAGGAAGTGAAGTCAAATCAAATCAAATCATAATATTTTTATTTCACATAGGCCTAGATGGGCAGTTATAAAACAGCGAAAAAGTTGTATGGTTCGGGTTGGTTGTTTAGTATTATCTTCATCCCTTTCAACAAGGGTCATCTAAGGGGTAGGCAGGTGTAATATGCACATCAACTTTTGCTAGATATATTTTAGGTATTATTATTTTTTTTAAATATCTATTGTAACATGACCAAATATGGAATTAACGCATTCTCAAAAAGATAAATCTTTTTAGGATGTGGAATACTGGAAAACACAACAATTAATATACATAGTAAGTTCCAATATAACAATATTCTGGATACATTAGGAAACTTAGACACAGCCTGTTCTATAGCACCTAACTATATAGCTCGTATAGCATCTAGCAGGGTTGAAGAGAATGTGACTATCAATATTCATACCATAGGCTAAGCATTTATACCAGTACTAACAGTAATTAGGTAATAGATATATTAAACAGAATGCGCTTCTTTAACATTTGCAATTTTTTCACCCTTTTAGTCGTGTTGCGAATTAAAATCGATTATACTGCTTTTTGCTTCCATCCTTGAGCTGCGCGGTCATTTTTCGGACGAGACAGTTCAAGGTCATATTATGTATGTATGTTGTAATTTTATTACACTTCCTATTCTAAGATCACCTAATAAAATAAATAAATAAATTACTTACTTTAACACTCTCATGAGGGAATTTGAAGTCACCATCTGTGAAGTCTCCATCCTCTAGCCATTTCACATAATCCGCGTTAGATTTCTCTTTATTTATATTTTTCACCAGCTCGCCTAACGGCGTAAACATTTTACCGTTAGTTTCTTTATCATTTTGTACGAATAAAGACGTGACTTTGTACAAATCAGCCTCGGTGATGTGAGGAATGCACACCAACTGACTGTTGCCGATTTCAATCTCTATTTCGTCTCTGATAAAAGGCCAGGCATCCTCAAGTTTAAGAGACTTTAAATTGTCAAGGCTTACATCTTTCCTTATTTCGTGTGAATATAGAGATTTCACAACTACTTTTAATTTTTTCGGCATAATTATTAATCACAATTTCGCTCAACAAATAAACAATTCACAAAAATTACGTACACTCCCCACAAGTGTCAGAACGTGACTAAGAAAAAGAAGGAAGAGAATTTGTTCCATTCGTTCCGACCTAACCGTTGTTTGATGCTCGTCCTCTCTCAACTTATATTGCATTTCACTCATGTCTATAGAAGGACAGTGGTAGAGAAAAAGATAGACAATAATCGATTTCGATACGAAATAAGCCGAATAGCATTATAGTGGGCCATTTTACTGTGGTCAGAATGAGAAAACCTTAGTAAATATACGAATAAATAAGAATTACTTATTTTTTTTACCAAATTCTTCTGTCGGCTACGATTACGGCCCAAGGTACCAATTAGGTATACGATTGCTAATTGCTATATCGCTAGAGATCAAAATGTCTACAGTTAAGATAGACATAGTTGCTTACTAAATGATCCTCCACGAGCTCATCAATCCACAAGGAAAAAGTAGTCTAAAGTCTGTGTTAGCAAAATCGGTAGATCCACTGATTAATTCCCAGACCAACTTTATATGCAGATACACTTTGATTTCAATTGCTGTTCAGGTTCAGCATCATAGCCACGGAATAACAAAAAAATGTTATTTTTGCTATTCCGTGACTAGGTAGAGCACAAACCATTTGTGTATATCATCATCATCATCATCATCATCATCCTTGTAGTGTTAAGTTAACTTTTTTTGCCTTGTCGTCTTTGTCACAAACCAAATACACTCCAGTGATATCTTCTAAGTATTTGGTTTGTGATCGAATATTTCGCAAATTCACAAATTAAAAATGAAATCCAAATGAGAATGGAAAAATCATAATGTATAATGAAAAAATCAGTAACGTCACAATCGCGGCATCACTAAGTAAACGTCACGCAGTGGTCACGCGTTATTCACGCGACCGCAGAGTTTTTCTTCGACCGTTTCATGCAGACTGCATGAACAGAAAGTCAGCCAAACCAGGTCTCGCACTGTTGAATTCGTAGGTAGAGTACGTGCCACCTAGTTATTTTTACCGGCTGTGTGACGCACATTACTGTTGAAATATATGGAGACATTAGGCTATACAGGCGGGTCCTCAGGCATTTAAAGAGATATTTCTTGGGTACCTACCTAAATCTTGTGATCGATCCATCCATAGTATATTTTTTTTATTCTTAACTGTCCGAATGACGTCATTTTTTGTTACCTACTTCTAACCGGGGCTAAATGGCTATGGTTTCACGGGAACGTTGATCGGGATAAAAAAACTATGTATTGAACCTGTTTCCTTGCTCCGCTCTGGTGTAATCCAAATTGGTTCAGCAGTTAGCGGGTGATTGGAATTGGATGAAATTTGTCACAGCGATAGATTATTAGCTGAATTAACACATAAAGGAATGATTTGTTGGAGAAAGCTTGCAGTACAGACAGATAGTGAAGAAATAGTATGCCTTGGGTTTCGACTGATCTCAGTGATCTCAGAAACAACCTACTTTACGGATTAACAAAGTGACATACTCTAGTAGGAAAAAGTATAATGAGGATATTATACCGGGGAAGTACTTATTATGTATTCTGTACCAGGGATCTATGTAGGATAACAATAAGTAAATAAAATAAATCGTTGATTTCCTGCAAGTAGCAGCGATCGCAGTTTCAGCTATTGTATCACGACGGTAAATAATTATCAATGATTCAAAAGATTTCCTATTCTTATTGCGTTATTAAAAAAACATCCTATATAGCTAAATTACTGAATTTAATTTTGTGTCATGCATAGGAATATTACTACTTTTTGATTACTAGACGAGGCGGCCGTCTGGCCTAGTAATCACAGCTGATTGTGCAGCTTGAGGTCGCGGGTTTTATTCCCGCTGGAGGTGGAAATTTTGTATACCCTATGGATATCATTTAATGTATTCGGGGATGTATATATTCTATTTGGTTAATTTTCTCGGTCAGAGATTGCGCAGGACAGAAGCAGTTGGAAGGAATTGCATTAAAGATATACATATTTTAGGTAAAAGCGTGACAGATAGTGAGTGTAGCCATCTCAGAAGCATATCACTTCTGTAATATCAAAGACTACTATTGAACATGTTTAATTTATTCAATCAATGATAGGGATGTTATGATATGTCAAAGTTGGCACCTAATAGAGCAGCTCAAATCAAAGGTAGCAAATCTACCAACTCGATCTCCTAGCTGGTGTGATCATGTATGATGAGGATTAAGCATTAAAAATGATATGCCATTTACAATGCGCCATGCCATGGACTTACATATCATCATATTTCACTATGCTTAAGTTAGGAAAACTTTTTTGGCACAGACCTGTTATCCTTACTGTTAAATCAGATCTTTATCTTTCAAAATCAGAGTAGAGGGTAAAGCAGGTATTTACCGCATCTACTCTGTTACCAGTGTAATATTTATTTATATATTAGAATCCATAGAGAATAAAAGCTCTTGACATAAGTTAGCAATATAATTTTATTGAATAAGCATAACATAAAACTATTCAATTGAGATTCAAACAGTTCCATTACAATGGAGGGCACAAAACGTTTCTCCTCAAAGCAAAGAAAACTGGAATGTAAATATATAGTTTTAACATCTGAATATAGTAATAATAATAATAAATACCTGGGATAATTCCACACAAATTGACCTAGTCCCAAATTAAGCAAAGCTTGTGTTATGGTAACTAGGCAACAATATACACTCATACATTCATACAACATACATTCTTAACTTCAATATGTAATGTGATTATCTTTGTCATACAATCCCACTTTTGATTTCGTATCTTAAAACTATAGGTACAATATAGACAAATTGTATTCTTACACATAAGTGCTTCTAAATATAAATAAATTGCTTTTAAAAGCGAAGCTAAAACACATTAGTAAGTTCACTTTTATCAATAGGCATGAATTGAGAGCCCATATAATAGTGAAACATTTTGTTATTTAGTGCAGTGAGAAATAACATATATATTAAATTATAACTACTTCTTGTGTACATTTGGTGTAGTAGATTGGAATACAGATGAGGCTGACATAAGATTTTCAATGTACTGGCCAAGAACTTGGTTTTCAGAACGCAATTTTAAATTCTCCTCTTTGACTGAATGTACTCTTTGTGATAAATCTGTAACAATACAATCCTTGTTAGTCATACATATCATTAGGCCAATTTCCTCACTGTGTAACCCATCAGAGTAGCACACCAGTACTCTCTAAAATATAATAATGCAAAAAAACATGTTAGGTGCCAAATTAGGTTAGAGTTGGCGAGTCTATCACCATCATCATTTTAATGTTCTTTGTATAATAGTAATAATATTTATTTTGTATTATCTGTCACATTGGCAACTAAAATATATCTCTGGCAGGAAAATGGTTGTATGGCTGTAGTACCTATACACAATGGTACATTACCGTCTAAAGTATTCTGTAATTCCAGAACTTGTGATATAAGGCGGGCTTTCTCTTCCTGTTCATCTATTCCGGAATCGGGCTCAAAGCTAGGAGGTCCATTCAGGCCAGGGCTGGACGACCCACCAGTGTATGAGCTGGGTAATGAGTCCATAGAACGACCATGATCTAAATGATTGTTTTCAACGTCATCTGATATGATCACCTGAGGGTCATCGTCGGCGAGAGGAATATTGTCGTCGTTGCATTTCTGCATTATAACTGACATATATAATTCAAAGAAGTTTCAAAATTTTTCTCAGAAATTTGGACGTGAACAAAATACGAATCGATTTTTGTTTCTTGTTTGACGTTTTTGACAACTTACTAAAAACTTTTCGACAGATAATCAAAACTTCAAAAACGCTGAAATTGAAAGTGGGCATACTATCCATAAACGTATACAATGCTTAATAATTTTATAATCTTTCATGTATGTGTTTATTTAAAAGCTACTGTGTTAAAATACCTATGATGACACGCTGAGTCACTTGAGTAGGCAGTGATAGATACGATTTATGAATATCGAGACAGATATATATATTCAAATACATAAGACATCCTAGACTAAGGCACAAAGTTAGCTATTCGTGTTCAGCTCATATAGTTAATAGTTGTATAATATAAAAAAATATAATTTTAGTACAAAACACAAAAAGTAATTTTAAAATTACGACGACGGCGACGAGTGTATAATCTTAATGAAAATTATGTTATCGCATAAGTGACAAACTGTCTTTGCTGATAATAAATTCTATAAACCTTTAAACCTTTTAAAATTATAAAGTTTGGTGGGAAAATTACTGTTTAGTTTAATCTGTGCAAAAATATTTGGAGTAATTAAAAATTGAATTGAAGTGAAAGCTGTAGCATTTATTTAATATGTTGATTATTGTTTAGCAATAGTAACTTACACAGAAATCCCATTATCTAAATATAACATTGCTTAGGATGGCTCTAGCTATCAGAAAATCATCTGGTGATATAATTTCGTTAGCGAGGTGGTTTATAAGAAGAGGTTAGAAATATCTATATTTTAGTGCTAATACTTGGCTTGAAGAATTGAAGAAAAACTCCATTTATTTAAGAAATACTTTTGACAAAAATATTGTTTATAGATTGCCGCGCTCTATCTTCACTGCCGGAAGCGTCTGAGGTTACTAAAGAGGAGCAGAAAATAGTAGTTCCTCGAGAGAATAAAGCCCAAAACCCAATACTAGAATACAGGCATGCATATCCAGAGTTTCTGCCTGATCCCAATCCAAAATGGAGAAACAGCTTGCGTGAAAAGCTGGAGCGAATTGATATGCTGAAGAGAAGGAACAAACTTGATGTTCCTGAGTTCTTTGTTGGTGTGTTCTTCATAATGTTTTTATCTTAATTGTTTCTGTTTGTTGATGAAAGTGCCACTGTTGAGTTCTCTACAAACCCGTTTGCATGCATTTTTATGAGCAACAAGTTCATAACCTAATATATTTTATACAATGTAAGAGACAAAGGGTAAACTAAGTGAATTGTTATAAATTAAATTACCATTACCCTAGTTCTCTGAAAAAACTGGTCAAGTGAAGAGTCTCACTTCGCATAATGCTTAAAGGCTAATAGTATATGGTTTTTAGGGAAAGTTATTTTAAAGCTATGTCTATTAATTCATTCCTATATATTATTATATGTAACTCTTCCATGTCATCTCATACATATCTTTACGCCGAGTCCCTAATAGGCTAGGCGGAGAGGGTAGAGCTAGACTAGACTCTTTGGCTTTGTCCTCATATATCAAACTCACATATAACACGAAAATATATAGGGGACATGAGAGGTCACCAGTTTTTATCACTCTAGCATGTAGCTGTATTATCACTAATCACCCATTGTGTTGGAAAAATTATTTCATTCAGACCACTGTCACTTACACTTGTAGGCTGCACTACATGTGACCTCTGCCCCTATTGCAGTGTATATAATGTACCTATGTATGTGAGACATCTACATTGACTATGTAATGTTACAGGTTCCGTATTAGCTGTGACTATAGCCGACCCACATTCTCAAGGCAAAACTAACAGATTTGTGGGCATTTGTATTGAACGCAAGGGATCTGGCCTCAGGGCAGAGTTCACTTTGAGGAATGTAGTTGACCATCAAGGGGTTGAGGTAAGTATGTTTTTGTTAATTTATTATAATATAACAAGAGAAGAAGCTAATGATGGATGGCCATGGAAATAGCTAAATCTAATTGATTGAACAATCAAACATGCTAAGGTTATGAGTACTCACAATGGATGAACATTTTTGAAGTAGGCCATGAATAGGTGTATAGTGTAAGAGTAGAGAAAGGAAGTGGAAAAGAGAGTGGAGATGTCTTTATGTTTAGTGTAGAGAGTTTGCATGATATTGTAGTCAAATATAATTATTTATTCTTCCATACCTTTTGATTAAGAATTTGGCTATACAAAAGGCATTGCCATGCAGTGTGCCAATTCAAACTTGTTAGTAATTTAAAGTATGCCTGCCTATATTTGTACAATTAACACTTATTAAGGTATAGTTTCAGGTTACAGTTTTGGCTCTGTTCATGGTCCCTGGTTACAATTTTTTTACAGATTGAAGAGTAGAAATTTTTTGTGTGTGTGCATATCTGCTGCTGATAATATTAGTAATCCAAGTATAATGTATAAATTTTATTGCAATTATTCTTCAGGTCAGATATGATCTTTATGATCCCACTATTCAATCAATTCAAGTGTTGAAATTGGAGAAGAGGCTGGATGATAAGCTGTACTACTTGCGTGATGCTCTACCAGAATACAGCACATTCCCATTTGACATGGACCCTGAACTATTGCCCGAAGGCACTCCAGTCCCTGTCAATCCAATCCAGGTATTACATTAAAAATTTTAGTTCTTACAATGGCCCCATGTCAGTGGTCAGAGCACAAAAAACACAATTTGTTGTTATTAAGGTTTTAACCATACATGGTAAGTCTGACACTGTCCTCTGATTAAAATTATTATACAACTTTGAATTACTCCTCAAATAGGCTTGATAACAATCCCCAAAAAGCTGTAAGGCCAAATATGCATAATTATTTTTATTGTGTAATCCAAGTTGGTTGATTAGTTATTTGTAGTGCATATAAACTGAATCTTTGAGCTAAGAAAAATAATCTCAAATTTTAGGTGAAATTGAAACCTAGACCTTGGCTGGAGAGATGGGAGAGGCAAGAACTTAAGGGTGTTGCTAACATAGAAGAGAACTTGACAGGCAAAATGAAGATCAGGAGGGAACTGAGAAAGACTCCATGGGAGAAGTTTGATTTAATGAAGCAATACAGGTACATACAAAGATCTATTAAATAGGCAACACTATACAAGATTTTATTTTTTTATGTACCAAAAGTACTTATAGCCAAATGTGTATGTTAATTTAATAAGAATTTGCGTTAGCCGACAATGATTAAACAATAAAAAAACCTTTTTCAGGAAAACTATACCGATTGAAGAGCAAAGTGAGATATGGACAGAAGTCAATAATCAACTGCAACAGCTGCAACTTACGCGCAAGAAATTGTCTAGAAAACGTACCTTTACTGGGCCAAAAACTCAGCTTGCGTAGAATATATTTATTACAATAATGTATTTGTTTTAAAGGTAGATTAAATGTACAATTCATTTCATAATGCTGTTTAATTCTTCCTTTAACCACAATTTTAATGTGTATACTGAAATCTTTTAAGTGAATATATTCTGATTGAAAGACTAGTATCCATGTCATTCATGTAAACGAAATAACATTTTTTAATGTCTATGACTGCACGGGTGGTCATGCATGGGCATAGATTATAGACGAATTTGGTGTAACATTTGTGTTGTCGTGAGTTCGTGATGTTTGCGATAAGTTTACTCAGAGTTAATATATTCGTAAATGTATTTGTTTTAATTCATTGTAAATGAATACAGTCACAAGGTCTCCATGAAGTTCCTTTAAAGTGTGTTTTAAGTTAAGTGAACAATAAACGTGGGAGAAGATTGACATTGCATTTCAACCAACTTGCATTGGTTTCACTCATCTGTCGCCGGGTATGCAAGTTATTTGTTTATTTACACCTTCCTAAGCTGCTAACTCCATATTTTGTAAATATTTATAACGCACGTGTACGTTTGTTGGTGCTTGGTGCATAAATTCGATTACTACTCTTAGATATAAGACGTTATTTAAGTTTATTCCGTCAAGTTTGGATTTGTTTTTATGTCATAAAAACTGCATCTGCATTTATTCAACCTTGATTTATCGATTACCTTCGATGCGTCAGTTTTACCAGCCAAAGTGGTTTGCATTGCTTATTGTCTTAATCAGGCAATAACTTATACAAGTATTCTTATTCATACTTTTTATTTCTTGCAATAATCAAATTCATAGGAATCAAATTGAAATCTGATATTAAGCCTTTAAAGTATTTTATTTGATGTTGCACATGTTTATTTAAATAATCTTTAAATCTCTACTACTTTTTGGCAACTAATTGGCAATCATTTGTCAATTACAGTGCTTTGTAACAAAAAATGAATATTAGTGGTAATAAAAATAATGCTTTTGTTTTATTGAATACTTAACAATAATGAATGAGGAACCATTTAATTCTGTACACTTTTTTCTGTTTTTGAGATTCCTGGTGAAGATATACATTGATCTTAAATCCTTTGGTACCATTTAAAAAATGTCTTAGGGTTTTATGTGGTCTGACAAATATTTATTATTATGTTCATCTAATTTATATCTTTTTTTTTTTTTTTGGATGGTTGGGTGGGTTTTTTTGGGTACCACTTGGGTGGCAAACAAGCATGCGGTCCGCTTGATGGTAAGCGGCTACCGCCGCTTATGGATGCTTGCAACACCAGGGGTATCACTCACGCGTTGCCAACCCTGCAGGAATCTTTTCACACCCTTCTTGAAGAACTCCATGCTGTACTCTCCAGGGAAAACCTCAATGGGGAGCTCATTCCACAGCCTGAGCGTTCGCTTTATAGCTTCTTTCTATATAGTTTTTAAATGTTTTAAATGTGAATTGCACACTGGTTACTATAGTAAAAGATTTTTTTAAATGTATCAAATAATGACAAATTGAGACCGAAAAGCATGCAAACAGTAATTAGCAAATTCTAGACCAAGTTCATGGAATTGTATAAACTAAAAGCATTATTTCAAAGCATGAATAAAAATATAATACTTATATGGGTGAAAGATAAAACTTAGTAAAAAGGATCATGTGTGTTGGTAAGTTATAAACATCTAGCTGTGCTTATTGCAATATTCATATCCACATCACAAAAATATATAGTGGCTAATATAGGATATGTGAGGTAGTTACTGATAAAAAATAAAATGTGTACAAATTATTGACTAAGTAAAGAGGAGGAGTCAACAGGAGTGTGATTGTAAATATGACTTTGGTTACATTGTTACATTGGTTTCAACATATACAAATTAACTGAACAGAAATACAAGGAGCTGTGGTGGACAAGACAAGTGGTTAATGTAGTTGCATATGACACAAAGAATGCAAGTTTGAATTGCAATGGTACCAATAAGTTTTTCTTAATCTAAGCACTCTGATTATTCACTGCAATAAATTAGTCGCAACACAAGCTTTACTGTAAAGGAAAAATCATCTAGGAACATGTGTCACATTGGCATCTAAAATATATCTCACGAAAAGTTGTGAAACCTACCCCTGCCTGAGACCGGAATAAGAGTTGGAAAGAAGATTATTGACAAAGGAGGTCTGAAATTCTCGAGAGGATGGAGGAGCTTTCTTATGAGGAATTTGAAGTGATAAAATTATATGAACTAATTTCATTCACAAACAAACCATATGTTATTTACGGGATTAACTTTATAATATACCTACGTAATATTTTTATTTGTTTTCTATTCGTGCGCCTACGGTTCAAAGGTCGCTGACCGATAATCCAATCAGCAATGACAACCTACAACTACTTACTATGAACTTAACTGCACCCTAAGGATTGGAGAATTGGGGCTTTCCGGGCACATAAACTCCATAGCTGTGCCCGTTTTATTTGTTTTACGGCGTTACTACCGCATTGTGGTGTAGAAAATTAGGTGTATAGAATTGGATAGATAGTTCGATGTTTTGTGTACTTTTATATAGTTGCGGAGCACATCAATTTTGTTTTCATAAACGGAAAGCAACTCAATTAAGTATAATAACAACCAGCCGCAAAAGGCTCATCAAAATACCCGTGTATTATGTGTCGATGTCTCTTTGACACATAAGATTAGTGAAGTACAAGTGGGTAGTTTGTTTATATGTACATATTTCGCATATTTGTCATTTGTTTCTTGGACGGGTTTTTTTGGAATAGCGTGGACTAGTACCTACATGTGATAACATAAAAGGTCCCCCACATCTGCAAAATTATAACACAATTTACTACCTTAGTGGAGCCGTTGAGAGACCTACTCTAGATGCACATCGCACCCGGTTTAATATCGACACCACCATAAATAGGCTGTTTTATAGGCGAGGGTCGAGGACCGACGTAGTATACGGCCTGGCGGGCAAACGCCCAATCCGATATTGTGTGCTGTAACTTTCGAAGACAGAAGACGACAATAACGCGTATATAGCGAGATACCGCCGTTAAAACTCGTTAACGATGCACCTAAGTACTCCTCTTTGATAGAGTGGTGTCACTAAACTTTCAGGTATATTTTTAGTTGCGCAACTACACGAGTTCAAATGTTTACGATCTCGGATTAGTCTGTTATCTTTAGCAGTTAATCAAAACTCTCGAAATAGGAGCAAGTACATAAGTGTGAACAGTGCTGTGTGGTAACTTGAGCGCTGGGATATAATGGATGGGCATCGAATGATAATTATATACTAGCTAAATTAGAGTAACAAAGATTTCAGGTGTACGCATTTTTTAAAAATAATTTTGGCGTTATTGACTTTTTGCTTCCGTGGGTCGTAGCATGATGATAGTAGCCTTAGTCTACTACAATAAACGAGCTCTCTAACGCAATCAATTTTAAATCGATTTGTTGGCATTACCGCGTGTAACCAAAAAAACACTCAACTTTAGCTTTATAATATTAAAAAATTAAAAGGGTTATATGATGCAAAAATATGATATTTCACTCGGCGTGATTATATGTATGTTTTTAAATCGGTCGGTAAACAGGTGATTCTGAGATTAGGACGTTTGAACAGACTACTCCTTTGAATGAACTGTGCCGGGCATGCGACATATTGCCTAGCAAATTTCATTGCGAGCGGTTGAACGGGAAGTTGGATGTTCTGCAGCGCCATCTAGCGAGTGTTTTTATAACTTTCGGGCCAGGAACCCGCGCGGTACTCGCCAGAACACCCCTACCAAAGTTTTATCTCAGTCTGTTCCATGGTTTTGGAATTCAAAGTAAGCAAACACGAAAACATTGATTTTTATGCACAATGATTAATTACTTAATAGACTAACAAAAAAAAATTGTGTCTATATAAAGGTTCAGGCAGGCAGGGCAGATATGCCCAACTACCGCGTATCTGATACTGAAAATGCTCGTCGTCCTGTAAATATGAAATACTGCATGGAATATTAAATAGTTCAGTGCCCTTCCGGTCTATTTAGAAATTATATAATTCCGTGGTGTACCACTTTCTGTACCGCTTTCTAAGGTTAATTACGGACCCTTTCCAACCTCTTGTTGGAAACCTCACATTGTCGAAGTTCTTCCGTGTCATTATCGCGATGAAGAAATGTTAAAAACACTTATTTCTTAGTCAGTGAGAAGTTCCGTAAATCATTAATTTAAAATAACTATAACATTTCCATTAAAAAACAATGTTTTAAATTTTGTGTCATAGTTATTAATTTCTTTAAAAAAAAATGGTAAAATGTCACCCACCTTCTTACTCTGTTTCCGCCCGGGATCGAACCGGGGGCCTTGTGCGTGTGAAGCACACGTGATAACCACTACACTACGGAAACTGTATTAACCTGTGCGAAATCACAGTGCACCCTGACACTAATAAGATTACGGTAACGTTAATGTTTACTTATTATTATGACAATTTAAGTCACAATTATAATGTCTTATAATCGAAGCTATAATAAACGAATATATTTATTAGTATAGTACAGGATATTTCGCAAGAGTCTTCTTCGTTTTAGTTTTTTTTGTATAGAACAATGTATTTTATTTATTAATTAGTTTATGGATTTTATATCTGAAATAAATGAATTAACATTATCTTCTATTATTTTACTGAAAACAGACTGCTGAATGCGGATGAAGGGATCAAGTATATTGGCGTTATATTCTGTCTGCCTGCCTGCCGTGTGAGGGACTCGTTCTTAAAAACACCGAGTACAAATACAAAATATAAGGATATTTATTTTGGAGTGATGGAGTGGTTCGAGTAGCAGACGACTGCCTGCATCGTTCATATTGCAAGTTGAAACCTCCACTGTGCCATTGTATTTTTCACTGATTAACACAACGAGCATTAGGAAAACGTCTCGAGGAAACGAAGACGAAGGCGACGGACTCGCCATTTGCCATTTACTCTTATTTCCCTAATTTCAAAATACTCAACTTTTATTACACAAATAATTAATCTGTACATAATCTAGATTTTTTTCTACTCGTGAAAATGAAAAAAACTTTTCTTCCGCATTCAAATTAAAAACAACGCAAGTGGCAAATTAGCCTGTTAGGTAAATTAATCGGTTTCGTTCGGACATGACCGCTTGTCGTGCATGCGTGGTATCCCTTGTCATGTTTATTAGTCGTAATTTTTTGTGTAGCTTAAGGGTAAGTTTGAAATGTATGGGGCCAATACGCTTCATTAGGGCGGTTTGGGGTGGCCCTTAAGGTGTAACTTCCTGTTAAAATATCCATTAGGTTGTATTAGGGAAGTTTTTAAGCTAGTAGTTGACTAAACGTGTTGCTACAGGTGCTGTACTTAGGCAAAGTGATCTTTGCGAAAATATATTAGTTTAGACTTAGCAATAGGTCCTATTCTAAAACTAATCCATACTTATATTGAAAAGAGGCAGAAATTGAGAAATATTGAGAAAATGAATGTCACAATACATGGTCGTTTCAAGGTTGAACCCCTTAAGTTTCAGGGATTTCCCTGTCCCTAGTTGAATTAGACGTTTGAGATTTATGTAATATGTACCTTTAACCCGTATTGAGACCCTGAAGAGGAGAAAGAAGAAAGAAGAGGAGGAGGAAAGAAGGGGTCCCTGAAGAGGGTGTCATGAGACCCACTTTACTAACACGACTAGTGGCGAAACCATAATTTGAATTTCTTCTATACGCATTCAAGTTTCCTCTGGATGTTTTCTTTCAATACGAAGCTTTTGTGAAAAGGCCTACATGCTTCGAGAAAACTCATTGGTATGACCATCGGGGTTTCGACCTGCAACCTTTTTTTTACAAATTACTACTTAAACCACTCGACAGTCTTTGCTTTTGTGTTCATAAAAGTATTTTGAACGCCAGTTGCTTTCAATTTTCATACCAACAATAATTATTAGCCAGTATTACTACTAATCGCATGAATTCGTGCTCTAAGACCAAAAGGTCAAGAAGTTCTTGGCGGAAAATATCAATTGGAAAGGTCACTCAGTTCTTTAAAGTCCCTTTCGTGCTTTGAGCTTAATCCGATTACAGCTCCAAATAATTTCGACAGACCTTTGTACTAGATATCATGAGCCTCCTATAATGCATTGTGAAACTTAATTCAATACTACTAAAGTTGTAAATGATCTGTGTACCCAAAAGACTTGTTGTGCAATGTGCAAAAATTTACTTGTACTGATTATAATCTGCATTTTGGCAATAAATGTTTTGTTATATAATGTATTGAATGCTTTATCAGCTTGAACTCTTGAATCTATCACGGTATATAGATGTATCGTAGATAAATGAGAACGAACAGGTTTAAAAAGTTTAAGACACTATAACATCAATAGGTTCGAATCTAACTCGGTACTGCTACTGCGAGTACCTACTGCCTATATAGTGCGAGTTAGAATAATACACTTATCTTACAGTGGCCAACTTGATAATATTACTTTAATTGCTATGCCTTAAGCAAGCAACATTCCAACATTTTATATTACTTTTGAGTACACTATCAATCAAAACAACTTTATGAACTGATTTCCTTTGAAGTTTGATATGATTTTCTAGAAGTTTTCAAATGGTCTGCTTACTAAACAATCAGCTTTATCGCCTCCATCCATTTACGTTGCGTCAAATTTGATTCAAGTTCGCTATGCACACATGAACGATCTCCAACTATTCTTACGTCACGCAGTGTTGTTTGTCATTGTAATCTGACATCTCTCACGATTTACTTTTTCCTTAAAGGTCCAGTCCGCATTCAGGACGAGATGATCTGATACTCAAATGGCCCATTTTGGTTCTTGTACATTGTTATTAGCCGAGCCGTTGTAGCCGAGTGGTTCGAGAAGTCGGTCGAAACGCAAATATTGTAAGCTGGCGCTCTGGCTGCACCAATGAGCGTATTCTAACTAAAACTAAACTACTATATGCTGAGTTGTCACACCATGGCTTACGGTTAACGTAAATATAGTGAGAAGACTTGCAATGTTTGATATGAGATTAAAAAAGTATGGACACGGCATTAGTCACGTTGACACCTAAATATATCTTCGACGAAAAGAGGGTGTTGTTACACCTATGCCTACCCCTTTGGAGACTGTTGCAGGAAGGCGTGAAGATGAGGTTTTATTTACGAATTGCTATTATCACAAAATGATCTAGTGATGTCGAAATACATTTACTTCAACATATTTATATGCTTTATTGTCAACGCTTCATATGTTTGGTACATGTAAATTTCTTCGAAAAATCCTTTTGTTGGTGTGTCGTGTCGATTTGGCTTATCGATGATACTAGGAACTCAAATAATTTGCATAAAGTAAACTCCACGGAAATTGAATATCTGAATTTACTTGATGGAATTTTACGAGCTCTTGTGAATACTGTGTTTTCATGGTATGTTATGTATTATCACGGCAAACCAAGCTCTCTGATGTAGCGAACACTATTTACCCACGAACAAAATGTTTGTAAACAAAACTTAAATTCAGTATATGCATGTAGATGGGGCTGACATATGTGGATGAAGATAAACAAGATATATCTGCTGTTGAGTAGATATAGAGATTCACTATTGAAACCACAATTTCAACTTAATTGTATAAGGTGACTCTCTAAAAAATACTCTTCCTATTTTATATTAAGACTTCTAGAAGTATCCTATATAAGTATATATCTTTATCAAATAACTCAAATACGAGCTATATTTTTTCTAACTTACTTCTAACAATCATTAGGTTTTTTTTATAAGCCAAGGTGTTTTTCTTTACTACTTAAACTAGCGCTGGCGAGACCAAGGAGATACCAAAGAGGCTATGGATATATATAACCTCCTTCGACTGGTATGCTCGAATAATTGCCACGAACGAGCCAAGAACAAGAACAAAATGAACGAAGAACACGGCACCTAGACTTCATGAATTATCCACCTGTGTTATTAAGAGTAAAACATTTGCACTTATTTTTACATTCTGACCCTAAAGTCGTCAGTACTAGTAACGACAACAGATTCTTGCGAACACCTTGACATAAGAACATTTTTATATTGTCTTATTAATGCCATGCAAGAAAAGTCATGTAACAAGTCTCCTTTCATGATATGATCACACAAATACCTACTACTCAACCGGAATTATACATACGAGTATATACTATGTTTTTGTCTAATTTCTATGCATGTCTGTAACAAATGTTAAAGTGCTCGTATATTGTACCAATTAAACTTTACCGTGAAGATTGACAGAAGAAAGCCTTAGGTACAGGTCATGACGGCGAAAGTGGAGTATGCAATTGGCTCGTTAGGTTCGTATAAATCGGTGAAATAACGATCATGCCATACAATATAAGCTTGAATGTCAATTTAGCTCGATATAATAGACTACGGAGTCCCGAACGATTCGATAAATTGCATGGTTCATTCGAGTTGTGTAATTAATTTATTGCTATTCAGTCGATTAATTAATTGTTAGTATTGTTAATCGAATAAATTAGCTGTTGGTCCTTTGGATTTACGAAATTGTTAGCTTTTAAAGCTAACTGTTGGTTTGTAAACTATTGCTTTATTAGGGGTCTGAAGTTTGTAGAGCCGTGTTTGAGAAACGGCGGCGTTCTCGACCTGTGTGACGTTGACATCTATCTATATCTCCGGAGAATAAAGGAACTGTAGTGGCCGATTGGCTTGAGTAGTCATCTGGAAAATAAGATTGTAGGTTTGAACTACGAGGGTCAGTACCAACGAGTTTTAAGTACAGCGAATTATCAGCATTATCTGTTTAGGCAGAAATTTATAGACGTATGTATGTACATATAAGTCTTGTTTGATAAACGGCGACGGACTTCTATTAGACTTCTATTTGCCCCTTCAAGGACCTCTATAGTGAGCCGTGAAAATATAATATACATATATGCATATGTATTTGTTATGGGCTGCGCGAAGATATACATATTCATATATTATATGATATATATCTATACTTCTATACTAATATTATAAAGAGGAAAGATTTGTTTGTTTGTTTGTTTGTAATGAATAGGCTCCGAAACTACTGGACCGATTTCAAAAATTCTTTCACCTTTGGAAAGCTACATTATCCCCGAGTAACATAGGCTATATTAAATTGGACCCGACAGGTGGCGCTGCGATCGAGTTTCAAGAATTTTACCTAACCCGGGTAAAAACCCGGGCGAAGCTTTCTGTGTGTTTCTGTGTGTCTTAAGCTAGATTCGAGAATGGTTTAGATTTACAATTGGACCCAATAGATGGCGCTGCGATCGTGTTACGGGCAATTTAACTTTTTAACCCGAGCGAAGCTGGGCGGGACAGCTAGTGAATTATAAAGATGCGTATAGATACATAATCACTTATGGCTGCATTGCACTAAATGCACTCGAAGCGTATTAGTATTTACAACTGAGCAAGAATAATGCTATATCAATTTGTTATTCAAATGTAGGGAACTAGACTTTTAGCAGTTATGCAGCTAAGTGTATTACGCCTAATGCCCACTAATGGTTTGATGTTTAATCAAATCATCAGCAAATGTCGGGTGCACGACAACCTACTATTATCGACGCCTACTTTATGGTTAACGAGCGTTACCATAACAAAAAATGCGGCGTAATTTATTAAAATGAACCAGTTGGTAAAGGAGCACTATTGTAGCTCTTCGCATTTTTAAATTTATTGCCATGCCGTATCTGATTATATACTATTTATAAACTTAGTTCTTCAAGCTCAAATTCAACTTTATTCAGCTAGAGGTTATTTCAATGAATACAGTGGAAGCAGTGCTTGTCGAGCAAGTTAATTGTTCAGTCAAGATTATGGGATCTATCCTCGGGTCTTTTCCATGTAGTATTACCTCTCTCTTAAAACTATTCAACGGATTTTAATGCAGCAATAGGTAAAGTGATACAAGAGGTAGGTTTACATCTATGGTACATAGATATACTACGGTAAAACCGAAAAATTCAATGATTTAATGATGTGATGACGTAACTAATATATTTTTGCGCTTAAATCGCAAACGCGATACATTATCGCAATCGCCAACATTACGAGATAGATCAAATTAATTACTACGGAATTGTATATCTTAAAATGACAGATAAAAAAAATATTTATTTTTAGCCATTACATTATTTGTATCTATGTTACCCGTGCGAAGCCGGGGCAGGTCGCTAGTTAATATATACAATAATCTTATGGAACATTGGTCGTCATTACGTCTGTACCTACGCATCATTAAAGGGATCACAAATATGTGGTTCCCATTAAACAAAGTCGTGTTCTTGATGCCATTATAGGATTATTATTAATCCTTAGAAAGATTATTTGAGTGTTTTTTGTATTAGTTAGATTGACACTGAGGCCCGCCTGAGGGTAAGTCGTTAGTAGTTAGGCCAACTGGTCGAGTGGTCAGAGCTCCGGACTGCGAAGCTTGAGGTCGCGGGATCGATATCCGCTGAGTTAGATCACATCGATACGTTTATTAATTCAATTGATTGTTTCATTGTTAAATCAGTAGCGCTCCCAGTAATCATCGGGAAAGTATGACATACGTGTTTTCTACCCTTTCTATGTCATATATATCCCACGCCAATGAGGGTCCTTGCAATGGGAGGCAGAAGTTTTACAACACCCTCTTGACTGACTTGTGGCAGTTGGCCACTCCGTCGAAAATTCTTAAGCTCGACTATAAATTTCTTCTGACACATGTTGGTTTTTTCATTACGTTTTCCTTCACCGTGAAGTTCATGGTGTGACGCTGACGAATCACTTTGAATGTAAAATTCTATGTTCGACGAGAGTACAGACTACAGACATCCCTCAAAATTTATTTTGCAGGCGATTACATTCACCACTCACCCACCACAGCTCTTTACCTTACGTCTTCAAAGAAATAACGAAGACGTTTTACATACCATAACGCAAATTAATTTTTTAAACTAGACATAGACCTGACATAAAGAAAGTGACATATTCGCGACAGTCTCTTTCCCTCTAAGTACCTACGCACTGTCCCACAAAGGATTGCCATAAAGAAAATTAACAGCTTAGTGTTACAAGTTGCTGATTGAATCCAGGGATCACTCGAGGCCCCACAATTACAAGTATAGTTATAAAGTTATTTTCAAACAGTTAGTTCTTTTCTAGCATGAGCTTTGAACTGCGCTAAATAACTTGCCACACCCTAAGCAATTACAAAAACTATCGCAGTGTTGTTATCTGTACTTACATCTCTTGGGGTTGTTACTGCGAGGGTGTATAATTTGTGGTAGCTTTTTTTACTATTTTGGATTCAAATTGAGATGACCGCTGCGTTTATTATAAGTGTGGTTGTTAGTAGGAGCTCAAACGAATTTCTGGGAAATATCATAATCCATTTATATCTTGGAAAGTGGTTAGAATACTGCTGTTTAAACTTTCTATATTATGAATTGTTAAAATCTAAATTGACTAGTAGATTTATTAGTAGAATTTTAAGCTAGTGATATATTTGGTGTTGTAAGTGTCCTTAAGCGACGGTAACTACATAATATGTATGTACATATACATAAATTGGTTTCTTCGCCACCTGAAATATGTATATAAAGAAATTAGAATTACGTTCGTGTCATTATTTAGCGTTTACGTGAACATTAATGGAATGTGGTATAGCTATTTATTTTGTTTTGTTCTGGTTATACATATTCGCAAAATACCTATATTGTGAAGGTTTTCTAAGCGTTACACTATTTGTTCAGTTGTTTAGATATTCCAGTGTGAAAAAATACAAGTCGTTCTCCTTCTGAAACAATAAAATTGCCAAACGTTAGTTCAAACAGGTGTACGTACAAACACATTTGAAAGCATTTCACAACATACTTAGAAGCGCTCGAAAGGGCAGTTTTATATCTTGCAATGTAGGGCGTTGAAAATCACATTCCTAATTGGTTTTCCAAAGAAGAGCATGAAATTGTACTTCAGGTCTTATTGGAAGTATTAAATGTGCCACTTAGGCTTTTGGAAAATAAACTGTACTCATTCAATTCGATACACTATCGAAGAAAACTGCGCTTAGTCGCTGTTTTCTTCATTTCATTGCCTCCTTTTAATACATGCTTAGGTCGGACACCATAAATGCTAGTCGTTAGTTTGTTTATGCGTGTAATATTAGATTAAAATAAAGTGGTTATTGGTATGTACCTATGTACAGGCAATCTAAATCTACAGAACCGAATTATAGATGGAGACTTAATTTTTTAGTTTTTAAGATATAAATGTTAAAAAATAGTTTTTATAAAAATATGAGTGATATAATGACACAATGAAATGTGGTATTAAATGGCATATATATGTGAATTTTTTTTTATTCCCGTTCTGTTTGTATGCCCGCAAATATCCCCTTTTTAATCAATGATAAGTGGCTGACTTCTTGGTTTTGGCATTCATAATATGCTACAGAATCTAGTAGTATGGTATATATTAGTACCATAAAGTTAGGTGAAGACATTTACATTGCCAACATGGTGACAATAATAAGTCATTATTAATTTGGTCTTAAGTTCGCCTTTGCGATAATGTTTGCAGGAAGTTTTAAATAAATAATAATGAAAAACAATCCCTCAGTGTTGCCTCATTGTAAGTTAAACATTCGGATACGCTATCGGATTTCTATTTACCTTATACCGCTAAAGGTCTTATAATGCCTGGTTTCTTATGTAAATGATGTTTTGTGTTATTGTTTTGTCTTAACAGCGGCTTCTAGCACGCTTTCCCATAAGCTTTAAGAGAATTTAATAGTCCAACTATGTCTCTAGGATTTGTTGACTTACACTAAAAGCTGTGAGACCCCTAAATCTAGGCAGTTAGTTGTACACGTTGGTATCTCCTAGTCGTAGATCTGAACCCTAGGTTAAATAACCCGGTGATTAGAGAGAGAGTATGCAAATGTCTTTGCCTTTTAGTATGCAGTCTAAAAGAATAGCAATTTGCACGCCACAGGCGAAGATCACGTTTGAGATTTGGATCTGTAAATGTTGTTCTACTTGACTGGATGTTAATGACTATTAAAACTTCGTTGTTACCCAAATGGTCCATTGGTCCCTTACATATCTAAAACGCCATCGCTTTGCAACACCATTAATGTTAATTGCACGTTCGTTGCCGATCCCACATAACTTTTTACCCTTCATGAAGCACTCCGTTGAACACCCACCTTTCAATGAAGGTTGCACAGGTATTGTGTATTTCTATTTATTTCTAATTCTCTACTCAATCTTTGAAGAAAAAAATTGAGCGTTATCATGCCACTAAAGGAATTGTAAACAATTGTTCTTTACTACTCTCAACTTGACCAGCGGCGTCTAAATAAGTCAAACTGAACATTGTCTAAAACCATTGACTTCAAGAAGGCAGTATTCACGTCAATTGTACATACATAAGCCGGCTTCATAATGTTTTAAGCCTTTAAAATTACCCAAAGCACTGAATAATGTATCTGGCCCAACAGTTACCTTCGGTTTTCATGCTAATTGTATTATTTACGTGCATTCTGTGTCGGGGAACGGAAACTTCCCATTTATAGGCTTATTATGCGGATGTTTTATTGTATTGATTTGCATCTTGTCTTCAACAGTTAGGTGACACGATGTTAAATGGATAATTAAGTGCAGCAGCAACATACAAATGACATGTTTTTTTATCGTTGCCATTGACAAGGTAAGAATGGGTTTATGGTTTAGAAAATATCAGCTCTTGGATTTTTATGATACTTTTCATTCTTTTATTTAGGGTTCACCCCCTACTTAGTAGGGTAAACCCCTTACCCCAAAAGAAAATCTGCGTTTCTATTTGCAATTCAGATAAGGTATTGTATGTCGATGTGATTTAAACATTCATTGAATATAAAACAGCTTAAAAGTTTGTTTAGCCAACTTGACTAATTATTTTGTATACTACTAACCAGTTGGATACAAAATAATTTCGAGTTGGCAGTCAACTCCTTGAAGAAGATTTTAGGTTATTTAACATCGCGAAAATGTTTGTGCATAGATTTTTACAACTCCCCTCACGTGGTAAACAGAGAGTAGAGCACCTGTCCAATCTCGACATATGTACGTACCGTTTCCTGTTTCATCTACATTCATCAGTCTCTTGATGCATCGAGTACACTTGACGTCCCCATCCACGATTCATTAAATGTAGGACAAAGTTGCGAGGCACTTCTAGTGTGTAAGAAGATTCATGTAACTAGAAATAACCGGATCGCACTATAGGTTCCGTAGTACTGACCTAATTCCATTTTTATGTCTGTCTCCGTTTTTCCAACACTTCCTTATGTGTAATGCCGCGGTGCTATTATTGTCTGAATCTCCGAAATCTATTCCCGTTACAGCCTGTATAATGTCAGTGATACTACGAGGTATGTTTTCAAGCCGTTGCGCTGTCCACCACTTAGGCAAATTGCGAAAGGAACGTGTTTATGATAATGGATATCTTTATGGACTTTATTAAGTGCTTTCATTCACATTTTGCAGTTTACTACACCCATTTCACAAAAACAATCAAGCGCAAACGTGTTTTATCAATAAAACGGGACACTTGAGTGAACTAGCCTATATTAGATATATCCATAATTAGAGACCCTATAGAGAGAACGGTATGATTTCACCTCCCCGGCCCCCTCCCCCTGAAAGACAGCTGCGGATGCGTTGAGCCTATTTCAAAAAACCTTCCAGTGGTTATAAACCTTTTTGTACTGTGTAATAGCAATAACTTAAGTGACACACACTTTGTCTGAGCCTTCAGTTACAAAAACCTTTGACTTGACTAACCTATTCACCCGACACAAGAACAACTTTCCCGCGTGGTGAATTTCACACAGACTAGCGATTGTTCCGTGACCATTCCGAAGTACAATTTACAAGACATTCCACGTTGACCGATAGCCAAAGGCTGTGCCAACTATCTCCTTACATCGCAGCTAATACTAACTGATAGCCGACTATTAAGGGGAGGGCTTTTCTGATCCTTGTATACTGACAAAGCGTGCGCATTCTTAGGAGCTGCGATGCTTATCTTTGGCTTTTAAAGTTACATTTTCATCGCATGTTCGAAATATAAAGTCGCAATCTGGCTATTTACTAACTTTTTTTTCTACCAAGGATCGAAATTTAAAATGATTATTAAAATATGCTATTTTTTTTTCTATCAAGGATACAATGTTTTACATACTAGGTACTACCAGTATGCTCGTTATACAAACCTGCTTTTACTCAACTGAAGTGGCGCAGTGGATAGGCATGTGTGGCAAAATTAGACGTATTAGCAGAATAATGCTGCGGTTTACAAGCCAAGGAAACTTGGATAAGCGGAAGCTGTGTCTAGAGACTAGAGAAATGTGCAGTGTAATTGGAATATCCGATACTTAGTTGATTTGCTGTGCAGGTGGTCACGTTAAATAGAATACCAAGCCAAATGAAGTTTGATATTAATGTACTACACACATCTATTTACCCCTTCGGGTACCTTTACAGGGAGGCGTGTCTGTATTTATGTTTAAAAACTAATTACCATATTTTTTTGTAATATATCTTTCTAGAGTTCGTTCCGATGAAAAATGGATGTAAGTCGAGTCCAGTGCTGTGTCGCGTGCTTCTGTATCGTTGGTGACATCTCTTTCGTTTTTGACGTTCGCTTCTAAGTTCCTTAAGCCTAAATAATTTGCCCAATAACGGATTGAGTCACGGCAATGTTTATACACATGTGTACGCACTATTGCTTCACAAAACATCGGGCATTGTTCTAGTCTCTGACCTACTCTAAGTAATTGGATTATAAACAATATTTTACTCAGTGAAGTAATTTATTTGTGAAATGGTGTGTTGATTCTCGTCTCTCATATTATACATACAATTTTGTATTATATAGATATTTTTTCTTATTTTATCCTCGCGCCCCCTCAGTTGAGGCCCGGTGAGGGTAATTTTACAGTTGGTCCGTTTAGGTGCTTATGTGCTAGATGGCGAGTCTATCGTTTCTCTTAGTTACACATTTTAAGAAATCGTACTTAAATGTATATGTGAAAGTTAGTAAGAATGTTCTTCTTTCCCGATGATTGATCATCGTAAAATTGATGGTTATCACAGAGGTTATTAGCAGATTAACATATAGTATAGTTTAAATTTATGAAAAAAGCAATTCAAATCAAATTTTACGCGGTTAAAATCGCGCAGCTCAGGTAGTATAGTAGTCTATGTACCTACATATATATAAAGTATTGCTGTCACAAAATATTTTATATTTAACGAAGTATCAGGAACCCCAAGCTTGTTGGTACTATAAATAAGCATGAACAATATTGTAAGTTCGATAAATTTTCCTTTAAGATATCACATCAAACATCCCTTGACCTCACTCACATCCTAGTCTCTAGTACACACTACACAGTACTTGCCTAGGGCGTTACTAGTCGACGTCGGCCGCTATCGATCGCCCTTCGATCAACCATTCGACACGCGTTTACTTAACCTACTCCGACCTTTCTCCATATTCGCTGTTATGGAAAGGTTAAGGTCTAGAAAATTAATGGATACTAGAGAGATACTACCTACTTCATTTGTTTTGGTGCCTGTCATCATTACTACATTATAGAAAAATATTCCGCGCCCCGTCTGTCTGTCTGTTTGTTTGTACTTAAACACGACTGATTTATTATAAGGTTTCGAAAGTAACACCGAAAGTTTATATTTTTTAAGAGAATCGCTGCGTTTACGCGGATGTGGATAATGTGATAAGAAAGGCTTTAGATATTAATGCTGTGGGTTGGGTGGCTAGAGAAGGTCCTAGAATCAGGCTTCTAATGACGATAGACAGCAAGTGTGTACATAAAGGTATGCAACATAGAGGCGCATGACGACGACCCCATGGGAAAAGGACAGAAGAATGCTGTCAACACATATAGGTAGATTTAATACATGAATGAATAGTTTATCGAGACCAAGCTAAATGTCTACAATGACCAATCCTTTGAAGAGTGTTGTTGCTACAAGACTAGAAGCGATGTTTTAGCCAACCTTTACAACCATTAAAGAGATTTTAATTCTTCGTGAAGTAAACGAATATCCAGAAGAATTCCAGTCCAAAATATTTATTACATAAGGTCCTACAGTTACTTTAGTCAGCGCAAAAATTTCACCGACCAAATTAACAGATTAAAAATCACTACGTCAAAAAAAAAACTTAATTCCCTCAAAAGCTCTAAATGATGTTCTATTTTCAGCACGGTCATAACGTATTCTCCCTAAAGTCAGTGCCTGCAGCGAGAATGTATGCTTCGTTTGAGTTATAGCGAGTAAATTATATTTTAATCTAGATTTGACCTTCGAACGTGAGCTATAATCAAAGAATCATACTTTCAAAACTGAGACGTGCGGAAGAAGCAATAAATTATTAAATATATCAAACCGAGATCAAATATTGTTTAGTAAATATTCTCGCCCAGCTAACGATGTTGAATCTCGATATTCTCGATTCGCAATTGAGTGTAAGAATTTGCGATACAGGCGATAGGAGATGGTACATATTGATACCATTGTGGAATGCAAATTGCGATTAACATAATTTCTATATTGTTCCTTGTAATATATTTTGTGTTTGCGTATTTACAATTGCGTATTTCATTTTGCATGCATCAATCAATCTGCATTCCTTGTTGAACTTTGTGGATCCTCATGAATGCATCTCCCAAACTGTTATTTTGCTTTTAACTTTGAACATCATACTAGCTGCACCCCGTGGTGTTACCCGTGATATCGAGATAGCTTTGTAGGTTTGAGTTCTAATGTTCAATATGTCATATTGCTTTTTATCCACTTAGGCATACTTGATTTCCATTCCGTACAATGATTTTTCGAACTACACCGCTTATGTTAAGAACGTGAAGAGTACTCGAAATCATCGAGCATGTATGAAGAGACAAATGAATGTGGATGGAGCATTGTTTGATGCCTGCCCAGTGCTGGACTAGGCTCGTAAAGAGTTGTTTCGCAGATATGGGAGGGGAATGAAAATTCTTCTATTTTCGAAAACCAATCACAGAAAGCATTAATGATATAAGTGCAGATAGTCTCGTTAAAGTCGTCCTCTGGCTGAACACACTTCCAAGTTAATTAAAACATGATTATGGTCTCCTTACACCCAGTATGCTTTTATTCGTAGTTCGTGATCCGAGAGCCATTTCTTTAATTGTACTACGATGTAGACTGTTAATGAAATGTTTAACACTTGTAGTTGGTGCTTAAAGCAAATTATATAAATTATTACACTCGGATCCATTCAATATAGTGCCGTTAACCGATAAAATACTTCTTGCAGAATTATTGGAGTTTTGAATTCAAATTCAAATATTACAAATCAAGTAAGTAAGAGTTTCAGAACGAGCAGGGAAGGGAATAATATGATAGGTATGTATGTATTTTCTTAGATAGAGAATGGGCGATGTATAGAGAAGTGCTAAGTGTCCTTACCGCCTAAAGAAGAACGAGAGAGATAAAATGAGCCTATACATTGTAAGCTATTGTAATTATTACTTTTGTTTTATTACTGTTTATAGATTACCTATTGTCAAATTAATAAATGAATTAATGAGAAAGCGTTATGAAAGAATCGCAGATTATCATTTGACAAGATCTCTATATTATGTTAGAGAAGTAAATTCATAATTTATTTACGGTGTTTTCCGAAACCGTAAAGCTCGTTGATATAATACGGTGTTCTCGTAAAAAAATACCATTAAGTTAGTAAAGAAGCTTACGGCAAGCCTTATGGTAAACGGTAACCGTTTCTTTTCTCGTGCGTTTTCGAGTTACTTAAGTTCAGAAATACTCATTGGTACCTACATCACGAGCTTTTTTTAAGTGATAAACGCTTATCTTGTTGATTTTTAATAAAACATACGTCTACTCTCAGCCTTAGGGGCTTTCGTGGACAATAATTTAGCGCGTTGTGTCAACTGGTGAATTTACTCCGTAGTCAATTAATCGGGCCACGATTTACTAAACGCTTCGTGTTTATTGCTAGACCGTAGTCACGCTATGTGTATATTCCATGCACTGATAGAATTTTAAACGGTTTATATTTGTATGTACTATTCTGTTTGTTAATAGGGGACTAGGTGCATCCCACGCTACCCGCTACATAAGTAGCTATATTCACGAACCTATATGAACCGTTCCTTCATTGTTCTCATTCAAATATGTTATGAACTTGGAAAGTAAATCCGGAACTAATGATCTAACGGAACATGCCTCGTATGACACGACGCAACATACTAATATAGATACCTTTTAACTGATGAAAGGCTGCCCTCACCTAGGGAGCCCTACGATCCTTGTTAATATTTGATATTCAATTTGGTAAAGAGTATCTTGCTTATAAGAGTACATTATCTTCATGTCCTATGAAGAAATGTAGTATGTACATATACAGGTTGACTCACTGATAGAACAGTTGTCTTGTAGAAGTTATAGGGTGTAGTGAATATTCTCATGACGATGCGAAATAGCAAATAGCTACATGGATAACGATATGACAAAATTATTATTGAGAGTAAGTCATTCTCACTCCGAATTATGGTTTAGGGATATTTTCAGAGACTATTAATAAGATAAGAAATATATAACCGTAGATTCCTCGTGTATAACTTTATCGTTACTGCAGATTTTCATGCCTAAATAAGGTCCAAAATTTGTCAACTTAGCATGTATTTATTTATTTACCATTTTCTACGGTATCCTGTAATACATTTACACTGGTTCACTGAAATATAATTCATTGCATGTTTTATAATATACCCAAAAGAGACATCGCTAACAAAACCGGTAACGTTCACCTAAGTACAATTTTGTATTTCTGCTCGCTGTGAGAAATAACTTGGCCGTAGATTAATAAAACATTTTAAAGGATGTCCTGAAATACACGAGTTGCTGGCTCTGTGCCAAGCTGCGGTCACAGCTTGGTTTAGAATGGAAATGGCGACCGCGAGAACCTTTTAGAGTTTGTTTTGGTTACATCTATAGCATCTGGGTTGGTTACAGATGTCAACAGAAAAGAAGATGGTGCCCAGGTGCCTTTTGCTGGTACATATTTGGTTACAGAGCTTTCAATGATACTTGATTGTTCTATACACTCTACAAAATTCTAAAGGAGCTTCGTTGAGAAAGCGGAATGTATAATATATTGGACATTACAATAAGGCCTATGAAATTTTAAACGGAATTTATTTATGATGTTCCAACTTCCAACGCCGATTATGTAATTAATACCTACATCATACTTCAAGGATACGATTACTAAGATATTGATTGAGAATGGCTTGTAGAAACTAAAGAACATATCTCAGTCAACAGGAGGCAGACAACATCCATCTTTATTGTGCTTTATATCGATCTAGCTTACCGCTCATAACTTCGTCTGCCCGCCCTTTAACCCCTAAACCCGCTGGAGGAAGGAATTATGAATGTGTTCGAGTCACTATGTTACATTGTACTGCCTAAACTGCAAAATCTCATCAAATGGGATGTCCTACATCTCTTTGGGATTAAACATAATATACCTATATAAGTGAAATATAATGAAGCTGGAATAATTAAAATGGAGTACTTTTTTTAGTAGGTACTAGCACCACGTCGTTCTTTTCGGGTTTTCGTTTACACAAGTAAGTCGTGTTTATTTCACAAATATCTGCCCTAAGCGGGGATTCAGCCCGTTATCGTTGGATTTGCAGCTTGCCACCGCTGATCACTCCACTATCAGGCTGTCATATTATGTAAATTTAATATCCATAATGCATATAGCGGATAGGAATGATGAGAATTCGAATATTATATCCATTGAAATACGATACGTGTTAGTTTGACAGTTTGAAAAGCTCAAAACGGGGACCTCAATTACAAAGCAAAGGGTCAACACATTGATAGACGATTATGAATTTTGAGCCCTTCAATATTTCGAGGTCAAAGCATTTGCTTAACCTCTATAACGAATTATTAATTGTTCACCTGCGTCTATTATCCGGTTTACTGTCATGAATAATGTATTTTAATAAAAACTGAGTGTTTGCTACTGGCCCTTTGGCTTTTATTGGTTTCGGGGTCGGGATTGTGATGTGAATTCGTAATGAGCCGATTGCAGCACTGATTAATAAGGCCACGAATTTTACGGTAATGGAAAACATCGTAGGGCACACTGCATCCATTTGAGTTGTTTGACATTTTGATGTTGCCACCTAAGTAGGCAAAAAGAGTGTTGATACATGGCCTCGTTTATATATTCTCGCGGTGCCTTCCTGTGTACAGCAATGACTGTGAAAAACATAGAAACGCCTTCTTAAATTTATATTGTATGGGTTCAATCTACCACCAGTTTGCAAATATGTTTCTGCAAAGACACCTGAGCGCTTTTCCTTATTTTATTTACTTACTAACTTTTATCTTACGTAGCTCTATATTTCCCAGTACAAACTAGTGTGTAAATGGCATGCATATGGACAATAAAAATTGTTAACCAAACTTACAAATGTATATTTATTTGCAGGTACTCAAATATGTTGCTTATATAGCAACTTCGAGCCGTCGTGTTGCGGAAAATGGATTGATTTGTCTAGGTAAGTTCACACTCCATTAATCCATTTAAATATATACTTAAAGGTAAATTTCTTATTGGCCAAAGTCGGCTAAAGAGAGATCTGTAAGCCTACAGAAAACTGGCGTTCTGTGCCGACCCGTAAGAGAAGCGGCGTGATGATATATATATATATATATATATATATATATATAAATAATAATAATATATCCTCACGCCTTCCCACAAGGGTCCCCGAAGGTGTATATATATATATATATATATATGCGATTAGGTCTATCGGTAGCTGTAAAGAAATATTTTTCGATTGCAAATGACCAATATTATCGCATAGGTATTTAAAACGCATACCACAAGTATTGTGTAATTTACAACTAAATGAGAACAGTAAGAAGTAAGCCTTGTATAAATACATCATTTTGCCTATGTCCACGGCTCACTGCGCCCAGCGGTGGATCAAGATAACTCATTTTACGCTTCAGGGCCTGTGGGCTTACCATTTGTCGCCGTACTTGTAAAATGACACCGATTCTTCTATGGTTATTTACGCCGACTGATTCAGGAAGAACGAGTGATCTTGCACATTCAGCGCTTTCTACGACAAAAGTGTCTTTACTGATTAATACTTCACAATTGTTTCAAGATTGTCTAATGTGATAGACGGCAAGTCTGTTGTTGTTGACATGATCATATACATCTTTGAAATTCTCAGAGATATTTCGCGGTTCGCGATATTTACCATCAAAAAGCTCGTTCGGGTGATAAATTGGTTTTAGCAAAATATGATACGCCCTCTTAACTATACAATTGTTTCTAAGCCAACCCCAGAGTCCTTATCAAATAATGCATAGTTATAAGTATACAAACGTTAATGCAGGTATCAAATTGATCACAATACGAAGATACGTATCCAAGATGGTGATAATGGTGGTCAAGGATGGCATGGATGTGGTAAGATATTAACCCAAGAGAAGCTAGGCAGGACAGCTAGTCTGTTTGCAAAACTTTTTACTTAGACAATGCATCTACCACATCAACCCGCTTTTCACCTTAGGCTTACAAATTGTTCAAAGGCCTGCAAATATATATAATTTTAGCAAACGTACTGTTACACTGATTGTCAGGAAGTGCTCACACCATTTCATTCTGTTTAACAACACTGGAAAGCTTTTAAACCAATTTCTTTATGTAAATATGTGCTTGTTTGAGTTACAAAACTTTTAGTTTCTCTTGTAGTTCAGGGATATAAATTAGTAATCTCTTTCGCATTTTTTGTAAATCGAAATTGTGGCAATAATTTTGGTCATAAGACGTAAAGCGTAGTACAGGAACATTACTACTTATTCAAAGAGTGTAAAAACATTAATTTAGGCATCCATACTGAGCCTTAATTACGTTTTTATTTATTTGTAAACACAGAAATATCTGTTGGTTTGAGTTAAAAGTATTCCGCGACATTTTATGTGCCCATGTTTTATGTAGTTCCCAATTAGCGATGGCTTAGATTAAGCAATAGTTTGAACAATCGGCCCGAGGATATGGCCTTGTGGAACTCCGGGCGGTCATCAACCCGGTCCAAATAAAGACAAATTCCTTACGCCTCGCGTAACGAATATAGTTTGGTTAAGTATGCCACAAATACCTATAGTAGAACAGATTTAATTAATGAGTGATTCTGTTTCAATCATTTCATGTGTGGACTTTCATGTTTCATTCACCATGGATTAGCTCATAACCTTAAATAAAAAATAATATGACAATTACTATAGCCTGGATTACAGTGAAATATTTATCGTCCAAGAGTAAACGCACTTAAAATCTATCCACAGAAGTCAAATGTATGTTTCTTTATTTTACCTAGTACTAGGCATTGCTCTCGGTACAGCACTGAAGGGTCTTCAGCTGTAAATAAAAATCGTTTGAAGGAAAAATCAACTCATACCTTATAATGTTCCACCATGATTTATTACACCGCAAGCTTTACGGTGAAGGAGAACATCAAAAGAAAGTCAAAAACGGCTTCGCCATCTTTTACTTTGGCATTCTAAATATATCTCCCGTAAAAAGAGAGTGTTTTCACATCTCTGCCCTCCCCCTTCGGGGACCCTTAGATTAGGTAGATTATAGGAAGAATGTCAACGGGATACTTTTTAAACATATTTAATTATGTATATCACGAAGAAGTAGGAATATAACATCACCAGAAGATCATAGATTTTTAAGAACTAAGAACATTTATAATAGAGATAATCGCTACTGACATGGGTCTGTAAAAGTAGTCATCCTACTACCTACTTTGACAGGTAATCATAAGTTTTGACATTTTGTTACAAAAAACATTAAACTACATGTTATTAAGTGAGTTATAAAAATTTTAATCAAATCAGGTATCGTTAAATGTCTGTTAATTTAAAAACTAAAGCCGGCGAAATGAAAAGCCTAAATAATTTGATTTAATGCACACAATAGACAGACACAAAGCTCAATTATGCTCCCTACCGGTTATCTAAACAAGAGGGCTATGAATATGTATGTACTCTGCTTCCGTAGGTGTCCGATTATGATGTAACTGTGGAGCTAGGCGAAGCTCGTGTATCTTAAGACAAAGATTATGACGACGAATGCAGAAGCTGCTTTGGAACAAGACATTAAAAATATTCTCATATAAGTAACTCTGTATTCAAGGAAATTAATTTATTTCATAGATAATGTCCTCTGTTCGATTTGTGTTCCATGAAAATGAAGGCAGTCCTACAAACCTGTACTACTGAAACTCCGCAATGTTTATTTAAAAAAAAAAATTGGCGCAGTAAAAAGAAAACTTTAAGTGTACCTATATTCGGAACGGTCTATGTTTGAATCCTTGATTGATTGATTCATACACAATGTTTGATCCCAAGAAGGTCCGTTCGCCTCAGTCTTAAGTCCGAAGGTGCTGATATTGGTAGGACCCTTGCTTTATAGTTGGTTTGCGTGCCATAGAGCATTCATGATTTCTTTTACCAATGACTGAATACGAATACCTGATTACAGAGAGTTTCTGCTGAAGCAACTTCATATGTAGATCGGTGAATTTGTATATACGTGTTGATGTTATCACATCTTCAGCAGCGTAATCTATCTGATTTACCTGATCTTTAATGCGTTCGTTTGTAACTATAGCACTCATGGCGTGCGTGGGCGCATAAGGTGGCTGCAACTGTGTCTTCTAGTATGCGATGACTGTTGTACTCTCCCGTTATGTCATCTGCTTGTTGCATATGTGCTCCTGGTACTTTTTATCTACATGGATCAATATGATTAGAATTTTGCTTTGATTAATGCTATTTTGTATTAGTAATATACCTAACTAATGAATAATGCTCATTAAAAGTTATCTGTTTCGATGTCCATAAATGGCGCCGAAATGTGAAAGAGTTTATTAATACACCAGTCTTAAAAATCATTGGCATATCTTATATATTACGTTGCATATTAATGTTGTTTAAAATTAATTAAAAAACGTTTTGAACGTTACTTTGGTTTTTCCATTCAGAACTGAAAATGTTATGGAAAACTTTTACTTTTAAAACTTACATCTAGTCCCTCACGAGGTGTCCGTCCGCCATTCAAGTAAGTCAAAAGATTTTTTCATTGCATCCACATTCCAAAATGTTTTGTACGTATTCGTCAATTTCGAGTAATTAATTTTGAAATACATACTTTATGATTTGATCAATTTGATCTAGCTAGTTGGAACGTGACGTCTGGATGAAGCAGAGGTACTTCAAGGTACTTCCACTATCCAGACACATTTGCATCGTTTATTTGTTCGCTTTGTATCACTCATGCTTAAATAACAGAGTATTTCTTTTCATGTTGTTGATTTATTTTCCTCTTGCGAGTCATGCTTTATTATGATATATATAGTCTTTACATCATAACACAACATCAGTCTTATTTTAATAAGACTGATGTTGTGTTATGAAACCGTCGGGAAGTACTAACTTCTAGAATGTACCGAAATAACATCAATTATATTGACGTACGGCGATAAAATTATCGCATAGATTTTATGGACACTATCTATAGCCCAAATTAATCCGGCGAAATTAATAAAAGCAGTTGACGTCAAACTCCAGTATGCTATCATTGTGCAATACTGAACAGAATTTATGTGAAAAGAAATGCTTCAGTTGAGAAGTATTTCATCTGACACATTAAACGCATCATTGAAATTCATGCAGCACATCTAACCGAAGAAAGACAAGACAGATGCTTCATTATTTATTAAAAGAATTTTAAAATATCTGCCTCTTAATTGAACTTCCTCATAATTAATGTTTAGCTTGAAGCCTCTAAAATTTAGAGGCTTTTAGCTAAACATTCAACAAAATAACAAAGAAACACATCAACTATTATTTAGTCTTAATAATAGTTTATGCATCTTTATGCCTTACCATCACGGTCCTCGAAGGGTTAGATAGAGGTGTAATAATGCCCTTTTTTCGGAGAGGTATCAACGTGACAGATGGCGAGTCTATTGCTGTTTCTCAAGCACGACTATACGACATGTCTTTGAGTTTCTTCTTAAACGTCAGTAGGTTCGTTCAAATTATTTTCATTCACCGTAAATCTCGAGGTGTAGCTGATCGGATACGTAGCTTGTTATTATTATTACACGGAATTGGAATGAGACAAATTAAGACCAGGCGCCATCATAATGAATCCGTGCGAAAGGGACAGATGTATACGACATCTATAGAGCTATTTCAGTTCAGGAAAAATCATAGGTGTTGAACGTACAATTTTGACTAGCAGCTACCTAGTTGAGGTTACAAACACTTACTCGTTTGTAAGTCCTATTCTGTGGAGATGATTGCTTCCTCATCAACGCTCACTAGGTCATTGCTCAAGAATATGTATATTAATCGTTAGAGGAAAAACTTTTTATTGTTTTGTTGTTGGTTTCTGTCCGAGTTACATAATACAAATCTCTCCAGCCCACCTCTTTACTGGAAAAGTCATGTTTTATTAATGTTATGGAGACATTATGGCTCATTTGTGACTCCCACTTGCGCTGTCGAACGGAACTAACGCATCTTTAATGATTTTTTGTATTGCATGAACGATACACGTCATGGAACAATAAGGTTGAAAGTCTATCATAAAATTATTACTTACTTATATGTTTTTTTTTTAAAGTGGACATCTCAAAGATGATGAGAAGTCCTTTTACGTATACCTGGGACAATTCCACACAAATCGACCTAAGTAGTCCCAAGTTAAGCAAAGCTTGTGTTATGGTAGGTAACTAGACAACGATATATTTACTTATATAAATAGATATATACATAAATACATAGGACATCCAAGACTAAGGTACAAATACTCGTGTTCATCACACAAATATCTGCCCTCAGCGGGATTCGAACCCGCGACCTCAAGTTTCGCAGTCAGGAGCTCTAACCACTAGACCAGACGGTCGTCGATAATATGAAACATCCAGCAAATACCACATATGAACTAAATTGCCTTGTATCATTAACACATAAAGCGAAGGATTGTAAAAACCACAGGAAATGTGCATTAAGTAGCCAAGTCGGAGCTCGACGCAAATATCATGATTACTTTAGTTTTTCTCTCGGATAAATGACAGTAAGATTGAAAATTGAAAGCATGGCAATGCTGCGTGTCTAGATGTTGTTTGCGTATATTCTCGCGTGAATAAGTCATAGTTTATTTTTATAAAAAGCCCTAGGTAGTATCTAGGTTCCAAGGTGAACGTTGGTGAACCTGTAATGTATGCAACGTGCCGCGCACTGATCTTCCTCCACAGTAAGGCTTATGGCGGGATTAATAATAAAATACGTAATTTTATTATTGACACCAACCACCTCGGATTGAACTTGAAATATTGGCCTTGCAAGCGGCACAACACTCGGCAACCATAACTTAACACAATTAGGATCACTTTTGAAAAATTATGTACATCACATATACTCAATTATGTTTAGTAGTATTATTATTATAGCAGGTATTTTAATATTATAAAAGTAAGCAGCTAAAACACCATGACGTAACGTGGCAATACAAATTAAATAATATTGTACTGAGGACCACGTTTAACTACTTAGATCAGATAAATGAACACAAGGATGGGAACGAAACCGTCGAGCGACGAGTTTGTATGAACATATTCATTCATGTGGGTGGATGAAACGAAAGAGACTTATAAGTCAAGAGAGAACTGGCTACTCTCTCTGTCTCGCCGTTAGAGACGGCGTGATTATATGTATATTTTTAGGCGATAGATGTACTCGCTTATGACGTGAAACTAGCGTAAAGAATTCCTGTTTCTTTCGCAGTTTTGAATTATGTTGGTACTAACACGCCATGGCTAGGTTCCAGAACCAGAACGTTCGCGGGCACACTTGGTTGCATCTGCAATGTGTTCTTAAAATAGAATCATAACTTTTCTGCATTTAATAGTCCAATGAACTTGGAGTAATAACTGGGACAGAAATAAACCTCATTTCGATACAACTATCAATTAATTTTTCATGTTACATTGCAAATGGGTTTCCACGCAGCATGCATTTAAATGGCCCGGCTTGAACCGGCATCGGTTGATTAATGTATGGTGCATTATGCAAATTGCACTCAGCCTAGTTCTGGCTACATTCTTGGCTAGATCTGAGTATGGGAGCGTGGATGCAGATGACTGCATCGTTTATCACGATATTGGATCAGAAATGCGTGAAATTTTAAGTTACTAGTTTAGACACATTGTACGTAATCGAGCAAATAATTTGCTTGCATAGTTGAGCAATATAATCTTGTAATAGGTTAAGTTAATATATAGTAGTACATTTATCAGTTTTATAACTAACTTGCAATGCCACGCAAATTTCATTGTAATCGGTTCAACGATATAGAAGTCTATGTTCTGCAGCGCCGTCTAAAGACTTTTTTATGTTCTTTGGACCATGAAACTTCGAGGTCTTTACGGAATAACTGACCACAGCTTCATCATAATCCAATGAATGCTTTAGAAATGCATTCAAGACTATTCTAGTGTTTGAGACAAGCTGATCGATTCGCCATCGATCTAAAGAGGCGGCCAAAAGAGGGTGTCGTTAGCTCTGCCTACCCATGGTGGTGGTTGTGAGGAGGCGCGAGGAAAATCCACAAGTAATTTCCTTGACATATAACATATCTATTACCCTTCAAAACTTAAATAAGTAATTGATTAAAACAACGTAATAAAAATCTAACAATGTGTAATGTGTGGTGAAGATAAAATGGCCAAAGGCATAAACATACATTATCGCGAAGTTTTGATCAGAAACAAATTGAATTTACGCCAGAGAAAGTAGCTAAACGGTAACCGTTGAACAGTTCTACATTTGAAAAGGGCTTGTCCCACGCTGTTTGGATATGGTCACCGCAATGGTGACAGCCTTGGGAGAAATTGTATTTGATAAGCGTTTGCTTTCAAAGATTGTCTAGTCTATTTTCTATTTGTAATGTTGATAAGTGTGCTTAGGCAATATTCACATTGACGGACTCAAATTAGCGTCGATGGCGTAGGGTACGTCAGATATATATGTTCATGCCTTCCCCAAGGGTCCCCTGGCCCACAGGGGGATGACCGACATGTGACATCCTATTTTCGCCTTGTAGCGCGATTTTAACAGCGTTCAATTCATATGTATGACTAGCTGAGAAAAAAAATGTACGTTTGTAAAATAAAAGTCGCCTAAGTTACTCTTTTTTATTTACTCCAGTGAAAGTCCCGTCAAAATTGATCCAGTCGGAACAAACGGACAGACTACAAAATAAAATAAAAAGTGGTTAAAAGCGGTTATTTTAATATTACAAACAGACACTCCAATTTTATTTATATGCATAAATAGATAAGTGCTCCGCTACCTCAGACGGTACAATATTAAACTATACATAAAATATACTATAAATAAAACCCTTTTCTCCAAGCATTATATCTATTGATGAAAACTGCATTATAATCCGTTGCTGTTTTCATGATCTAAGCGTACAAACTCCAGGAAGCGACTTTGTTTTAATATTATGTAGAGATTCTGGCATCAGTTATGCTACCATAATAACTTGAAATTGAAAGTGCCTAAGGAGCTAAACTAGGGCTATAAATTGCAAACGAAGTCATGTAAATGTATCTCTTAATAGACGGGTTATTGTCGGTCCACTCCTACGCACGCAAGAAATCATAACGTTTGCAATTAATTGTGTCTATCCTTGATTATAATGAATATGAAAATCATTTGGAGTTGATATTGATACAGTGTATCATTGTACTGCCATGCACATGTTTACTATAAATTTTCTCTGAATTAATTATTAATGCATCAAAAAAATAAACGCATTGAAGACATCCCACAGAATCAAACTTGATTTTTATGCATTTTACTTTCCTGATGTAATCCTCTAATGCAGTGTTAGGATTTTGGGTTTAAAATTTAAATTGTTCTTTTTTCACTATTTGTTTTACTCATGTACCTTACATATGTATACCGTACATGTAAATTACACCACTAACTCGTCGTGAGGAAACCTGCATACGTTTGAATGCGTGATGCGTAAAGAGTACATCTCCTCCCACCTCCCTCCTTGACACTCATGTCGGAAGACATGATAACATGTACAAAGATGAACGTAAGCATACAGATATATTAACTTTCAGAAAACTGCTTATTCACGTCATTTCTACATTCCAGTTATTAACTAACATTTGAGTTACAATGATCTTTGTCGGTTTATTGAAAACTGCAAGTGACAAAATATCGGCTTACATAACGTTAGTCACAATCAACCCACACAATCGAGAAATTGCCTACTTTAAGTGACTTAAAAAAGTACGCGAGCTACCTTGACCGAGTGTTTTAGAAAGGTTCGAATCTCTTCTGTCAAAAATGGCTGTTGAAGGTTATAGCTTCAATTGATGGTACATTCTACTGAATATACAATACCGGCCTACTCGAAGCATTCGATTCTTTACGCAACTTGAGTGATGCGACAGCAACTGGAGCGTGCTGTGGCGTTGACATCACTATGTTTGTATCGATCCACTCTTATTAAGCGATTAGTTGGTGAGGATACTTAACTACTAGGTCAATAATAGTGGATAAATGTGTTTTTATTAATAAACTAGCCGTCCGTCCCGGCTTCTCACGGGTGGACATAAGATTTTTTTATGAAAGAAAATATAGCCTATGTCACTCAGGGTGAATTTTTCAAATCGGTCCAGTAGTTTCGGTGCCTATTCAATACAAACAAACAAATCTTTCCTTTTTATGATATTTGTATATATGTCATCTGTGCATCAACCTTTATTTTCCTCAATTTTTTTCGCTTTCATTGTTTCAATTCATACCCATTTGTTCTTCCGTGAAACATCATCTATTGTTTTTTAAATCGGTAGTTCGATTTACAACAGCTTTTTTTGGTAATATCGTTTAATTCTTTTTGGTTAATTATGAATAAAGAGTTTTCGGAACTATTACAGTTATACTTTAAAATACAAATAAATGAATAGAAGCATGTGTTTATCGAAATACATATTTACTGCTCTTCCCACATTTTTCTATCCGTCATCAAGGGTCCAGATAATGCCTAGTTCAGAGTGCCAAACACATGTCGACTTACGTTAATATGTTTGATGCAAGAAGTCAATCAAAAGGATAAAAATAAAAACAGTTAAAAATATGTGTGTGATAATATGTATCTAAGTATTGTCTGAATTGCTATTCCAGATCCCATAGTCTTGACATCGATATTAAACACCTTATACTGCTACGATGAAACGAAAGCCGACCACCATAACGAGAGAACGTTTATGGCTTAAACGCCAAGATAGCTATCACATCGGCGTGTATCGCACTTAAATGCCAGACGCACATACACTTCGTGATCTACCTTCAACAATAGCTTTCTCAAATGTCTAGATTTAACAGAGAAACAACGGTTTTGTCATGTCGATATAGGGTTGTCTAACATCACGTATAATCATCACAACATCTCGACTAGGCAAACGTAGTGTAGGACGCCCTCCGACCAGGTGGGATGACGATTTGCGAAGGACTGCTGGCAGATGCTGGATGCGGCAAGCTGAAGACAGGGCGCTATGGCGCTCATTAGGGGAGGCATATGTCCAGCAGTGGACTAGAGTGGGCTGATGATGATGATGAACATCACGTATCTTACATATATTACCAATTATTAACCGCCTCAGCCTGAGAGACATCTTCATTTGAAGTTGTCATTCTAATGACATTATGAAGTTAACATGCAGAATCAAATTCTACTGTTGATTTTCTCGATCTAGATTTTCAGTATTTGTGATATGCTTCTAAACTAAAATTATGAATCAGATATGGATGCGTACATTGATCTATTTAACAATTTTCAATGATTTCTTTGCATAAAATTTTAATGACATCAGAAATTTAATAATTTATTGGTTGTACCAATAAGTTTTTATAAACTTAAATACAGTGATTAGTAACTCCTCCAGGTTTTCTGTGAATAAAAACATCGATAGGAAACCTGCATAAACGATTGAGAAGAAATTCAAAGGCACGTGTATAGTCATGCTTGAGTTACGGCGATGGACTCGCCATCTATCACGTTAGCACTTAAAATATATCTCTAGCTACTACCTATACACCTCTGCCTGCTCCTTCGGAGACCCTTGTCAGAAGGCGTGAGGACCAGACACTATTTATTTATTTATTTATTCTTACTATGTAACTAGTCGATGTGTTACGAATATCTAAAAATAATATTACATCGAATAGATAACAAATCTATGCCCTAGGCATAAGCGGGGATGTAGAATGGATCAAGTAGGGGATGACACCAAAGACTACTATTTAATACTTGATGACACCAACTTGCACAGTACTTAAGTTCACAGAAGAATATTTACTAAGATTTACCAACCATAGTGTAAGAGGTTGGTTCCGATTTGTTGATGGCGAAGTAATGTTGCCTCGTCGTTCACGATCCGGATGACCATCTACGGATTAAGCACACGATGTCGTCAATCCAACAAGTGTTGAACTACAAATTATAGGTATTGTATTATTGGTACTTTGGTTCCTGGGTGTGTAATTAGATTTACATTACATGGATGGGAACGTCAATTGTACTCGAAACCGGCTCGTATGTTTAAAGTGACGGGTGAATTTGGCGAAGCGAATGAAGTGGGTAAGTCTGGGGAGAACTGACACTACTCACTCTGTCTATCCCGTGAGTAACTCGGCGTGATGATATGTACCTACCTATGTACGTGTAGCGTGTTCAATAAAACAAACAAACACTGTCATCATCAGCCCACTCTAGTCCACTGCTGGAAATAGGCCTCCCCTAATGAGCGCCATAGCGCCCTGTCTTCACTGTAGCTATAATTGCTATTAGTATGTATTACCTACTTGAATGTTCGATTAGTGTGCAAAACATGGAATATGTCATTTAATCAAGATCTTTGATAAATCTGAAGGAAATCAAAACTGGTCCTATAATGCAATCAAAGACTCACTTTCGTGCGCCTACGCATATTGTCTTGTTACTTATGTCGTTCATGTTGCAGGTACCTCGTCTAATGAACGCTTTCACAAACGAATTGCTGCTAAATGACCGGTAGCCCGATTCGGCCTATTCAGTAATTACTCGCAAATACAGGTGTTTGTCTTATAATTCCTGACATGTACCCAATTTAATGTGTATTGGTTTGGGTTGTGGTCGTGTCGCGTACGTACAGAATCGCGATATCATATTCGAACCCGGTGGTCTGGATGGCCAATGATGATTTCTAAACTTTGTACAGTGATTTATCACACCAAGCCTTATGGTGGTAGAAAATATCAGTATTCTGTTATTTTTGACGTTCAGTAAGACGATAGGCGAATAATAGAAATCTCTATTTAGTTCGACCATAACCAGATGTATTTTTTTAATTAAGTAACTCCATTAATCAATTTGTATAAGGTTTTTTGTTTTTTTTTATCATATACTACTTAGCTGTCCTATCGAAAAAGTATCCATTTCTAAAACACGATCGCAGCGCCACCTATCGGGTCTAATTGTGAACGTAAACCATTCTCGAATCCACCTGAAGACATACAGAAAATTTCATTAAAATCAGTCCGGCCGTTTAGGAGTTCAGCGACATACACACGCACAGAAGAAATATTATATATATATATATAAATATATATAAATATATATATATATTTATATATATATATATATATATCTATGTATATATAAATGAATCACCGAAATGTTTGTACGCGCATATTTATATATATTTATATATATATATATATATATATATATATGTTTTTAATATTTTTTTCATACAAACCTTCTCCTGGCAATGATTTATCCAATTTGGTGAAGTCATTTGGAACTTATGCGCGTACAAACATTTCGGTGATTCATTTATATATACATAGATATAATCTTTTAAACATTATTATAAAAAATACCTTAGTTACTCTACTCCTCTCTACTCCTTCTTTAACTGTTCCAAATTCATGCTCCTCCATTCGCGTAATTTAAATATAAAGATGTACAAGTATTTGCTTCACATATTAATGTATGATAATAACGTCCATAGATTGACTTGAGAGAAAAACTAGAAGAACTAAGATACACCATAAACAATTATGAATATCATCTGATCTTTGTAACTAATGAAGTTTATATGTCACATTAAGAGTCCTACATAAATGCACTGATAAATGCATATCCATCCAAAACACCTTGCTAGTAACAATGCATTTTTTACTGAAATATGGCAACACATAAATATTTTTTATTAAACGCTGTCATTATCAAAATGTGCAAAATGTATTACCATATATATCTAATTACTCTGTCCCATTATTTATAGGTCAGATCGTCACCTGTCCCATTACGATATTCCAGTACACCTTGTGAAAGACAGTGCAACTTATGACACAAAAATGGCAGCGCATAAATACCTAATTACTTATATTATAGGTCAGTTCGTCACATGTTCCATACCGATCTATAAAGTCGGGGCCAGACGAGTGTAACGTGAAATGTAAGATTGCGTGTAATTTAGCGTCAACAGTGTGGACGACACACGAACTAAAAGCGAAGCGAGCACTGCGAGAGCCTTTGTGTTCGCGCGAAAAACCGACAGCCGATGGATCAACACCGAGCGCCGCGCAAGCGTTACGTTCGTTGAATTCGTGTTACATTACACGTAATCTTACATTTCACGTTACACTCGTCTGGACCCGGCTTTAGGAATACACAAGGTGGCAGAATGTTTGTACCTTTTTGGAGAAGGCTCAAAACTCCATGAAAAAATGACCGCTGTCAAGCAATTCCACGACGTATGCAATTCCACCGCACTTACGTTCTCGTTTGCCATATATATTTATACCTGTGGGACAATTAAGGCTAAGGAGCAATAGTACCATCTGTTCGGAGGCTGCGTATGCCATTTTGTGACACCTGCGACTTTGTACCCGGCAAATGTCACCAACATAATGATGAAAGAAAGCTGGTTTTCTTTAGCGATGCTAATAAGGCACGTAATTTGTACTGCTAATGTTAATTAGACATATTTTGACATGTAATTTTTTTCGCTTATATCATTTTTATATAATATATAATTATTATATATTTTTTTTCGCTTATTACAACTGTAACATCTGTCTCCTGTATACCTTTCCATACTAATGCAAAGTACCTCTGTCTGTTTGTTAATTATACAACAAAACGGCCGTAAAGGTCGTAATGGACGAAGTTGACAAGGAGGTTATATTCTATCTATCTTATCCTATACATACACACAAATATTTCTAAGCTATTGTAAGTTTGTATGGGCAATCTATAGTTCCTCAAGTTAGGTCTGTAAATGAGTATTTTGACTTTTTGTAAGTAATACTTGTCTTAATGTTATTGCAAACCATGTAAAGTACCATTCGCGCGCTGCCGACCTTGCACCTTTTTTTTAACATCATTCTTTATAACTATAAATAAAAAAATCTGACAAAATCTTGGGTTTACTATACTTACTCTATAATAACATCGTGCATGCGGCAAAGCACCTTTGCGATTGTAAAGACGTCGTTGTCAATACGATACGCTGTCATATTTGCTTACTCGAACTGTCACTTTCAAATCATGTAGCTGTCAAAATGGAAACTGATAAACACAATAATTGGAAAGTGTTTTTACTGTAGTATCAGGTGACGTACTCTTGTTAAATTTTGCTTCAATTGGGGTTGACATTTAATATCCGGTTCGATGAATTTTCGCATTTTCATAAAAGCCTTTGTATATATATATATATAAAATATATAAACACTTGCAGTGTATACCTTTTTAATTTGTAATTACAACATTGCAGAGAAAATTGTGCCACTAATAGAATTACATATATTTTTTAAACTGTAATGTATTGCATTTTTCCATGCGGCCAGCTATAATGATTTTAAATGGTACCTATTTTAATTTTTGTCACCTGTTTGCTTGTACTTGTTCAATTACTGAGAGTTGGCAATGTCGAATATAAATGTGTATCTTTTTCCTTGCGGAATAAGTTCCGTTGGTCTCACAATTTGCAGTACCGGTCCACTGTGCTTGTTATCAAATACTAACTGACAACGTACATGGCATCGATTATATATGTAAATATTAATGAAGTTTATTTCGCATAACATATACGCATTAACATAGTTTGTCAAATATTTTTGTATATTCAGCCCGGGGAGTCAATAAATAAAACTTTACTTTAAAAACTACCCCAAATTGTATTAAGCAGAAAGGTATTTGAAAAGGTTAAAAAAGAACAAAATTTTTTAGCTGAGCGCATTACATTCGGATTTGAACCACTAGAGAAACACCCAATCTACATGGACCTCCGATTTACAGATAATTTAATTTTATGAATTAAAATGTAACAATTAATTTCCTTATTATAGCGGTTCAGGTAGTCTAGGAAGTTATTATAAGTAATGTTCTTGTGATAATTTCCCTCCAGGTATGAAATAGTTTATCTGAGCGGTTAGACGTAAATTTTCATTATTCTAAACACGATTTGTCGTTGTTGCGTTGATAACTTAATCCTATGTAATGTAATTTACATAATTAAATAAGGTAATTGTAATGCAACATAATCTACCGCGAAGTATCATCACTAATCATAATGCTTTAGGGATATGAGTCTTCAACATTCGGGATCTAATGCTTTGCCTTATTCGACAAAATTGTTGTGGTTTAATTAAATTGTCTTTAAATTGAATTGAAAATCTTTTGATTTGGATTCGAATTCGGATTCGGATTGAGCTTTCACTTCAAATTGGCTTTCATAACTCTCCACAACTCAAAAGTCTCCTTAGAAAAGATTGAAATCTGACGACATATTTCCATCTTTGTCACAATGACTACACAGTTTCAGGATCCCTCTAATCCTTTTTCCACATCCGTTTCCGTTTCCTTTCCGCCTCCTTTCCGCCCATCTATACCTTCAATGTTAGCAAAGCAAACAAGTATTGACAGATTCCTTTGATTTGTGAAAGTGACAGCTCATTATTGCCCGCTCGTCTCATTTCAGTGCTCATCGCTATTTTTGGATGGGAATTCTCCAACTAGCGGTCTCGAGCTCGTAAGGAATTTGTTGTGGCTAAGGATTCCATAAATAGAGTTTCTGAAAGAACTTTGATTTATTCTACGGGCTACAGAAACTTAAATATATCTATATAGGTACACTGTATTCTGTATTATACGCCGTTCATCTTGCAAAAACTCGAGAATGGCTTAAATTTGATGAAAATATTTATGTGTAACATTAGATACACCTAGATTGTTTAAACTCAACCCGATAGGCGGCTTTGTTGTCGTGCTTTGCTATCGAAGACGGACGTAATTTACGTACTTAATAAATACATCTAAAATTGTAATCTAAATTCTCAACACGACGGGACGTGGTGTGCTATTTAGATGAATATGTTATCATAACATCCGTGCATATTCTAAAGGTTATACAATATAAGAAAAAATTCGAACTAACTTTTTATTGACGCCTTCCCACGAAGGGGTTAGCACAGTTTAACACAAACACACAGAGGTGTTCCACACACCTACTTCTCGCCGGAGATATATATTAGGTGCAGACATCGCAGTTTCTCAAGTACGATACATACTTTGAATTTCTAATGAAACGCATGCAAGTTTCCTGTCGTTGTTTTTCGTCACCGCTAAGCTCGTGATCTATTCGAGTGATCTAATCTATTCGAGTAGTCTTTGTGTTATAGGCAATAACTCGAACCACTCGGCCAAAATGAAAATATTTTTATTTCACATAGGCCTAGGTGGGCACTTATAAAACGTCGAAAAAGGTGCACGGTTCGGGTTGGTCGTTTCCGTGGAGAAAAAGCCACTACGGCTTACCTTTTATATCAGTTTATTTTATAAATTAAACCACGCACTTATAATATATAATAATAATATATCCTCACGCCTTCCCACAAGGGTCCCCGAAGGGGTAGGCAGAGGTGCTTAGGTAATACCCACACACCCACTTTCCGCCAGAGGTATATTAGGTGCCAACGTGACAGATGGCGAGTCCATCGCCGTTACTCAACGTTACCACGCACTTAGTTTAGTTATTTCCATCAAAGCTGTATGGCATCTTTGTTACGGCAAACGGGATGCTGTCCTACCAACATTTTCTCTTTAATTTGACATCTTGAGGTTAGTTTTAGATGCGGAAGACATCGTCTATTTAGGATGATAAATTTTTGTGTGTTTCGTCACTTCAGAAAAACATCCTATTAGTATATCTTTATGAGCAGCGGTAAATTTCTACATAGTCGCTTCAAACTGTCTATGCGCTTAGATCTTTAAACTACGCAATGGATTTAATGCGGTTTTCATTAATAGATAGAGAAACCTTCCTTTCGAATAAAGGAAGGTTTCCGTGTATAGTTTAATAATGTACTATATAATGAAGCGACACAGTAATCATATGTATCAATTTGGCCCGAGTGAAACCGCGAGGTAGGGTAGGGTAGGGAGCTAATTGCGGTGGCCAAATACTAAAGGAAGGAGTTGCACCAGAGACGCCGACAAGGACTTAGCTCATACATTTATGACGATGATTAATGTGGATGAAACGAAAAAGGTCCAACGTTCTACTCTCTCCGCCTGCTGTCACTCTCTTAATATATAAGAGTAAAGTCATAAAACAATGTATTCTACAACGTGTCCAATGCGATTGGTAATCTCGTTCACTTCATGAATTCGTTTATCATCAACAAAGGAATTTTGATTACGTAATGAAAGGTTAATCGAATATCACTTTGACCCCTCAAAGGGATGGGTGAAGCTAATTTGTTCAACCAAATGCAAACGTCAATCATGCCTTGGAGGAAATTTGGATTGACTCCGGGTAGAGTTACATCAGGAAAGCATTATGTTACTATTTCGACTCGGATACATTTGTATGACGCAACGAAATTATTGTTTTAATGTTCATTTGATCGTTCCAAATTACCTATGGCATATTTATTTCTGTTTGGTATTGCGCAACGTTTACGATCCCCAAATTAAATAAAGAATAGTAAACATCTTGTTTCGGAAACTAGTTTCCTGTTTCCACCACAGATGCATTAATATTGTGACTGGATATCTTCACAAAGTTGAAAGATTTATAATGATTTAGCTGGTAAGATTTAATGTTTGGGTTGAATGCGGCATTGAGGTGGTAAAAACTTCTGTGGAGTGTTAAGTCCGTGCTGAACCATCGTATTTAGTACTCTGTTTTATATCTTCCGCATTCTTTGATTGGTTCTATTCTATTTTTGATTTACTTTCATACATATCTATGTATTGGTTTTTTTTAAATAAAACTTTATGACTTCCTGTAAATTATGAAATATATTGTACATTAACCTCTTTACTTCGGAATGACTGATACTATATTTAGAAGTATTGCGACGTGGGAATTTTGCGTTGTAGTACGCCGTTTCCTTTCCTTTATAGTTAATTAAAAAAATGAATGGGATTATTTTTACCATTTGTGAATCGCTGTCGTTAAGTTGTTGAATTACTTTATGACTTATCTATCAAATTAACTGACCCACTCGGTTTCCCTCGGGTGGACTTTTTATTTAGGAAATATCAACTACACAATTCTATATTTAGAAATGCATATGGGTAAAATGAACGAACAAACACAATTTATTTTATGAAATAAAATAATTCATTTGGTATGAGATGGTTAGCTATGTACATAATGTTATGTTTTGGTATATAGAAGTGGTAAGTGGATGGATCGGTACTACACCTCTAATCGCCATTGCTTGAGAGGAAATTTTACGCAATTTTCGGAGAGTAGAATAAACAAACCTATTAATATTATCTCATATGCCACCATCAATTATACCACTTGCTTTTACCTCTCTGCCCAGTATTCAGTCTAAAAATATCTTAATTCATCATTTTTTATGGAAGAACATATCGCAGGCAGAATTATAATTCGTTCGAACATATTTTTGTTCGAAGCCTATAAAAGGATCGTTAAGTGTCAGTTATAAGCAAGGTGAAGCGCGACCGTGGGCTGCTGTTACTAGCTATATACTGAGAGCTAATGGGTTGATTGGGTGTTAATTTGTTAAACGTGTTAGAGCTACAATTTTGGAATTTGATGTTGTGACATATTAAGCCAGTAGAGAGCAACACTTAAATGATTCAGGATGGTATGTTATTGATTTTGTATTAGTTGGAGAAATACTTATAGCACTAAATAACCGTCAGCGAGCTGGTGTGATACTAATATCACGAGTAGTGGAAATTCTAAGTAGCGCTAGTAATATTGATGTTAAAGGATAATTTATTTTACGTATTGAATATAGTAATGGTTAAAATAGATGTCAACTGATGACGAGACGAGACTGATGAATTTGGATGAATCGAAGTAGGTCTGAAGTAGAGAGAGCTATCGCTCGTTGCGCGCTCGAATCGTCATATGTGTTTGGTTGTTGGCAAAAACATAAAATTATACCTAATTGTGTTTGTGTTATATTTTATTGCATCACAAACCTTTTGCGTCAACAAAGCGTCTTTATTGCAACAGTCCACGCAATATCGGTCGCAGATCCTTATTATGATTCCGCAAAAGTTGCTTGACACGTTTCCCCTTAAACGTTTCGGACCACGCCAATTCTAATTTAACGAGTATGTGTCCAAATTTTAGATTATCCTACTTATCTAGATAAAGTATGTAGGCAACGCCAAAAAGTTACCAGGTTTTAATGATATCCTGTCCTTAATTCCGACACTTTTTCGACGTATCCGTCTAGTATTTAAAACGCGGAAGTTCGTGATACTACATTGATACCGAATCACACGCAAGCGACTGAGCGGGTTTGGATGAAATTTGGTAAGTAGATATAGCCGTGGAATCATAAACCATTGGATGGTTAATACTAAGAAAGTTTTTGGACAGTGTTTGACAATTCAACAAAGTGATACTTCGGTATCGTTAGCGTAAATAGGCTACGGTAACCGCTTCCGATGAGGTGAGCCATATGCTAGTTTTCAACGCCACGAATATAAAAATAACAGAAATTAATTTAAAATTTTTATTATACTTGTTTAGCTTATGAATGGTATCGGACTTTAGGTTTCGGTAGATAAGAAGGTGGACATTATAAGACCAATGTATGACACATTTGATTCTCACAGAACCGGGTCCGCTATGTGTAAAGACTAGACCAGATTTGTGACTGACAAGATAGATAGATATGTGTCAAAACTATAAACCATAAATAGAGTACTTCACATTCCACGTACTATTGATACAAATGCATTCAGTTCCTTGGTAGCTTTCTCGAATCGTTATTTCCGAACCAGTCGCGGATTGTGTGATCTACATAAGTTAAGACACTTGCTCACCTAAATTTAATAATCTCTCACTTTAGAATTATCATCTTAATAATAAGCAAACAGTCGATAAGGATATGATTCTACAGTTCGTACTTGTTATTCTGATAGGGGTCTGGAAGTGTCATGTTCGATCCGTTGGTGTTCTTCGATTTTGTATCATTTTCCAGTTGTGCCATGGAAAGCTGGTAACAATTCAGAATTGTCACTAGCTTACAACTTGTATGCAGATAACCAAAGTAACTGTGTTAATTATTAGCTATTGTTTCATGAGCTTTGTCTTTTCCATTAGCATATTGGTGGATATGAGTTAATCGTAAAGTTTCTCCTCTGATTATATATCTCTTTGTACGTATTTACGTGTGTGTCCTACTAATATTATAAATATGAAAGTCTGTAAGGGTGTATGCTACCCAATCAGGCCGAACGTATTTAGGCTTTCTTCAGATGTTTTCAGTATTCGAACTTGCAATCTCTGTTTTGCAGATGACTACTCGACCCACCATCACATTGTTTGTTTAAGAGCTTAATATTCTTAACAAGCATAATCGATGGCTGTGTGCAGTGTGTCGGCTCCGGAGATGGACCCTATTAATATAACTGCTAGAAAGTGAAACGGAAGTCTTGTTCCGATATGCTCATTTGTTTCTGTCATAAAAGAAATTGTTTTACCGGCTGTGTATGAATTGAATGCGTTGCATATATGACCATTAGACTTTGTCAAAATAAACTTGAGTTGCTTGTTGGTATAGTCGTGCTTGGTAAACTGCGACGTACTGGCCTTCTGTCACGTTATGTCACTTAAAGTATATATCCGACGAAAAGTGGCTGTGTGGGTACCAAACCACGTACCTTTGTCTGCCCCTTCGTCTATGCGTAAAGATTGAATTTAATATGTCCTTAAACCTCAATTCATCCTTAAAAGTCATGCCTACGACGTATATTATACAATCATTTCAACACGCGAGTTGCACAACTGGCAGCCATAGTAGACAATACTACATTTGTCAATTACCTATGTCACTAAGCGACAACCTTAGGCGTTTACCATAACAACCATTCATGCGCTTGCGCACACGTCCCCGATCCATGTGTCATGTTAACATAACTCGTTGTGAGCGACTATAATGGTTATCGATTACATTACATTGATTATGAACAGAACACCATGTGTCTGCTCTGGTGGCGTGCATGGTGATTCGATTATTAATGCATTTAATTAATAGGCAGTAATTTGGTAAATATCTGGGGCCCGTTTAGTTAAAATATTCTATCATACATTAGTAAATCATCACGCCTAGGCCCGGATTAGGCTGCGTGAATAGAGGACCAGTTCTCTCTAGATTCACTTGCGCTCTCTTCCGTTTCGTCCATATTCGTCAGACCCTTCACACATGCTTGAGAGCGCGATCAATTTGATCTAGCTTAGAACTTCGAACATATACTTTCGATGCTTCTTCTTACGTCATTATCTTCCTTAACAAAATTCATCCAATACTACTTAAATCATTGTAATAGTTTCTTTTTTCGACCTTAATAAACTTTTAGAGGCCTATCGCGGCAAGAGGGCTGGTGAAATTTGTGAGTGAAGCAGCATTGCCATGCCATACAACGTGGCAATGCTCAGTCTTCTTGTTGCCCTTCCGCTTAACACAAACGTGGACATTTATTACATTTTGAATATATACTGGTGTTACTTTAGTTTTACTTGGTTGGATAGATTAATTAAAAGCTTTATGTACATAAAGCTTATTTATGTATTTATATCTATCTGTTAGCGTGTAATAAATTAGCGTAATAGTAAAAGTAGTAAAAGTTATAATGATAATAAAAGAATTTCAGGGAATTATTTCAGTAATCCAATTGCTTATACTTCTTCCTTCTGGCGCTAAGTTTAATGTTCCTACTATCGGATGTAGTTGACGTGCTATTGACGGTACCATTGAACTGAATCCCACGAAACTAATGACACTTTTTGTTAACATGTCGTGTATAATACACGTTACGTCATATTTCAAGTACATTAATAAGTACGATTATATACGAAAAAACTGTCGGTTTCAAACTAAATAACATTATTAGCCGTAGACGTTATGAGATTCGACTCAAATTAGTTAAATTATATAAAACAGTTCTACGTTTGAATTAATAATTTTTGCGTACTTTTTGCATGTTTTTTTGTCTGTAATATGATACACTAAGTCATGGTGACCGAACATGGACATGGCTAAACTACTTAAAATTCAGCCAGCCTGCTTATATTTTTTCTTCTAAGTATTAATTAATTAAGCTTTTTGTATTTATCTGAGCAACATTAACTAAACGCTGCTCGATTGACAACTATATTCATACTAATGATTATAACTGCGAATGTCTTGCTGTCTGTTAGGTTTTTACATGTCAACTGAAGATGTGGTAATGGGGGTGAAGAAACATAGTAAGGGATAGAACGAGATGACATAGTTTAAACGGTTGGACTCGAGACTGTATAATGGGATGCAATTAGAAAATAAATTATTCCATCTCGCTATCTTTCACTTGCACTTTAATATAACATTTTTGATTCGAACTTAGTAATTGCTAGGCCTATAAAAGGTTTATTAACCTTGTTATTATATTAAGTAAGTATATTTTTGTATGCAGTGGTCTCCTTGGTTTCAAAAGATACTAGGAGTCTACAACTTCATTGAGGAATAAATTTAAGAACTCTGAAAAGGTGTTCTTATACCGTCTGTAGATGGCAGTAAGGTGAATGGATCATAAGATATGATAGTGCATATGTTGTCATAGCAAACAATGTGGATTGGTGTCTGTTTGCGACACCATTGGGCAATGGTAACGAGATAGTAATGTCATTTGAAGCCATCAAAATTGAGGTCGTATTAAAGTTTTTGTGTTTTTTGTCTGTTTATTACTAGGCGTTGTTTCTTGAAAATAGACGGCGTAACAATATTAGATCGAATACGCAAAGCTACTGGCATGAACGAGGGTGTGATTTTCGAGATATAAAAAGGCATGTTTTGGTTACTTTGGACATATGCAAAGATAAATATGAGGATCAAGGTAAAAAGGTCTGAAAGTCTAGAGACTTAACGCTCTTCTCAGTCTGCTTACCTCGTGATGGACTCGACGTTAGAATATGTTTTATCATACATATATTGGTATTTTAACCTTATATGTATTTGATACTATTGAGTTTAGTATCGCTTCCAGCGCACTTGATGACTCATTTTGAACTTATGTTATCATGTTATATAGGGAACAGCTAATATCGCTCGCTCGACCGTGATCTAATAAGCAGCCAACGTATACATAAAATAACATTTAGGTTTATTTTTCTTTGTAGAAGCCTGTGGTAAATAGTTTTAATGTTCAAACTACGAAACCTGCGACGTGTTTAAATTTTTATTTATATTTACGCATAATAAACACTTGTCTCTGTCTAGTATATACCTTGAAGAATACTATATAAGGCTTATTATAAAACATCAGATTATTTGAATGATGGCCATGCATGGCAATGAATTGCTCCTCTGGTACAGAGTTTATATATGTAATCTTTTCTCCCCCCACGTAAAAGGGAACAAATGTTAAAAAAAAAAAACCGGGTAGTTTGTTTCGCCGTTTCTTCTCCTGGCAGGTACTTTTTTTTTTCTTGGAAACGGTGGTAACTTTAGTTTATATGAAATATGTGACGTTCAATAAGTGTTCCCTGTGTCCCTTATATTGAATAAAATATTTTGATTTTGATTTTGACTGAAGAAACTAGTGTATTAAACCAATAACGTACATAGTTTAACACACACAAAAGTTAAGTTTTGCGATCTGCAATTTATTGAGCATATCGCGTATATAAACATCCTACTTACTAGCATAATTATTGTCACAACCGGTCGCATTAACTCATTAAAGTACATTAGTTTTTTACGGCTTTGCTTTAATATTTATCGGCGCGAAATAATTAATTCATATCCGATACGTAAATGTTTTTTTAAAGTAGATTCAGAGGATTATAATAGTATTAGCGCGTTTGATTGAGTAGCTGTGATGTAAAGTTTTTTACTCAAAACGAATTATTAGCGTATTTCGACAACAATTACACCCAGACACACATCAGACAATAAGTCTGTGGAAATGTCCGTAGTCAGCGAGCATCGAATCGGCAACCATTAGCTCAGAAGGATACATGCAGATGCCTGCTATGTCTTAATATTCATACATATCATCACACCGAGTCGCCCACCGTATAGGCAGAGAGAGAGTGGTGCGCCAGTTCTCTCTAAACTTACAAACCTCTTTGGCACATTCATCATAATGCCCGTCGGTGTCGAGTGCTTTTGACGTTCCTGTCCTTAAGTGTATAAGTATACGTTTTCCTCTGCCTCTTCTTCCGCTCTCTTTCGAATTGTCTGTCTCCATATAGGTACATCGGTTACTTTATATAGCTTTTCGTAACATGTTAATCGTTCTCAGGCGTAGAATATGCTTAAACATATTTACGTCGCCTATTTATGTAAAAAATGCAAATTCCTAGATACACGGAGGTGTAATTTGATATTTGACAGTTCAGCAAAAAGTTCCCGCTTTGATGTTGAATATAAAATAAGTGCCGCCTATAGAAACTCGAGTAGTGTGAAACGCAAGATTCTTGCATTAATAGACTTTGAAATGATCTATGTTTTGTTAATACATATCTTCGTGATAAAGCAGGACCTTTCGGAAACTTTAAAGGGCCATTAATGAAGTGAAAAGGAGCTGGAAAATGTACATAAAACTTACTTGTTTTTTTTGTTTTTATAGCTAGATACATATAACTGAGTCGCCTCTCTGTGACCTCTTTGCTTCTTTTTCCAGACACATATAGCTCTTTTTTCAATACGATATCTTTAACTGTTTTACCCATAAATCTCATATCGGTATTAATTAAATCCATATACATATTAACAATGCGAAAATAATTGTCTATATCTCTGTCCGTTATTCTGTTACGTCTTCATGCCTTTGCCACTAAAGCAATGTTGATGAATGAAATAACTGGCGCTCTATTCTCTCTGCCTAACTCGTTAGGGACTTGGCAGACGATGTGTATATATGTACACTACTTCATCAAAAAACTTCAAGGGGGTGAAATAGGGGATGAAACTCCTAGTGAAATCTGAATTTCATGCGAATTAATTCTATTATTTTTTAAATTTGTCTTATACCAATAGATAACCTCGTATTCCAGGCGGAAAAAATAGCGCGCAACAGCTAGTATACTTGGATACTAGTGTCGCAAACGTGAGCAAATAGTCGAGCGTATCGTGTGAACTAGTTTGTTTTATGGCTTTATTTAAATGAGCCAGGTATGTTGGTTGACTGTTGTGGTTGAATTGCATTGCCTATAGGCTCTATTAGAGAAAAATGCGATACTTATATCAAATTATACTTAGTTTTCAACAACTTGCTATGGAGTAACAATTGGAAACTGGCTTAAGGGCAATTTTATTAGTTGGAGATACATTATTGTACTAAAATACTGTAGTTCAACCGGCCTTGTAAATTGGCCGACTAAAGTACAGGCTGTTTTAGATAATACTCATCTAGGAGGCATACTTAGAAAATATGCACACTTACACTCACGACTGGTTACTTTCTTTGAAAAAGAGCGAAGAGCGCGTCTACACTGATGTTCTACACACACTTCGCTTGCTTCACGCTTCTAACGTCTACTCACTTCGATATACGTAATCAAATGGAACGATAAAAGTAATTCCAATCGCATATATGAAGAGACTGATAAATGTGAATGAAGCGAGAGTAGACCATTTCTCTACCGACTCGGCGTTATTGTATGTATACAGAAACACCTATTGAATATATATATCCTCACGCCTTCTCACAAGGGTCCCCGAAGGGGTAGGCGGAGGTGTATAGTTAATACCCACACACCCACTTTCCGCCAGAGGTATATTAGGTGCCAACGTGACAGATAGCGAGTCCATCGCCGTTACTCAAGCACAACTATACATACGCCTTTGAATTTCTTCTCAGACGTATGCAGGTTTCCTCTCGATGTTTTCCTTCACCGTAAAGCTCGTGGTGTGACTAATCACGGTACTTAAGTTCAGAAAAACTCATTGGCACAGTCGGGATTCGAACTTGCGATCTTTGTGTCGCAGGCAACTGCTCGAACCACTCGGCCACCACGGCTTCTGAATATAGATCGGCGTATAGAATACTGGTAATAATACTGGTTTATACTCAAAAGTTTACAATGCCGCCTTGCCAGCATCGAGCATTCGGTCTCTTGATTAAGAGCGGGTACCACAGCCTGTGAACGCTTAAAACACACCAAGGGTATCACTCGCTTGTTGCCTACCCTAACACCATTCAAAGACACTAGTCTACCGTGGCAAACTGTGGACTCATTTATAGTACTGGCTTATTAACATTGAATTAATAACTTGAAATGATATTTAAAGGTATTCTAATTACTTACCTTTTACTCTCGTGCCCAATGGAATGATTTAACTGCATAGTGGACTTATTAAGATCGTATGGAAGATTAAACTAAATTATTTATCGCCCAAAGATAAAAGTTAATATATATATTTTATAGCTGGGTCAGCTTTAAATTAGTAAGGTACTAATTCGTCGGTAGAAGAAAGAACATATGATAAGCTTTTAAAGGTAGATTATATTAACATAACTACTCTATATGAACACGTATGAATGACGAGCAGGCATGTATGTAGAGAGTAATGAATGCGGATGATGCGAAAGAGTACAGACCTCTTCAGACAGAGTCAGGCGCTTTACTCTTTGCATACCCCAAAAGTGAGTAGAATTAACTTGTCTCTACTATCTAGGACTCGGCGTGATATATATAAACACTAGCTTATGCCCGCGGCTTCGCCCGCGTGGATTTCGAAAAAGTAGCTAATATATTCAAGCCATCACTATTAAAATTTTCAGCATTTTTTCAATAAAAAGTATCCTATGTTACTTCTAATTCCTCCAAGAATATGTGTACAAAGTTTCATGATGACCGGTTAAGTAGTTTTTACGTGAAAGCGTAACAAACAAACTTACATTCACATTTATAATATTAGTAAGGATGTTTTGCCCAAAAATCACATTTGTCCACTTGAAGTATTGTTGACAGATTGTTGCCATATGGCTATTGAGATTTTTTTCCTTCCTGGTGATGAAACTGGCATTGCATACGATTTTAATCGTCTCGATGCATATAGCTGCTGCAGTATGACAAGAGCCGGCATGGCAAACGCTTTTGTCACCTCAAGAGCTGGCTTACACCCACCGCACGTGTTGAAAGGCAGTAAGTGCCAATAGCAAATGAGATTCAGGCCGTGGAATATAAGAGGCTGAGCTTGTTAAATAAAACCAACTGCTTGTTATTTTCGATTCAGATTTTTTTTCAGGTCTACAAGGTTCTCGACGTGGTGATGTTTATTTATATTAGTTTATTTTAAAGGGTTACAAAGTTGAAGTAACATAATTTATATCGCTGGTGATATTTCGATATTTTGTTGGATATTTCGATGGCGAGTCTGCTGATATTCCCAGACTCGGTTTTGCATACATGTCACGATGTTTAAAACCCGCATCTTATGTTTGCAGTTGACTACTCGAACGTCTACTTTAATAATATAGAGTGTAGCCTTTCTGAAATATTCACTCGACTCGTTTTATTGTAAGTAACTAGAGATAAACATCATTATACTGATACAAGACTATGCCAAACTAGTACAAAGAATCTATATTGAAATCAAGATGTTACCATTTTTGGTGAAATTCATGGCATTCGGTCAATGGCGAATTAGGACAATCGTGTGAATTATTCGACCTTAATGTTTCTCAGATTCTATAGATCATTAGCCGACCAGATCGTGAGCGAAGAAAATATTGTTTTTCTCGACGTGTGTAATGGAGCCTCTTACGAAACATGACTTGTATAACAATCACGACACGCTTCAGATATGTGGAAAAGAGTTGATTTAATAATGTAACCGACTCGGTTTCAACGATAATCATATGCCTTCAGCTGCATTTTTCCACTCGTGTCCGGTCTTAGATGTCCTATGTATACAATATCTATCCGTATAAGTATGTACATCATTGTCTCGTACTTATAGTACAAGGTCTGTTTAGTTTAGGATACGGTCAATTTGTGGTAGGTTCCAAGGGAAGAAGTTGGCTAGTAACTTCACAAGTGTTTATCAAGTTTCTGTCTTCACAATGTCTTGACATTCTAATGTAAGTTTTCAATACCCTGCACCCATTATGGTAATTGCTAAGACACCGTTCTTCAATAAAACACGTACCAGGAAGAAGCCTTAAACTGTATAGAATCGATGTTCTAATACTGTTATTTACTGGCCAGTCACTCTGCTTAGTTGCCGGCGTGATAATGGCATACTGTTAACTTTCCCAGGGTGTTACTTCTAACACTTTGAATTGTCCATGTTCCTTTTAGAAGTTAGTGCATTAACATATGTAATTGCTTCTTAGTATAAGACATATATTTATATAATTATAGTTATACACCTTCACAGTGAGAGCAATGATCTCTTTCACCGGAGATTATTTCCAATTTTCTCGATGGATCATATCGATCGGACACTCAAGGATACTCAAAGATAAGGATAGGGAGAGTACTCGTGACCATGTATGAAGAGACTGTAGATGAAGTAAAGGTCTCTAAGTCTAAGTGAGCACTAGGTTCTACTCTTTCTGCCTACCCCATGAAGGACGCAGTGAAATGAAATGTACACTACTACTCGGTCGCCATTACTGACGCACGCCTGTACATACTTTCTTAAATTTCTTCTCATAATGTTTCAGACTTACGTAAACCGCAAGGTACTGTATTTAAGTACAAAAATCAAAGGTGCGATTCTGCTACCTTAATTTTTTAAGTGATCACTTATACCACTCGGCCACGACGGTTCTCTACGCTTAATCTCTACTAACTAACAACCCGTAAAGACTTAGAAGTATATCTTGTACAGTCGATTCATCACCACGCTTCGATCATATCATCCCGTGATTTATAATCAACATATCACATCACGCATATGTTAATAGAGATAATTATGAGTATTACCTTTTGATGACAGTGTCTGAATAGATTAATATCTTTCGGTGCATTATAAGTTAATGGTGGTAGGCACAATACAAAGCGTAACTCCGTTACGAGGTAGCTTTGTCATCCCAGTTACAATAACGACCACACACGCTAGCCCACATCGCACTCGATAAGCGGAGTTGCGTAAGGCTAACAAAGAACTTGTTTCCTTGGCACTGTGTGACTCTTCCGTTCTGAAACTTTGCCAGATACGATACCTGCTGTTGAGGTCCTATATGGGTTTTGAAAATTGAAATAGTATTTACGTTAAGTGATATTGAAACTACAGTCTATAATTTTAGAGATTGATGCTGCTTAGTGCTGCCTGACGTCGATGCGAATTAAGCAAGATGCTCAAAAGAACAGTGATGGGCTCGCTGTCTGTCACGTTGGGGTGTAAAATGTACCTTGAATCGCCAACGTATCTAGTTCTATGGCAGATGTATTTAGGATCGGCAACGAGCGATCGATAACCCTGGTGTTGCAAGCGTCCTTGGGAGGCGGTAACCGTTTACCATCAGTACCGCCAGTTTGTCACCATAGTGGTATAAAAACAATTTACTTAAAAATAGTTGATCATTGGTCGCTCTGTTTTTCCGATAATATTAACGATAACGAAGATGTTAACGTGCATTCTATTTTTTATTCTATATACAAAATTGAGGTATCAAGTGGTCTTTCAATTTTAGTTTTGAAGACGGAGATGTATGTGTCTGTTAAATATGTTCTTCCTCTAATGCTGTTGCATCCAGGAAGTCGGTAACGGTGCATAAGATCACGTTGCAACTATTTATTGACGTTCAAGTATCCATTGTTTGACGTAACTGGTTGCATGTGACTCTTTTGAACTTGTGAGCGATGCCACCTTACTGTTTGTTCTGTTCTTTGTACTGTGTTCTCGGATGATTCAACTGCTTTATTTTTTCAAGCAATTTGTTGTATTTTGTACATCTTTTTTTTATAAATATGGCGTTTTAATCTTCTGTGCAACTTAAGTAACAATTAACTTCTTCGATTCAAAGTTATATTGCGTAGATGTGACAATTCCGAATTTAAAAAAGCACTTAACGTACAGAATCGCTTAGAAGTCTTCGTATAAACGTATTTTCTGCGAATGTCTTAATTTCAACGATAACAAATGGCTTGCGCCTTCAAACTGACTTAATGGTGACTTCTCAACATCATTACCTCGAAACTTTACTAATGCTATTGGAAATAATTATTAAGTTATTACTGTAATATTACAACCTTGACTCCAGTGGGTGTCTATATTTTATATGTTGATTTGTTGAGTTGATTTGAACTTAATTGCATTTAATTAAAAGGTTAGGCTGTCGACGCCGTAGAAGGGCACAAGGTGATAGATAGCCTTTTGTTGTACCCTCAACTCTCGTGTTATCGTGTTTGTAATCAAATAAACTTCACTAACGAAATTACTTCATAACAACATCTATACTAATATTATAAAGAGGAAAGATTTGTATGTAAGTATGTTTGTATTAAATAGGCTCCGAAACTACTGATTCGAAAAATTATTTCATCATTGGGAAGCTACATTCCCTGAGTCACATAGGCTATATTTTCTTTTATAAAAAAAACTTATGCCCACCCGTGCGAAGCCGGGACGGACCGCTAGTGATATATATATATTTAAAGGTTTAAGGCGAACGAAAGGCAGCCAGCCAATTCTATGGGGCTAAGTAAACACAGGCAACCAACCGCTTACCATCAGGCGGACTACATGCTTGTTTGCCACCTTTGTAGTATGAAAAAGGCTTTGAGTATCCTGTGAAGTAACGACCTTGGCTAAGAGCTTCCCACCAACCTTCCCATGTTCCTTCCCGCCTTTCGGCATACGGAGCGAATCAATGCGAACGCTCAGGATGACTAACTAAGGTTCCGAAACGCTATTACTCCGAGCGCTCGCTACAAATTTGGCTAAGAGCTATTGGTTCGCGAGGCAGTGAGCTGGACTGGACTGGCAGACTTACTTTTGCTTTATTTGCGTTGATAAGTCCCTTCATAAATGCTCGCCAGTTTCGCGTACTCTTGATCAATTTGCTTTAGGTAGCTGGAACGCGTTCGTCTCAGCTTTTTCTTTCCAATAATCCATTCTGAGTCCAACTGGTTACAGGACTTACTTCATAATCACTCTTTAATTCACACACGTTCGTTTGCGAAACCACTTCTTGATCTACTTGCATGCCTCTTTGGCGCGAAATAGAGTCCCCTGCAAGCGCGTTGTAATGGATATCTTTTAATTCAAAATTTGTATTATTTCAACCTTCGGATAGTGCAAGCATGGATCAACGACACATGAAACCGAGTTGTATTAAATAATATTCTAGAATGCCTTTTTTAGTTATTACAAATTATAGCTTACAAAATACACGAACGCGTAATAATAACCTACAGGACAAATAGGTACTTGTAAGTATCGATTCGTCCTGTACTTTCTTGTCTGAGCTTCTGGGCTTTCCGGTTATGTATCATGGAAGATAGCTCGGCTTGTCTAGTTTTGTAATTAACCAAGCTATGTAGCAAACATGAACCTATCTTTATCAAGAACGAGTTGCTTGGCCCTTAGGCTTTGAAATTGCTACAATGTTAGGTTGAGAATTAGTGGGTAGCAGCATTTTAAATTATCAATTATTATATGAATTAAAGAGAGGGAGTTAAGACTTCCTGGTAAATTGCTTGGCTTATTGTTCCATTGTGTTAATATCAATACGAATGATGGCGTATCATCCAGTTGTTTTAACGTTTATTTATGTTTTTTTTAAAGCACATATCCTAAGTTTACTTCCGTGAGCATGGCCACTACCGAAGGATTCGTAGATCCCAGGCTGCTTATTTGTTCGTATATTGTTAGTCGAATTTGAAAATTAAACTCATCTACCTCAACTGAATTGGAGATCACATTTGCCTACGCTCTTGAACCTCTTGAATCTATATCCGTTTCAACCTTTGCTACATCTACCTACTTCGTTTTTCTTTTTAATGTAAGACGTGTTCCTTTTTGACTAACGTATGCTTGGGATCAAGTTAGAAAATAAAACGCCTCGCCGTAAACAATCGACTGTGTGATAAGGTGATTTTATATGCATTTTTTTTAATGCATATAAATGTAATTAAAATATATATATATATATATATATTTTTTAATGCATATAAATGATGAGTGACTGAGCAGGAAAACATCGAAACCTTCATACGTTTGAGAAGAAGTTCAATACGTATAATCGTGCTTGAAATACGGCGATTGATCGCCATCTGTCACGTTGGCACCTAAAAAATCTGGGTGGGTGGGTACCTACTACCCATCCCTTCGGGGACCCTTATGGGAAGGAGTATCGTATTTTTTTTGCCACTCTCTGTTTTTTCCGAACGGACTGGACCTATTTTAACGGGACTTTCACTGACAAATAGCTAAGGACTCTATGTAATTTTTCATATTGAAACACGTACATATATGTATAATCAAAAGTATCATATATGATTTAAACGCGTGACCGCGGGGCGCAGCAATGTACAATTATTCCCAAAGTCAGCTATGCCAATAACGTGTTTGTAACCTACATACTTAGAAGTCCTCACTTTATTATCTACAAAGCATATTCTGAAGATCGTGTGGGACTCGCTAGTCCTAACCAATGTAAAACCACGTAAATTACCTTGTTTTTCTTCATTTTATGCCTCCCCAAGGATATTAATGCCATACACGGCTAGCTCCACCTGCTATACTTTTTATGCAACGCATAAATATCCTAGTGAGCAAGAACTGGTATAATACACGCATCGTTACCTTCGATTATAGCTACTGATAAAGTTACTACTTCAACTATTATATATATTTACTGTGTGTCCTTCGACAGTTAAATTGTAATGGTGGTCAATAAACTAGACTGTTTCATAGTTTAAAGTTTGAATCTAATTTCTCGTTTCATATACGAAATAACATCATCAATCATCATTCATTTTAAAATGTCACTTCAATTACGAATATTCGTCATTTTGTCGTGCGGTTTAGGAACATTTTTCGTGATGAAAGTTCAAAATTTTCTATTTCACCATATCGTCTACAAATTTAAATACATCATATTATCAATCGTCTTATCAGTAAAGTTAATTTAGATAGAGTTATCGCACCAAGAATCCGTCAATATCATCGGATCCGTATCACCTTCAATACGATCGTTTACTACGTAATGTTGTTTCTTGAAAGCCTTGCCCAGGTGACTTGTCCATATTTGTAACTTGTATGCAAGTTTATTTGCAACTTTGCAAGCCTTCCGATTTAAAAAAATACGGTTTGTCGTTGAAGTTGTGTCTCACGGCGTGAGTTTTGAATCGGCTGGGTAAAAGTTTGAAGTCCACTCGGCTGGTTATACGCGCCGCGTGGTTGCGCATGGCGGCGCCGCCTCAGTTTGCTCGCGGGACCCGCGCAGCTCACTCGTGTGTTAACGGCCTCTACATCCAACCAAAATCTGACTTTCCGATACGAATTTGGAACGATTTCGACCGGTAAAGTCGGTTTAACTGTCGCTTTTAAACGGCGAATACGCTTTGTGATCGCCTAAAATTCGCATTGCGATTCAGTGCGAATATTACTTCACTCTGTTACGCTGGTGTCTTAACAGATAACTGTGAAGGAACGTGTGTAAGCTTTCTGTGTTGTGCAGTGAGCATATTCAGTGCTATATCAGTGCTGTGCAAATGGTGTGTGTTTAGTGGAAAGTGCTAATTCTGCTGTTTGGATCGAGACTTGATACGTTTCACTGAACGCGAGACAAAAAGTGGCTTTCTGATTGAGTTCATGTGACTACCGGAGTATTGATACGCAGTGCTTTCCCCCTGTCCAGAGCTTGATTTATGGTATGTCATTCAGTTCACTTGTTGTTAGACACATGTTAGACAAAGCGAACGGCTGCGGGACTGAATGGTCCTTTGACGATATATTCTTTCTTGGAATTCATAAAAACTCGTGGTCCTACGAGACTGCTTAAGAGTGAGGTCAACTCATACACACACATATGTATTCTACGATTGTAATTAATTCAATGATATACTGCGGTGAGGCCTCCTAAAAAGGATTCGACATTGTCATACACAATACTGCTGATGTGTTTTAAATAAATAGAATTACTAAATATAATTGCACAATACTCTCGCACTCGCGTCTTTCTTAACGGCGAGGTCAATGCCAAATTAAGCAAACAAAATTCCGGTAATGACATTGGAATAAAGCGTGAAAAGAAAGCAACGTTCATAAAATTTACCAGCAAACGAGTACGCATATTCATCACAGCAAAACCAGAGACCGTAAAAGCTTTAAGATTTGAAATTAATTAAAACTACTGAGGAGGAGTGAATCGACAGTTTCAAATGTGCTCGATAGTGGGTCATGCTGTTTATTAATTGCGAATCAGTCCGAACAAGTGAGACACCGCCATTGTATGCGAAACAAACTGGAACTTGAGAAATCCGTTCACTTTTAAATCTAGACAAATATATTGTACCGCGAAAATAGTTCACGATGCCTACGATTCGGTCAGGCTTGATTAGGCAACCTTTTTTGATGTTGACTCAAATAAAAAAGTTCACCGCAAACGTAATAGCAATAAAAAGTTTAGAAGAAGTGTGAGAATACTTTTAAAATGTGGTCATTGCCGTACAGATGTAAATGGCTATAAACTCAATCAGACAGTCGAGTAAAAAACCCTGAGAGCCCCAACAGCTTTATAATAAGAACTAAACTCTTATTCAGACGGTATTTGAGTAATTGTATGCCAGTATTTGAACTATACTTAAAACAATGCCGTAGAGAGTTTGACCCTAAAGATTCAATTTCTGGATTTGTAGTCGGTAGAGTCACATCGGCAGTCATTTGTGCTCACTCCCCGACCTTTACATCACGAGCCCGGCAAGATATTGTATAAATCGTGCCGTCGAATTTAACGCTTTGGTTCCTATGTTTTATTGATTTTATAATTTTATTAACATTCGCTGAAAACAAGTTTTTTAATGTTTTTAAGAAATAAACATCTCATTCTTCAAATGTTCAGTGAAATATGATTATTGCCAACTACCAATCAAATTTTAAACTTGAAATAGGAATATGCAGTTCTGGAATCAGTTTTTGATGAAATTGAGCGTGTGAATGGTTTTATAACGGCAGGGGTAAATCCTTTATCTTCAATTATTGATTGCAGTGTACTTGAAGTTACATGCAGTTAGAGCCTCGGTCACGATCGCCTTTGATTCATAACCGACTCATCGATGTAAATTATCGGACGCCCTTGATATTGAATCGTGTTTGTTTGAGTCCTTCTCTGTTTATTTCTGTTTTTGGAACAGTGAATAGATTTTATTCATCATACAACAGTACTATATTTCTATCCAGTCGTTCTGATTTGTTGAAGTTGTCCATTTATTGTAATTGATCACGATGGATATTGATCCACTATCCCTCGTACCTAGTGTTTTTTATTGATACTTCAATTATAAAATGGTTTTTATTTTATTTTTATTAAAAACTAGCTGTCCCGCCCAGCTTCGCTCGGGTGAAAAAGTTAAATTGCCCGTAACACGATCGCAGCGCCACCTATTGGGTCCAATTGTAAATCTAAACCATTCTCGAATCTAGCTTAGGACACACAGAAACGCACAGAAAGCTTCGCCCGGGTAAAAAGGTAAAATTCTTGAAACTCGATCGCAGCGCCACCTATCGGGTCCAATTTAATATAGCCTATGTTACTCGGGGATAATGTAGCTTTCCAAAGGTGAAAGAATTTTTGAAATCGGTCCAGTAGTTTCGGAGCCTATTCATTACAAACAAATCTTTCCTCTTTATAATATTAGTATAGATGTAACCGATTCTCAATAGGTTTATACTTTAATAAACTTGTTTTTTTATTTCTCTTTTGTGACGTCAAAAGTGTACTCATTGGGACAATTCGACAATGTCCTAGCTGTCATAATAACTTTAGTGATTAGTTGCCCCGTGCCGTAGTGTTCCGTGCTCAAAAAAGGTACACTTATAGTTTCGCCATGTCCGTTCTTTTGCGTTGTTTAGTCCGCCGTATCTTACTTATTCTGTTCTTTGTATTAGGACGTCGACTTGATAATGGATTGTTTTGGATAGAGTATTCTTATAAAAATATCTTAATCCTTATTTATTATTTATTAACTATATATAATATAATTTAATATATCCTCACGCCTTCCCACAAGGGTCCCCGAAGGGGTAGGCAGAGGTGTATAGGTAATACCCACACACCCACTTTCCGCCAGAGGTATATTAGGTGCCAACGTGACAGATAGCGAGTCCATCGCCGTTACTCAAGCACGACTATACATACGCCTTTGAATTTCTTCTCAGACGTATGCAGGTTTCCTCTCGATGTTTTCCTTCACTATTCCTTCACTACTATACTCTATGCGTTGTTTAATTCAAACTGTTGGTCTTGTCAGATCCTTTCCTCTTTGTAAAGTAACAGTAAACCTAAATAATTCAATGATCAATCGTCGTGTTTCTGCAACGGCAAGTACAACTTCCAGCTTACCCGCTACTAAATCATACTTATCTACTCTACGTTTTGTTGTGGATCGTAAATTTAAACTGTTTTCTGAATTGCGTTCTCCTGAACATAAAGTAATGTTTTGATTGAGGGCTTTTTCAAGCATGATATATGTAGCGACTAGCGGCGGCTCCCGCAGGTAATCAGCATAAGAGCTGTGCCGATTAACCGAGCGGTTTGAGTATTCGTTTACAAAACAAACTTAGCAGGTTCGAAACCCGGCGTTCTGCACTAGTGAGTTTTTACGTACCTTAGTTCATCGTGATTTATCATACGACATGCTTTACAATGAAGGAAAACATCTTAATAATAACGGTTGGTGCTTGAGAAACGGCGATGAAATCTTCATCTGTCACGTCGGCACCTAAATTTATCTCTAGCGAAAATAAGGCGTGCCTACCCTTCGGGGACTCTTGACGCCGACACTCTTGAGGTGGTGAAGGTATAGGGCAATGAAATAATAGCTATGATATTATCCCATGGGAACGGTTTATACTCGGCATAAAAGCTAGTCAAGTTTTATGATTTCCGACTAAGTAGTTAATACGTGAGAGAGTAATGAGCCGTGGTGGCCGAGTGGTTCGAGCAGTTGCCTGCGACGCAAAGGTCGCAAGTTCGAATCCCGATTGTACCAATGAGTTTTTTCTGAACTTAAGTACAGTGATTAGTCACACCACGAGCTGAACGGTGAAGGAAAACATCGAGAGGAAACCTGCATACGTCTGAGAAGAAATTCAAAGGCGTATGTATAGTCGTGCTGGAGTAACGGCGATGGACTCGCTATCTGTCACGTTGGCACCTAATATACCTCTGGCGGAAAGTGGGTGTGTGGGTATTACCTATACACCTCTGCCTACCCCTTCGGGGACCCTTGTGGGAAGGCGTGAGGATATATTAAATTATATTATATATAGTTAATACGTGAAAGCATACAAAGCATACACAAACAAAGCCACTCTCGTATTCATCATATTGGTTGGGAAATATAGCTTTTACAGTTGAATACATCAGATGTTCTCGGCGGCAATTTTTTGGGGGATGTTCTAACTACCTAAAAACAGATGAAAACGATCGAGCACTCAATAATGGGAGGATTCAAGAGTTCTTATTCAAAACAAAGCACGTATGAAGAGACTGATGAATATGAATGAAGCGAATGAGGTCTATAAGTCTAGAGAGAACTGCCGATCTACTTTCTCTGCTTAACCCGTGATGAACTCGGCCTGATGATATTATGTGTGTATGTACTATGTACTTGCCATATTGACTTCTCTATGAAAACCATTTTCGTTAACAACAAAGTTACCAGTTTTATTCTTACAAGATATAAGTGGAATTCATCTCAATTATGTAGTGATAAAATCCAATGTCGGCTTACAAAACGCGTGTTTACTTAAAATACTTACGCAAACAAACTATGCTAACGATCTCTTTGTATTAACAATGCGATTAAATACTGTTTATTTGTCCATTGAATTATAGTTATGGTGAATTTTACAAAAAATTGGTAAAATGTATCCATTCAAAAATAGTTTTATCGTTTATTTGTAGACTAGCTGTCCCGCCCAGCTTCGCTCGGGTGAAAAAGTTAAATTGCCCGTAACACGATCGCAGCGCCACCTATCGGGTCCAATTTAATACTATGTTACTCGGGGATAATGTAGCTTTCCAAAGGTGAAAGAATTTTTGAAATCGGTCCAGTAGTTTCGGAGCCTATTCATTACAAACAAACAAACAAACAAATCTTTCCTCTTTATAATATTAGTATAGATGGTGAAGCTCTGTGCGGAAATCATGATGCTTACAAAACGTACAATAATGTAAAGAGGGATAAAATGACTATCAGGCATAAACTCATATTTAGATAACTTTGCTATTTACCAAGAGGTTTTACCTTAATATATTAAATGCAGCAATTGCTTTGTAATTTCCTCCATAAGCGTCGCCGAATGTTGCAAATCTAATGAAGAGTAAAATAATATTTTACAAATATGTAGATATCATCACGAGTCTCTCACGGGGTAGGCAATAGCAGTGACAGTGCTCTCTAATCTTGCAGACCTCTTTCGCTTCATCCACATATTTGCTCGCGGGTATCGAAGTTCCTATCTTTGTTCAAAACATTATATCTATAAACAATTTCTTTGGAAAGATAAATGCCACCAACCCATTACTACTCTCCCTTAAAGCGTGCAGTGTAATTTGTATTCGTGTGCACACGCCTTTACATTGTACTGAGGTACCCTCAGGCATGCTTCTCCATCGTAATTACAGATTCCATGTTAGAAATCGATATTCTTTCCTGCCTATTGCATTGATATCCATTCAATCGGTTAGTCACTAACGGCAGTCTATTCGCTGCAATGTTTTTAATAGTTATAATATTTAATAAGTACGATTAGCTATCGATTTTATCAGTGAGACTCGATACATTGTTTAGACGAGAGAATCGTTTCGATTCGCCGCTGTACACACTGCCTAATGACTATGCAGTAAGGAATGCATTAACTGAAGCATGTTTGTCTGCTTTGCTTGAGTAATGTTTTGTTTTCATTGTCAGTTAATGTACACCAATTGTCTTAAGACGAATGTAGTTAGGGAACGTACCCATACTACGTGACCAATTTTTTTAGTTTTTTCGACCCCTCCCTCTCCTCGGTGACCACTCGTAGTATATGCCAAGACCCCCCTCTACCCCTTTAGTTTTCACGTAGTAAGTATATTCGAATATAGGTTGAAAAATACGAGATTTCTCTCAGTAAAATCGACTACTTGACAAAAACCTGAGCCACCCCCCCGCACCTGTGACTGAACGTAGTATTTTAAAGACTCCGCTCCCCCCCCCCCCCCCCCCCCCAAACGGATCACGTAGTATGGGTACGTTCCCTTAGGTTCTTAGTCTCTTGATGGCATTGTAGATTGAACCATATTTTGAACTCGCCTGATCGTAAGTACCGATGTACCGGATATCCTTAGTCTATGAGTTTTCCTCCCAAATTCGTTTTGGTACTTGATGGTTTTTGCGATTAAATCCCGGGAACGAATTCTTATGTTATTCTCGTATTGTCGTGTTATTTATCGGCTGAAACTTCTGTCAACAGGTATGTTTGTGATCCCAAAACTATGAATAACGTAAATTGATAATAAACAATTACTTAATTTTATATACATGCAACTTTATCAATTATTCCTAATTCGTAATAATAATGCATACATATCATCACGCCGAGTCCCTCACGTAGGCAGAGAGAGGGCGCCAGTTATAATAAGAATAATCCAATTGATCTAATCTTAAACTATGCAAAGATTTATCGAAGTCATATAAAAGCATTTAGATACATGTATAAAGGATACATATATTATGTACATGCACAGTATATAAACATCAATAACATGAAAATAAAACGCAAACATTTAGATAAACTCCACAATACGCAGGACATACATACTGTACTTACTATTGAAGGAAAGAAAAACCTTTATACGACCTTTATAATTAACACGACTGATGAAGACAATAACATAACCAACGATTGGTGTATTGGTTGGTATCAACGATTGGCTAACATACATATTGTACCTATGCATACATACTTGAAGTAAGTAAACACCCAGACACACATAGCAAACAAATAAGTTCTCCACTCAAATGTCTTTTTACGACGGTATCGAACCCGTGATTCGGGCCAGAATGCCCGTTGTGTGTGAAACTATGTACGATCATGTATGGATGTTTTCTCCTTACTGAACTGAGCTTATCTTTAAAGTTTCACGTGAGAAAATTGTTTAATGTAGAATATAATGCATACACAAACAAACCCAAAGTCCACAAATTACTGAACGCAAACGTGATGTGCTTTAGAGCGAGACGGAAGATACATGCTAATTGCTTTATTATGCGTTGCATAATTCAGGACATGGAACAAAGTTATACTTCCCTGAATTTATGTTTCGTATTAAATGTTATTAGGTAATTACTGGGTGACTTTGAGTTTTACACATTTAAATCTCGTTCAGTGATGTCTCTAACTATTTATGTAATAACCTTATAAATATCGGATTAGCTTGTTAGTTAAGCAATATAAATTACGAATGCTTTTTAGAGATTTTGCGATCCAATTATAAAAAGATCAGTTATTTACAATTACTTACATAATTTGCTAGTTGAGCTTCTAGAAATAAGACCAATGAAGTTTACTTTGCAATATATGTATTTTTATCTACAGATATTTTACTCTCGTGAGCTTTGACAAACTTGCTTTAAGTTAAGTCTCGAGAAAACGACTTTAATTAATAGATACGATCTCTGGTGCAACGTAACACGTCAGAATCATCAACAATTTAACTCCGGAATGTTTTTTATAAAGATGTTATAAAGATAGTGATAAATATGGATGGGAAAGAGGAATGAAGTGTAGAGAGAACTGGCACTCTGTGTTACATACATACATATAATCACGCCTCTTTCCCGTAGGGGTAGGCAGAGACCCCTTCTTTCCACTTGCTACGATCCATACATACTTGTTTCGCTTCGTACACTTTAATTATTCCCTTCATACATGCTCTTCGGTTTAGGGTAGCGCTTTGTATTATGATAGCAAAATCACATCTGCAGAAATAATTAACCCATTTTCCGTTTAGAGCTCAAATTGTAAAGAGGCTTCTTGTATTATGTAATCCACAGCACGTGTGACAATTTAATGTTCTGCATGAATCATATCTCCCGTCCGCCGGTCCCTAGCTCATTTATGCGAATGTCGATTGCAATGCGACACGCGACGTGATTGGCTAAAACCAAAGTTCAACAGTCGCACCCTTTTCCGGTGCGTATGCGCATGCAGCTTTGTTCGAATTGTTTAAACAGATACAGCTCGTAAAATTACGTAATATAAAAATATTCGTGACTTTCAGCCATTTATATAGACTTAAGTGGCTATTTATTCGATTGTGAGTATTATATTGCAGGCTCGTGGCTGTCTCATTCCAGTTTTGGTTTCAAATACACCCGTCTGATCTTTACTGTGAGTTGTCTTATCCGTTTTATGAATTCTATTTGTAGCTCCGACAGTTATATTTTGAGATTCTTTGGTGTGTTAAGATACTTAGTTTGTTTTTATTGTTCTGTTGCATTTCCTATCAAACTCCTTATCAGGGCTCCCATTGGATCTTAATTGTTTTTTTCAATAATCATGTCATTCATGCTTTAAATACAACTTTTATACAAATGCCTCTGCCTGCAAATAAATCTTTGTTCTCTACTACTAAAATCGGAGGTACTGTATACTTGGGGTGGTTTAGAAATTTTGTTAATGTAAATTATGTAATTAATGTCTAATGTCTAATGTACATATATCTAAAAACTCAGGATCTTAGGTGTAACGTAACGTTTTTTTGCTATCATAAGCTAAAAAAAGTGTAGTTTTGACTGGACTAGATAGGGTTTCTATGGCGAAAATTATACTATTTGCAGTGCCTTCAGGGTTGGATCAAAAACTTATACATCCTAGGAGAGTATATTTTTTAAAGTTCTTAAATATTTTACGGTAAGTCAGATATATTCTCACACCGAAAAGTGTTGCGAATTCCTTATGCGTCATGTCATTTCCCGGTTGAATGATTAATAGCTCTAGAAAAGGGAATGTATACTTTGTTTGTAGAAAATATCTGTCAAGTGTAGAGGCAAATGAGGCAGTTTTCTCCTTGGACGTAAAACGGATATCCGTCGAGTGATGATCGCACCGCATGGTGGGATGAATCATTGCGCTACAGTTTGTTGGCTATATTTAAAGTGGAATATTAAGACTTAAAAATTAAAAATAGAACCTTTCCTCTAAAGAAATGTATAAAATGTTATTGCGATTAATTTAGACAGCGAATAATAATGCAAGCGAATACATTGAAAAACTGATTGGTAAGGGTCATCGATACTTACTTACTCACTACTTGAAGCTCTTGGTCACTACCGTTCACAAATATATGTATATATATATATACATAATTATTTATACCATAGGCATATATAATTATGTAATATGTATGTATTAAATTTTATCATTATGACTGAATCATAATATGTTTTATCACAATTACGAATGCATTCAAAGATAAGGAGAAAGTATTCGAAATTAAATCTTATCAATAGATTACATTTCATTCATGACTTAATAAATTATGTTCGTTTATTTATGAAGAGACTGATGAATGTAGATAAAACAAAAGAGGTCGGAAACTCTAGAGAGAATTGGCGTCCACTCTCTTTGTTTACCCCGTGTATATATCTATTTAACTATTTGCCCCCGCGGGCCAGAACTTTTACCATTTACTAATCAATCTGATCTTAAATTACAAAAAATACGTACCAACCAATAAGCTTAAGAAAGTAGCCATATCCACATTAAATTTACTAACTTTATCAGTTCTTTCAAGGTGCCTACGTCATATCCGCCCGTATACTTGTGAATATCGTCACCCTTCAGTCTTTACATTTGAGTATTGCCTTAATTTATAAATAACAAATAACCTTATTATCTACACCTCCGCACTGCACACAATTATCCTACTAATATTATAAATGCGAAAGTATGTTTGTTAATCAAAGACACTAGAACAGCTGAACGTAGTTGCATGTAATTTGGCATAAAATATTTGTTGGAATACCACATAGGATATATTTTATTCTGACAATAAATCCATAAATTAATGTCCACTTAAAACTTGGTAGCTAAAGGTTTACCATAATAATAATTCTCACTTTTTTCTTTCATTTTCAAATAAAAAAATACAAATGCTATATGCACTGAAGCCAACTTCAATAGAATGATTTCACACAATTCGTATGTATTCGTAATTTGAATCCAAATTTTACGACTAACATGTTTTATTTCACTTGCCAAGCCGGTATCCACTTCATAATTAGTATTATTCACACGTTCCGAGGAGAGCACTGTACCAATTGTCTATTTCGTGTTTACTCGACTATGTCGTTGTAGAGTTAACTTTGAGTCGAGTCCACGTCTTAATTAGAGAATACGAGAATAAGAAGTACTATTTTGTGTACGGTACTTTAACTTGAAAGTGGCTCGGTTGGGGGTGAATGTATACCCGGTTTTTAGAAAAGATATGTGAAAGAAAAATTAATTTCTTCTTATCTATAGGTATTCTACTTCACCTCCCTGATGCCTTTCCAACTAGTCGTCGGAGATATATTTATATGACATATGGCAAGCATTTAGACCGCGGGTTGAATCTGCATTCTTGTGCTAGCATGTGTCTTAAGACTTAAGACATACTACCTTATTAACCACCAGCGACGTATAATAAAAAAGTAAGAGATATGTCAAAGAATTGTAAATTAGAATTCCATATTCCTTTTTTAAAAACTTTGTGTGTGTGTGTATTCCTTTAGATTTGGATTTAGAACGAAAATCGATCCCAAAATACACCTTCACTTGTCACAGTACAAAAATGTGTCAACTGTCAAGTGCCACCAACATAGTATTGATACCGGTTAATCCGTGGACCGTGTGAAATGTCTAATCAACGTTAATTGTCGGGTGTACACCATTTATAGCACGAAGACGACTCCGGCCCGTTAGCAGGCGGTTGTATGACTGCAGTTAGTTCTTGCGACACTGAATAATGTTTAACTGTGTCACTGCAAGTTGGCGAGAATGTCAGTAGAAGATTATTGCTGATTGGAAACCGTTCTTACTTGTTCACTTTCCTCCAGTTATTGTGGTTTTAAGTCGAGAATAAATATAATGTATATAATAGGTATTTAATATTTCATGAGTAGGTAACGAAGCTGAAGTAATGATAACGGTATTGTGATAACAATAATAATTAGGTCACGTGGGTACATGTATAGATGATTTATTAAACCTTTCCTCAGGGGACTAGTTAGAAGCCGTACAGATAAAAAATAATTACGTATATGTTCTGTTACTCATTCTTTCCTTGGAGATATTCATTATTCAATTCCACCAACATAGCAAGAACGACATACAGCAAATTCCAATGTATACCGGTATGGTATCATATGTGGCTTGACGACTTATAAGCCATTGATGAGCGTTAACCTTCATATCTAGGGCCGATAATTAGTACGTCCAGCTCCAACCGGTTCGGGGTGGGGAAAGCATGGGAAGCTATTGAGGAAGTGAGAAAAGTCGATACGATCGACGATACTCCCACATGTGTAACCAAAAATTAGACCACGTAATGTATGTCAATCAATTGACATTGAATGCTCTCGTTTAAACCTTTTTTTAAATATATTTCTTTTGCTTATGGTAGGTTGAAAACTGGCTGGCTACAGCCAGCTTAAAGACGAAATTTTAGCAAGGCCGAACTACTTGTATCAGATCTAACAATCTATAAATAAATCTGCAACAATACGCATTTTAATAATGTATTCATACTTAATACAATGTAACCTATTCATACAATGTTGTGGAGAAAGCTAGACCTTCGTATTAAGTCCACGCTAAGCAATCCATTGTCTTTGGCATGGCAGATCTTGACCATAAATACTCTGTATAGATTGTAAAGCATTAAACATATCGCTACCGATATTGGAAATTACGTCTCATTCTGGAATTGGAACAGTGTGTCGTTTAGAAGGAACGGAACGTTCCTGGCAGCGTTACGTCATATTATCAAAATGATTGACTAGTTACGTTCTTTACGCTGCATTTTTGTTATCAACTGGATTATTTAATGGCGGGAGATTATCGGCCATTTTATTTATTTTAATCAAAATGTAATTAGTTTTATGTACTCTCTATTTATTGCAATGGTTATTAGTTATTGTTTCACTAAGTTGACACTAGCTAGCATCCTCCTTTCTTGAACTAAAAATCAAAATTCTACTACAGCGTTCACACTTGAATGAATTGTTTTTTTATCTTTTTCACATCAACGGAGTCGTGATTTGTTCGATCTCCATTCAAATATCGAACACTGTTGCAGACACTTGATGTTTAAGGCACTAGAATAGACACATGCATATTGTATGCTTACAGAGTGTATCCATATTCAAAAAAGTACTTAAATATTTTAGTATTTACTGATAATACCTGAATAAAAAAATTATGGTAATTAAAACTTGTATATTTTAGTTTCCTTTGATATTAAGATGCCTACATAGCATATAAAACCTCGCTTTAGATTTTACTAGTGATCGTGGAATAAATATCCGAAGATATAGATATCTTACAATATAGACTGTAGGTAAATTACCTTAGTTACCTAAAAATATTAATATTTTTGTGGTACAAATATGTCTCATCTAGTCGCTCTATATGCTACGCAGCAGGTGATAAACAAGTGTAATGCGCCGGAGCATCATTGATCAGTTACATTCGACACGCACGTATGACGTCACATTACGGTATTCTATTGTGACGTGAGAACTGTCATAGTCAATGATTGATCGTGGAAATGAGTGCAAGAAAATTTTATTAATTAGTAAACTGGCCTACTCGTCAGTGTTGAACGACAGCAATGTTTGAGATATCGGGTTCGCTTCTTCTTCTTCTTCAGCTTCGCAAGTAGAGATACGTGTTGAACGTAAATATTTGTAATCTAGTTTTGGATGTCAATCTCACTTTTTACCGAGCCGAGGTGGCCCAGTGGTTCGAGTAGTTGCAACACAAAGATTGCAAGTTCGAATCCCGACTGTACTAATGAGTTTTTATACAGTGTACACTGTACTGAACTTAATTACAGTGAATAGTCACACCACGAGCTTTATGGTGAAGGAAAACATCGAGAGGAAACCTACATACGTTTGAGAAGTAATTTAAAGACGTATGTATAGTCGTGCTTGAATGACGTACCCTGCTGCTACTACGCAGTACCCTGATGGGTACCCCAATTAATTACGTTTGTTTTTTCAGGTAAGCGCAACTTTGTTGATCGACCACAGCATCTCTTGTGACGTAAGTCCTTGTAACCTACTTTCGAAGGTCGATGCACTTACGCAAGTAATCGCGAAAGGAGTGCAATTGTAGTTGATTGATTAGTATTCGATTATAAAGCCTGTGTGATATTAATTTAAACATCTGATTACCGTGGAGCCGCGGTGGCGGAGTGGTTCGAGTAGTTCAAACGACACAAAGATTGCAAGTTCGAATCTCGACTGAACCAATGAGATTTTCTACACAGTGGTCATTCCACGAGCTTTAATGGTGAAGGAAAACGTCAAGAAAAACTTGCCTACGTTTGAGAAGAGATTCAAAGAGGGGTGATAAAGTCGCCACACGAAAGTGGGTGCACTTCGCACATCTGCCTACCCCTTCGGCGTCCCTGGTTAGGCGTAAAAAGTATGATGATAATTACCGTGACTTCATTTGCACGGAATTAACGATATTTATCATCAAAGAACGCAAATGTTTAAAAGTAAAAAATAATGCCTGAGTTACTCTGGGTACTACACTTAGAGTAATTTATACATAAAAATATTAATTTCAAGTTTATGACGAACGTATTAGTTAAAATAAAGCATTAACGGACTTCTTAAATTAAAGAAAGACCTTGATTTAGATTTTTTAATACTTAATAATTCAAAGACGGAGAGCTACGCAAAGTTAACCGGGCGCCTGTAATATCATAAAATAAATTGTGGTAAAACAGTTTTACTTAATTCTTTGGTAATGTTTCTTTGATTACTATTCGAAACTGTACGAAGCCTATGGACTATTCAAAGAACCTACATGAAGTTCGCGGCAAAATGCGTGGACTAGCCGTTCGTTACTATGACTTTATTATAAAAAAGTTAAGCTGTCAGCATGACACGAGGTAATTAAAATTCAAAGTTCTATGTTCAAATATATTGCTCAAATTAATCTGCGTCCGTCATCATCAGCAAACACTATTTACGGCAGCGAAAGTGAATCCGGCTTTGAATAATTTTCGCGAGGATATTGTTCACAGCGTGAGTTCGCGCGGTCGGCCGCCATTTTGGCCTCTTGTAACGCTGCTGTAATTTCAAAAGAAAACACTATTCAACTCAATAAATGTATTACATACTAGAATAGACTTTATGTTCAACGGTATAAGAGTTAAAGTTTTGTTTTAAAACTGCATTTTTTTTTGTCACACGGTTGTTGTAGAGCTATGGCGCTACGGCATTGATGTTATCGGTACGAATATTCGAATTTACTTTCGTCTATTATGCTTTATAGCCGGGGCGTTTAGTTCATTGAAAGGGTTACCAAGCTTTCATTTTTATTCCTACGCTAACTATTTTATTGTTATTGTATGAAGGTTTCGTTAATAGATCCGTAAAACGATATTGATACACGTTTCACATTCTACGATCCAAAAACATTGGTCCGGTTCATGTAGTAAATACATTTTCCGATAAACTGATACGTTAATTGTGTAGCGTATTGACATTGAAATATTCACTTTTTTGGGTCGCTTAAACTAGGTTGAGTTTGTTGTGAATGACATAGAAATGGAAAGCAGTCATAAGTTGAACTATCATTCGATTTAACGATTAAATGACAATCTTGTAATACTGTCATCAAGGCATTTAAAGCATTCGTTTAATTAGTTCCTAGTTTCCTATTGGTCAATATAGCAACCTTGATCGATCGCAAAAGTCGTCTAAGAACTGATTAATGTCATATAATTAAACTTCTATCAATACAGCGATAACAAACCAATCAATCAACATCATTCGCGTGAATGAGTGGTAATGATGATTTCATTCGTTCATAGAAAAGCGATCGAAAGTGAAATTAGCAAATCTTTGTCGGCCGTTGCCTGTTAATTATTTTCTCTTAGCAATTGTAGAAACTGACTCGTAGCTTTACTTACTACACTTACTACTACTACTTACTTTCGTTACTTGTTTGGAAACTTTTGTTTTACCATACGTTTACTTTGTTGTTAGCTGATGATATAAGTATGACTGATTACAAACATATAATTATAAATCTTCTCAAAATGTTCTATTTATTGCCAGTATTTATTAATAATGTACAATCATAGCCTATTGTTGTTTGGCCTTACGTAAAAAAAAACACTTTTGAATTCTTCTTTATATCGAATGGCTATGTGGATTAATTGCTTTTAAGGCGCCGTAGTCAAATGACAAAACATAACCTTGGTATATTGTTATTTGTAAGCAAATATTTTTCAGTAAATTACAGGATGCACATCGGAGGATCTCAAAAAAAACCGTTTAGATTTTTTAAGTGTTTAATTCACTTCCACAAAATGTACTTAATTCTACGACAATTATTATATAAGTACTTAGTTACTAAGGGGTGTCCGATTGGTCCGATATTAGGAAGACAAAAGGCGCCTACAAATACTTAGTTACTAAGGGGTGTCCGATTGTTCCGATGTGAGGAATACAAAAGGCGCCTACAAATACTTAATTACTAAGGGGTGACCGATCGTTCCGATGTTAGGAAGAAAAAAGGTGCCGCGCTTCGTGGGTGATTGAATTTATAATGTCCCATCCCTCATTGCACAATCACCGTCAGGTGTTCATATGTACGGTGGGTGTCCTGAGATGTAACACCTCACCCCCTAGATGAGCAACTATTTGCCAATGCTTAATGCAAAAGTTGCGTCCCGTCGGCCCTGCTCTGTCAGTTCAATCTCCTTAGGTTCGGTGGTAATCTTATATTTCTTTGTCTTCAATCGCTGTACATAAAGCACGATGATCAAGCCAGCTGCACTTAATATTCCAAGAATGATGGTGTAAAGGGGTATTGTGGTATGATAGAGTACATCGGTTGAATTCGGTGAAATTGTTTGAACAGGTGTCTCGGTCTCAATTTGTTTCAATATATTGTGCAATGTGCTGAGATTCGTCGAAGTCAGGTGGTAGCTTGGTTTTGTTTCGCGAATCTGATCCATGGGAAGCGTCGCGATTTCGACACTAATTCCGTTGACTTTGTCTTCAATATTAGCCAATGTGAATTCCGGGGTGGTCAATTTGCAGAATTTGGGTATGGTTGCCAAGTGACTGCCTTTGACAGTACGATGTTTTTCTTGCCCACAGGATAACTGAATTTTTGTAGTCTTCGGGAACGACACGATGTAATGCAGATTGTCTAGCTCCGTCAGAGCCTCCTTGTTCAGAGAGATAGGCGTGATTTTGCACGTTCCATCTACCTCCTGAGTTGTAATGAGTTTATTTATACAGTCAGGTTCGGTCCGGATTTGATGTCCTATATGTTGCTCGCAGATGTGTATGCTGTCAACCTTCGGGCATTCAGCCTCCATGTACACAAATTCGCTAGACGTGGTAGCTATGTAGGGATACGGAGTTAGGATAACTTCATTATTTTTATTAGGAACGGGACAGAGTCTGAACAGGTTAAATGTTAGTTTTGATACTATGGGGAATTGAAGAACGACCACGATCTTCCTATCAGAGTAAAATGATCCTAAGCTAATTATGTTATAGAAATACCTAATATCTAAATTTAGAATCTCGTCTGTGCTATACAGATTGCGTAATTTACTTAACATTATTTCAATAGCCTTAACTGATAAAATAAAAAAATACTAAAAGCTAATTATGTTTTCTATCCTAATAATTTCATCCGATAGCTCCCGTACGTTATCGCTAAGTATAACGAACAGCTGTACAAGATGCGCGAATCTAAGAGTTCGTTCTCTGTCCGATGACGTCACATTTATGACGTATGAGAGAGCTTTATCTAACCTAAGTTGATTTAAAGTTAAATTCCTAAGTACCATCATTTGTTGAACCGAAAATTCCTTATATAAGGTTATATGTTGATTAAGTTTATCTGAAATTAATTTATCATATTTTGTAAGTACAGAATGTTCATTTCCTCCTGTACGTACTCTAAAGCCTTTTCAAGTGTAGGCGGATGCATACGTGAGCCTAGGGGTTCTTCCAATCCTCTTAAATAGGTTTTTAAAGCAAAATTTTTATACAAAGTTCTCTTCGATTCTATAGTGGTATCTAAACTGTCATGCAATTCTATGTAAGTCATTACGTAACTTAATAAGTTTTGCACACGTTCGTAAAATACGTGGGGGGTCTCAGAGCCTTGTGTGAGCTGAGAAAGATCTGTATATAATGCGGTTTCATCTCTGTGGTCCGAAAAGCTATTCATTAATGTATTTCTAATGCCATTCCAGTCTCGGGGTATACCATTAGTGGCTAGAGTCCTGGCAGCAGGACCAGTGATTTTATTTAATATCCCATTTATCAAAGCTAGATTCGATAACTCATACCCTTGGGCTGGATTGACATAAGTTAAAACCAATTGATCACATAATGATAAAAATCTAATTAAGGTATTTGGGGTTCCGTCAAATTCTGGTACCAATCTTAATGTTCTAATAATCTTATCCATAACTTCTTCGCAATTCATTGTATTCATATTTGAATCGTTAATTTCTTCTATATTATCTAAGTTTCTGTAAGCGTCTCTTAGCGCGATGCGAGAGGACGTTCTTTGGGGTGCGATACCCCTATTAGATCGTGGGTGAAAAATCTTGGGAAGTTAGTAAGGCACTTAGAAAGGATATAGCTACCAGTCTTTAAAATTTGTGCAACTCACAGTAACATTGCAGTGACACGACGCTGGATCGAAGTTTGGATCGATGTGTCTCCTGCAGCTCCCAAGTAGATCCTCGCTGATGGCTCCCGGTTCTTTCAGGAAGTCGATGAGGCGTTGAAACGCTATCAGCACGTACGAAGGCGGTATCACGAGAGTCCAAACTAGCGCACGCACTGACTCGACTATCCTACCGACTGCGCCAATTACAGGATGCACATCGGAGGATCTCAAAAAAAACCGTTTAGATTTTTTAAGTGTTTAATTCACTTCCACAAAATGTACTTAATTCTACGACAATTATTATATAAGTACTTAGTTACTAAGGGGTGTCCGATTGGTCCGATATTAGGAAGACAAAAGGCGCCTACAAATACTTAGTTACTAAGGGGTGTCCGATTGTTCCGATGTGAGGAATACAAAAGGCGCCTACAAATACTTAATTACTAAGGGGTGACCGATCGTTCCGATGTTAGGAAGAAAAAAGGTGCCGCGCTTCGTGGGTGATTGAATTTATAATGTCCCATCCCTCATTGCACAATCACCGTCAGGTGTTCATATGTACGGTGGGTGTCCTGAGATGTAACAAGTAACTTTTTATTTAGGTCATATATGTTTATTGTGTTTAAACGAAGACATTGGATTCAAATGTTCACTGCTGTCACGTGACTCGTATCAATCTACTAATATTATAATCACGCCGGAAGGTCTACGAAATTGAACGAAATGTGGCACAGATATTGTAGCTGAATATTATTAGTAAGCAGACATTGAAGCACAAAGGATACGTTTAACTAAAACAACCACCAATTTAAAAAAAAAGAGGCATTTGAAACCACTCTGATAAATTATTTTATTTTACTAATTGCAGCTCAGATCTATCGAAAACAAATGAACGAAGTCCGAACGTTATGGCGAGAATCAAGTAGAGTGCAAATTGTGTTTTATTGTGTTCGTGCTGAGTTCCCATTGAATCTCTGTTGTATTATTTTCTCCTAAAATTTATTATTGTGTTTATAATTTTATAAGGAACTGGCTGCACCCGGTATCCGTTGCTATATTGGTCCTAAAAACTTCATTGTGATAGGTGGTACGATTCCTATATCACAATCGGAACAATAATTTCGGACATCTTTGATATTTATTTATATAGATCGAAGGCATCGAACACACTTATCGGAAACTTTACGTCCATATAAATTTTTCATCACCAGCTGACCTCGTTACGTCTTCTGCTCTTGAACTGAGAATTATCTATGAAAAAAGACGTAGTGAAGATTCTCCTCATATTGACCTCGATATAACTTTCTAAGAATTAAGGCACTTTAAACAAGCAGAATTATAAAGATTGGCGTAAGTGGCACAAATAAGTGAACCATTGTCCGGCTGGCCTACGCCCGCCAATTTAGATTTCGATTATTTAAAAGCGATTCACCGTATTCGCATTGTATTGTCCGATATGAAATAGACTAATGAATACATTTATTATGAGACATAGCATACATTAAATATTATAGTATTATGAGAACTATACTGTATACAGAGCAGTGGAGGCTGAGTGGTTCGAGTTGCCTGTAACACAAATATTGCAAGTACTAACCCGACTGTACCGATGAGTTTTTCTGAACTTACGTTGAATACTTAAATAACTTAGGTTTGCGATATCGGTCTGACGGGTAATGCTACTACGTTTGTCTTGTTGTCTTTGCTACAAGTGGGTATCCTACAGAAAGAATCACTTTGATCGGTTTAAAAGCGAATGTGTTAATCTAGGTTATAAGCTTCCTCCATTGCATGATTGCTTGTCGCCTTAGTGATATTGAAAAAGGTATGTCTTATTGTTCGAATTAATATACGTCGTTTATCAGTTTTTTGAGGTTTGGTTTTGTATACGCTGTAAGTATGAATCCCAAGGATGTTTCTAGAAGTGCTATCACAAAGTTTCATTCTATCATTTTACGCCCTTCAGGTTGAATTGTACGACAAATGTAAAAAAACGATGTCTATTTACCAATATTCATCAATATGAGCGTTTAAGAGAGGTAGCTTACAGAGTTTGTTTCGCATGAACAATACTAATACGGATTGTTCTCGTATTGCCCAGCGACATAGTTACGATCTCTAATCGTAAATGCAGTCTGCAGCTACCTATATTTCTTATCTGTCAAACGGTTGCTGTGTCGTAATGTTTACTGACACGAATGTTCTCACGACACCCGTACAATTGATTCAATTGAATGCTCTCTCGAATTGGCTTGAATTGGTCACGGTTTGTTTTTATATGCAACAGCCAAACGAATTAAGATGGAGTAAGTACAATGAAATTCGCGATTTGCGATACAGACTCATAATATATTTGCGCAATGAAATTATGGCCGGTAATGACAGTCGGTTTGCGAATCTGTGACTACTTTACATGCGATAATCGTTAGGAAGTTTATGTTACTGGATCTGTCAAAAATGTATGGAGAATTTAGTACCGTTTGCGCCGCTTGTAGCGCTAAACAACTGTCTATACATTTTGACATTTGAGTGCAAGATTATCGTAAATGTTGACGCATTAACAATGGTAGACGTATTTTAGGTTAAGTTGTACTATAAAGATAAGCTTGGTCCATTTTATAGTAGTGTTTTATATGTATGTTTTTTAAAAATAAGGTATAGCAATTTGTAATATTAAAGCGTCTTGTAAATTTTGGTATTCTGTACAGTAACGTTCATATTTTTCTTGTATTTTTATTATTCTGTTTGATTTTTTAAAATATCTCTATCCATATCAGTAAAATCCAAAAATAATTCATTAATGCTCTCGATGAATCGTCACGAGGAATTATAATTGTTCTTCATAAAAATGTGATCTTGTCATACACAAAATATTTTGTCAACTTCAGCCCCTTTTGGTAAGTACCTAGTGTGGAAGTGGAATGGGTCAATAGCCGGGGGTTCGTGTTATAGTATAATAATATTCATTGATCAGATAGTTATGACCCTTCGTTCCCATAATATGATATACTACATTGACATTTAACTATATGAGAGAAGTGAAGTGAGATACGAGATAGCCATTCTTGTAAAGACCGTTAGCGCACTATCTGTAAGCTGTAATTCGTCATGAGAATTTATGGTGCCCTGACGAGGTTTACTATGCTGGAAATATCTATGTTGGATGTGAGAAAAAGTTTATCAGATGAGGATATCTCGTCCAAAACAGGCGGTCTGTAAACATGCAAATAGCTTGAAGTCTGCATTAAAAAATCGCGGAAATTTAGTTTTTGACTGACCTCGTCTGTGTTTAGTGCCGACAGTTGTTTGCCAACTGGCAGATGTTATCACTGAGTGCGATAGTGCTAGATTCAATGTCAAGCACCAATTCCCTTTTATGGCGGCCATTTTATTCTTATATTTTCTGTATTAGTTTAAATTAGCAGACATGGAGAGGCGGAATACATGCAAATGAGAATTAAAGAAAGATTGGGATCCCTTGATCAAGTAAACAGTGTTATACTTGAAATCAACATCTCATGCAAGCTATTTAATTTTGCTACATTTCCTCATGAACGAATGAGCTCATTCACAATTATTGACAATCTGGTTATATGACTGCACTTCTGTCTATGACTGTGAAAGGGACATTGCTATCCGTTCCCGTAATTAGACTTAACTAAAGTTATCAAAATTCCTTTTAAATTCGTCAAAATTGCTGGGTCAATCATTTTATTTCCCTTTCTCGTCGATCGAGATTTTCGACGAATGAATCATTTTTCCTTCTTTTGAAGCATTTAAGGTTAATTTAATTTACATTTCTAGAAAAACATATAATCTCGTTAAGAAAATAAACTGCGTTATAGGCCTAAAGATTTTATTGACTATTTAAGGAAATAATGAAAACATACGAAGCGTAGATACCTCTTGTAACCCGAGGTAACAACTTAAGGTCTCTACATAAAAGGTCTGCGCCTTCATAAAAGTGATTTAATACCTTATTTATAGTGAGTATAAAGTCGATAGTTGAATGCAAGGAAATTAATCGAAGTTGTCATTGCATAGTGTAATTCAATAAACCCAAATACCAGATTTGTTAGTTCTAGAGCTCAATATCGTTGGTTTACGATCGGAAATGCCAATGACGTTGCGTTCCGTACTTTATTCTGTACAATTTCAGCTTAAATCGGTCGTGTAATAGCTATCGTCACCGCTGGCGTTGAGTCCATTTACTTAATCTCGATTACTATTAACAGCGATTTCACAAAGCAAATTGTTTTTACATTAAATTCACAACTTTCTTTCAATGTGTTTATTGGTTAGGTTCAGGTCCAATATTCCAACCGTACTTGTATTATATATTGCAATGCGTGCTTGTATGAAACTTATATTTGCTTTAATGTAAGTAGTTATATTAAAAGATACTTAATAAGTTGGCACTAAAATTACTCAAATTTTGTCTGCCCATCGTACAAAACCATCTAACGTGTTTTTGTGTGGGAATATTAAACGTTTTAAATAAAATTAACAATATTTTAACCAAAAAGGTTTCATTTATGTTAAGTATTATTTTCGTATTGATAGAAACAGTATTAATTTGAATGTTGCGTTAAACATCTGTCTTCGCTACCAATCATTTCATTCAGTTTTAACTGTGTGGGTCGAATGGGAAATGTTAACTCTACTCATATGTTATTTATGAACTATTGGAAAAGTTGTGAAACAACAATATATTGTAAAACTTTCTTTTTATGCAATGTCTGCCTACGGCTTCATATGTAATATTGTACTTGGTTATTACAAAATATCTTGAATCAGACTAGATGGGGTAGGTAGGATGTGTAACATAACTCTTTTTTCGACGGATATGAATTAGTTGTCAATGCGAGAGATGACGAGACCATGCCGTTTCTCTAGCAATAATCCCATCAATGTTTTCTTTCACTGTAAAGCTCGTGATGCAATTTAAGCATGCGACACATAATATTGATCAGGCTTTACCGGCCCTATAGAACTGGTTACGTTGCGAATATGTCAATTGGTATGAAATAATCCTAAGGTTTTATTATTATTACGTCAGGTATTCGGTACAGATGATGAGGTTGCTATATGTGAAAGTTCATTAACCTTACCTCTATGATAATGCCCTCACTGCTTATCGCAATCTCGTAAGCTAAGGTAGTACCCGACCCGCTTCTTTAGGGACCTATGTGAACTTTACAGCAAGGCGGAAGTTACTCGGTTGCGAAGCTATAAGCGACAGGTTGCTGTATGCGCAAGCGCATGATATGAACATAATTATCTATATTCGGTGTGTCTATGATTTTCACTCAGTAAAACCTCGGCCTGACTCAGTATGACTGTATTTGCATTCGATAGCCTGTTTATTGAAGAACTAGCTGTCCCGCCCAGCTTCGCTCGGGTGAAAAAGTTAAATTGCCCGTAACACGATCGCAGCGCCACCTATTGGGTCCAATTGTAAATCTAAACCATTCTCGAATCTAGCTTAAGACACACAGAAACACACAGAAAGCTTCGCCCGGGTAAAAAGGTAAAATTCTTGAAACTCGATCGCAGCGCCACCTATCGGGTCCAATTTAATATAGCCTATGTTACTCGGGGATAATGTAGCTTTCCAATGGTGAAAGAATTTTTGAAATCGGTCCAGTAGTTTCGGAGCCTATTCATTACAAACAAACAAAAAAACAAACAAACAAACAAATCTTTCCTCTTTATAATATTAGTATAGAAGTATAGATATCAACACTCCAAGGCGGAGGAGTATACATCCTTGAAGGGAAGATAGGGGAAAAGAACGGAAGATAAAAACTATCATACATAAGTCTAAACCAAAAAAGGAGGAGGTCAAAGAGATTGACAGAGGCAAATAGGAGTTGCACCAGGGATCAAGAGCCCAATTCTTAAAATCCATTAATCGATTTATATAAATCGATTAATTTGATTGTCCACGACAAAGCAGTGTCATAAACCAGGTATTAGGACAAGTATGTCCCGCAGCAGGTATCGGTACAGGTGTACTGTTACTTTCACTGGTTGTCCGTTGTCGCCCCGGGATTATTTAAGTTGCCTGACATTTCGCGAAATCGTGATTACGCTTTTATTGGTTAGGTACTAACTATAGACCGCGATTTCCCTCGCGTTTAATTCATATGTATGACTAGCGACCCGCCCCGGCTTCGCTCGGGTACATACATTGTTTTGATGTATCTCAAATTGATTAAGGTTCCGCATTCCATAAGCTTTCATGAGAGCTTTCCATTTTCCGACATTTTTGATAAAGTGTGCAGGTTTCTTTGCGATTTTTCCTTCACCCTTTAGAGTTGGATATTTTATCGAGGGAGGCTATATATAGGGTATTTAATATCGATCTAACTTGTAGCAGCCGAGGAGCAAAGGCTTATAATATTGAAAGCGGTTGAAACCGCATCGCACGGATAGTTTTCATAATAAACAGAAATAAACTATCAATACAAATCGAGTATTGAGTCAAATGGTTTTGTTTAACGTCAAAATTAAAATCCCACACTGTGGACAAACTGTTGTGCAACATCAATTAAATTTGCTTTTAATAATCTGCATTACTTACATTACCGGCCGTAATTTTAATCGCCATATAACATGTGATATATGAGTTCGTGGAAACGGAAGCGTTACCGGTTGCCGGTTATGTAAATAACGAGCGCGCTTATTTATATCAACAGTCCGATTTCATGATGCTCATATTGAGCCAGGACCGTGTACACAGTGGCTAAATAAAATTAATCATATTTTTGAAACTCGCTCTCGACTATCTATCTCTAAGGATTCATAGCAAAGGATCTTAAAGGTATTTCTGGTCATATTGTCATTTGTCGGGCAAGGTATACGCTTTTTTAATAAGCTACCTCGGAAAATAATTGAATTACCTTTTGTAGAATTTAAAGCTGTCGTTAAAAGTAAATTAATTCAAAAGGCTTATTATAAAACATCAGATTATTTTAATGATGGCCATGCATGGCAATGAATTGCTCCTCTTATACAAAGTTTATATATGTAACTTTAATCTTTCCTACCCCTACGTAAAAGGGAACAAATGTTAAAAAAGCAAACCGGGGAGTTTGTTTCGCCGTTTCTTCTCCTGGCAGGTATTTTTTCTTGGAAACGGTGGTAACTTTAGTTTATATTAAACGTGACGTTCAATAAGTGTTCCCTGTGTCCCTTACGTTGAATAAAATATTTTGATTTTGATTTTGATTTTGATATGTGGCTCATAAAACAGAACAGCGATTTAATAGTAGGCATTTGAATTTAGTAGGTGGTATTTATGCCTTGCGTTAGTGGCACACAAATTGCCTTTTCCTAGGAGAAGATCCAGATAGACAGAACGAAGTTTTTCAACACGTTCCAACTACCTAGATGAAAACGATCGGGCACTCAAGGATAGGAAATTACTCATAACGGCGAATATCTATGGAGGGACTAATAGAGGCAGATAGCTCGGCAACGAAACGAGATACACTTTAATAAATAGGTTATAACTTAGTAGGTACTTGATAAAAATAACACTATTTTCGATAATTAGAGCGAGAGAGGTGGCTCTACTCTCTTCAACGGCACCGTGAGGCGCTTCGCATGTTGATATCTGTGTACGGGTATTCAGTGTTATACCTACAAACCTTCTATGTATAGACGTGATTGCTGCACGTGGATGGAAGCCATACAACTAGTTACGTGCTAACATCATTATTACTTACTCAACTCCACTTCAGATCATTATTACATCACGGTAGACCCATAACGTACCGATGTACCGAGTCATTCAGAATGTATGTTAATAGTTTCCCGTAATATTCGGACATAACACAAAGAAAGTAGAGTCTTTACTACTTTGTTGGACTCATACTCGTATATCTTAACGCTTTTCCATGAGAACCATAACCATAGCACCCACATCATTATCAACATCATCATCAGAAGACATTAGACGCTCACTGGGATATAGGCTTCCCCCTTAGAACGCCATAACGAGTCGTGCTTGATCGTCTTGGAGGACCGGCATACGCTGTGTCGTCCAGTACATAGTTCGCTTCATATCCCAGGTATTGGAGCGGTTTTGGAGCGACTACCACAGTGAACCTATCAGTCCCAGTTACCACATTTTGGTGGAGATGTGTTGAGGTTCCGCCTCTCAATCACAACTGTAATACGTGATTGAATTTCTCCTCAGACGAACGTTGCAGGTATTCTCATGATTTTTTCCTTCATCATACATTTCAATGACGTATGTGTTCAGTTGGCGACGGACTCGCCATATTTGGCATTGCAAAACGTATCTATGTAGATATCTCCGGTGAAATTAGGGTTTTGTTACACCTCTGCCTACCCTTTTATTTTTTTAACTTATTAATCCATATAATCCAGTTACTGCTATTTTTACAGGATGCTCCCAATACAATAGCGAAGCCATTTTACCGTAAATTTATCCTTGAATTAATTATAAATAATGAGCAAGCATACTGTGAATTCACCCAGAGCACAAGTAAATATGTCAATATTTTGAGCTATAAGGTTGTTATGTTACAATAGATAGCTATCGACACACAGTAGATGCAAGAAGAGACAGAGGAAGGCCACGTTCCAACTACCTGGATCAAATCGATCGGACGCTCAAGGACGGGAACGTTAAGAGTACTCGAAACCGACGAGCATGTATGAAGAGACTGATGAATGTGGACGAAGCGAAAGAGGTATGTAAGTCTAGAGAGAACTGGCGCTCTAGACTCTCTGCCTACCCCGTTAGGGACTTGGCGTGATGATATGTATGTATGTATTTCAATAAAGAAAATCAGAGGTAATTTGTTTCAAGGGCGATTCCAGCGCGATAAACGAATCGCTCTTAACATATCTACTGCCATCTAGTGACCGCATCCCGACAACAATATTTAACATATGTAAACCGGTTTCATGATTAACGATTAAAGCAACGAATACACGGGGAATTTAATTTTGCGGAAGTGGCCAGGTAACCGACCTGGCTGCATTCTGCACAACATTGCAATGTGTATTGTGACATACCAATGTGCTTAATAGAGTCTTGTCACGGAATTCCTATGGGATATAAATCACTTATCTCTATTGTCCGACATGGGCGATGAAAGATTAAATTTCGCCCATGTTTAAAATTATGTCCCTAGGCGGCATCACTTTGCCACGCTGAATGGCGATGTTTATGGGCAAATTATTTACCAGTAATTTGCACGACACCTCCAAAGAACATACCTCATAACTATAGATTCGAAATTGAATAAGCTTGACGATTTCCCTAGTGTTTACGTGTGGGTTTTTTTGTAAGAATGTAGAGATTTTCCAGGGTTGGAATTTTCCAGTACAAGCGTTCGCAGGTAGTAACCTCTTACCAACGGGCGGATCAATATGTCATTGTTTGCCATCTATCCTTAATATTTTAAATGCGAAAGTTTGTTAAGATATTTGTTTCTCTTTTACAAAAAAACTTTCGAACAGAATTGGATGCAGTTTGTAACAGAGGTCGATTAGCAGTTGGATTACACATGGGATATATTTAATTCCAGGCAGACATAACTACCCATGGAATAAAATTTTAAGCAGGTGAAACTGCGGGGCACAGTATGTGTAACTTAAAAGGTTAACTTAAACTAAACCTGCTTAGTTGTTTTATAATCTTTCTAAACGAGTTACGATAATATCACCAAGCTCGTTACAAATGATGGGGCCGATAATGATCAACGATCATTTATCGATACTCCTTTTGTTAGAAAGTAAGCGGATGTGTTTAGAATAACATACGCATAGCCAGAAGCGTAATCATTACGTTTTATTTTGTCCGTTGTCTAAATTTGATGACCATAATAGGTGTAGATCGAAGCATTGTTTGCCATTTTATATAGATTGATTGAATATATATTACAGAGATTGATGAATGTTGATGAAGCGACAGGGGTCTATAGGTCTAGATAGAACTGGCGCTTTTTCTCTCTCTTCTTGCCCTATGTTACTCGGCGACGTTTTATGATGATGAATACACGTTCAATATCATACATACATTCTTACAATACATAGTTACATATAATTATTATGCCGAGTGAAGCGGCAGTCTAGACCTCCAGACGGACCTCCGCTTTAGCTCCGCTTCCGCTTCAGTAATGTTGTCACCCTTACCCACTTGAATGTTCGGTTGATTTGTTCTAGGTTTAGTTGTCTTTATTACTTTATTTTTCAATGTTTTAAAATTTGGTTTCAGGTAATTTCATCTGTCACGCTAGCTACTTGACAACCCTAAAATATGCATGAAGTATATATCTGTAAGTTACCTCAACTGCTACATTAATCATAGTCCTATAAGTGTAATATATATGGATGTATATATATATATATATATATACATCCTCACGCCTTCCCACAAGGTCCTCGAAGGGATGGAAGGTAGTACCCACACACCCACTTTCCGCCAAAGATACTCCATCGTTGTAATTCAAGCACGATTATACATACGCTTTTGAATTGATTCTCCGACGTATGCACGCTTCCTATCGATGTTTTGATGATTCGATGTCTCGATGAAGGAAAACTGTACACGTCTGAGAAGCGATTCAAAGGCGTGCTTGGACGTAACGGCGATGGACTCGCTATCTGTCACGTTGGTACCTAAAATGTATCTCTGGCGGAAAGTGGATGTGTGTGTGGTACTACCTATTCACTGCGTCTTTATAATATTACTATGGATAGCAATTTTGTAAACTCGATATTTTTGGATGTCTGTCGCATCTGTACGCAATGTCGGACAAGCAACTCACGTTGCGACCTTTGTTACAAGCCGCGCATTGGATTACTTGTTATTCAAACAAAACGACCTTAATTATTTCATAACACTAATGCAATTCGCTTGCATTTATTTGGAATCGGGTCTATTATATTGTCCAAGCCTAATGCCGAACTAAGGCTTACTCTGTTTTTAGATAATATACTAGATTTTTTATTACAACGTAAACTTTTTTTTTAAATTATCTACACACATCGCAACCGAGACTCTAACGGTAGGCCATGAGAACTAGAGCGCCAGCTATTTCTAGACTTACAGAGCTCTTTCGTTTCATATACATTAATGGGGAGAAAAAAATCTTTAAGGGGCATATGTTCAAACTTATTCAATTTCGCTATAAAATTTGTGTGCCTGTGAGAAACACATCTTGTTTCCATCCGCCGTCCATTCCAATACTGGTATGGAACGCTTTTGAATGTTTAGTACCTCATTGTTATTCTACAGTGATGATAAATAACGGGTCTCGAACATACAGGAAAAGATTGGCATTATTATTTATAGCAAAATTTTAATCGTCAATACTTCTATTATATATCTGCTGTTGCCATGGTAACCTGGGAGTTTGTTTCTACGCTTCGTCTCCCAATATGTCTATACTTGTAAACTATGGAACGGTTATTTAATATTTGACGTTCAATGAATGCTCATTAGGCGGGCAATGAACCTGCCTATAAAACTAGACTTGGATTAAGTTATTGGATTTAGGAAATTAAGTCAACAGTATTTACAAGATTTACCATTTCCCCCATACTTATGAGCACTGTACTTTTATCGCTACTCGCTCCAAATACAGTGACATGACATGTTCGTTCGTCGGGTGTCGCATGTCTTTTGTCCAAGAGCTGTCGCAACCCAACACCCCGGTACTATAAGTAGCTGTCATGGAATCGTCTATTGTACAGCATGTACTTTAATGTCATGCCAACTTGGTTTAAGCATGTAGTGTGATTGATGTGAGGTTGAAATAGATATGCAATGCGAAAGTGTCTGGAAGAAGATTAAAAGGAACACTTCGTTCCGATAAATATATCGCTTGCAGCAAAGGGGTGTGTGGATACTACCTATACATCTCTGCCTACCTCTTCGGGGACCCTCGTGGGAAGGCCTGAGGATATATTATTATTTTTACTTCGTTCCAACTACGTAAATCAAACTAATATAAAAAGGGAACGATATGATTAAACCGGCAAGAGATCCGTAAAATAGGACTAGCGTTACACTTTCTCTGCCTACCCCTTAAGGACGTGATGTTACGTTTGTTTTTGTCATATAACTGTTCCAAAGTCGTGCGTGCTGTTTTTTCAATAATGGTTATGAGCTGCCCTGTCACGTTCGATTAGATTATACAGGGAACAACAAGGCTGCGCTCGCCTCTTGTTGACAGAATGTTTCAGTGTTGCGAAATATGTTGCAGGCACTAACAATGGGTTCAAATTTATCCTCAATAACGCAGAGGTCATAACTTACTTACTGTCATCATACCCAGTTAGGTAGGGTTGTCTTGAAGCCAGACGATTAATTTGAAATTATTTTTAGTGTTTGGTACCGAAAGGGTAAAACTGCACCCTATTACTAAGACTCCCCTGTCTCGTCCATCTGTCTGTTCGTCTGTCACCAGGCTGTATCTCATAAACCGTGATAGACATTTGAAATTTTCACTGATGATGTATTTCTGTTGTCGCTATAACAACAAATAACAGGAAATAAAATTAATATTTAAGGGGGATCCCATACATAAAACATGTTTTTTGCCGTTTTTATAGATAGTGGTACTGCACCCTTCGTGCTCGACTCCAACTCGCACTAGGCCGGTTTTATTTTTATTATATCTCTGTCTCTCTATCTGTGCTCTCTAGGGAGTTGTATTTAATTGTCAAGTTTTGTGAAGCACGACTTTGTTCTCTTACGACATACGATCATATCATCACGCCAAGTCACTCACAAGGCAGGCAGAAAGAATAGAGCGGCAAATAGTTTCTGATCTGGCAACGTGTAAGCCCTGAGCAAGTTGTGCAACAACGGTGTTGACCGCAGTGATTCATGTCTGTGGCACTCACCAAAACCACAGTTTTCCTAGACCAAAGTACAAGGGTTGACAGGCAAAATATTAACTAACTACAATACCAAAAAAATACCTTTTGCTACTAGCAGCACTCCCATCGCACAGCCATTAACACGGAGACAATGATAAATGATAATCGTATATCATGTTCCTTCTTCTGTGGTTGCTGGTTCGATCCTGTGATATATGCATGAGCGTAATATTTATCTTCATACCCTCCTACGTGGGTCCCCGTGGGGGTAGGCAGATACGAATACTTCGAGTAATTAACAAACATTTGTTAATAACTCGTTAATATAACATTTGTTGATTCAGAAAAACTAATTGGGAAACACTACCGGGATATAAACTTGTAACTTTGCAGTTGTCTACTGATGCCACTCAGCTATCACGACATAAGCTAATTATAAAGAGACACAATATCGGTACCAATTTATTTCAACACTAGCTCTGCCATGTGGTTACACCCGCGTGAACTTTGATTTAATTGGTGGGGTTTAATCTGTCTCTATCTATAGCTGTGGCTTATTTCACCCGATTCCGTTCAGCCATTCCGGCCTGATTGGGTAACAAACATACATACTCACAAACTTTCGCATTTATAATATTAGTGTGGTACAGTGCGGTTAACTTTTCCTTAAACTTTGTTAGTCCGAATAACATATTTATTAGGTAAGTATCGGACCAAAACTGGAATAAATTATTCTTCAATACATATTATTTGCAATGCTTGTTATTTCCCGTTTTGCAATATATAATTAACTCGAATGCCCGCTCTATTACTTGTACCTATATGTATAATATGTATGAGCCGTGCTGGCCAAGTGGTTTCAGCTGTCTCCTGCACAATCATGATTGCGCATTCGAACAGTTTGCTTAGTTTACCTTCTGTAATTTATCACACCACAAGCTTTATAGTGAAGGGAGATATTGCAAGGAAACTTATATACAACTGAGAAGTAATCCAAAGACTCGTATGTTCACTCTCGTCATGTCACGTTGTCATCTTCAAAGTAGCGAATAGTGTGTGTTGTTAAGCCTTCGGGATCTTGTGGGGTGTGAAGGTTCTAGACAATACAGGTTTTACAGTACAAGGCTTTTAAAAATTAGCGGTTCCCCGCGATTGCACCATCATTACATGTAACTGCTTCCTTGAATAATAATAATTCTCTCTTCATAATCGAAGAAAATAAAATATCAATAATAATCTTTATTTTCGATTAACTTAGACTCATGTTTTAGTAACATTAATCAACTTACAGCTATATTATATGAATAAAAACATGACGATATATAGCCTATATATACCCTTCGTCAATAAGCGGGCTATCTGATGCAAAAATATCTTTCAGATCGATTTAGTAGTTCCTGAGATTAGCGGGTTCTAACAAACAAACAGATTCATCAGTTTTATAATATTTGTACCGATTGACAAAAATACTGTTTTATAATAAAAAAATCACGTTTCATAAAAATGTTCGACCTGTTCATTCTTTAAAAATTCAACACTTATAATCGATACGTGAAAGCCGAGTCGCTTGTAGCGGTGGCAGGTGCTTCGTATAACGTTTTTCGGTATTCTTGACCGGACGCAAGCTATCGCAGTTACCTGAAAAAGGTGTAATCCAAACGTAAGAATGATTGCCCTTTACGGTAAGAGGCACTCTGGCTTACATAAATGGCTTAGGACTAGATTTACGAGATACTTAGCCTTGTCTTATGTAGCCTGACCAAGAATATTCCCGAGAACAACTTGTGATTTTAATAAGTATCTATGACACAACGACGTTATCAATATGATATCAAAATTAGAGAAACAGTCAGAGTGAATGGAGCTCCTGACCTCTCCAAACTTACTCTACGACTACTTTGCGAAGTTTGCCTTCATTTTAGAAGACTCTTAATGATATCTTTCATTATTTCATTAATTTGATCCAGATAGTTGTTTTAGTAAGTTCTTCGTAACGTCTTGTTAATAACTTGATTTGAAAAGAGTAACCATGGAGTTTCTTGCCGGTTCTTCTCCATGGAAGCGACCAACCCGAACCGTGCTTCTTTTTCGACGTTTTATAAGTGCCCACCTGGGCCTATGTGAAATAAAAAGATTTTGATTTTGATTTTGACTTTAGAATCTCAGTGACCCAGTGCTACCATTACGTACAATTAACGCATCATGTCAATGGCAGATTAATATGTTTGTCCCTTTCGCAATCTGAATAATGATTATAATATCCATTTTATAGTAATAAGAGCCGTAGTTTTTGGTATAGTTTGATACCAACGTCTGGACTTAAATATTTAACGCTATTAAACGGCCGTGTTGTTGGAATACGTAATGAGAATGTTTAATCGCATGACCGATCCTATTGTTAAGTTTTGTATGTGGATAACATGCGCAAGCGCCGATAACTCGCTGACGTGCTAAAGGTGTCACATGGAACTGTGTGCAAAATATTTTACCATTTTATAAGCTTTATTATATAATGTCACTAAATTACACTTTATTTATATAATAATATATCTTTACGCATTCCTACGAGGGTCCCCAAAGGGGTGGGCAGAGGTATATAGGTAGTACCCAAACACCCACTTTCCGCTTGAGATATATTTTACGTGCCAACGTGACAGCTCAAGCACGACTATACATACGCCTTTGAATTTCTTTTCAAGCGTATGCAGGCATGCAGGTTTCCTCTTGATGTTTTACTTCATCCTAAAACTTGTGGTGTGACTTACACTGTACTTAAGTTAAGAAAAACTCCTTGGCTTAATCTGGATTCGAACTTGCAATGTATTGTAGGCAACTTCTCGAACTACTCGGCCATTGCGGCTCAAATACTTTATTTAAACGCCATATTGATTTGTTATGCGCTGTTCAATAAAGCTCGCTTTATTGTTGGAATATATTTACGACATAATTTCTTCTGAAACGAAAATGCAAGCCAGTCATTTCATGGCAAAGTAAAATCATTGTTAACACATTAGTGACATTACATGACACATCAGCAAATAAGTAATAGGGATTAAAGACCATTATTGTTTTGGGATTATTTATTGTACGACCAGCAGGTATTAGTTATAATGAACCTCTATATCAAAGTTCCAAGGAATTAAATTCTATCACCCTTTGTTGCCCAAGTAACCGCCAATATGAATAGCAATGTATCAACTGCTGCAAATTTTACGAAGCCCTAAACCTATTTGTAATCAAAAGGTAGGCACATTCCTAACAAATTGGCCTGCTATTGGGACTAGAATTTTGTCACAAGTTTAGAGGTAGTACCCACACACCCACTTTCCACCAGGTGTAGAGCTCGCGCGCCGCAGACCCTACAGGAATTTTTTAACACCCTTCTCAAAGAACTTCATGTTGTACTCTCTAGAGAGAAAACCTCAACGGGGAGTTAATTCCACCTCTAGTATCATGTTCCTGTGCGAGAAGGGATGTTGAGGCTACATGTAAAGACTGTGCTGAACTGACTGTAAAGAAGCAGAACCCTCTTCCTGCTATGCCATTTATCCATTTATCCATTTATCCATCCATCAGTAATTAATCATCCATCTCCTTCTATCATCGTTCCAGAGTAATACTTTAGTATTATAAGCGTTTAGGCCTCGGTAAGCGCCTACCATCTTTGTTGTGTAAAAAAAAATATTATAAGTAATAAAAACTTGGCGCATTTGCGTGACAATCATTGAAACACGCAAGACACCTGTCGTATTCAGAACGAGTTTGTGATTCTGAATTGGAATCACTTTGTTATGGAAATTCACTGATAGTAGCTATATATAAATGTTCGTATTAGTTCTGGCGGTGTGGAACAAAGCACCAAAAAGGATAGATCAATTTAAAGTATTTATAAGTGATTTTAGTTCGCAATCAATGTAAATAGTACGAGTATTTTAATTAATATATCAAGTAAAACGTCAGTGTATACCGTGCATCTTGTAATGATATTTTTTTAAATATTTTTTTTACTATTAAACAAAAATAAACCCCTTAATACCATTTTAATGACTAACTCTCCGTTTATATATGAATGTCATGTCATGAGTATCCTTCCTTCCTTAATTTGAACTGCGGCAACTTTTATCATTCGGCCACCGCGATTGTTAGTAAACACCAAACGCGGGCATTACGCGGACCAATCCGCAATACATCATATAGAGTTTAGTTTTCAAACAGGATCCATCACCGTCAGTATTCATGAACAGTTACGTAATTTCCATTTGGCACGCATGGTGTCTGCAATTGTTTATCGAACGGTTACTTGGTATTCTTTCCCCTCGCTTCGAATTCCTGCAATAAGCGCGTGACCAATGTCCACCATTTTGTTTCGCGTCTCAATTCCGACTTGAATGCTTGTTTCTAAGACATTCTTTTTACGCTTAAGAAACAAGTTTGAGCTTTGCTGAACTGCTAATAAAAAATAAACTAGTATAATTATATCTAAGAGCTGTGACCTTATATACTTGCAAATAAAATATAAGTCCCAAATCCCTGTCACGCGGAAAGATGCCAAGAAGGCTGGCATTGCCACGTTGCTTGAAATATTTGCTTGAGTTGTTTATATACGGAGCTCGTTGTGTTCAGTTTATGATGTAGCATGTGAGAATACTTCTGATTTGCAAGATATAGACGCAGTCTTAACCTTCATTTTGTTATATCTACCCATAAGGTATGCTATATTTTTAAGTAACATTTGCCTATGAACTGTTGGTGTGTCAATAAATTAAACAAATAAATAAATAATCAATTAAGGGTCTTCGAGAAGGTTGGCAAAAGTGTATTATTACCGGAGAATATTTTGAATTTCTTCGCAATGAAATTAATCTGATGGTGTGATAGCACACATTAATTTTGAAAAAAACTAATTGGTACTGGCAACCGATGCATGAGTTTTAAATCTTGATTTTGCAGATGACTATTTAACCATTGCCATGGCTCAACTTCGTGCTATCGAGCATAAATACTTTTTTATTTTTAATTTTGCTGTAAAACAAGACGTTGGTACGTAACAATTTCAGACAGTGTAATAATCTAGTGAGTAGGTACTTACCAGTAAATCACATAAGAAGATTAGAATCTGCTAATGGGTATACCTTTTGCGACAAATTCAAATTTAGTTTTTTTTTATGTCTTGTGTTGTTACCATCGTTGTGGTTAAAGTTTAAAAAGTCAAAACAAAGCAAACACAACGTACCAGCTGAAACCGTTGCGTGCGGTACCCTCATCATATTCTCAGTCCTTATTTTACAATGACTAACTGAAGGGACGGACCCCTTTTAGGCTGCTATCTAATTGAGTTTATGTTTTCTATTATAAACAAAATACATTGATAAAGATATATTTTTGTGATTTCGTTAAGAACGAGTGACACGAGTGAAGTCGTGCTTGAGAGATGGTGCAAGTTTTGACATCTGTCACGTTGACAAATATGACACTGCTTGCTATATATGAGACTTGTGTAAGGTGCCGTTGGGCAAAATAATCCCTTCAATTAAAACAATATTTAGATTACGAGCGCCCCGAGGTATTTATTACCCGTAGCTAAAGAGCAATAAATCCCTAAAGAAGAGTTTTTTTCGGGATAAAAAGTATGTCCGATATCCCTGCAAATGTCCATGATGATCGGCTGAGAAGGTAAGTAAAAATGGCCTCATTTGATACTGCGTAAGTAAAAGGAGGCCGAACGATACCTGCCAATAAAATGTATTTGAATTTGACTTTAGTGTTATTCAATAACATAAAATGAAAGTGTTAATAACTTAAATCGATCGATTATAACAAATAGCTAGTTAAAAACAATCCATTATCGTCCATTATGGTTAACTTTTTAAATGCTACTAAATAATTGAACTTTCTACAATCACGTTGCAGAACTTTTTCGTGGCAATAGTTATTAATTACTTTTAATATTTTACATAATACGCGCGTGTCATTACGAAACGCCTAATCGCAAAATATTTAAACTCCGTTTAACCTTTTTGCTGACGGTAAAGAGTTGGTAATAATTAAACTATTTATGTAGTCAATGGATTAGGGGCCGTACCATTGCGCTCTATTGCTATAATTTTTCAAGGAGTGCGAGAGAAATAAGATGTATGATGGCTATAATTCTGTCCTTTTTGCATTCATCACATCGAAACCTGCATTTTGTGGCTATGTCACGTAGGTACCTGGGTCTAAGATAGGGGAGAAGAGGGTGTTATTGCAGGACGTATGGCTGTTGACCCATGATTACGTCTATTAGATGATAAGAGATAGAATGCGGACATGTTTCTTTACAACTCCAATGTTCTTACGCAATGTCAAATTGGGCACTAACATTGCAATTTTAAATCCGTGTCTTTTTTAATAGATTACTTGAGGTATTATTATTACATTGACCTGTTTTTGGAATCATAATGTTTACTAATAAAATTGAGGCAATTTGTTTATTTGTTGGAACGCGCTAATCTCAACAATACGTATATGAGTTAAAAACACATTTTTGTTTGTGATATTCCGTTTATTGAGGACTTCTATAGGGTTTTATATCATCATGATTCCATTCAAGAGCAATAATGATTTAAATTTATGAATATATCGCGGGTGAATCCGCGAGGCACAGCGGATTCACCCGCTTAGCGACAGATATAATCACGTATATACATCTGTCTCTTTCGCACACCCCTGGAAGAGTATTAATTGGATGGAGGTGTCATTATCGAAATGTATTGAAATCTTTTATTAATTGCTTGTGTGTTTGAAATGTTTTACTAATCGCTTGAGCACGCGTCCATTGATCAGAAAAGATCTCAATGAAGCTCCGGGAAGATCATCAATCTAACTTGAAAGTTGAAAGATATAATATTAGAAATTATATAATAATAATATAGTATGTACCTAAGTCCAGAAGACTGGCGCTTTACTCTCTGCCTATCCCGTTAGGGACTCGGCGTGATGTATGTATGTATGTACAATCATTTTCACTTGTTGTTTTTCTAATCTTTTATTTTTCGGATCCGGTCTGAGAATGTTTATGATATTTTAAAAGTTCACTGTCGTTATGCAAAAGTATACCTTGCGACTTCTAAAGTAGGTATAATTTCATTTGTAACCGATAGATAGATCTGTACAATTTAAATAAAGTATGATCATCTATCCTCCGCACTTGACCCAGAGACCAGGCGTGTCCAACCAGCCCACAATACCGTAATTATCTTCAGATGAAACGCAGGATACGGGCTTAAGTTTATACAGGTGTGCGTACCTTACCCTGTTTTATATAATTTTTGAACTGACTTCGTTCGAGTAGTTAGTTACCTGCAACACAAAGATTTCAAGTTCGAATCCCGACGGTACCAATGACTTTTTCTGAACTTAAGTTTCACCACGAATTTTTTGGTGAAGAAAAACATGGAAATGAAACCTGCATACGTTTGAGAAGAAATTCAAAGGCGTATGTACATATAGTCGTGCTTGAGTAACGGCGATAGACTCGCCATCTGTCACGTTGGCACCGAGAATATATCTATGGCGGAAAGTGGGTGAGTACTACCTATACACCTCTGTCCCCCTTCTGTCTGTACCCCTTCGGGGACTTTTGCGGGAAGGCGTGAGAACATATTTAAGTATTGTAAGTTTTATTACTGAGATGCAGTACATAATTTTAGATGTTCATTTAGATTGACGAAAAACGCAAGGTTTAACCTTTCGCCTTGATGTAAACAACGGATGTGCTAACGGCGAGTGATATATCTCAAGCTTTTTATAAAACTAACACCGTTTTGTAACACTAACACCATTTTATGAAACTGACATCAGCAAAATCCTAATCATAATTGTTTTTGCAGAGCAAAACAATTTTCAGACAAAATCGTATTAACTCCGAGGCAATTACATACTATTATATATACTATTTTAGATGTACAATTACATACGCTATGCAACAAGCACATGCAATGGATTAAACGATATCAAGCTATCCATTAAAATGATTCAATGTTTATAATCCTTGTAAACAGACCATCTGCGGGCGCTTTGCATTTACCTATGCTAATCAAATATTACCTAGATTTATTTATTTGTTTGATGTATAGTCGGTATTGGTAGTATTTGAATTACCTGTATAAAATTTGATTTCCTCGGTAGATATTTTTCTGGATACATATATACATTCACACATACAGCTAATAATCTATCCCTGTACCAAATTTCATCCAATTCTATTGAGCCGTTCTGGTGTGATTGAGTAACAAACATCCATAGAGCCTCACAAACTTCCGCATTTATAATTTTAGCAGGGTATAATAACAAAAGGCAATGCGCATGAAACGAGAGAGGTCTGTATGTCTAAAGAGAACTGTCACTCTACGCTCTCTGTGTGTCTCGGCGTGATGATATGTAGGTATAATAACATTGGTTGAGTGAAGATACAGCTAATTCATCCGACATCATCCTGTGTAGCGCGAGCACCACGGAATAACACTTGTGAAGCAAGACGAATCCTGTCCGGCGATACTTCCACAAAAACTATGTATTTTTTACTCAAAAGAATGCGTAGATCTCTCGCCCTGATTCAAATCGCTGTAGGGCGGCCTCGTAATCAAAGGAACACAATTTACAACACAATAAAATAGATATTGTTTCAATAAATGTAGTGTTGTTAAATAGCTTGTCGTGAATAAAATATTGGTTTTAGCTGGTACAGAATAAAATGCTTCAAGTAGTTACCTGCCACACAAAGATTGCAAGTTCGAATCCCGACTGTACCTATCAGTATTTCTGAACTTAGGTAAGTACAGTGATTATACGAAAACTTCGAGAGGAAACCTGCATACGTTTTAGAGGAAATCCAAAGAAAAGGAAAAAGTATTTACAGTCGTGCTTGAAAAACGGTGATGGATTCGCCATTTGTCACGTTAATACCTAAAACCTCCGGCGAAAAGGGGGTGTGCAGGGTCTAACTATTACAAGCCTCTGCCTACCCCAACTGGGTAAGAAGACGTGAAGATGAATATACACATACCAGCCATCGAGAGAGAAAGAGTAGAACTCTAATTCTTCCTTAGTTTAGGTAAAGACCTCTTTCGCATCATTCAACAGTCACTTCATGCACGCTTGACCCTTTCGAGTACTCTTGACCCTCCCTTAAGTGTTCGATCAATTTGATCTACAGGATCAAGACTACGGTCCAAGTGAAGGACACTTCATCTGTTTTGTTAACATAATTTCACTCATACTTTATGTTTGCACCAATTTTCTTCATCTTTACAATTAAATTCAATGTATATGCTGTTATTTTTTTTGCTACAAATTCATTTCTAGTGCAAAACGTCCAATCATTAATTTCCCACGTGAAACGTTACACACAATCATCGTACGTGATTGAGACTCGTTTCAATCAATCAAGACGAATCTAACCGGATGTAGTGCTGACTGGGTCTAGCTAGTATAAATACTAAGAAGGAATTATTATTTCGTCTTCTCGCCAGTTCTCTCTAGACTTACATACCTATTTCGCTTTGTCCACATTCATCGTTCTCTTCATACATGCTCGTCGGTGTCGAGTACTCTTGACGTTCGAGTTTCGAGTTTCGAGTACCCTTCGCTCGATTTGATGCAGGTAGTTGGAACGTGGTCTTCCTCTGCCTCTTCTTGCACACACTTTCGCTTTGTATATCTGTTTCTTCAATCTTTCTTCGTCACTCATCCTTTCTATATGTCCAAACCATCACACTAATATTAGTGTGACAGGAATATGAAAGAGACAAGAGGCTTTCCCACAAGCATCAATGGAAATTTGTCGAAGTATCCCGAGTTTTCAAAGGCTTGCTTACGTCTAATGCATCTGTAAACCAATGTGAGTTGTGATAAAAATACTTTTCCACATTGTTGAAACATGATATAACCCATTGATAAGTTCCACGTCCGTACTTCCAAGCAACTAAATTTGGAACATGAATGAGTCACTGAACTTAATCATGCACTTGCCCTTATAGCTATTGCAATAGAGCTCAAAATTATATTACATTTCAAATACGACTGTCCGGACCAAATAAGTCGATACGCGGGCGCGGCGAAGGTCCAAAGTATATTTTCTTATGAGACTAGTACCCCGCCCAGCTTCGCTTTGGTTAATAATCTGGAACACGATCACAGAGCCACCTATCGGGTCGAATCATGTGGTAAAATAGAGCCTATACTTTAAGGTATATACCTCAAGCAATACATTGGTAAAAACTGCGTTCAATTGAATGCACTAGTTTTTGCATAATGCTTGTACGAACATAAAATTACATAAAAATAGGCATTCAAGAGGAATTGTACAGGAAGGCAGATCTTTCTTCAATGTCTATGTACAGACATCGGCCTGTTACAATTTTATTATATGTGGATAAACTCTCTAACTTGACCATGTCCTTAGAGGGAGTCCATTAACCCAAAACAGGAATGGGAGCCGATATTTTTTTTATCTGTTACGGTACCGTTAAGATTTAATAGTTTTAAATTATGTTTTAGTATTTGGAAAAGGAATATTACAGACTATAGAGTTAATAGTGGCTACCACGTTATGGGTTCGCCGTGATGATAGGTATGTGTGTATAAAGATAATAGGAGTTTGAATAATTTATTCGATGCGTATATATAATTAACAGAATTCTGAAATTAATGTGCTGTGCTGTGGATAAATATCATTTCAGGCTTTCCTACAACTATGCCTTTCCTACATCTTGAAGTTGAAAATAATACCGTTTCGGAAATCATTAAGACACATCTTTTAAGTAGCAGAACACGTGTGCTACGAGTTGAAGAAAAACAATGACGAAGCATGCATATGTTTGAAAAGAAATTAAAAGGCGTAGGTACTTAAAGTTATGGTTCGGAAGCGGTGACGTCATCTGTCACGTTATTTAAATAGAAATTCCGACGACAAGCAGTTGATAGGACATCTCTGCTACCATTAAGGGAAGTCGAGAAGATCCGACTTATCCTTTAAAAGCGAAAGTTATAAGATCTTTGTTTCTCAATCACGCCAGAAAGGTTGAACGGAATTGTATCAAATTCGGCACAGAGATTTGCTTTTACCTGGACTTAGACATGTTAATAAGAAAAAAATATACTAACATATTTTACGAAGCTGAATATTACGTGAGAAGTTGACAATGACAAAGAGGGATAGAGAGGTGTTGGAGGCATTGGAAATGTGGTGCTGGAGAAGGATGGAAAAAATCAGCTGGACTGAAAGGGTGACAAACAAAGACGTGCTGAAAAGAGTCAAAGAAACAAGAATTCTGCTGGAAACAGTCGAGAATAGAAGAGGCAAGAGGATAGGCCACCTTATATGACATGATAGCTTCTTTAGAAACATCTTAGAAGGAAAAGTAGAGGGGAAGAGAGGAAGAGGAAGACCAAGATTAACATGCATGGGTCAGATCAAAGAAAAAATGTCTCTCATGACGTATAAGGAGGTCAAGGAGGTTGCGCTGGACAGAAGCGAATGGAGGGGCTGCATCAGAGACGCCGACAAGAGCCCAGCTCTTAAATTTGTGATGATGATGAATATTACGCATGTAATTTATTTGATATGCGCTTGATACCTGCGGCTGTGGACTACCGGCTTAGGCTTCTTTGTCACCATCGCACAAAAAGTCCTGTAGTCATGTGTAGGTGCTTTACAATAATCGGTAAAACCTGATCAACCATAACAAGTTTCTCATTGAAAAAGTTACCGGAAACACGTTGTTTCTTTTTTATATTTATCTAACGTCATTATCGCACATCGCCATTTTTTCTATTACCTTTCTCAATACACAGTGTATAATTCGACACCTTTTGACTTGTTCATCGTAAACTAATTATCGCTTCATTACTTCACAATAATTGATTAGAATTTCTCTTCAATCATACACGAGTGAAGGTTCATTAAGAGATGCGGTTGGACCTTTCTCTCATGTCGTCCATATTGTGCACTTTTCATCATAAGGCGTCTATTAATGTTATCTGCTATATGACGAAAGTAATAATCACTGATCTGATAATAAGCCTTTTAATGATGCAGTCCGAGAAGTGGGGCTGTAGCGAGAGTGTTAGTGGGATTTGAAATTTTTGTATGATACTTATGCAAGTCGAGCTGTGTTGGTGGAGTGGTTCGGGTATTTGCCGACAAGACAAAGATTGCAAGTTCGAATCCCGACTCCGGACCGCACAGTGATTAATCACACCACGGGCTTTACGGTGAAGGAAAGCATCGAGAGGAAATATATCTGACCCTTTCGCACAAGTAAATGGTGGCCATGGCAGGTCTACGTCATGCCAGCCCGCTCCTTAGCGAAATCAGCAACTTTTGTATCAATTTATTGTAGAATCACTACCTATTGTCCAATCATCGTGGGAAAGTCATATTGTATCAGTTAATACTGTTTTGACAGAAAACTTTCTATATTGTACAGCTAAAGAACATGCGAAATGATTTAGTAAAAAATTATAACTCACTTGCGAGTCGACCCGTCTTTACGCGGGTTGCAATTTAAAATAAAAACACAATTTACAAGATGAAGGGCATTAAAATATAATATACCAATGAATGTTATATTACCAGATATACAAAGCAAAAGTGTGTGCAAGTAGAGGCAGAGGAAGGCCACGTTACAACTACCTGGATCAAATAGATCGGACGCTCAAGGACGGGAACGTTCGTTTCGAGTACTCTTAGTACTCGAAACCGACGAGCATGTATGAAGAGACTGATGAATGTGGACGAAGCGAAAGAGGTATGTAAGTCTAGAGAGAACTGGCGCTCCATACTCTCTGCCTACCCCGTTAGGGACTTGGCGTGATGATATGTATGTACCAATGAATAAAATGAAATATTATGGAATATCACACCAATAGCTTATGGGTTAGGTTAAATATCGTGAGGAACCCTATATATGTTGTGGACTCTCGCTCCGGCCGCCGTACCGAGCAGACGTGTGCTCCCACCGCTCCCGCGCTCTGCGCCCGCTACGACCGGCAGAAGCCACACCCGCAAATCGCCACGCGTTAGCCGCACGTGGTGATTGTTGGTCGCCTTTTTCAAGGCAACAACAATCACAATTCTTGTTTCTCGACAATTATATTTGTCCCCTTCTGGGAAAATCCACAGTTTCGTGGTCACTCGGTGGAAACCAAACGGTGCCAACGAACCGAGTGGGGCGCTCACCCGTTGCGCTCTTAGCCTTGCCCCTTCAGGGTAAGGCTACAAACGGACGGGACCAGGTTCACCGGCCTTGGGGTCTACCCTAGTCGCGCCTGGTTATCACCCACCGCCCACCCTACCTATCCCTTACCTCCTATCCTCCGGTGTTAGTTTGGGCACTGTCCACGGACTAGTGCTCTCTACACCGGAACAGTCAGGAACCCGCTGCACAATAAGACTGGCAGCGGGAATACAAGCTTAGGGCTCACACCATAGGCACACTCACCTCCCTGTCTACACCCGACAGGGAGGGTTCAGTACACACCCCCGGGTCAACCCCCCGGGGATCGGTCTCCTAACGTTTAAGTCACCAGGGGTTTCTTTACGTGTTTCTTCCCCTGGGCGACCGCGCCCCGAAACACGTTTCCCTTACCGCCTTGCCCTCCCACGTCTGCATCCACCATGTCCACAAGTGTGGACCCCCAAGCCTCACTGGCATTCCTCGCGCAGCTCTTAGAAGCCGTGCCCACCCTCCGACGTCAATTTGACGCATTCACCCGCGATGTAAACGCGGGTACTTCCACTGCCGACGCAACAGCAGTGCTCGATAAGAGCACTATCATTGACGTCACCAATGAGACCAACAAGTCTCAAGACTCCCCCCTGTCCCCCGACTCTGTCATCGTAGACTCCGAAATGGAGTCACTACATTCTGAGTCGTCCGAGGGCTCCTCGGACGAATTCACGCCCGTCACGGGCTCCAAGAAGCGCGCCAGACGCGCTAAAAAGAAGGAGGCCTCAACCTCACCTTCCCCCCCGACTAAAGCCCCTAAAACCGTGCCCGTGCCCTCCGCACAGTCCTCCCCGACAGCCCCCTCCCCGGCACCCCCTTCCCCCGTCCCCCTCGCCTCTCCGGAAGCCGAAGCCACTCAGGCTAGCCGGCTCTCCCCCGTCCCGCGACCTACGCGGCCCTCCTCGACAAAGGAGCGCTCGTGCCCCCCAGTATTCGTCCACACTAAGTCCAAGTGGACGGAAATCTCCGGTTGGTGTAAAACCAACCGAATCACCTTCACTCGTGCCACGGCCACAGCCGAAGGCATTAAGGTGCACCTCCCAAACTCTACCGAGTTCCGAGCTTTTACAAAGCTCCTGCAGGCCAGAAGTGTGGAATACCACACTTATGATCTGCCGGAGGACCGTTCACTCCGGGTCGTCATCCGCGGCGTCCCACGCGAAATCGATACCGAGTCGATCAAAGATGATTTGAAGGCTCAGAATGTCGCAGTAAAGGAGGTGCACCGCATGCACCGTCAAAATGCCGGAGAGGCATTTAACATGGTTCTCGCCATCTGCGAGAACACCCCCGACGGCAAAGCCGTCTTTAAGATAAAAACCTTATGCCACCTGTCTGGCATAAGGGTTGAAACCCCCCACAAGGGCGGCCCTATAGGGCAGTGCCACAACTGCCAATTATACGGGCACGCTTCGCGTAACTGCAACGCGAAACCCAGGTGCGTCAAGTGCCTGGGTGACCATGGGACGAGCGACTGCTCGCGCCCTAAGGACCGCACACTCGCTGACTCACCCCCTAGTTGCGTACTATGCCGCCAGGAAGGCCACCCGGCCAATTACAGGGGCTGTCCCAAAGCCCCCAAACCAAGACCGGTCGTGGTCAAGAGGGCAGCGGCCCGCGAATGGCGTAACGCCCCCCCCGCGCAACCCGCTCCACCTCGACCTTCCCCGTGGAGGGCCCTCCCTCCGAGGGACTTCCCGCCCCTCCCACAAGCGCCCCCCTCCGTGCCTACAGCGGCCCCGAGCCAGCATACTCCACCTCTGCTGTCGCTCCCCACCGCCAAACCTCAGCAGCCCCAACCTCAGGCTGCTACACCCCCGCGTAGACCCCAGGTGGTCCAACCCACTTCCTCCCCTTCCGAAACCTCCGCCAACATGGCATTCCTGGCGGACCTTTTCTCCACCGTCAACCTCACAAGGGTTAACGAGATGGCACGAAGCCTCAGGGCCGTCCGAAAGGACCCTCTGGCCCTCCTCAAGGTGCTCGGCGACTACGCCGATGTATCAGAGTCCCTGGCTACCTTCTCGTCCAACCAATAATGGACTCAAACGTAAACAGCAGTGTCAAACCCCGATCGCTTTCAATTGGCTACTTTAATGCCAACGGCATTCACAGCCAAAAGGAAGAGATCGCCGCGTTCCTCCGCGACAACAATATCGACGTTTTCTTAGTGCAGGAAACCTTCTTGAAACCATCACACCGAGATCCTAGAATTGCAAACTACTGCGTAGTACGCAATGATAGATCTCGATCCGCCCTCGGCGGTACTTTGATCTATTACAAGAGGTCCCTGCACTGTATCCCAATCCAACCACCAACCCTCTCCCACATAGAGACCTCGATCTGTCGATTAGGAATGACCGGCCATCAGCCGATCATGATAGTCTCTGCATACTGTTCCCCTGTTAACTCGACGGCCGATATCAAAGCTGATATTAAAGCCCTCATCAATCTCAGTAGCTCAGTTATTATCGCGGGTGACCTGAATGCCAAGAGCGATGCTTGGAACAGCCACTCACGAAATAACAGAGGACGCCAATTGGAGGACCTCAGCGGGCTCCTCCAATTCGACGTCATTGCGCCTATGCACCCCACCCACTACCCTGAGAATATCAACCACCGACCGGACGTACTAGACATTGCGATCCTCAAGAATGTAAACCTCCGTTTGCACTCGTTGAGGTCGCACGACGAATTAGATTCTGACCACCGACCTGTGACCTTAGCGCTCTCCCCCCGACTAGGCCCCCCGGACGCAGGTCAGTCCCCGCCTCAGAAAAAGATAACAGACTGGAGAAAACTGGAGGAACTCCTCAAGTCCTCTTCATCTGTCCACTTAGATAGTATCCCGCCCCTCATAGAGTCGGCAGCCGACACTCAAAAGGCGGTCGATTCCCTCACAGCTCACGTACAGTCAGCCGTGGACGCCTGTTCACGACAAGTTCGATACGGCTATCTACTACAAAGGTAGAACTCCCGAGGGAATTCACGACAACCTCCAATCCGCGGTCACAGGCCTGGGGCGGTGGTTCCGGAAATGGAGAATTGAAGTGAACCCGACCAAAAGCGCAGCCATTCTATTCTGGAAAGGCCTCGAACGCCCACGGGTAGCCCCCATCACCCTCTTCGGCAAACCCATTCCATGGGAAGAAAAAGCCAAATACCTGGGTGTGATCCTCGATCAACGCCTTTCTTTCCGTCACCACGTAAAGGCGGTACGCGCGCGAGCCGCCTTCGCGCTCGGTAGACTTCACAGCATGTTGAATGCACGAAGTAAACTCTCATTGAAATCCAAGGTGAGGATTTACACGACGTGCATTCGACCAATCATGACATACGCGGGTGTAGTGTTCGCACACACTAGCAAGTCAACACTTAACCCCTTGCAAGTGCTCCAAAGCCGGTTTCTCCGGAGAGCCACAGGTGCCCCGTGGTACATGCGTAATAGTCAACTCCACGTTGACCTCAAAGTCCCAACCATAAAACAGTTTTTGAAAAAACTGGCCAAACGTCATTTCGATTCTGCTGTAAATCACCCCAACCCCCTCGTCGTATCGGCCGCCCGATACACTCCCTCCCTTATATCGAAGATAAGGCGTCCAAGACATGCCGTCATCGAACCGGATGACGACATAACGGTCCTCCAGGACGCCCGACAAAAACATACCAACACTACACACAACCGACCACTGTTCCGTCCTCGCCGGCGAGGCTCGACGCGAATAAGCCGTAATGTTCCCCCCCGACCTCCGCCGCAAACGCCGGCCCGCGCCGAGCTAAACGCGCAAATCCCGCCCCCAAATAATATTTAAATAAAATTACCAGTCCAGCCCAGCTCCCTTGCTCGCGATCCAGCAACGCCCTAAGCCGAGGTTCGTACCCCACAGGGGGTGCCCTTAGCTGTGTTGCTTAGTACTAAAGTGCCTGGCTGGAGGCCTAGGTCTCGCCATTGACCGGTTAAGTAGCAAAAGTTCCCGGAACTCACGCTACGAGAGACAATACAAAAAAAAAAAAAAAAAAAAAAAAATATATATGTTGTACAAAGAATTCAAAGACGTATGCCTCGTCGTTCTCGAGGAACGCTGAGAGTCTCGCCATCTGTCACGTTGGAACCTTATAATATCTCGGGGGAAATGAAGGTGCTATCAAAATGTATATAAAACACAAATAATTCTATAATTAAATAGAATTGGAGCGAGTTCATATTGATATTATTTTGACGATACCTCCCGCGTAGTTTGCTCTGCGTTGGTATGTTACTGATTACTAATTTACACACTATTATGATTTTTATTATTAAATCCTCGCACTACAAGGGGTTGGCAAAGGTATAATGTCACTATTTCTGTCGAAGAAGTATATAGGTGCGAACGTGAGCGTGCCTTTGAATTCCTTCTTAAACGTACGCAGGTTTAATCGCGATGTTTACACTCTTTTTTGTCGGAGAATTATCTAGTGCGAACATGACGGATGAACGATCTTTGATTTCCTCAAACGTATTGATTCCTTTCGATGTCGAGATTTCCCTCACCATAACGCATGGTGGTGTGATAAATCACTGTACTTATGTTCAGAAAACGCATTCGTGCAGTCGGGATTCGAACCTGCAACTTTGACTACGCACATAACTACTCGTTTCAATAGTTGTAGTATGATATTACACAAAATAATTACAGTGTTGTGTGAACTCTGTTCTTTAGAAAATATTACGTATAAGATTAATTACGCGGGTGTGTTTAAATGCTTCCTCTTCAATTTGCTGTTTCAGTTGTACAATTACAAAGGTGATTAATGTTTGCGCTTAGAATTAATTCACTGATGTGTTTACTATCGGCCCATCTCATTTGCTTTGTGATTTGCGAGCTCTCCCATTGAGAAATCCGTTCATTATTTTTAAATTAATTTAGGAGGTAATCATTGGCGGAGGGAAAGTGCTTCTTGCGTTTATTGTATTGTTTATTTTAGTTTCGCACGATGCTCCGCTGATAAATATGTATGTGTATAATTTACTTTCTTCGCGGTGTGAAATAAGTCATTCGTCTTCGACATGTCAGTTATAATAATTTCGCGCAGTTTTGTTAGTACAAAAGACATAGTTTCAATATAATAGAAGAAAATATCCGACAAGGATTCCCCGAACTGGTTAGTTAAGCGTAATGACACCCTCTTTTCAGATGAGATATATTTAGGTGCCAACGTGAAAGATTGGCGAATCCGACGCTGTTTTACAAACAAAATATATAAATATACGGCTTTTCCTCAAACGTTTGTAGGTTTCCCCATAAAGTTGCTCGTTCAGTTTAAAGCTGTGATTGGTGTGATAAATTAGTACTTAATCTTATTTAGTTCTGATAAATCTCATGGGTACAATCGGGGTTCGAACTTGTTAGTTTAATACTGCGGGCGACTACTCAAACCACCAAGCTACCACTTCTCTTTACTGCATATATCATCATACGATAAAGTGCTGGGATCTTTGTCTCCGATGCAATTCCTTTTGACTCCCTATTCGCGCGCCATGTCAGATACTCGGCTACAGACAGACTATCAGGCACTCTTCAAAACAGTATATAACCTCAACTCGCGAAAAATACTAGTACGAAAATTCACGACCGCAAACTTAAGCCGAAACACATCTTACTGGAGATAGATTTAGGTGTCAACATGACAGTTTGACAGGTTTTCTTGGAAACGTTGGTAACGGTAGGAAAATATTTAGTTTATTTATATATATTTTTTTTATATACGACAGGAGTGGCAAACAAACATACGGCCCACCCTATGGAAAACGGTTACCGTAGCCTATTTACGCTTACAATACCGAAGGACTTCTATAATTTTGTCTTTTTGAGTCTACAACCTCTAGACTTGTATACCGATCACAGTCTACAAATAACAGCCATTATAAAGAATGGCCCACCGTGGTAGTACCGTCGTGTAAACCAGCAAATCGGTGTGAATCAGTCGGAAAATTGCCGCTTTCCATCGCCCTTGGTAGCGTTTAGTGAAACAATTGATTTCTGCGGAGAAAGCTTGGAATATGACGCGATCTGTGTGGCCGGGGGTTCAAGATGACTGGTTTTAGATACGTGCAAAGGGCAGGTTCTAATTAACTGTCTGTAATCAAGAGCTCTCATAACTTAAGTAAAGTTGTTTGTCATACCAGCGAGCTTTACGGTGAAGGAAAACATGTGGAGAAAAATTTTAAGATACCCTAACTTTAATATTATAAATGTGAATGTAAGTTCGTTTGTTACGCTTTCACGTAAAAACTACTGAACCGATCATCATAAAAATTTGTACACATATTCTTGGAGGTATAAGAAGTAACAAAGGATACTTTTTATTGAAAAAAAAAACATTTTTACGAAAGATAAAAATGCCGTCCGCGCCGACGAAGTCGCGGGCACAGCTAGTACTTATATATATTATTAATGTTTAGAAGATATACAATGTATCAAAGTGCCTGAAATGGCCATCGGCCATGTTGGCACCTGAATATATGCCCGGCAAATAGTAGGTAGATAATTACAAACCCCTGCCTATCCTTTGTGAACCCTGATGTTACATAAACAGTTGTTAATTCGTTAGTATGGGCATATGTATTAATTCAATACGTGTGATCATAGTTCATTAATCTTATATTATTGCGCTTCAAAAAGAAGTCGGTTTTTTTATACTTTTTCAACACGGAGACACCATTTCTTTTTTCGCCAAAGATATTGGCAAGTTCGCCGCTTTCGATCGGGTCCAATACGAATCTTTGAGTTTCCTCTCAAACGAATGGAGGTTTTCTCGCAATGTTTTCCTTCACCGCGAGGCTCGCATTTCGTTAGTTTTATTTGCAGTTCTCTATATCTTCCTAACTTTCCCTGGTACATAAGTAACTGTTATATAACCGACCAAAGAGAATATATAACTTGTAATTTTTAACTGAGTGCAAATGGCAGTAACGACCCGCCGCCGGCGTCGCCACCGCGGTAATGATGAGCGATTTATTACTGGAATTGGCATTGCCAGGGTTGTCCATGAAGGTTGTTTTCTTTATTTTCTCTTCTTCTTTCATGGTTATCTTATTCCTCTGAAATGAATCGCGAAATAATACCAATGTATCTTAATGAAGGACTAGAATTCATCACTTACCTATTCGTAGAAACAACATTGGGCAGTTGATATTTTGTTGTCTGTGGTAAACGTATATTAGGCAGAGAGAGTAGAGCGCTAGATCTCTAGACTAACAGGTCTCTTTCGCTTAGTCAAGCTAAGGTGCACTGCGGGAATCGTAACTGCAACCTGAGCAATATGATGACTGGCTATTAAGGCGCCGGTTGTAAATCCTTCTTCTTGAAAACAACCTATGAATGGTGTCTGACGCTTTAATTGTCTTGTTCTAGGCCCAACCAGCGCCCCCAGCGACGGAACACGGAGACACCAATCAAAATGTGACCACCGAAACCAAACGAAGATGTAACCAACACTGCAACACATGAATATATTTATTGTACTTATAAACCAACGAATCTAGTCCATAGCACTATTTAACGAAGCAATTTAGACTTTAACACTAAGGAAATAAAGAGCAAGTACAAACAAATCGAGCAGTACAAACGACTCGCGGGACCCTAGTATTGATTTAATTGTAAATTGATTTCATTAGAAGTACCCGGAGATAATATCGAGATGTCTACAAGTGAGTACCGTCTGTTATTATTATAATCCTTTATCTTTATTTGTATAATTATTCTTCTGAACGTGTGTATTCTCCTCCTAAGCCGGTGGACCGATATCGATGTGTGTACTCTACTCTATAAGGTAACGGGTTCGATCCCCGCTGACTATCCAAATTTATTTGTTACGGAATTAGTTAAATATATATGTATCACGTATCATTGCCCGTATCATCATCATCCGACCGAAGATACAGCCAAATGTGACCCCTCACAGAGTAGGCACATAGAGCACATTCAGTATAGAGTGTAAATAACACTAATGTGGCCAAGACGCGAGCGTTAAACGGTTACCGTCACCTATGGACGCATTGCCGGCTCTGTAGGAATAATTGAACACCGTTCTTGAAAAACTCCATGCTGTAATATTGTTGTGTTGGTTACCTTTCAGGTTTTGAGCACTCGGCGATGAAAAGCAGCTTTTCGCTGTCGTCGCTCCGCAGTGCGCCCGCGCCGGCCGCTCGCTATGACCAGCTGGAGCGCCCCTACCACAGTCTCACCAAGAAAAGGTACGTCTACCTAATCACTCACGAGATAGATATTTCACTGGATTACCACACGTGCTAACGAACTAACAATCCCTGGTGTTGCAAGCGTCCATAGGCAACGGTACCCGCCTGCTGCTTTGCCAAAAGTGTGGTATAAAACAAATACAAAAAAATAGGTTACGGGCTAGTGAAAATTAACTAAGCGAACTCAAATAGAGTAAATAGATTTATTTTAAATCTGTGAAACAAACATGTAACTAAGCAATGCGGCTTGTCATTTTATTCGAACCGTTTTGAAATAACCGGGTGTGCTCGTATTTCTCTGCCTAAACGGCTGGACCAATTCGTTTGTTGTTTTTGTACGGCCACCTGGGTGTTTCTTATCTTTAAGTTGGTGGCCTGAGGTGGTATGTCTGTAAATCGTATCGTGGATGTTCCAGAAAGGAGCCCTGTCGCGAGGCGTGGCGCAGGAGTTGGGGCTCAGCGGCCAGCGGGGGCAGTGCCGGGGACGACCTGTGGCCGCTGCTGCAACATCACTACGACTACATCATGGACAACCAGATCATTGACTCCTGCAAAGTTAGTATCCAGTAGAATTACTGAACTACTGGACTAGGGACTGGGGGCATTACTATGCCTCTGTATCTTGGTGATGTGGATGCGTCTATGTTGCCTTTCTCGTGAAGAGATAAGTTACTTAGTTTAAAGAGATGCATATGTTGTCCCCTCTACTGATGCTTGGACTTTTATTTAAAGCCAAGTTAGATATGTGAGGAAACGAGCAAAATAAACTGAGCTGGGCTCTTGTCAGCGTCTCATTTGCTTCTGTGCAGCATCTCTTTGACCTCCCTATTACGTCATGAGAGACACTTACTTTTTCTTAGATCTGTCTTATATATGTGAAGCTTTCTCTTACCCTTACTATATTTTCTTCCATCTTTGTGGAACACCAGAATACCTCGCTTCAATGGATACTTTTTCGGACCATTTCTGGTAAACGTTGTGGCCATCGCCGCTTATGGACCCTGCGGGAATCCTTTAATACTATTCCGCATGAACTCCAATCCAGAAATTAAGTATTCCTTGCTATCTCAACATGTTCCTTCAATATTGCGATCCCAGGAAGCCAACGGTGAGCTCCAGTCAAACAACAGCCACGGGCCGCGGCTGCTCAACCCGACGTCCACCTTCAACCGCCAGTGGTCGCTGAGCCAACTGATCGCGGAGTTCACCGAGCTCTGCCAGTGGCTCACTCACGTTCAAGAGGAGATCTATTCTAGTCCAGAGAACTTGTCCAGTAGGAGATTGAGAATGGTAATATATTTTTCTTTTTGAAATCGCTTTTGCGATAAGGCCGCCTATTGGTGCGTACTACATGTTGTTCTCTGTTTTTTTTTGTCAGCCTTTTTGTTTTTGTAGATGTGTGTGTACAATAAAGGATATTTTTATTATCATATTTTAATAATAATAACTGCCTATGTCGGGGTTCACCTGCTTAAATTCGATTATGCACTAGGCAGCGTGGTTTCTCCCACGTAACATTTTATTGAATTGGTACTTTTTTAATTCAACATAATTATTATGTCCTTTACATTATTCTGTTCAGTTCTGACGTGATTTCCTCCCAAACTTTCGAATATATTATATTAGTAAGATAGCCTTCTAACTTCCAACACTGAAATGCAATTTTAATTTATTTATCCAATTTGAAAGCGCTCGATTCTCTCTCAAAGACAGTTGAGTGCTTGAAGTCTGTATTGCCATCGTTACTATTAAAACGCATACTCTATTATAATTTAGTTTTCCTACAGCAAATATACACCCTCCTAGGCCTTTGCAAGTAGACTATTTCCATTATCAATACATGTTGCCTATGTTCTTACAGAGTCGGATGGCAGAGCTAGTGTCTGTGGAGCCGCGTCGCATAAAGTTCATAGAGCAAGCTAACGCTATACTCGAGCGTATACCGGAAGCAAGTGCAGAGGTAATTTGCTACATATTTACGCAATAATTACACAATAACTTTGTCGAATTGATTCTTTTCTGTAATTACTCTGAACTTTTACGTTTGCGTAAATATATTTATTATTATACTAAATTACATAAATCTGTATCTAGATACTATATATATTAGCGATCTTAATAATAGCACAAAACAAATTACGTTTTTTTAATTTCCATAGTTCAAGCATTAATAATTTAGCACATTAGGTGTTTTATTGTATTACAAGATTTGATTTTGAAATTCGGTCGGATAGTAGTTGCAATAAATAATGTTAATACTTATTTTATATTAACAAGGTGACATGGCGAATGGATCACTTGAAAGTGAAATGGGAAGGCCTCCGCCTGTTGCTCAGTCCTGAACAACAGCCGCGTGATGGAGATTGCACCGACACTGTTGGTTAGTAATGTTTATCAATATTATATAAATATTAACTTATCAACAGAGTTCAATATTAGGCATCAACTGTAAGCTGGCGAGATATTTTTATTGCTAGTAGCGCCATCTGTGGGTCTTTGTAACTATGTCATGAAGTATTTGTACAACGGAATGGAAGCTGAACTAGTTATACAACATGACCGCTAGATGTCGCTTTACCAAACTTTTTTAATTTGTAAATTGTAAGTCTAGGAGAACCGATGTCGCCCTTTCTACCCCAGACTCGGTCTGATGTAATACTTTGTTTTATCAGACACAGCCCACGAACTTCGATGCCTTCGCCGATGGCTGCACTGCATGGAAGGCCGTCTGCCACCGCCGTCACTGGCTGCGGCCCGAGCTGCGCCTTACCACGAGTTGAGAAGGAAGCTCAGAGAACATGAGGTAAGGGTCTTCCAGCGAATAATACGCCGTACCGCGATGAGTAAGCAATTATTTGCAGGAGCTTCACGACAATATCCGAATACACTTTTCACCTAAGATGTTGTAATTTGAAATTGCACCAATCGTTTTTTTATCGTTAACTAGTGATGTCTCGCGATATTGCGACCTGATATATATTAAATACTATCTGTGTCCCGCGGTTTCACCTGCGTAATATTTGATTTTACTGCTAGTTTTTTCTCGTATAAAATATCCATTTGTTAATCCAGCTAATAACCTATCTCTGTGCCAAATTTTATTCCATTCCGTTCAGCCACTCACATTTATCATAGAAGGATAACTAATAAAAAAAATCTTATTTCTCCAAAATAATTTAGCTTTAGAAGGGGAATTATTAAATCTGTAATCTGTAAAACCCAAATATTACTAAAATATTTGGGTTTATCTCTTACAAAGTATCAAATCTTTCCTCTTACACTATTGGTGTAAGCTACATATTTCACGATAAAGTTCAAGTTTTGATACTAATCTTCAATATTTTCATTTTTATTAGTAGGTATTTACTAAATTGATATCACAACTGTATCTTTATATAGAATGCCAGATGTTATCAGTACATCTGTCCAAGTGCATATTTGCGACCGTATATTTATATTAAGAATAGAAATCTTTCTGTGTTACTTTGGTATAGGATTTTCTTACTAGAAATCTTTCTGTGTTGTAAAATTCTGATTTACCTACATTTAAAACATGTCAAACTATATATGAGTTACCATGTAATATTTATTACCTTCTTCAAAGTACCTTTTAATGGTATAAAATGAATTCGCTTCCGCTGCTAATTCGCTTAGACCTTTAAAACTATTCAACGGATTTGAATGCAGTTTTAGCAATAGATAGAGTGATTCAAGAGAACATATAATTTTTGTGCGCTTACATCGCAAACGCTGGCTATATCCTACGAGATAGATCAAATTAATGTGCTACGGAATTGTATAACCTAAAAAGATCGATAAAAAGTCCGCGAGTGTATATATTTATCTGTAAAGGATAACCTATAGTAGGGACAGCTCAACGAAACAATGCACCGGAGCTCAAACTGAATCTTAATTTCTCAAACTCAAACCGATCGGTCACAATTGCTTTACATAATATCACGTAATATATTCGCCTATTATTTATATATTATAATAATTGTTTATATTTCATCCTCTCAACTGTCACACCTACCTTTTCTTTCTCTGTTTCTTATCTCTCTCTACACTGGTTGCCTGGCGCTTTTGCGATAAGGCCGCCTATTGTGCCTACTACATGTTTTTCTTTGTCATTTCTGTTTGTTTTTGTAAATGTTGTTATTATTATATTCATAAAAACATCCCACGAGTTGTAAACTTGCAAAATAAAGATAGCAATGAGTTGGAAAAATAAATACATTTATATATGAACATATTATATATTCACACCTTACCGCACTTCCCTATGGGTTAGGCAGAGGTTTGTACGATCTACACACCTACCTGTCGCCGCAGATATATTTTAGGTGCTGACGTGACAGATGACGAGTCCATCGCCGCGACTATACATACGTCGTTGGATTTCTTCTCAAACATATGCAGGTTGCCTTTTAATGTTTGAGCTACACAGTCGGGATTCGAACTTGCAATGTTTGTGTTGAGTGTAAATACATACATATAAAAAATAGACCTGTTATCATAATTTCGTGACGTTGGCCAGGAGATAGCGCAAGACGTCTACTGAGGTTGGACAAAGCTTAAAGCTTACTTGCCTTACTTACTGTCGGTGGCTGCTTAGCTGTTAAACAGAAATTGACTGGTTTTCTTCTTTGTATTAATTTCCATACAGATATTCCATACTCAATTAACCCTTGAGTGTTGCCGAATAACCATTAATTTAATATGTTTGATAGAGAATATGTATAGTCGTGCTTGAGTAACGTCGATGGACTCGCCATCTGTCACGTGGGCACCAGAAATATATCTATGGCGGAAAGTGGGAGTGTGGGTAATACCTATTTATAAACCACACACGCCTACCCCTTCTGGGACCCTTGTGGGAAGGCGCGAGGATATGAGGATGAGGATTGAAGAAGAGAGTTGATATCTAAACACAAGTGGCTTCCTGAGAGCAGAGGGTACGCCTCACGAGTGTCTTGGCAATTATATGTACCTCTGCTTCCTAGCGATGTTTCCTTTCACCGTAAAGCCGGTGGAACGATAAATCACCATTCTTCAACAACAAAAAAACAACCTATAAGAAATCGGTAACGTATAATCAGATAACGGAGGTTAAACGGACACCACACTAAATTGCCATTCGCCAGCGAAACCCGGAAATAAAAGCCTTGTCGGAATACAAACACAATATAAATAATCATTACGAAACCGCGATTACATATGAAACGGTCACGAATTGTAGAGAAAAAAAAACTCGGCGTGTATTTAAAAAGTAAACCATTTTATCTAGGGTCAGCTCGACTATTGCCGGGTCACCGATCGAATGGTTGTTTTATCTGATTATTTGTTTTTAAGAGCTTTTATTGTTTCATCTAAGTAATCGAAAGTATCGGATATTTCCAGTCAGTAGATGTTATAAAACAATATCGCTTACCCGCCGTCCGTAGGTAGGATTAAATCTTTTAAGCTACGCAATGGATTTTAAATTATTATTATTATTAAGGACAATTGAAGACAATTTATTTAACAGTACATTCTTATGAAAATGTTCAGATACAGCAAAAATAAATTAAAGCATTTTTTTCTGAAGTTCTCCATGTACCGCCTGGTTCGAACAGATTTCTGCGATACCTATATGGTAAAGGAAAGTTCACAACCTGAACAGGCGTCGCAAACACCTGTATAAGTTGTTCCTTGTTGTGTTACATTATTAATACACTTGCGATCTATACCCCTCAATTTTTTCCGCGCTATGTGCTAATAAATTATCTCTGTAACAAATTTCATCCGATTAGGTGCAGTAATTTCTGCGTGAAAGTGGAACAAACATTTTCACAAACTTTCGCATAGGTATATGATATAAGTAGTATGTATGTGTTCAAGAGAGAGTGATTCAAGAAGAAGGTTTATATAAGGCTCAATATTGTACTACCCAAGGGAGCTGACCAGTTATCATATTTCTATTTGAATTTTAAGCGTAGGGAAACCGCGGTCTGTTACTAGTTTACTAATATTAGAATTGTGTTTGTCCATCTCAAACGTTTCGCGGGTAAGCTCTTGGCAGATTTTTATTTTTGGGAACGGACTTAGACATTATTATTTTCAAAATTAATAATCCTCGGGGGGCCCTAGTGGCCAATCTTCAGAAGTCACATGTAAAATTAAAATTGCAATTCGATACCTTGGTCTGTGATGATGAGTTTTGCAATCAACAAAAACGTTTCTTGTTATATAATACGTTAATTTCCGAAGGAAATACGTTTTAGAAGGCACACGTCTTGAGAAATTACTACAGATTCGCCTTTTGACACATTGGCACCTGAATATACTATACCAGGCGAATATAAATTGTTGTAACACTGTCTGCCTACCCTTGAAGATTCCTTAAGGAGGGTGTAAAGTTACTTACAAACAACACCGTTGATATTCATCACACAAATATCTGTCCTCAGTAGGGATCGAACCCGGGTCTTTTAGACGCCGTCTATGTTATAGAACGAAAACGTACAGTACTCATATCCGAAACGTCGCCGGATATTTATCCGTCAATTGATCACGCGTCACGTGATCGACTACCTAATGGTCCCTCGGCAACTTTCTACCGGGTCGCACGACGTCAGAATTAACCTCCGATAGACAATTTGTGACACCGCTTTGTGTTATCTCGAGATATCGATCTGTAATACAATAGGCCCTTACACAGATTACACAGATATAGTTATGTACTATTCATTATTGTTTTATCTGTAGACTTTCAAAGATAAATAAATAACTCGAGACAATTCCACACAAATGGGCCTAGTCCCAAATTTAGCACTAGACAACGATATATTTATTTATATAGATAGATATATACATAAATACATAGTGCATCCAAGACTGAGGTAGAAATACTCGTGTTCATCACACAAATGTCCCTCAGCGGGATTCGAACCCGCGAACTCGCGCCTGCACATTATTTGAGGAGTTCTAGATACTGTTCACTACGATCAAACTTTGAATAGCGAATCTTAATCTTCTATAATACCTCAATTCAATACTCTGGTAAAGTACCAAACTGTTATATATAAGTGCGATATAAGTCAAGTGATAAATGAATCGATCACTCACTGTTGGTCCCAAATGCTTAAAGAAATCGAATTTGAATTGATATTCTCGTACCTGTCTTGTTAAATTGAAACAGTTACATAGCAGGATATAAGTGGAGTGTCGGTGAGAACAGTTCCTATATCGGTTCAAATCGAGTGATTAATGAATCGATCATTGTAATCGATACATTGCAATCGGTAGCCGCTTTCGCTCCCTCGGGCGGTCCAGCTCGCCATTTTAAATACTCGCTGCGTGTTCACACCAGTTTGGATTGAATATGTTTACTTGACATCGATAAGTTCATAATAAACACTGGCTGAATATAAACGGTATTTAAAAAAGCTGCTTTTTAATTAAGAACAACTGAACGGACGTAGCCTGTTGGGATATAGACGACGTAGATAACTTAGGAATTTCACAGAAGTATATAAAATGATTTAGAGCTAAGTGATGATGTCATTTCCTTTGCCACATAAATTTACTTAGTCCTACATTAAGCAAAGCTTGTACTTCGGCAACTAGACCATTGTAAATGTATATTTGTATACTGTATACATACTTATATTGACAAATATACATAGGATATCCAAGACTAAGGTTCATATATATAAATAGTGATCAACACAGAAATATCTGCCCTCAGCGGAAACGAACTTGCGATCTCAAGTTTAGCAGCCAGTTTCCGACCAGACGGACTTAACAAATCTGATAGAATGATGGAAACGAGATAGAGTAATGAAATATTCTTCAAGTTAGTGACGTACCAAATAGTTTACATCACACACTGATCATCAATCCGTGGAGACAAATCCAAAAAAAACCTCAATTGTTGAAGTAGGTTTGTAAGAGTTTCAGTCAATGAGTTATAGGCATCTAATTGTCTTAGTATATTACACAGTTTAACGTTTATCTGATCATCTTCCGGTCCACAGCACCAGTATGTCCCCTTCTTTCTAATAGTAAATGAAAGAGAAAACTAATATAATTTATGTATGGTGTTGTACAACAGGATTGCATCTATAAAATGTCACCAAAATCACTAATGCGTTAATAATACAATCTGACATCCATTAATTAGTTTACAAACAAGCCAAGTAGTATCTAATCTACATCGGCCTGTACGGAGCCAGACATGGCATTCGGTAAGATTCGGATCTATTCGTGTGATCCCGCCGCGTGTAGATGGTTGATAGGAGATCTACCTCTGATGAAAACGTGATACCTTGAGAGAGATTTTGTGAAACAAACGTTTTAGCAACGAAGTGTTCTGCTCAATAAACGTATCATCATGCTGAGTTATATCCGTGCCGAAATAAAATCAAAAATCCTTTGTTCAACGATAGGGACACAGGAAACACTTATTGTCACATACTCAATAAAAAACTAAAGCTACTGCTAAAGTTACCACCGTTTCCAAGAAGAAAAAACCTGTCAGGAGAAGAAATGGTGAAGCAAACTACCCGGTTTAGTTTTTATTAATTTGCTCCCTTACATATAAAATCTGTCCTATGTATTTATGTATATATATCTATCTATGTAAGTAAATATATCGTTGTCTAGTAACCATAATACAAGCTTTGCTTACTTTGGGACTAGGTCAATTTGTGTGCAATTGTCCCAGGTATTTATTTATTATTTATTTATTTATTTATAAAATCTGTGAAGCCGTGGTGGCCGAGTGGTTCGAGCAGTTGCCTGCGACGCAAAGGTCGCAAGTTCGAATCCCGACTGTACCAATGAGTTTTTTCTGAACTTAAGTACAGTGATTAGTCACACCACGAGCTTTACGGTGAAGGAAAACATCGAGAGGAAACCTGCATACGTCTGAGAAGAAATTCAAAGGCGTATGTATAGTCGTGCTTGAGTAACGGCGATGGACTCGCCATCTGTCACGTTGGCACCTAATATACCTCTGGCGGAAAGTGGGTGTGTGGGTATTTCCTATACACCTCTGCCTTACCCCTTCGGGGACCCTTGTGGGAAGGCGTGAGGATATATTATATTATTATATTATAAAATCTCTACAAGAGGCGACACTCGACGACCATGGCTCTCCCTCTGAAATTGATAAATTAATTTGTATTTGAAACCCTTCTAGCATCTAAACTAAATCACTTAACGAATCAGTCAATAAATCAGTAGTAAGTGAGTGTACTTAGACCCAGTAGGTAATAAATAGCTGTACCGGCGGCGACGACAGTGGCGACACGCGATATTATCTCCCCGCAGTGGCCCCGCTGGTGTGAACTGGCCTTTATATGATTAATCGTGAAAGAGAGAAAATTAGCAACAAAGCGAGATACTTCCCGAAGCGGGTAGGCAGAGGTGTATAGGTAGTACCCACACACTAACTTTCCGCCAGAGATATATTTTAGGTGCCAATGTGACAGATTGGCGAGTCCATCGCCGTTACTCAAGCACGACTGTACCATACGCCTTTCAATTGCTTCTCAGACGTATGCAAGTTTCCTCTTGATGTATTCCTTCACCGTATAGCTCGTGGTGTGACTAATCACTGTATTTAAGTTCAAACAAACTCATTGGTACAGTCGGGATTCGCCCTTGCGAACTTTTTGTCGCGGGCTACTACTCGTACCACTCGGCCACCACGGCTCAGTATACTTCCCAATATCTATTAAGCCTGGTGTAACAGGATCCCTCAAAGGATTGAAAGATAGCGTAGAGCGCCAGCGCTCTTTATATACACACACCGTTTTCACTTAATTCTCCTATATTCCCCTCTTCATACATGCCAAGCACCTCATCTTTGTTTCCTCATCTTTGATTGTACCATCCATTGGTTTTACGCAGTTTTAACGTGGTCTTCGCCTCTCTTCATTGGGTTATTTTTACATTGTAAAACTGCTTTGAAAACCTGTCGTCGCTTATCCTTTCCATATGGCTTATAGTCCCGCTTTCAGTCATTGTCAAATATGTATAAATTCAGCATGTAATACTTTCTTGCGCCATCTGCTTTATCTTCGTAGTAGTGACTTGGAAAAATTGGGCCGTAGTTTTGCGTAACTCACTAAGTTGTATGTTTGTGGGATATACTGAAGAATGTGGATGAAACGAAAGCGGTATGAACGGCTAGAGAGAACTCCTACTCTCTGCCTATCCCGTGAGAGTATCCGCGTAATGGTATGTATGTATATTTGTTGAATCGAATGGAGTTTCTGGTGTAGCTTGCAATATACAACGCACTGTAAATTAAAAACATAGGCCTATTTCTCGATATCAATTAAAAAAATACTATTACCTTCCAAATTGTAAACTTTCCCTTGCTACACTCTGTATATAACGAAGTGAGGCTTAGCTTGCGATCTTCACCTACCACTAGGCAACTATTAACATATCTTGCGTACGTAGGTATTCATAGCCGTGATCAACCTCGCCCTATAAACTAGCTTTATTTCAGTTGCGTGCTAATCTACCCGGGATTTAGAAAGCACTCTAAACTCTCTCAAGTGCCCGCACGCAGCGATAATATAATATGGCGAAAATCTACAATACTGCTTAGTTCGCCCTAGGCGTGCCTCATAATAATACACCCGAATAGATTATAATTTGTAAGACTGGTCACTGTATGATTGTACGGGCCGGTTCTTCCAGGACCACTTGACGAACGCGTCATACGAAGAAATTGCGTTAACTAACGTTTAAATAAAATGGATGAATTTCGAAGGACAATGTCGTACTTACTAACAAAACCGACTTCCTCAGGCCATAGAGTGAATTTTACAAAGATATGTAAGATGATGCCGCTGATCTACTCATAGATCTGCCTCCAACAGAATCTGTCGAGGATTCCATAGCGGCTCATCTATACTAATATTATAAAGAGGAAAGATTTGTTTGTTTGTTTGTTTGTTTGTAATGAATAGGCTCCGAAACTACTGGACCGATTTCAAAAATTCTTTCACCTTTGGAAAGCTACATTATCCCCGAGTAACATAGGCTATATTAAATTGGACCCTAGGATAGGTGGCGCTGCGATCGAGTTTCAAGAATTTTACCTTTTTACCCGGGCGAAGCTTTCTGTGTGTTTCTGTGTGTCTTAAGCTAGATTCGAAAATGGTTTAGATTTACAATTGGACCCAATAGGTGGCGCTGCGATCGTGCTACGGGCAATTTAACTTTTTCACCCGAGCGAAGCTGGGCGGGACAGCTAGTATAAAATATGCGCAATTTTACCGAATGTCAGCGTAATAAACGTCAAATATTGTCGTATGTAGCTAGTGTTTGACTTGTCACCTAATGTTATAACTCTCCTCAGTCCTAATAACTTATACGTTCTATTTGATAGTCGATGAAAAAACACGTTTCACCTTAGGAATGCTATAGAAATAGTTCCCAAAGGATAGGCAGAGGTGTAACATCACCGTCGTGGCAGTTGGCGAGTCTCCATTGGGTTGGGTTTGGAATCGTTAGTTGGGTAGGTGTTTGCCAAGGTGTTAGTGGCTGTTATATGTAATGTATGATTTAGGTCATGATGGTAAGACCTCATTTACCAGTACCTATACCCGTAAGCCCCCCACCACGACAAGGTGATGCCTCGGGGGGGGGGGGGGGGGGTAATAATAATAATAATAATAATAATGGCGTCTCGACCTATGCAGGTCCCCACGATGTTTTCTGTCGTGTGTAACCGTAACTAATTGTTCCGTTAACCAACTGTTCCGTTAACCAACTGTTTGGAGCAGGCGGCTCTATGTTTATCTTAAGTGAAGTCTTTATCGTTCTGCTATTCAAATTTGATTGAGAAGCTCACTTTGCAAACACGTCAGAAATTAATTAAGACACAGAAACTTCAAATTAATTTGACCAGCTCCTTTCGCTGCGTGCGCATAATATTAAAAGTACCGAAGTAGCCGACTTGCGCAAACATTGCACGATCCAAGTCCGATTGTACCGAATATAAATGAGTTCAGTGATTAAACACACAACGCATCTTACGGTGAAGGAAAACATTGATTAGAAACCGCATATGTTTCAAAAGAAATTCAAAGACGTATGTAAAAACGTGGTTTAGAGACGGCGATAGTCTTCATCCGTCACGTTGGTGCTTAAATATATCGGCGGCTTCGACAAACATCGGGCAATTGTTTTTGGGAGCATCCTACGTTCTGGTTATGCTAACGTGCTACTCGCCAGCCTATGATTCTATGCTAAAGTCCTAGTTAGTACAAGTAACTAAACTAGGTATCTAAGAGCCATCAACACCGTAATTTAATGCCTCAGTAAACCCTTAAAGCACCTTATGAGATATCTTTCGGCACATCAATGTGCGCACCATCTCAAGTATTTTCTCCAATCGACTGGCTCGTACATTTTAATTGCGTTTGCTACTTCATGGGTTGGTAAAGAGCTTTTATTGTACCGTTCGATGATGGCCGCAAAGTGTTTCATCTTTTGGTATACATATATATACTTCATGTTATTTTGTATAATTTTGCTGAAAACGTTAAATTGAAATACGTTGCGTGTGTTCCTTACGACGTGTTCCTTCCCCGCTTGGTTCGTGGTCTCATAAATCACTGTACTTAAGGTCAGAAAAATCCATACAGACCGACCGAACTTCGAACGGGTCGAACTTGCAATATTATTATTAATATATAATTAGATCAACCTGTATAATTAAGGAGGCCCAGCGTGCTAGAACCCTACCATAAAGTGTATTTCGCCACGAACTGGCCAGAAGTGAAACCAGCCATTAGTGAGCAAAATACATTAATTACTTCTATATAATTAACTTTTTGTTCTCTTGTCTATTCCACCTTTCTTAGCAACTCACAGGTAACCAAGATGTCTGTACTTGTCATTTTAACTTTATCTTCAATCTGAGAAAGTAAACGTATTCTCCATACAAATCTGAGCTGGTTTAATTTCAAGTTTGTAAAGTTTACTTAATTTGCCTCTCAATTTAAAATCGACTTAATTATCCTTTGTGTTAAGTTCGATTTAGCTTGGTGCCTTTCATTTGACAATACAAGTTTGGCCGCAGAGTTACTTTTAAAGTAAGTAGGTATAGCTTTGTATCTTGCTGTCAGAAGCTGACTTAACGCCTAAGTATCGGTAATTAATAATGCTTTCACGCTATTTACAGCTTTGGATAATATAATTGCATTCGCTGCATTTTATGTCTCCGATTGTAGAGTCGATTTCCATTAAAATGTTGATTGTACGTTAGTGGTCCATCTTATATATAGTGTAATGTAAGGTTTGATTAATTTGGGTTGGTTTATTTTGATTTATTATCATTCATTTTGATCATTTGGACTTAGTCTTAATGTTGATTTGATTTGGAATTTTTAATGTATGGATTTTGGTATCTGAAATAAATGAATTATTATTATTATTAACTTACTGTGTCAGGGTCTATTGCGGACATGAGTGCGAAAGAGACAAACTTATGTACGTCATATACACCTTTCGCATTCTTGTTAAGGCCCCACCTTGTAAGCTTCAGACGGAGGAGTAAATAGTTTTATGAAAAATACAAAGCGTAAATTAAATAAGATTCTGCTTCTGAAACTTTAACGTGTTTCAGAGAAAGAGGACTCCTCCTATCCTATGGTATCCTTTCCAAGAAAATTGATTTACATTTGTTGTCGTAATATATATGACATTTACGACCGAATGTAACCAACTCTAACTTCATTGTAAGTAAAATCGATACGATTCGAATCGTATTGCATATCGATACCTCGTGTTTTGAATTATTCAGTCGTTTTGTATCGATATAATTCATGAGCTCTTGTTACGTCGTATACTTATAGGTACTTATTTACTAAAGAATTTTAGTTGCATTGAAGTTTCTTCAGAAGTCAACGATGTGTCCATAAAACTTTTTTTATTAAGAACCTCTTTAGTGTTGAACCTACGAAAACATTGTAATAAACAGCCATAGGAGCTATCACTATTATAAAATCTTAACTTTTCCTTGTCCAACGATGGTTTACGAGCACCATCGTTGGACAAGGAACCTTAGAAGACCTTAGGTCTACCAGACAATTATGACCATTGACCATAAATATCCAGCGCGAGTAGTCTAGCTATCTTGATAACCATTAACTGAAGAATTTTGTAATTAATATTGTTCCTGTTACAACAATAGTATACCTTGGAAGTAGTCGTTGAAAATATAACGATTTGAATAATATTTTCATTAAAAAAAAACCAACAAGCTTTATTTAAAAAATCTGCTGAACTCAAACGAAAGCGACATTCATTGTACCTAAACGACATACACAAGTACAGTCACAAACACACACACACTCACACACACTGTTATTGTGTATCTATATGAACTGTGACCATCTCTATCCCGTGATGAGTGTTAATGTCTGCGACACAGATTATAACTACTGCAGGCATTATCGCATACGTTTTTGTACTCTATAGAGTTTTGCTCCTTTAATAAATAAACAAAAATATAAAAAAACTTTTTTTTTTATTTTGAATTATATAAAGATAGAATATTGTAAAGTCGTGTCTGAGCGACTGCAACAGACTCGCCAACTACTGACGACTCACTCATGACTATCACTTGAGAGATCCTTGCGAGATGAATCGAATATTTTTGGGAAAAAAAAATTATGCTAAAACACCACATTAGCGCCAATTATAGTTGTAAGTCCAGGGACCCACTCGACTATACACACAAAATTTCATCCAAATCGGTCCAACCATTTGGGGTGTTCCGTGACAAACACACTTACAGAAGAATTATATATTTTAAGATACTTACCATAATTTTAATAGAGACACGATTTTGGGAAAAACAATGAACAAATATATTTATTTGTACAGCAGAAAGAGGAATTTAAAACTAAATACGTATCTTAACGTATTTAGTTTAAATTCCTCTTTCTGCTTTCTATTTATGCTTTTGATATTATTTGATGTTATAGAGCATAATTATGAATATCTATTGTTACATAAAACAGGAATAATTCACTGCCATGTTATGGATACTAGACTACAAAATAGCACTAATATAGAGCAGCCTTGCGTGTTCCTCTGACCATTGTCTGCAATCACTACCTCTTATCTGATTTTAGATACAATAAGAGTAAGCACGATCGTGCTAAACTGTACACTTTGCGCGAGCAAAATCTATATTTTCTACAGTATATCCGTACTATAAAGAACATAGGACCTTAAGATATGTACAGATAGGATGTAAATTTGTTCGAAGTACTTGTACACGTCATAAATATATTAATTATGTGTATATCATTGCAGTTAGTTGAAAGCTTGACATTTAATTACGACCACTGCGAGTGATAATGTCTGCATCACAGTTCACCACTTCTGAAGACATGATCGATTTACGCAATCATATGTGCGTATATTATATAATTTTAAGCACGAGTAGATTATGAATCCATTGAGAATATTCCCAATCTCGAAAGGGTCTCTTAACCGGTAGTCGTAACAGTTGGCGAGTCTTCAATTCTTTTAATTTCATCAGAATCATCATTTCGTTTTCCTTTACGTTTTAACCTGAAGTATTATACAACTTCAGCCAACTCATTACTACGAACCTCCGGGGTTCATTATTTGTACCTATTTACTTATTAATATATTTTAAAACTTTTACTCGATATGTATCTTATGAGACATTCAATATTAGGTCGGATAATACTTTAACTGTCTGCCAATTCCTTTATATCGAAGGCTTTATAATCGCGCAGTGGAAACCTTTCATTGCACAAGAACCTGCAATTATTCTGCCTTTGGTTCCTTCCCGTCGCAATGTTTGTGTATTTCCATTCAGAATTACCACCTTTTGAATGCAGCCATAATTTATCTTTGCTTGCTCTCCGCACGCAACCTAATTTGTTATGACAACCTCCATTTGGATCTGCATGAGTTGCTTGTATCTATTGTGATGCAATCAAATTTTTAATGAGAGTGAATTGGGAATTGGGTCTGGATATTGTTTGTTTTCGTATCGATGAGTCTATTCTATCATTGCAGGTTGAATCTACGCTGGTATGCACAATTTTTTTTTCTGAACAGTGCATTATTTTTTATCACACCGCAAGTCTTGCGGTAAAGGAATTAATTGCCAGGAAACCCGCATACCTTTCAGAGGAGGTTCAAAGAAGTATGTCAAGTTGTGCCCAAAAGACGACTAGACAGACATATGTATATACCACGTTTCCACAATGGACACATTTTCCACAAATCCCCGAAGGGATACGCAGAGGTGTGTAGGTACTATCCAGTCCACACACCCACTTTTCTCCGGAGATTTATTTTAGGTGCCAACTTGACAGAAGCCGAGGCCATCGTTGTTACAGTCGGGATTAGAAATTGCTATCTTTGTTTTCCAGGCAACTACTTGAACCCCTCGGCCACTAAAGCTCGTTAAAACGTTATTTTATCTTTTTATGGAAATGCTTGCCAAATTCCGTTACAATCTAAAAATCGATTTCTATGAGTTTTACTTTTGCAATCGTAAAAGCCTTGAGCTCAAGCCCTTTAACTATGCTAATGACGAAATAGCCCTTGTATGAACGTTTTTAATTACAGCTTATCAGATTCTGCCCTCTATTGCTATCTATCTATTGTAATCTTTTGCGCAGCCGATGTATCTGTGTCAATTGTAGGTACACGGAGCTCGATGCAAGGTCGACCCTTTTTCAACTTTGTATATCCGGTGTGAACCATTGTTAGTGTTTCCTGTCGCGCCTGTTACTTTTACGACTTATTACTTATCGATATAATGACAAGCGGTTCCGGGACCAAAAAATCCACAAGTAACATGTGTTTTGTGTTGTCTAGTAACCAATTGTCATCATCTACATATGTGTGGAACAATATTCAAAGCGAGTTGCTCACTTACATCGGGTTTTATTGTATCATTTTTTTTATTGTACTAGAGATCACGGATACGTCGTTAATATTCGATACTTCTACAAATATGTACATCAGTTACCTACCAATAAACGTTCAAATATTCTGAGTTCTTGAATACAAACATAAGCGGTTGTCACTACTTTAAATTGTCGTTTAATTTGAAAATTACTTTCTATGTTGACTAATCTTACAAATATTATAAAGAGTTTGTTTATATGTACGCGTTAGTCCCCAGGAACAGCGAATCCAAAATGAAAAATTTATTTTGTATTAGATAGTCTGTTTATTGAGTAAGGCTGTATCATCATGCACTACCCAAGGAAGTGGATAATCAAATGTATAGCGGGTAAAGCCAGTTGAAGACTATACTTTTAACTGGGAACTACGAGCAACGTAGTAGTTGGTTTATGTCAGTTACACGAAAACGTAACTATAACTTGCAAGTGTATTTGGAACCTTAGGCGCCTAAAACATAAGACACATAGTCTATTTCGTCATGTACGAATCGTTGTATACAAAATTTTCACTCATTCCATTATAATCTATTTCCATTGTAATGTGAACTAAATGAGTGCCATTTATCTCATCGACACCAATGTGCATTGGACTGATCCTTTGATACTATTTAACATTTGTGGTCAATTTTCTATTATTTAGTATAGGCCTTTATTCTTGCATATGTCAGGCTCTATGCTTCATTCCAACGGCATTCACCGTTATAATTGACTGTACACATGTGGAACATACATATACGAGTGTGGCTTTAATAGGCGCATTGAATAGTCTTGTTCAACTAGGTGTATTTGAAACGTCATTACTGGGCTGTTCGTTTTAATGCCTGTTTTGCACGATGAAATATGAATCGTTTTGAAAACAACGAAGCTCAAAGCCTGTAATTTTGGCTAATATTTTATATGTTTACGTAGTTTGTAGCCTTTGTACATATGTATATATAGGCATGCATAATTTCAATGTCGAATAGTATATTGTCTTATAATAAGGATATTAATAAATTAGTATTTCATTTTGTTAACAGTTTTATACTACTGCAGTCACTATCTCACATTTATTTGTGAGCTAGAGCTCCTGACTGCGAAACTTGAGGTCGCGGGTTCGAATCCCGCTGAGGGCAGATATTTGTGTGATGAACACGAATATTTGTACCTTAGTCTTGGATGTCCTATGTATTTATGTATATATCTATCTATATAAGTAAATATATCGTTGTCTAGTTACCATAACACAAGCTTTGCTTACTTTGGGACTAGGTCAATTTGTGTGGAATTGTCCCAGGTATTTATTATTATTATTATTTGTAAATGTAACGCACAAAAAAAGCAACTGTATGTTATATCCCAAATGAGTAAATAAATATAATGAACAAAGTAAAGATGATACCTATACACCTCTGCCTACCCCTTCGGGGACCCTTGTGGGAAGGCGTGAGGATATATTATTGTTATTATAAAGATGATGTTACATTTTCAATGTAGTTGTAAAATATTGAACATATTTAAGCTTTTCGTAGTTACTAACATAAAAGTAGATAATATTTTTTTCACGCCTAATAAAAATATATATTGGTTTTAAGGGAATGCTTAAATTGTTAACCGGAAGTTCAAAATGGCGCTTGCAGCTTCATCCCTCATGATGGCGTGGCCTCTGGCGTGATTTATGTAGTCAAAACAACACCGCAATATTCAAGAATAGAACTAGCAATTAAACCTATAAATAAAGTGTATTTAGAAATGGTCGTATCAGTAGCCATTATCTTGATACATCTACACTTTAACCTTTCAAATGAATTCACCATAATTTCCACGCCACGATCGCTTCCCACAACACAAAACACCTTTAGTATATTTACCATTCAAGATTGTCCGTGATTTGTATAACTGTCGCCAAGTCCCTACGCTGATGGTATTTGACTTTCTGCACATTATCCGCTGACCTCCAACATCAATGCTTTCACCTCTGCCTGTTGTTGTTATTATTTAATCCTGATATGGATACTTGTCCTTTAGTCCATACAATTTGAATTCGAATTTCTTAATGTATCACATAGATACAAAATACTATAATATAATTCAATATTTCCCGGAGTTTTCAAAGTCAATTCTTCAACAGAGCTTCATATGCCTCCACGTCAGATGGAGTTTATGTATATTATTAAAATGGTAGTATACATTTTAGGTAAAAACTTCTTTCGCTCAGGTGTTTAAATGTCAATCTCTCTATAGTCATTCGTAGTAGTCGTCAAACCACGAGCTTTACGACATAGGAGAAGTCGAGAGGATATCTGCATATATTTGAGAAGAAATTTAAAGACGCGTATATTTGGGCTTGAGAAACGGCGATGGACTATATAGGTATTTAGAGGGTATCTATAAGGATCTCCCTTTTTGGAAAGGCGCAAAGATATATATTTAAATGTCCCTATAAATTGGTAACTCAATGGAACTTAACCTAATAGGACAAAAAAAATACAAACTAAGACCAGAATTTCACGTCTTATCACAAACAAAGTTTGTCAGACTCATCGGCTCCATTTGATGTTAATCTGACATTTGAACTTCGTCATTTTGAGTCGTGACTTCAACCTTCCAGTTCCTGCAAGCATTATCTAAATTACCTTAGATGTCTAAGTATGCAATACTTAGACATCTAAGCTTGTTAATGGGTTTCTATCAGGACCCTAATTAGATTTTCGTGACGTGACAAAGATTTTAGTACGAGTATATTAATTTATTTGATTAGCCATAATGTCATACTGAGCTTGCTTGTGTAAACTACTTCAGGAATTAAACAGCAACTTATAAAGCTTTACTTTTAATTCTACTGGAATTGAAATCACAAAATTGGTCTCAATACAAATTTCACCCAAATACACTCTAAGCTTAAATCTTAAGTTGCTGGACAGTGGCACCGTCCAATAACCGCCGTGCCCCGCCATAAGTCCGGCTAGTGCCATCGCAATCCCGTCAAAAACCCCACCTTTTTATTTGTCGCCAAAACAAAACATTTTCTCCTTGCTATGGCTATGTCTTTTTAAAATATCTTAAAGCTTTACAAATGCTTCAATTTTTATTCTTTTTTTATTCCACGTCGTCAAAATGGCCAGTAGAGTTACTTTTTTGTGTTTCGATGTAAATATTAGTTTAGATTTCCACGATAGAAATATAAATAATTGAGGTCATAATAATTGAAGTAATATAAATTGGTGAAATAACATTAACGGCTCTGACTCTCCACTGATTAGTTTTAAGAAGGTCAGTAAGTCTATAGGCGTCTGGTGTTTTATGACGAGATGATATGGAAGCTTGAGCACTTTTGCCAATTTGACCAAGTATATAGCCAAAGGATGAACATTATGTACGTTCACCGCACGACATTGACTTCGTGACAACGCTTCGTTATGTCCCTTATCTCGCACACCATCCGCTTCTCACCAAATGCTTTAAGTATCAAGTAGGAGCTATGTCTTTTATACACAGAACTTGGTGAACTTGAGAAATGCTTAAAGTAAGCTGGCGTTGTGTTTAAGTATTTTGTGGTATTATCGAATAACTTATTTGCTCTCACATAATTTTTTGTCCGAAATAATTAATTTGATATGTTAATAGTTTCGTAGTGGCCAAGTGTTTTGAATAGCCTCCTTCAAAGTGAAGATTAAAGGAGAGGATTAGGAAATAGATAAAAGCCGCGCGCGTCAGTCAGTGACCACACCACGAGCTTTATAGTGAAGGAAACCATCGCGTTGATACCTGCATATATTTAAGAAGAAATATAAGACATATTTATAGTCTTGCTTGTGAATCGGCGACGGATTCACCATCTGTCATCTGAACATTGGCATTTAAAATGTATATCGCTATATATAATGTATGTTTTTAAATCATCATAACTTTGTACTAAGATTGTATTGTTGATCAAACTTACCGCGAAGTGTGCTAGATGATGTTTTATTGTCAGAGTAATGTTGTATGGTTTTCTCAGATTGCGGTGTTAATTAATACTCATTGCAACCCCAAATATAATTGAGTATTTACCAATTTTTATACATCACACCTTCCCACAAGGGTATCTATAGAGGTAGGCAGAAATGTAACGACACTATTTTCTGGTAGAGATGGCGAGTCCGTCGCGGTTTCTCCACCACGACCACCACCACCACGATACACATACTCCTCTGTATTTCATCTCAAATGTATAATATATATATGTGTAAATATGTATGTGTAAATAAACGTAAAGCTCATAGTAATATTAATTACTCACCAAATTGAAATGATAACTGCGTTTCAAGTTTTAAAGTACATTGTACGAAATTTAAGTGACTAGCAGCAGTCAGTTAATGCATATTATCGCATTGTGTTATGCGGGAAGCGAACAGACGTTCACAGGCGTTGAAAGCCACAGAGCCTATGGCAGAACTTTCCTCGAAGTTGTCTTTAACAATAAAATCAATAGTACAGTCGAAGGCGCGGTTCCCCATCCATCACGGCACCTCTATTTGAGTTATTGTTGCATGCATTATTTATTGCTAGCCCTGACAGTTCCTGTCAGGGATGTGTAACAATGAGGTTTCATATTTATATATTTTTGATTATTTATATATTATGAATTAATTGGTTTTCAATTTCGTTAGGCTGAACAACCCCAATCTTCGGAAGTTAATAAAAAATATTAATATATTAAAATATATATCAATAAAGAAGTTAAGAGCGTGTGTGAATAAAAAGTAATGTGTTAAATAAAATAAAACAAAAAACTAAAGTAAAATGTGTGAATAAAAAATTGGATGTGCTCCAGCCAATTGAATACTCATTTGTGCAGCCTGCTACTGTAGTGCCAGCACTCCTGACCACAGATAACCAGTTTGCTTGATAATGTTGAGTTTCTGCCATGATTAAGGTTATCAGAACTCTAGGAATGGCTACTCTAGCAGAAGGAGAATCCCTCTATTGTAACTTGTACATTTGTACACATTGTAACTTAATCCAATACGAAGACAGCGAACGTGGCCGAGTATTTGCGCCTCTAGGCTACAACATTCTCCCGCCTGATTAGCTTTATTAGCTTTAAAAGGTAATACACAGAGCTAGCAGCCCTGGTTTCTCTTGTCGTATTGTCCGACGGATTTAGATGCAACCCCGCCCGCCGGCCGCGCTATACAGGCGGCACGGTTTGACACGTCAGGTTTTACATGTCCATTTACTTGAGACACGTTTTAGTGTTTCGCATAACAGTCTTAAGGTCTTTCAGTGACGCTTGTTTAAATGGCAATCATAATTCATGGTGTAACTTTGTCAAGAAGATCAAAAATCAATTTATAATATAATAATATATTCTCACGCCTTCCCACAAGGGTCCCCGGAGGGGTAGGCAGAGGTGTATAGGTAATACCCACACACCCACTTTCCGCCAGAGGTATATTAGGTGCCAACGTGACAGATGGCGAGTCCATCGTCGTTACTCAAGCACGACTATACATACGCCTTTGAATTTCTTCTCAGACGTATGCAGGTTTCCACTCGATGTTTTCCTTCACCGTAAAGCTCGTGGTGTGACTAATCACTGTACTTAAGTTTAGAAAAACTCATTGGTACAGTCGGGATTCGAACATGCGACCTTTGCGTCGCAGGCAACTGCTCTAACCACTCGGCCACCACGGCTCAATCAATTTCATAGATTTCATAAATGCCTGTTAGAAAAAGTTATGAAGAAGTTTGTTATCTCATCAATTGAAAAAACACTGCTACTAAACGATGCCACCTTTAGATACATTTAACGCTTCTTTCAAATTTCCACCGATACTCTGATCGTTCTCCAGCTATAGTCCGCGGGGAACTAATTGGCGGCGACTTGGGTTGAGCGGTGGGATGGAGGGGCGGGGGCGCATGCTGTTATTACTCCGTGCGGAGGCACATGGATTTCATAACAATATGACACCACACAGAAATAGACATGTTAAATATGTATTATTCAAAGGTTTTTCAAAAACGTTTCTCGTCTTCTGCTTTCATTTTCTCGAGTGTGACTTGTTTGCTACGTCTTCAATTCAATTGGATTCGTCTTCTTGAGTTTTCCATGGTTCTTTTCATCAATAATTTGAACTTGCACTGAGACACCCATGACTATCATTCTGACAACTCTAGTGTCTATCGATTTTCCCATTGCATTCAGTACAAACACTTTGTATGGTACAGTTCTATCACTGTGTTATACAATAATAACTTCTATTACCACATCGATAAGTACCACCAGATATTAAGGTGGTCTAATTGAATATTCATTACGCTGTCCGAACCGAATGAGGCTTTTGTCCTCCCACACGCGCCCTATTGTAGATGGTTATCTGACAATTTAGTACAATAATTACATTCATTGTTTCAGGTAAGTTTCACAATTGGAATTACGTTATGGAATAAGGGTAAGTAGTTTAATTTGTTTAGGTCTATTGCGATTGAGTGGTGATACTATCACTCCTTATCACGTTTCTATCATAATGTTTTTTCGTTTGATCTGTAATAGAAAAAATATTTTGGTCTGATGCAAACTTGCAATGCAACTTATCGATTTACTTAAGGGCTATCCGATGTAATTAATGATCAGAGCCTGGAGTGAAACTTTAAGTCGCCGATTCGAATCCCGCTTGCGGCGAATTTATGTGATAAAACTGGAATATTTGTGACTCTCAGAAAAATTATGTACATAAATGTAACTATTCCTTTACTAAGCTAATTCAAACATAGAGAAGAATAAATTACAACCATTCCCAATACATCACAAATCTGCACCCAGGAGGTGGGAGACGAATATGTGATACCAACTTTGTGGCATAACTAACTTGCGCTTTTGACAAACACCTACTGAGCAAAGATACGCTCGTAATGCAAGTGTGATTGGAACTATTTGCATTTTAACTTAGACCTTACTTCCTAGTGAAAGTGTCATTTGGTCATATTCAGCTTGAAAAGAGGGTCATAGTCATAATTATTTGCTTAGAATTTAGCGCTCAACCATAGGATGAGATTTTGTTGTGAATAAAAAATAGACAGAAATGTTGAGTGAAGAAAGATTGACAAAACTGATATACCATTGGTAAAGTGTATGTAGAGGAGGCAGAGGCAGACCACTCTCCAACTACCTACACCAAATCGATCGGACACTACGATGGGAACGTCAAGGGTACGCGAAACTGGCTAGCATGTATGAAGAGACGAATGTAGTTCAGGCGAAAGAGGTCGGTATGTCAAGAGAGAAGTGGCGCTCTATTCGCTCTGCCAACTCTGTGAGGGACTCATTACACGTGTATATAGATATATAATTGTACGGTTTTTCGATTCACTCGATCGAAAAATCCGTGTCCCCATAAGACGCGTGAAGAGAGGATTTTCGTTTCATATACTCGTTTCGTAACTCTGTGATTTTAACAGAACACCACTATTTTCTAATAGGTTAAGTAGTCATGTTTAATACTAAGATTAGTTCGGGCACCGCCATAAAAGAGTTGTAAGTAAGCTAGAATATCCTGGGAATACCTTTATGTCTATGATGCGTATTTAGGCACGTCACTTAAGTCTCCAGTTGGCATCAACCTCATAGTAGACTTAGATTTAACCAATAGTCAGGTTAACGACTGTGTAATTGTTTACCGACGGAATGCCGTCTTCGTGGTTAGTTTATCGAGACTGCGTAGATCTGAACACGTTGATAGCAAGCATTGTGATACCACTGCTCTGTATCGTTATGCAGATCGAAAGTGTGTGGAAGAAGATACAGAGGAAGACAACGTTCCAAGTAAGATTAATTAGATCTAATCGATCAGATACTTAATGATTTGACATCAAGAAACTGGCGAGCACGTATGATGAATGTGACACCAGACGTGATTTTCTTTTTCATTTAATTATCTCTCGTAGAGTGAGTTCCGGCTACTTAACCGAATAAGGGTGAGATCAAAAGGCATGCAATCTAGCAAAACGTAGGTGTCTTAATCTTAAAGCGTAACCAAGCACGGCTAAGACGGCTGGACTTGCACCAGATAAGTTCACCGTTTCCGCATTTAAGAGCGCTCCATCTCTGGCTGCCCCATGAGCTGTACCAGTTCCAGTATTTGAGTAGCTAGTATATTTACCTTATAAATATTTGAGTCATTGTGATGGTGACCCAAATGTTGATGTATAATCGCATGCCACAGATAATGTTAACCACTCCAGCCCTAAATCGAGGATTAATGGTGGAATTAATATTTTCCATCACTTTATCGCAGGATGGGTAATCTCACTATTCTCGACGTAATTGATTTGTGGTCCAATGTATAAGATACATGGTGTTGTTTGTAAGTAAAGTATATTACAATTCTTAAAACGTAGACAAAGGTGTACTAATAACATCTCTGCGCCGCCATAACAGCTTAAGTGCCAACGGATGATGAGTGTTTGCACACGTTATGACTACCTTTAAAACTTTGACGATAAAGCTCATGATGTTTTAACACATCTCAGTTAAGTGAGTTAAGAAAAAACGTATCTTCAAATGTTTTAGTAATTCAACAGGAACTTTAAATATTACTTTAGGCTGAAATTCATGGACCTTATAGTTTGTGGTAATGTCCATATTTAATAGGTCCTATAGTGACGAAATATTTCTGGTTAGGTAATTTTAACGAACAGTTAATGTTTCGTTGTATGCATTTCACTCCTTTTATTACAAGACCGCCACCGCCGCCAGTTCCAGCAGATTCTAATTCTTATGCTGCTTTGGAGTCAAATTTTTACATACGATATATCCTTTGGGACAATTTGGAACGTTTGCTTAATATGATCAGTATTTTTATCACTTAGAGTCCGCACACCATTAACTTTCCACCGTCACGAATGATCGCAAACGCGTCGGTCCGTATCGCCCTGACGCGATCGATTCGTTCGATTGCGCACTAAACCGCCGCCGACCCGAATGTTTTGTTCTCCCTAATTCTAATGGGAACCGTTAAATGACCGGTAGTCAATAGAAGCATAAGAATTAGGGCGAGTCCTATGGCAGTTGATTGCCTAACAGCCGCATTCGGCAGCTGTTATGGCAATTGGTACGAGAGCTTTTATTTCAACTCGTTCATATTATTGAAGATCAGATCGGAAATCCAACTTTCCCTCTTTATTGTGTTACCTTATACCTTAATTGGTCTGCCTTTGCATTATCAGTATTTGCAATCTAATGGTAACTTGTGAAATTTCTGTCAGATTACCCAAAGTGCTGCTGTCCCACAGTCGACAAGAAAGCAAAAGATCATAAAAGGTCTAATTAGCGAATCGAGCCGAACTTTATCTGTAATCGCAAATAAATATCGTTGATCAGCTATTGGCCGAAGCATAATATTGGGAAACTCGTAATCCACCTGTCGTAATAATCTTGGGCAAGTAGGAACACCTACAGTTCAGCACGGGTCGGTTCACAAGAAAGGAGTTACGCGGCATTGCCTCGAGGCTGCAAATCTGTGACGGGAATCACAACTAAGATGCGTAAGAAGCTGTGAATGTAAATTTAAATCATTTATTGGAATATTATGTAATACAATACTTAACCCCCCCTATCATTCTGTCGTTGCGTTCTTATTTATGTTTAACTTTATGTATCTTGAACTTATGAGTATTGTGTAACATCATATTTTTCTCATCAAGTATATTTCTATATACATATAACATTTCTATGTATTTTATAGCAAGAGCTATCCCTATTTCAAATATAGCTTATCTCTTTTAATTATTGACTAGATTTTGACCGCGTCTTAACTCACGTTAATGCTGATCTTAACAATTATCTCGTAGTACTTTCTTCTCGACGAAAAGTACATTTGCTTTTTCAGTAGGTTCAAAGGTAGAATTTCGTGATTTTCGGTTAAGTTTTCTACGAGTGAAAGTATTTTTCCCATCATTTATATAATATTAGTTAGATTTTTAATTTGATACCTAGTATTTTACTATGTTATTATTCACCATCTTCGTCGAAGCACAAGGAAAGTCCATTGACATGGATGCTATTTCTTCACATCTACTTTTTCAGTCGAAATTATGTGTGGCCAGTGTTTATTTTTCTATTCATGTCATAATTTATCAGTTGCTGATTGGTGGGTGGACATATTTTCCCCAGTCTATATGCGTTGCCAAAAACTGATTTATTGTCTGTGGGTTTGTATCTCGAGGCTTTTTAGCAACGGTATAATTATCAACAGTTATCGTTACGGGCTCTTGGTGATTAATTAATTTATTGATGTTTCGCGTATATTGCTTTTTCGAATATGTATTGAATTTAGAGTACCTACATTTGAAACGTCCAACTAATATTATAAATGGATTAATGGTTGTTTGTTACTCAACCTCTCGTTAGGAGCTGAACAATTTTGTCCGAAAATTTAAAATGTTCTTGTAAATAGCTAACTTATAATGCTGCTATCTATGTTCCTTCCTGGCAACATGATGTACAGGTAAACGCTGTTTTGAGTATAATTTGAACCTTTGTACATCATCATTAACAAGATAGCGTGGGCTTGCGTGGGTAGAGCTTGCAACAGTTCATTGGGGTGCAGCTAACGTTGGATCCCACGGAAATGAATCAAGATGTTAGCAGTGGCTTGTTTTAAAATTATTGTTTATTTAACTGAACTTGCACTTGGAATAATATTTGAGTTGATTCCACCTTGTGTTCCGAAATAAAGGCTAGCTCTGCTTTTCGAACTGTCTTTATCTCTTTGTTGCATTATTTTATCTAATGTAATGTATGAAATGTCGAAGCAAATAAAATTTGGGTGTTTATTTTACTCAAAAAAACTCAGACGCCATAAAAGTCCAAACTCATGTAATCTCTCCACCCATTTGGCGTATGCCCAAACCCAATATAATTTGTATAGAATTAACAGAAATGCGGTGGAAAATCGGATTCCTGGATTTTTTCATCTCTTGGCACACGTTTTGTCACGACACATTGACGAGAGTATTTCCGCTAGACGATGTGATATGATTTATTCATGGTCTGGCTAAAAATAAAGCTCTATCCGTTCCTTAGTTTTCTTAAACTTTTGCGCGTACATCCATGGTTTTGATTATATCATTGGTATGGATAAAAGCTTGCTCTTTGCACGTAAGAATTTACAATAGATCCGATTTCTGAATATTCTACCTAATAATCTCAACGAATCTTATAATTTAATTGTGAAATTAGCGCTGTTTCCATAAATTTCAAAGTAAAGTATAAATATATATAAAGTATAAAGTATAAAATATAAATAAAGTATAAATTACAGTATCTTATACGGATTCACAATGTGCTTGGCACATCTATCCGCGATACAGAACGGCTACGCAACGCTTAAGATCAGGAAGCGAGAGTAATTGTAACTCGATATAAATGAGAAGATAAAGTCTATTACACCGCTTAAGGAACTGCGGCCCTTTGATATATTGTACTCCCGCGCAGGTGCTTAAAGTAATGCTGATAGCTGAACTATTACTCTTTGAAACTGGAAAAAAACTAATTTACGTAGAAATACAAATTATTATTAATATTATTACAAGGCTGAATTCTTATACGGCCGACATTTAACTCTCTACTCAATACTTCGGTA